>JAEIGQ010000040.1:1200000-1800000 GCA_018904275.1 Lordiphosa clarofinis
GCAGAATTTGCTGCAAAATAATGAGACTTCGCTACGCTTTAACAAGGTTTCTCTACTAAACTCGTCATATTTTCTCTATTGCGACATTAACAAGAATACAATTCGACCGTTTATTCCGACGCAATAACGCAAACCAGTGATGGAAAAACTTCATAACTTGGCACATCCAGGCCGCAGGGCTACCCAAAAGCTCGTCTCGGATCGATTTGTTCGGACGTCGATGGCAAAGGACATCGGCCATTTTGTTCGCACATGCACGCAATGCCAACGGTGCAAAGTTTAACGCCACAACAAATCTACGATGGGGAGCTACGGACCAAGTGATCTACGATTTGACCACATCAACATAGACATCATTGGTCCATTACCAGTCTCAAGAGGAAATCGCTACTGCCTAACGTGCATCGACAGATTCTCGAGATGGCCCACTGCAATTCCAATTCCGGACATTTCAGCAGAAACAGTTGCTACAGCGCTTATAAATGGAAGGATCTCATCTTTTGGTGTCCCATTGCACATCACTAGCGATCTAGGAAGTCAGTTCGAGTCAGCTATCTTTTCAGGTCTCATGCGCATCCTGGGTATCAAACACCTACGCACCACAGCCTACCACCCACAGTTAAATGGGATAGTACAGCGCTGGCACAGGACTCTCAATTAAGTGTCACATGACCAACGGTTGGTGCGACGTCCTGCCTTTGGTGCTGCTTGGCTTACGGACCACTATGAAAGAGGATCTAGGAGCTAGTCCAGCAGAAATGCTTTTCGGTTCACAACTCCGCATTCCTGGTGAATTTGTTACTTCTTCTTCTTCTTAATTGGCCCGATGCTTGCATCACAACCGTTTGACGGTCTCGACCGCTGCAACCAATGTCCGCCAGTCGCTTCTGCTCCGTGCGAGCTGGCACCAGTTTTTCACGCCAAGCTTGGAAATGTCTTTCCGCACCTGGTCGTCCCACCTTAGAGGTGGTCGTCCCACCTTGCCTTGTCCCAGTTCTTTCGCATTCCTCTTGTAGACCATTTTTGCTGGAGCTTTTTCATCCATTCGGGTAACATGTCGCAGCCAGCGCAGCCGCTGTTGCATTATGCGCTTGACCAGACTAGTATCCCCATAGAGCTCATACAGTTCTTCATTCCTTCGGATGCGAAAATCCTCGCCAACTTTCAAAGGTCCATAAATCCTGCGAAGAATCTTTCGCTCAAAAACGCCAATCGCCGCCTCATCCGCTGATGATATTGCCCATGCTTCTGCGCCGTATTGCAGGACTGGGATGATAAGCGACTTATATAGCGCTATTTTTGTTCTTCGCTTGAGGTTTCTGCTCTTGAGCTCCCTACTTAGCCCGTAATAGCATCGGTTTGCGAGCGTGATTCTTCTTCGAATTTCCAGGCTGATGTTGTTGTCGCCGGTTATCATCGTTCCAAGGTAGACAAAGTCCTCAACAACTTTAAAGTTGTACTCTCCCATTGCAACAGATTGCCCAAGTTGTGCGTACTTCTGTTTAGAGGACACTAGGTACTTCGTCTTGTCCTCGTTTACCGCTAAACCCATTAGTTCAGACTGCTTCTCAATCTCTGAAAATGCCATGCTTACTGCCTGTTCGGTTTTGCCGATAATGTCAATATCATCGGCATATGCGAGTAGCATTACATCTTTATTAAAGATGGAGCCCGATCTGTTGGCATTTGGGCACTGGCGCAGTATATACTCCATCAGCAGATTAAAGAAGTCACACGATAAGGTGTCACCCTGCCTAAAACCTCTTTTGGTATCAAAAAGCTCGGAGAGGTTCTTTCCTATTTTGACGGAGCTTTCAGTGCTTCTCAACGTCATCATGCAAAGTCGAACGTACTTTGCTGGAATACCTAAAGTAGACAGGGCTTCTAAAAACCTTGACCTTATCGGCGTGTCGAAAGCGGCTTTGTAATCGATAAAAAGATGGCGATTTTCGATGTTTCTCTCATAGGTCTTCTCCAGGATTTGGCGCAATGTGAATATCTGGTCTGTGGTGGATTTACCAGGTCTAAGGCCACACTGATAAGGTCCAATCAGTGTATCAATTAGCGGCTTTAGGCGTTCACAAATAATGCGGGACAGAACCTTATATGCGATGGGGAGAAGACTGATCCCGCGGTAGTTGGCGCAAACTGCAGGGTCTCCTTTTTTAAAGATTGGACAGAGGACACTTAAATTCCAATCGTCGGGCATGCTTTTGTCAACCCATTTACGGCACAGAAGTTGGTGCATGCACCTTACCAATTCTTCGCCTCCAGCCTTCAACAATTCAGCGGGCAGCTCATCAGCGCCTGGCGACTTGTTGTTCTTTAGCCTTCTTATGGCTAAACAGACTTCCTGTTGGGTCGGCGGGTCTATCTCTATGTTGTCGATTGGTGGCATCGTTACTTCTCTAAAGGCGGCATTATGTTCCTTATCGCCTCCCAGTAGGTTGGAGAAGTAACTTCTACATTTGTTAAGCGCCACTTGCGAATCTGTGACCAGATTCCCCTGTTCGTCTTTGCTTTGTGCGACTCTGGGCTTGAAACCTTCTGTTAATTGCTTAATCTTTTGGTAAAATTTTCGAGTCTCACTCATGCCGAATAACATCTCGTCTTCCTCGCGCATGCGCCTTTCCTGCACAATCTTTTTTCTGCTAAAAATGCGTTTCTCCTCTTTCCTTTTCTCCAGGTATCTCTCCTTAGCAGCCCGCGTTACTCTCGACTGCACAGTTCTCCTGTAGACAGCGTTTTTCTCTGCAGTTGCGCGTCGGCACTCCTCGTCGTACCAAGACCGCTTTCGAGGGGGCTCGAAGTAACCGAGTATCTCCTTGGCAGCCGTACTAATGGAGTGCGATATACGCTGCCACTGTTCGCATATATCGGAGGGGAATGGAGAGGTTTCTCTGAGCAGTTGGGCAAGTTTAGCTGTGTAGGCTTCCGAGGTCACTTGTGATTGCAGCTTCTCGACGTTCAGCTTTCGACGTGTGCCAGAGCGTGAGGCATGTGCCATGCTGAGCCGAGTGCGTACCTTGGCTGCGACAAGGCAATGATCTTAGTCTATATTTGCTCCTCGAATCGCACGCACGTCTCGTACTCTCGATGAGTGCCTTCCGTCGATCACAACGTGATCAATCTGATTTCGTGTTCGTTGACCAGGGGACTTCCAGGTCGCCTTATGGATGTCGAGGTGTTCAAATCTGGTACTACTTATGACCATGTTCCGCCCCGCAGCGAAGTCTATTAGCCTCTCTCCGTTACCGGAGGTTGTTTCATGAAGGCTAAATCGTCCGACTGTCGATCCAAAAACTCCTTCTCTCTCGACTTTCGCGTTAAAATCGCCTAGCACGATCTTTATGTCGTGATCGGGGCAGTGCTCGTATAGTTGTTCCAGGCGATCATAGAATTCATCTTATATCGGGTCTTTCTTGTCTTCTGTTGGCGCATGAGCACAGATAAGACTAATATTAAAATATTTTGCCTTAAGTCTGAGCGCAGCAAGCCGCTCGTCAATTGGTGTAAAGCTGATGACAGAGTGGCGCAGTTTATCACTCACTGCAAAGCCGCACCCAAACTCGTGCTTGGAAACATGCCCGCTGTAGTATATCTCCCAGGGGGGTGGCGGTTTCTGTTCTGTCTTTTCTTTTGGTAGCGTTATTATGTTGCTCCCATGTCCAATCCATCGCCGCTCACGTTGCCACTGCTTCCGGTGGTCACCACGAGGAGATGTAAGTCGACTTGAGACGTAGTAAGTCAGGACCACTCTGGGTTCGCCAAGTTGAACCGATCAGAAGCTTTACCTGACCACATACGCCCCCATTAGGTCCAGAAGATCTTTTACTAGAAGTTCTGAACCACCATTTGAATTTGTTACTACTAGACAGAATCATCCAAACGAAACCGAGTTCATAAAACTGTTTCGACAGAGAATGCAATCTTTCGGTCAAAGCTGTGCATCACCCCATGGTAATAAGAAAACCTTCCTTCAGCCGGAGCTCAGTCTTGCTACGCACATTTATGTTCGGGTGGACCGCGTACGCTCGCCATTCCAACCTCCTTATGAGGGTCCATTTGAGGTACTAGACAAAACAAACAAATTCTTCAAGATTCGATTGCCCAATCGCGAAGTCAACATCTCTATCGACAAATTGAAAGCAGCTTTCTTGGATAACACCAACACAACGACAACCACAGTTGGCAATCCCAAGACTGCGGTTACAGCCGGACAGGATCAAGCTAAATCATCAGAGCCATCTTGTACGACGACTACTTCTACAAAATCGGGACGAACCGTCCGGTTTCCCTCACGATATCGATAGGCTTCCATCTAGCGGCGGAGCCATGTGGTATAAGCGGCCCTTTAACAGCTGTTTAGTGTGAACGATCACATTATCTCCCAGCGATAGGCAAAAGAGACGACAGAGAAGAAGAAGCATTAAGTCGGCGTCTCTCGCACGAGCAGCACATCAGCAGTACTTTAAGTTTAAATTAACCTTCTGAAATATTGGCTGAAATAAAATAATTATCCCTAATCGAGTAAACCTGTATCGCACACTCACCCCTCTGGATAGGCTTAAAGCTCGGTTTGTAAGGACAGACTACGAAATAATTTGATGTGTGATTTTTTAATGCCGGAAAATCCACCCACGAGGAAAATGGCCGCAAAATTCTGCATGCAAAAAACTATTTTTCATTCGATTGGCTTGAAATTCGGTTTGTACGGTCAAAATGAGAATTCATTTTTATACACTTGAAAAGTGTATTATAATTTTGCCCAGAAGTTTGCAACGCATAGAAGGAATCATCTCCGACCACATAAAGTATACATATTCTTGATCAGCGTGACGAGCTGAGTCGATTAAGCTTTGTCCGTCCGTCTGTCCGTCCGTCTGTCTGTCTGTTTCTACGCGAACTAGTCCCTCAGTTTTGAAGCTAGCGAGCTGAAACTTTGCACAGAGTCTTCTTTTGTCTGCACGCTGCTAATATGTCGGAACCGACCGGATCGGATGACTACTTCTTGTAGCTGCCATACAAATGATCGGTCGAAAAATGGGTTTTAATGACAAAAACTTTTTCCTCAATATTACCGCTCTCAATCACGGTCATGGATAATATTTAATTTTTTTAAGCTGATCTGCGAAGTTTGGTCGAAGTCGCTAACCGATGAGACAAGCGTTTTCAAGTGTATAAAAACTTCGGCTCGGACGAAGTTAGCCTTGCCTTTCTCGTTGTTTGTAAATACCGCCGGGATACCCACTGGGAAGTGGTTGGGAAGTGGATGGGATGTGGGTGGGATGTGCGTGTGATGTTGTTTTGGAAATGGATGGTAAGTGGGTGGTAAGTGGATGTAAAGTGTGTGGAATGTGGCGGGAAGTGGAAGGGATGTGGGTGGGATGTAGGCGGGAAGAGGGCGAGAAGTAGGTGTGCGTTGGTTCTATACTGTTGAAGGCGCAGCGAAGCGCTACGGGTTATTTGCTAGTCTACATATATTGCTATCTGATCTGATATCTGATTGTCATTGGACTGCGCCGACAAAGAAAATATCACATTCACGTTGATATAGTACCAGCAGGTGGGCTGAAGAAGCTATCAACGGAATTTGTGGCTTGAATCTTTTTTCAACAAATTCAATGGTCACAAAATTGCTCCAAACCAGTTGGACGAAATGTTGAGAAGTGCTGAGAACATTAAATTAGATTCAAAACACAAAATTAAATTTTTTAATGCGAACAAAATTTCGTCTTAAAAATTTAAACAAACTATTTTTAATTGCCAAAACAAATGCAAATGCTGATTATCAAAAAAAAAATGTTAAATAAATAATACAATATTACTTTATTTTATTTCTGGTAAAACTTAATTCGTTTACCATTATTTCCTTTTATTTAGTAGCGAAAATATTTCAGCTGTCTGTCATCTGTCTTGGAGAGTCGAAAGAGCAGGTAGAAAAAAATTATAACCCTCACCACAACGGAAGACCTCACCTTTATTGTAAATTCACCTTGTTTCATAACACTCATTTTGCTTTACTTGTGGCTTGTGTTTTTTCGCATTTGGCGTCTACGGTCACTCTATTTGATTTTAAACGTTATCGATTACCAATGCTGCACTGTACACACAGATGAAATTTTATGTCTTTGTATATGTTCATTTTTACTATAAATTTAACAACTAATTGCGGTAAAATTTTAGGTAGTTATTTTCAAATACTCAAAGCAAATGGGATTATTTGCATAAAACAAAAGGCGTATGGGGAATGAAAACAAATCTCTACCGTAAGCATATGACGACGACGATCAAATTATCCAAAGGCGACCTGGTGCAAAACAAAAACACAATCGTACATACTAGTGTATGTATACATATTACATTCTATAATATAAGCATCGGTGACGAGAGCCTTAACTAATCCAAAAGAAGCTTAAGCATAAACAAATACAGTGTACATACATAGATAGTTGCTCACATGTGTAGGTATGTGTTTACTTTTGTGTTTCTGGACTTCAAAACACATACATAAATGTAATTTAAAAGAGATATAAACGCTAATGTATATATTTATGTATGTCACGTATGAATGTAAACTTTTATACGTTTGTCAGATGTACTTGGAAGTATTTGTACATATAAACGCTTAACTATTTTGGCTAAGTTATATACATACATAAGCATGTATGTGTGTATCCATGTTTGCTGTTGTGGTAACGAGGAATGACAAATTCATCACCCCGACCTCGGCAAATATGGATGCATGTGTGCAGTATGCTTGTACATTAGACCGGACTTTTCTCCAAACGATTTTCAACATGGGAAGTTCTTTGCACAACGTGGCTCAAAAAATTCATTATTTTTCATAGAGAATTTATCAAAGATCCAAAATCAGATATTTTAAGGTTTGATGTCGTCGAAAAGGCTTTAAGAGTTCCAATTTCCCCTTAATTTATCAGTGAACTGTCAATGTAGCAGAGATCTTTTTCAAAAGTTCCGAACAAATAAATTAAATATTTCATGTTAGGTGAAATAAATGTCGCTTAAATAAAAATGTTTTTTTAAATAATGCAGTTTTTCAAGCCAAAAACAATTACTTGATTTAAAGAGTTGAACTTTTCAATTTCCTTCCTAGCTTATCTGATTTTTCAAGACAATTGAATATTTTCATTAAATTAGTTCAAAAATCAAGCTTTAAGTCAATTATTAATGGCACTTGAACCCAGTCAAGTGCCAGCTGAAATTTATTTATTTCTTCCCTTCCATTAAAATTTTGTTTGGGATATTTCCCCTCCATTAAATTTTTCAATTGGGATCACACCAGTCAACCTCGCAAGAACTACTTTAAAATTTTTTGAATTGGGCTACAAAAGGTCCAAATGAGTACCGCACTGTCACGTCATTTGAAGAGATAAGTCATAAGTTGGAAGTTCGAATTTTTTAGTTTTACTTCAATATAAGTAGTTATATACAGTTAAGAGGCCCAAAAATAAAAATCGATTTTCAAGAATTTTGCATAAGAACACCTCTTAATTGAAGAATGAACGTAATTATTATGTTTTTAATTGTAGCGTCTTTATTCTTTCCAGTTATGAATATTATCTGTTTCATCACAATTTTGCAGAGTTTGATCAAAATCAAATGAAAATATCGTATAGCTGCCATATAACAAAATGGCAGGCATGTTTCATGCTCCAAGGGTATATAAACTTCGGTCGAGCCAAAGTAAGCTTTCCTCTAATTATACCCGTTACTCGTAGAGTAAAAAGGGTATACTAAAGTCATATATTAATTACTAGCACATCACCCGTCGCGCTTCGCTGCGCCTTTAACTGTATAGAACCAATATCAGCCCACATACCACCCAAATCCCACCCACTTACCGCCCTCATCCCTCACGCTTCCCGCACACATCCCACCAACTTCCCATTTACCCATTCCCATTACCACCCACTTCCAAAACAACTTGCCACCAGCATCCCACCGAAATACCACCCACGTCCCACACAACTTTCACTCACATCCCGCCCACATCCCATCTACTTTCCAACCTCTTCCCTGTCCCGAGTTTTAAGTCCATCAGAATGAAAATAGTTATTTTGCATGTTGATTTTTCCGGGCATTTTTACTCCCGGGGATCAGATTTTCCGACATTGGAAAATCACATTTTCAATTTCATCCATTGAAACCGAGCTTCAAGCCAATCGGATGATAAATAGTTTTCTTCTCGCAGAATTTTTCAGAAATTTTCCGACCGTCGGGTCAATTTTTCCGACACTGGAAAGTCGCATTTCAAATTAGTTCGTATTATATCTTTACAAACCGAGTTTTAAGCCAACAGGATGAAATATAGAAAATTTTCATGCAGAATTTTCCGGGCATTTTTACTCCTGAGGGCGGTTTTTTCGACATTGAAAAATCACATTTAAAATTATTTCGTATTCTGTCCTTACAAACCGTGTTTCAAGACAATCGGATGAAAAATAGTTTTTTATGCACCTTTGGGTAAAATTTTCCAACAACAGAAAATTACATTTTGAACCATTTCGTATTCTATCCTTACAAACCGTGGTTGAAGCCAATCGGATGAAAAATATTTTTTTGAGTGCAGAATTTTCCGTCCATTTTCCCCGTGGCCTCCGTCTTAGTACGCACCTTCCCCACTAACAGAACTCCTCTCCAAATTACAGCCCTTTATCTTTTACCGTTAAAGCTGTGCGATGATTGCCAATTAGTCAGTGAATCAGTCAGTGAATCAGTCAGTGAATTAGTCAGTCAGCCAGTCAGTACACTCTCTTTTTATAGATATAGAGCGAGGCCAAAAAGTGAGAGAGTATTGGTGTTTAAAAATCTAATCGCTTCGAACTCTTGTGAGCGGATGTCGGCTTTCTGCTCTTTCCGTCTCAGCTTCGGCAAGCGTTCGGGTCGTTTACGTGTGAATAACGAAATGTTTTCGCCCCCTAGGAGGAACCAAGGACTAAGTATCGCTTGTATAGGGATATTTAAACTCCATTCAAACAATTCAGGATTTATTTGAGCATCTTTGTCTTTATAATAGATGACGCCTTATTAAAAAAAACAAAAGAAATATGCCTTGCGGACTGAGCGCTTCATAATTAAAAGTGGTCTGCCACCGAATTGGAAATATCCAACATGGCGCGAGGGGAAAGAGTCAGCCGCCCCTGTCAGCAGCCGTGGGTTCGAATCATGGCCCATGGACCAGAGCGAAGATTTTTTTTGTTTTTAAATTGTATTTTAAAACAAATAAAGTGTTTTGTTATTCTTCGATATCAAGAAAACACACTTCCAGTAAATATTTTCATCATTTAAACGTTTTTTTCGTTTTGGAGAGCAATGGGAGCTGCGTTGAGGAAATGCTTTCTTAGTACAATGTCCGATCACTGTGGGAAGCTATTGTGAAATTTTAAAGTTTCTAACTATTATGGTTTCGGCTGCAGATCGATGATCACAACCAATGAGCGTGTTCAGCAGCATAAATCGATGACAAAAAATCGACTATTTTTGTTAGATTGTGCTGGTGAACGAGCATGTTGCGCAATCATGATTGCTATTTTTCTTGATTATGTTAGATGTGAATCTAACAAAGAAATAGTTGTTTAGAATTGCTTGATTACACAAGTTTACAAAAAAAGGCCATTTTTTGCAACAGAGAACTTTGCAACCGTTCCTTATGTATTTTTGACCGCTGAACTCAGATAAATTGTCCGTTTTCTTCCAGCACGTCAGGTTCACGAGATATTTGCATTAGAGAGGTATTCTTACATTTGTTGGTCGTGTGGCCACATTAAGTGTCCAATTCGAACCAACTTTGCTTTAATGTAAGCTGCATTGAATGACGTTAAAGAAAAACCGAACACAAAGTTTTGATTTTGCTGATAAGGTACCAATTTTTGGATTTGAACATTAAAAATGTGGGTTTTTTTGAAAAAATCGATTTTTTTGCAAGTTTAAGAAATTCTGTAAATTTTTCTGCTAATATCAAAAATCTTAGAAAAAAATAGTTGGTCGTCTTTTGTTTCTTCTTATTTTACATATTTTCAGTTTTCAAATATCATTGCGCTTTTAGAAGTTATAGCCCAAAAACTATACAAATTTTCGACTTTTTTTGGACAACATTTACCGCCAAAATTTCTTGTAGCTTGAAAATAACATGGTAGTTATTTTTAAACCAAAGAATGGATATTAAAAAACTATTTAAGATCGATTTTTGAAAATTTTTAGACATTTTAAGGCTTAATATGGTTAAAAAAATGTAAAAATATTACAAAATTTTTTAAGGTTTTTGGACAATAACTTTTAAAATCGCAATGAAATCGAAAAACTGAAAATAATTGAAATAAGAAGAAACAAAGGACTACCAACTAAGATTTTTAATATTAGCAGAAAAATTTACAGAATTTCTTAAACTTGCAAAAAAATCGATTTTTTCAAAAAAACCCACATTTTTAATGTTGAAATCCAAAAATTGGTACCTTATCAGCAAAATCAAAACTTCGTGTTTAGTTTTTCTTTAACGTCATTCAATGCAGCTTACATTAAAACAAAGTTGGTTCGAATAGGACACTTAATGTGGCCACACGACCAACAAATGAAAGGATACCCTCTCTAATGCAAATATCCCGTGAACCTAAAGTGCTGGAAGAAAACGGACAATTTATCTGAGTTCAGCGGCCAAAAATACATAAGGAACGGTTGCAAAGTTCTCTGTTGCAAAAAATGGCCTTTTTTTGTAAACTTGTGTTATCAGCCATGCTCCCATTTTCGCTTTCGCAAAAATTATACGATTTGGTCGCTAAATCGCTAAAGTATGTGCTCCGAAATTCGCAAATCGCAAAATGTCGCCGATTTAAAACCGGCGACGTTTGAGTCCGTGAAATGAAAAGTAAATGGGAAATGTCGCTAGAAAGAAGAACTGCCGTCCTATGTATTAATTTATTTAATATTCTGTGACTATTTGACATTTTTTTCGTGGATTCTCTTATACAATTTGGATTAAACTATTGTCTTCAGCAATTTTTTTTCCTAACCCTCCCAAATTTGCGCAAGCAGCGAAACAGCCTTTGACAACAACAAATTGCGATTTGGCCGGGGCGATAACCGATAAGTTTGTCGATGCTACTGCTTCTGCCACGGAAAGTGTTGCAGAACGAAGTGAATGTCGAAACAAAATCGATAACAAAAAGTTGCGATATTTTGGGAGCACTTAAAATTAAATTCGTACGAATTTGGTTGAAATCGCAAATCGCAAAAGTAAGTGAAAGCCGGAGCACAGCTGTATGATTTGTTATCGATAGCACACAGCTGTCAGAAGTAAACAAACAAGCAATTTTGGGAAGGCAAATGCAAAATGAATGAGGAAACCTCTTTGTTTTTAACAAATGAGTTGGCAGAGGACGTGGTTTCGCAAGTAGCTCACGGAAATTCGTGCAAGGCTCTGAAGGCTCTACTGGTTGTTGCGGAGGAGGAGGAAAGGTTGAAAAGCCGCCACTCCAAAAAGAAGATGCCCTGCGTACACGTAGTAACCACCTCATCTGGGTACATGTACACCTCAACATAGTTTGTCAAGGCACCACCATACAGCTCATCCCAAAAAAAGCTTGACAGGGACGCCCATATACTCTGACAGGATAGTCACAAGGAATGATACCCGGCGCCTGGTTACGGAAGAATGGTTCCGGCTTGCGCTGTAGCTAGGGTCACGTGGTCCTCGTTTAACCTGCAACGCAAAACATCTTACTTCTGGTCTGGGCCCTAACAGGTCATTGCCTTATTGGCAGGCATGCTGCACGCTTGGGCATCGCTCAAGTTCTTTAGAAGAACAGGTGGAGACATAACTTCATATTTTTTGCCATTGCCCAGCTCTAAGTAGAAGGAAACTCAAAACTTTTGGTCACACCACTAGTTGGGAAGTACAAAAATATATAATGGACAAATTTAATTATTATTTTAAGAGGTTCCGTGCATCGTTAAGGACTCATAGCTAGAGATGGGCTCGCGACGGGATTCCAGCGGGACCCGAGAGAAGTCGGGGATCAGGCGCGACGATATTGAATTAAAATTTGTTGGTCGGGATCGGGACAGAACGGGAACGAATTGTCCTTATTCGCCCATCTCTACTCTTAGCCCATTGCCACTTTGTTAAAATTAGCATTTTTAGACCATTCTTCGTGTGGTCAGGAGTCCTTTTTAATGGACCCGCCGGGGCTGGGCTTACAACAAACATTAAACGGCTAACAAAGTCTTAAGGAAAATTCAAGGGGAATTCTAGGAGCAGTTGGTGCTAGTTACGACGGTCATAAATATTTAGTAGTCAGTTTTTAATTATATTAAGCTGTTTGTTGTCAAAAATTCAAAACTTCCGCAAAAAAAAAATATATCGATAACATTGTTGCCTAAAAATTCTATCAAGTTCGTTCACCAGCAGACTAACACTTTATTTTTGATTGATGATTTTTGTTAGATGATTGGTGTATGCTGCTGAAAACGCCCAATGTCTTATCACTTTATGTATATAGATATATAGTCTTGATCAGCATCAACAGCCGAGTCAATATATTTTTCCGCCTGTCCGTCTCTCTGTGAGAACACCTAGATCTCAGAGATTAGAAGAGCTAGAGCCACCAAACTTGACATGTAGACTCCTATTGTCTGCACGCAGATCAAGTTTCTTTCAAATTTGTGCAACGACCACCCTCGCCCACCCATGTAAGGTCTATGTTACATCACGTAGTCTTTTAATATTTCCTATACACATTTTGTGTATCAATCTAGTTATCCTGCCATAAATTTTAATTCATTCTTTGGGGATTAACTGCTTGTAACTTAGTCCATTGAGAAGATTTAAATGCAACAAAATTTGTGAAATTAGATAAAACATTGGGCTACATGCTTAAGTTAATTTAATTAAAATGCAAGCACCCCAAATGGCTGGTACCCGACGATTAAGTTAAACAAATTTTCTATAATTTGATGAAAATTTTTCTTCAAAGGCCAATTTAGACGCTTTTGGGTTTGCTGATGCGCTGCCATCATTTTTTTAGGCTGCATTAATATGTATACTGTCGCACAGAGCTCATAAATACAGATATTTTTGCTCGGTGTAACCACCATAATTTTTTAAAAGCCAAAAATACTGCAAAATAGGTTTTCCGCGATATCTTGAAAACAAGAGCTGATGGAGAAAAACCGAGACCAGTTTTGGAATCAGGGATATATTATCGAGAAGGCTGGACCAAAATAGCTGTTGGCCTGTGGAATTAAATAACTATGATTTTTTTAGGCGTTAACCAATATCACCCACTTCTGTGAAATTTGGTGGGGTAAATTTTAGGCAGGGACTGTAACAGTTTTTTTAAAAGTCCATAAATTAACTGTTATTTTGTGATTTTTATTAAAAAAGTCAGAAATGAACAGTTATTTTGTGATTTTTATTTAATTTCGTCCCACAGTAACAGTTATTCAGAGACTTTTATTTTTTCAGTCACACAATAAAAGTCTTTTGCTAATACTGCAGTGAAGGAACCATTGGCGACCAAAAGACAAAGATATTCTTAATCAGCTCGACAAGAGTAATCAAACAAGCCAAACATTTTTTGATTAGGCATTGCGAACGGCTTCTTTGCAATTCACTTAACCAATCATCTTTCTTTCGCTCTGTCATCAGCTTCACACCAGTTGACGAGCGGCTTGCCGCGCTCAGACTTAAGGCAAAATATTTTAATATTAGTCCTATCTGTGCTCACGCGCCAACAGAAGACAAGAAAGACCCGATCCGAACCATTTGATACCAAAAGATGTTTTAGGCAGGCAGATTCCTCATCGTGTGACTTCTTTAATTTACCGATGGAATATATACTGCGCCGGTGCCAACATGCCAACAGAACCGGCGCATTTATTCATAAAGATCTAATGCTACTTGCATATGCTGATGATATTGACATTATCGGCAAAACCGAACGGGCAGTAAGCAAGGCATTTTCAGAGATTGAAAAGGAGTCTGGAGAAAGTCCTTGCGACTTGGACAATAACGACGATAACCTGCGACAACAACAACAGTAGTCTGGAAATCCGACAAAGAATCACTCTTGTAAACCGATGCTACAACGGGCTAAGTAGGGAGCTCAAGAGCAGAGACCTCAAACGAAGACCAAAAATAGCCCTTTACAAGTCGCTTATCATCACAGTCCTGCAATATGGCGCAGAAGCATGAATGATGGCGATGATTTCCTCATTCGAAAAAATGACGAACTGTATGAGCTCTATGGAGACAACTGTCTGGTCAAGCGCTAAAAGCAACAGCGGCTGCGCTGGCTAGGACATGTCGCCAGAATGAAGGAAGAAGCTCTAGCAAAAAAGGCGTATAAATTGAAGGCGGCTGACTATGGAGGCGGCAAGAAGGGAAGACCACCACTAAGATGGGAAGACCAGGTGCGGGAAGACATTGCCAAGCTTGGTGTGACCAACTGGTGGCAGCTCGCACAGAACAGAAGCGAATGGAGATCGTTAATCGCAGAGGCCCAGACCGTCAAACGATTGTGATGGCCAATAAAGAAGAAGAAGAATCACCTTCTTTGGCTTGTTTGATTACTCTTGTCGAGCTGATTAAGAATATCTTTGTCTTTATCTTTCTCTGAATAACTGTTATTGTGGGACGAAATTAAATAAAAATCACATAATAACTGTTCATTTCTGACTTTTTTAATAAAAATCACAAAATAACTGTTAATTTCTGACTTTTTTAATAAAAATCACAAAATAACAGTTTGTTTATGGACTTTTAAAATAAAAATTGTAACTGTTACGGTCCCTGATTTTAGGCGATTGGCTTCAAACTTAATTTAAAATATAACACATTGAAAAATATGGAATTAGTGATTTATAAAACCATGAATATAAGCTTGATTATATATGTTTAATATTTATTAAGGATAAAGCTAAAAAACTTGTTGACTGAGAAACACACAAGCACCACGCTCACATTTAAAGAAGACACTTTGCACGCTGTACGCCGGCAAATTGATCAGTAAAAGACATGAGCAAAGGAGAAGTGAAAAAGCGCTCTATGGTTGAGCGAAAAAAAGCTATTGAGCAAAACAAAACTGAATGTGTCGTTTCGTGACAGTTTCTGCGCGCTCTGCTTCAAATTGAAGAGGATGAAAAATCGTGTTAACTTGTGTTATTAAAAATGTTAAGCAAAAAACGAAAGCGTAAGTTAAAGTTTGCCGATATACCCGTTACTCATGAAAAGAAATGTTTAACAGCGTTTCTGTGTTCCTGAGGGGTGAACATCCTAAAAGTATGCAACATTTCTTAACTTCGCTATTTCTTATCCGATTTTGTTGTAAATTTCAGGGATTATAGTTATTGCTAAAGGCCTGTATCCAGCACTGCGGAAAATTCCTGTTATGAACTTGCTAATTATTTCTTGTGTGTGTGGAACATAACTAAAACAGTGTAACCATGCACCTAAAAAATGAAAGGTCACTCTGATCAAACAGCTGTTAAGCACTGTTAACTATTTGAATTTAAATAAATTTAAAAAATAAAAATAACATTTTTAGGAGGAAACGTGCTGCTCGGAGCCGGTGCTACATACTTTATGCTTTAGGATAATAGGACGATAACTGAGCATGACACTTTGCAGTGTGTCCCGGATGTCGCAAAACATCACTGCAACATGTTCTCATCTGCGTTACTTTATAATGCAATCATCTCCAAAGCAGTATGACCTCTTGGTTAAAAGCCAATCAAATGAAGTCTTTAATCGTCGGTTAAAAGATTGCCAGAACCTGGGCTTTCGTCGATGGCCGAATCGCTGGAACATAACCGTTAATCATACAAAGAATCAACACGATTGCTACTCATGAGACCCGAAAAGTAGCTCGAGTGCGACTCCTAGGATCAAGAGTTCGATATACGGATAACGTCGTTTAACGTCGTTTAATACCTTGGCGTGTCGGAACGGCCGCTTGACCAGGAAAGTCCATGTGATTTGGGCAGTAGCTACGGTTGCAGCTAATGGCATTGGAGCTCCATTGGATTCTTAAACCTCGTAGCGGTGGATCTGAGCGATCCCGTTATGGGGTACGGCACAAACCACTGCCCTCAAGAAACAAGAGTAATCTAGATATGTCGGGCCCCTGGTATGAGAGGCATACAACTACATAAATATATACCGCGATGTAGACGCCTTGCCATTATGCGCCCAAATTAATATGCACACCAGCTGGTATCATGACCAACTGACCTTTCTGTCTTTGGAAAGCGTCCATTTGGCGGCCTCATCAATTTGGCATTAATGTGCCCTTGGCACCATCCCCTACCAATCTTTACACACTGATGGTTCACCAGCCAGATGACAGATCAAACCAAAAAAAATATTAAAGCATTTTCCCCAAAATTTTTGCTCGTGACATCCAAAATAATTGTTGACAATATATTCCTGCGCTGAGTGTCAGCTGTTCTCTCCATCCACATATGCTATCGACATGCCAACTATCGATAAGAAACTGTGGATTACGTTAATGTTGCTGGTTACACAAGCAACGAAAAGGTTAACTAAAAATTCCTGGCACAGTTTTTATACCCGTTACTCGTAGATTAAAAAGGTATACTAAAGTCGTGCAAATGTATGTAACAGGCAGAAGGAATCATTTCCGACCATATAAAGTATATATATTCTTGATCAGCATCAACAGCCGAGTCGATATAGCCATGTCCGTCTGTCCGTCCGTCCGTCTGTCTGTATGAACACCTAGATCTCAGAGATGGTAAGAGATAGAGGTTTGACATGTATGGGACAAATGTTTCTTTTATCTGCACGCAGATCAAGTTTGTTTCAAATTTTGGCCACGCCCCCTCCCACCCCCGCAATTTGGAAAAAACGTTATATCTCGTACAGTTTTGAATATAGACGATTCGTTTCTTCTAGAGATAGTTAGTTATTAGCAAATTGAATCGATTTGCCAAAGAAATGATAAAGATCGGATGAAAGGTTCTCAAGTTATGAGCAAAAAAGTCAACCAAGCCCCCCCGCTACCCACTCTAAAAAAATGTTGCATACTTTTCGGATGGTAACCCTGAGGAACGCAGGAACACTGTTAAAACTGTTTTTTCATGAGTAACGGGTATATCGAAGTAGGTTAGAGCCGACTTTAACTTACGCTCTCGTTTTATATGAAGTTGTCCAGGAATTTTTAGTTTCCGTTGTGCGTGGATACCCGGCTTTATATTTTAAGTTGTAAAATGAACTCGATATCTTTAAAAATGTGAGAGTTATTCAACATTTTTTATTGTGGGGGCGAAGGTGGGCGTGGCAAAAATTTGAAACAAACTTGATCTGCGTGCAGACAATAGGAGTCTACATGTCAAGTTTAGTGGCTCTAGCTCTTCTAGTCTCTGAGATCTAGATGTTCATACAGACAGACCGACAAGTCTATATCGACTCGGCTGTTGATGCTGATCAAGAATATATATACTTTATATGGTCGGAAATGATTCCTTCTGCCTGTTACATACATTTGAACGACTTTAGTATACCCTTTTTACTCTACAAGTAACGGGTATAAAAATATCGGAGGGAGATGCAATAATGAGCTAGTAAAGAGGAGGTGGGAAAAAACGGGAAAGCCAATTTAAATTGAATTATAATTGTAAAGTGCTGATGCTGCATTGAAATGCACAGTCTTTATATAATATCGCTAGATCCGAAATTCATTATGTGGTCGTGCGGCAGAAGTATGTTTTTAGCATCCATGTATGGCAGCTATATGATATACTCATCCGATCCGCCTGATGTTAACATTTTTGAAAAGCTTGATAAATATAAAGGACACTTGCCAATCAAAAAGCTTTGAAACTGACTGCATGGCGTAGCTTTTTTCAAGGGCATCTTTTAATTTGTTTATAACTTCAAAAATTCATAACTTTTGAACTATAAAAGTCTCCATCCTTTTGAAAACACCAAAATTTAAGTTATGTTTAGAACATTTGATTGTATATCCTCAGAAGATATAACATGGTGGTTAACACTGAGTTTCGTTTTTAACGATTTTTGAAATTGTTTTTAAAAAAAATTTACAAAATATTGTTGTGCAAAACCGCAAATTACGTTTTGGTGGGCATGTCGAGATCTAATTTCGGATTTTTTTTATTAAAATAAAAAATAAAAAAAAATTTTGCTGTTCGGTTTATAAAAGAATGACCCATATACAGCCATGCTCCCATTTTCACTTTCGCAAAATTTTTGCGATTTTAAACCGGTTTTTGGACCAAATTTAGACTTAAAATCGGGAAAATTTAACGAAAGCGAAAATGGGAGCATGGCTGATAATTCCGGAATTTTCGAGCGCCAAGAAAATTTGGGTTGGTCCATTAGAACGGGATGACGGGGAACTCAAAACTGTCTTCAAGATAAAACAACACAATTTTTTTAAATCTTGGACGCAGACAAAGTCGCGTCTGTTTCAGTTTGTGTACAAATATTTACAATGTACACAGAAAAATAGTTTTCGCTTCTTTACATCAGGGGCATGGAAAAATTAGCATTACATACATAAAGTCAGGCTATTTAACTTTTTAAACATACATACATACGAAATAAGAATTTATGCATGTGCGCATGTTTAAAGAGAAATGATTCGTCATGCACAGACATCAGAGCAATTTCTGTTGTCAATCTCTTACGCTCTACAGCTTTGGCGCAGTTAGCAGCTCTGAATATAGAGATGACACTCTCTCGCGATCCACATCATTGGCGCAAGTAGCAGTTCTAAAAATAGAGATGACAAAATTACTACTTCAAAAGCGAAACTGTAGGTACCAGTACAATGTTTAAGTTCTTTTCGGTTTTATTCAGCTCTAAAAATATCGGTTCCCGCATACCGTTGAAAGAGAAATTAACAATATCGATTCCGGTTCAGAGGTTTAATCGGTTATTTTAGGTATGCGGTTCCGGTTTGATTCCCTGTAAAAAGACATTTGAACTCACAAAGATGCGTAGAGCAGTACAACCATATGCTTCAAGGTGGAGAATTATTTGTGGCTTCGCGTCGAATGCATTTGTATTTGTGTGGGTACGCCAGATGTTCGTTAACGAATACGAACGAGAAAGGTGGAGGAGAGAAGATAGAGATTGAGAGGGCTGGTTCATTGCACTCTACCTGTTTTTAAAGCAGTTTTCCTCCCATAAAGTGAATAATGAATATTCGTCTTAAACAGGCTGGAAACAGGAAAATCCATTTTGCAGTATTTTTGCTTTTTAAAAAACTATGGAGGTTAAACAGAACAAAAATTTCTGTATTTATGAGTTTTATGCAACAGTATCATGGGAGCAGCATCAGCAGACCCAAAAGCGTCTAAATTGGTTTTTGAGAGTAATTTTCATCAAATTATGTCAAATCTTTAAGCTTAATCGTCGTGTACGAGCCATTGTGGTAGTTGGATTTTAATTAAGGGGGTATTCACCATGTCAAGGCTGTTTTTGGACCTTTTTAAAAAAAAACCTTATTTGAAAACGCTGAGTTTTTCCAATTCTGTTTTTTTTTATTATGTTACAAACAGATTAGATAAACAAAAAAATTTTTACTGCTTGGATGCGAGGGCTGTTCCAAAAGTTATCGGCCGTCAAAAAGGGTGTCCAAAAAAAAGTTATAGTGCTGGCGGCCATGGTTCCAGGTCTCCAGGATGTCTGAAATGAAAAGTAAAAACAGGGTTATGATCAGTATTGATGTAATTCTGGTCTGAACCTCAAAAAATTTTTTGTGATTTTTTTTGGCGGCTATTAAAAAATGAAATATCGATTTTTGGCCCAAAAAGGAAAAAATTTAGTTCTAGAATGGTGACAATTCTGCGTCGATTGCATATATTTCATCAAAATCGGTTTAGTTGAACTGGAGAAAAGTGGCTTGGCAGTCCGAATAAGTTGCTTTGAAAGTAACCACAAATATTACAGATATATACACTGCCATGCACATGAATTAGGGATAAGCATTTTAAAACGAATATGCAACTATTTAACTGAACGAATCAAATTGAATCAAAAGATAAAAATTTTTATCATTCAGTACTTCATTCTTTATTGAATTAAACAAAAAAACTTTTTCAAATTAACGTAGTCTTTTGCTAAAAATTTTTTTTCAACGAGCTCTTCAAAAATGGCACATTTTTATCATGCACTTGAATAGGGACAAAGGTGATTTTATCATTCTAAGTAAAACTCCGCGCAATGAAGTTTATATTTTGTGAACATACGAACGTTTTAAATATAAAAAAATAGTTGCAAGCTAACTTCGGCTCGACCGAAGTTTATACAGTTTGTATGGCAGCCAGTGGCGTACGCAGGGGGGGGGAGATTTACAAATGCATTGATGAGAATTCACTTTTCACTTTTTTTGACGGGTTTTGGCCTAATATTGATCAGTAACAAGATTGGCTGCAATAGCATTAAAAACTAAAAACTTTTATGGGAATAACATGAAATGCCGCACCCAAAAAATATTTCAACGTACTTCAGAGCAGCGAGTTGTTCAAAAAACTTCAAATTCACACTGTTCAGCTTTGAAAATTTATTTAAAACTACTATTAAATAAAAGTGTCGATACGGTACGGAGAGTTGTACGTAAAGCTGAATATCTAAGAAGATTAAAACTAAAAAAAAAACCTTACTTAATACCGAACGTGAAGATCCTCGTCAAGTTTTTGCTCGAAATTATATGACTCGGAAGAAGGAATGGCATACCGTAGAGTTTTCCGTTAAAAAACGCTTCCACTTGTATGGAAATTGTGGTTTTTTTCTATTATTTCCATGATATTCGATAAGAAGAACACTTTCTGTCTCGTCACCATAGCCGTGAAAAAGGTGTTATGGTACGGCGTGCCATCTAATATTTTAGTTTAATATGAATTTCGAGTAAAAACTTGATAAGGATCTTTAAGTTGGGTATTAAGTGGGGGGATTTTTTATACACTTGAAAAGTGTATTATAATTTTGCCCAGAAGTTTGCAACGCATAGAAGGAATCATCTCCGACCACATAAAGTATATATATTCTTGATCAGCGTGACGAGCTGAGTCGATTAAGCTTTGTCCGTCCGTCTGTCCGTCCGTCCGTCTGTCCGTCTGTCTGTTTCTACGCGAACTAGTTCCTCAGTTTTGAAGCTAGCGAGCTGAAACTTTGCACAGAGTCTTCTTTTGTCTGCACGCTGCTAATATGTCGGAACCGACCGGATCGGATGACTACTTCTTGTAGCTGCCATACAAATGATCGGTCGAAAAATGGGTTTTAATGAGAAAAACTGTTTTTTTTCTCAATATTACCGCTCTCAATCACGGTCTTGGGTAATATTAAATGTTTTTAAGCTGATCTGCGAAGTTTGGTCGAAGTCGCTAACCGTTGAGACAAGCGATTTCAAGTGTATAAAAATTAATTAATCTTCGCATATGTTCAGCTTTACGTACACCTCTCCGTACCGTATCGACACTTGCATTTAATAGTAGTTTTAAATCAATTTTCGAAGCTGAACAGTGTAAATTTGAAGTTTTTTGAACAACTCGCTGCTCTGAAGTACGTTGAAATATATTTTGGGTGCGGCATTTTATGTTATTCCCATAATTTGATAGATTTTTAAGAAAATTGCATACAACACTTTAGCTTATCTCCATTTTTTCAGCAATTTGCCTGTACGTAAGTATTCACACCTTAAAAGCCACTATTTTGCCATATTCTTCATCAGTTAGTGCTTTACCGATGATGAAATCACCTTTGTCCCTATTCAAGTGCATGATAAAAATATGCCATTTTTGAAGAGCTCGTTGAAAAAAAAATTTTAAGAAAAGACTACGTTAATTTGAAAATGTTTTTTTGTTTAATTCAATAAAGAATGAAGTACTGAATGATAAAAAATATTTGTCTTTTGATTTAATTTGATTCTTTCAGTCAAATAGTTGTATATTCGTTTTAAAATGCTTGTCCCTGTTCAAGTGCATGGCAGTGTACTTACAGATATTAGTCGGCGATTTCAGCTGCATACAGCGCACCTTCTTCTTCTTTAAAAAAGCTGTTCTCAGCAGCAGCTCTCTTTGCTCTGAGTGCCATTCTGCCTTCTTTAGAGGCGGCCGCAGCTCTAGTTTCTGAGCGGTTTAGTCGGTAGCAGCATTGCGTAGGATAGCCTTCGATAATTATCGATCTTATCGATCTAATTATCTTACCATTCAAATTCAAGAAACAGCCTTTATATCACAGTTTTATTGACTGAAAATTTTTTTACTCAAAAATTTCTCGTTTTAGTGAAAACATTGTTCCACTAAAAAGGCTATATCTTCTAAAGTATTTCGAATTTCAAAAAATCCTTTTGGGACGATATTCTCAAATATTCAAAATGCAAAAAAAAAAATCAAAAAAAATTTTGCACATGGAGAATACCCCTTTAAAACCACTTTAGCATGTATCCTATAGGCCCTTCTATTTTCACAAATTTTGTTGCCCTTAAGGGTACTGTATACCTTTAGAAAATTTTTATACCCTTGGAGAGGGTATATTGAAATTGTCCGGATGTTTGTACATAAAGTATATATATTCTTGATCAGCATTTCGAGCTGAGTTGATATATCCATGTCCGTCTGTCCGTCTGTCCGTCTGTTTCTATGCTATCTCCTCCGTCAGTTTTAAAGCTATCTTAACCAAACTTTGCACGAAGTGTTTTGGTACAAATTCGCTGCACATTTGTCGGAACCGGCCGGATCGGATGACTATATCGGTTAAAAAATCAGTTTTAGTGAGAAAAACTTTTTTGGTTTTTTCACCAAGACTATATAGTACACATACAAAAATTAGGTCTGAAAAAAAGTCTTAGTGAGAAAAACTTTTTTGTTTTCAATGTAATCGCTCCCAACGCTTGTATTTATAAGTTTTCAATGATTTTACATTATTTCAACAAGATTTGTCGAAATGGGACCACTATAAAGTATAGCTGCCATACAAACTGTCAGGCATATATCAAGCTCCAAGGGTATATAAACTTCGGTCGAGCCGAAGTTAGCTTGCCTCTATTTTTTTTTTTTTTGAATTTTTTTAATTGCTTTCAAGTTCTATTAGAATCTTATAAACATCCTGCAAAACTTTCAAGCAGATCCAAAACTCAGTTTTACAGAAATAAACAAAAACAATTATTTTTTCCGACCCTTTTATATAAAAATTGTTTTCATTGACCCCCGTATTTTTAGAAATTTTAAGTTTTTTCACTTTTTTGGTCAAAAACTTTATAAATATTTGATAATTTTTTTCGGTGAAAGCTAACACCCAAATGCACCAAATTCATATTTTACATTTACTAAAAATAATTTTTATTTGATCGAAAACAGATGTCGAAACTTTAAACGCGATTATCTCGGAACCACTTTTTCCAAAATGGTTGCAAAGATTTAAAGAGTACCTGTTGACCAATTTTCAAATTCTTTTATTTTTAATTACTCATAATACCCACCATTCCGGTGTGAACTAGGATATTTTTGATCGGTCATCAAATAACGGAGCTAGGACCAATACAGTTTGGAAAAAGTCGATTTTCGAAATTTGACTTTGAAACCCCATAGCTCCTCTGTTTATTGACCGATCCAAAATATCCTAGTTCGCACCAGAATTACATCAATTCTTAACAAAACTCCGTCTTCAGTTTTAAATTCAGATCATCCGTTCTCAAAAATTTTTTGCAACCATGGGCCTATGCTTTAAATTTTTGGTTAACTTTGAACAGAAATACAACAACAACCGCAGGTACAACTACAAACATTACTAAATTTAATTTAACCGATCACCTATCGAATAAAAAAAACCGCTTCTTAATACATCGACCTTACATTAATTTTCAAGCAAATGTACAATAACATTCAGGCAGTACTAGATTCAAACAATTTCCCCCAAATTCATATTTGCTTAAGCACGGTACGAAGTACTCAAAAAGCGCTCGCAAATTAAAAACTCCATATAAAAAACTGTAAAAGCACTCGAAAAGGTTTGACGTTAAACGTTGTACTGTGTGTACGCAGACAAACGAAAAATAGATCCACACAAATATAGAACTGTATGGTCGAACTATGAATTTTTGATGGTATAAGCGGCTGTTTGAGCTTTGTTTGGGCGCCCAAAGTAATTCAATTTATTTATTTTGACGGTCAGAAGCAAAAAAAATGTCCGAATAGAAGGGTGAGCGTAAAAATTATTTTAAGAGCTTAGATGAGGAAAAATAAATTGCGCTGACTTATAACGTAGGGGCAAAGATATGTATTTGGGGCCTCACCAATAAAAATAATTTTGATGCAGTTGACGTGGAGAGTCTCTGCACTTTGCAATCAGTGAACAAGATGCGCATTTTTTATCGATAACATGCCTATCGATACAAAATTACTGTTGGTAGGAGCGGTATCACTTCAAAGTAGCGTACTATTTCTTTGATACATGCTCCTCTATCATGATACTTGAAATTGGCTATCATGATACTGCATCACTCGAGTTCAGCAGAAGGATCAGGCCGAATTTATACTTGATCAGGGAGCAAGTTGTTCTGCTGAACAAGGCCAATAACACTAGTTTACAGCATTTCCGATACCGACCATCTGGTAGTCATTTCGTATGTAAGTTCATTTGCTGAGTCCAAAAATTTAATCCGCAAATTTTTTTATGGGGCCGTTTTCGAGAAATCGCGGAAAAGCTAGTTTTTCGATTGGGAAAAAAAGTACCTTCAGAAAAAAGGGTATATCTTCAGTTTCGTGTCTTTCATTATGAAATTTGACGCCTTACATTAATTTTTCAACCCAAGTCAATCACAAAATAACCTAAACAAATACAAAATAAATTTTGCAGGTCATAGTAGCCCTTAAATAGAATAGTTTGAATGGTTACAATGCCTCCTACAACGAACATAAATCAGTCAAACTAAGTCAATTTGCTTGAAGTTGAAACCTTCCATTTTTTACTAAAATGCCAATAATTTCTACATTCTTAGATGGATTTTAATGAAACATGAGGCATTTTATTTTTAATAGATAAATCTTTAGTGACCACCAATAAAATAAATTTTACACAATTTTTTTCGTTGTGAAAATCGCACTTAAAATCTAGCTTTTTTTAAAAAAGTGATAAATTTAATGCAAAGTGGCCGATAAAAGCCTTTATAACGCCGAAGTCCAGCACCGGATTAAGAAGTGGTCTATCAACAAATGATAGGGCGTTCAATTACCATCCAAGTAAGCATTAGCTGTTCATAATGAAAGAACCGGTACTAAAGATATATCTAAAAGTACTTTTTTTACAAATCAAAAAACTAGCTTTTCCGCGATTTCTCGAAAACGGCCCCATAAAAAAATTTGCGGAAAAAAAAAATTATACCGTGACTTGAACCCACGACTGTTTGACTTTCTATCCCGCTACACCACACCTACCAAGATAGATAGAACAGCTATATGTGCTATATTACTCAAAAGAATCTTTTCTATTTATATCTTATCTTTCCTAAAAGATAACGAAGTGATTACCAACACTGAAAATCTACATAACCAGTTCATTTCATGACCTGGGGTTGGGTAACTCTGGAACGGTAAGAGCACCAAGAGCACTAGTTTTTTAATTTTCATAGAAATTTTAAAAGTTATAATGCGTTTTTTTACATTATTTATGAAAAATTTACGAAAAAATTTAATATATACCATAAAACTTATGGTTTATGCTCATAAAAGTAAAGTTAGGGCATTTTTCTTGAAAATGTTGATTTTAAAACTAAGAAAATCTTGGATATTGACCAAGTTATAAGTAAAATTCGAAAACAATCCGATTTTTGCGGTAAATTCGATTTGTGCGACCCTTAAACGTCTTTCGAAAATTCTGAATCCTAAAAATACTTTACTCTATTAGCTTTCAGAAAATGCCGGTGCTCCCGTGGAAATAGAAAAAAAACTTCTTTCACTGTAGAATATGCATATGTCCCTTTTTATAAATGGGTAACTCTTACCTATTTTGAATCGTAGCCCACTGACGGTTATCAGATAGTTTGCGAAAACAGTTTACAATGCTCCTTAACTTGATACTGGTAAATATCATATGCTAGCATACAATTCTGTCAGGTTGATCCAAATCGGATGACTATAGCACGTAGCTGCCATAGGAACGATCGGTCGAAAAAGTAGTTCTAGTGCGAAAAACTTTTTTTCTTTTAATGGTAGCGTCTGAATACTTTCCAGTTCTGAATAATATCTGTTTCAACTCAATTTTGAGAAAGAATTTCCCCCACTAGCAGCAGAAGGGCCGATAAGGGATACACACGTACACAAAGGCCTTAGTGTTTTTGGCGTTTGTTGCTTGTTGTCGGATTTTATACTGTCAACCAGCCTCCTTTGTGGTGTTGTGCGTGTCTTGTTTTAGACAAGTTATGGGTAAAATCCTTACTAAAATGACCTAGAGCCTGCTTAAAAAAGATCTATGATCATAAATGTTTCATATACAAGTTTGCCGGAAAAATACTTAAAAAATTTAATTTGTAGTAAAATGAAAAATAGATTCGAAATTTCTTTTGGGTCTGCCATGACTTGAACCTATGATGGCATTTAAAAATTGAGGAATTTAAATATTTTTTGGTTAGCAGAAACATATAAGGGATTTGGAGAGTAGTTTGGTTATGTCTCGGTTCTGCACTGGCTTCCATTCCTGCAATAAAATGTTTTAGTATAAGCTCACATGGCAACGACGGGTTTAGGGTACTGTATACCTTCAGGTACCTATAATTTTTTAAAGGTTTACAAAAAATTTATTTACTCAAAAACTATAGGTGGTATTAAGAAGCGGTTTTTTTCATTCGATAGGTAATCGGTTAAATTAAATTATATATTTTGTGTTGTTGTTGTACCTGCGGTTGTTGTTGTATTTCTGTTTAAAGTTAAACAAAAATTTAAAACATAGGCCCATGGTTGCAAACATTTTTTGAGAACGGATGGTCTGAATGTAAAACTAAAGTCGGAGTTTCGTTAAGGATTGATGTAATTCTGGTGTGAACTAGGATATTTTGGATCGGTCAATAAATGGCGGAGTTATGGGGTTTCAAAGTCAAAATTTCGAAAATCGACTTTTTTTCTCACTGTATTGGTCCGAGCTCCGGTTTTTGTTGATCGATCAAAAATATCCTAGTTCACACCAGAATAGTGGGTATTAGGAGCAATTAAAAAAAAAAGAATTTTAAAATCGGTCAACAGGTACTCTTTAAATCTTTGCAACCATTTTGGAAAAAGTGGTTCGACATCTGGTTTCGATGAAATAAAAATTTTTTTTAATAAATGTGAAAATGTGTGTATTTGGGTGTTAGCTGTCACCGAAAAAAAGAATTATAAAAATCGGTTAAGCAGTTGCGCCAAGACATGGTAAAAAATATAATCTACAAAAATTTCCAAGTAAAATTAAAAAAAAAATTTTTTTTTCAAAATTTCAAACATCATATAAATATTTATGAAGTATTTGACCAAAAAAGTAAAAAGACTAAGAATTTCTAAAAATACGAGGGTCGATGAAAACAATTTTTATATAAATTGTTTTTGTTTATTTCTGGTAAACTGAGTTTCGGATCTGCTTGAAGGTTTTGCAGGAAGATCCTAATAGAAAGTTTAAGCAAATAAAAAAAAAAATTTTTTTTTAATTTTCTGAAGGTGTACAGTACCCTTAAATGAACTAGTTTACTAGTGTTTTCTCACCTGTTGATTATCTTATAGCGGTCAGTTCAATAATCATATTTTACATTTTAGAAGTAAGAAATAAAATAATTTGAATATGGGCTAATCCGAAAATTTTTAAACCAAAGGCTGAAACTTAAAGTTGTCCAAAATCCAAATGTTTGTTAATGGAATAATAGGATACATATTCAAGATTCAAAATATGTAAGCAATATGGTTCTACGGTGGTTTGTTTGTTCTTGGCAGAAGCATACCTACACCTACCTCTTGCTGTTAGTAATTCTTGAAAAAACGGGTTTTTTATTGGTCAAAAAATGGTAAAAACAGTCGTTTCACTATTTTGCGCTTAGCAAAACTTAAAATTTGTTTCACTATACACTTGAAAAGTGTATTATAATTTTGCCCAGAAGTTTGCAATGCATAGAAGCAGGGCTTAATCCCGAAACGAATTTCGGTTCCGGTTCCAGTACCGGTACGTCCCGAAATTAATGTTTCGGTTAAAGGTTCTATTTTGGTTTTCAATTAGTTTCGGTTTCGGTTCCGGTACCCGGATTTTTATTTCGGTATACCGGTACGTACCGGTACTCACCGATATAAGTACTTCTTATTTTTAATACTGAAAAAAAAAAATTCTGAGATAAATTTAAATTATTTTATTCCTGTTTAATAAAGCGAATCAAAAATCAACAAAAAATGAATGGTTTCACTTTTTAAAATTATATGGCCTTAACATTTCGTATTCTTTGTATGTAATAACTAATGATTACATTACATGCTAATAAATATCATATAATGTACTAGCAGGTACCCGACGTGCGTTGCTACGCCGCTCACAAAGCGAAGCAGTGAAGCAAACTTGACAATTACCATCAATCAAATCTTTTTCTAGCAAAATTTACCATCCGTCTATTTACCCGTCTTCATGAGAATCAAAATCGTTATAAAACTTTGCAAATTTTCCGATTTTTTTGGTCCGTTTGATCAACACGTCTCATTTACTCATATAAGAATTGTTGCATATTTCTAATATTTTTGAACCTATCAAATCCTTATGATAATCTTAACTCATGCAATTTTGTAAATTTCCGATTTTTGGAACACTACTACTATTGCAGTCTATCAAATCTTCATTCGAATTTATTTAAGTTGCTTAATTATTTTTTGCTGTTTAATTGTTTGATCTACAACTCCTGTTTACCCGTCTACATTGCCATTTCCAAACTTCGCAATACTTTGGACTGTTCAATCTATTGATTTTTATACCCTTGCAAAGGGTATTATAATTTTGCCCAGAAGTTTGCAACGCATAGAAATATTCATTCCCGACCCTATAAACTATATATATTCTTGATCAGGGCGACGAGCTGAGTCGATTGAGCTTTGTCCGTCCGTCTGTCTGTCCGTCTGTCTGTCTGTCTGTTTCTACGCAAACTATTCTCTCAGTTTTAAAGCTATCGGGCTGAAACTTTGCACAGAGTCTTCTTTTTACTGCACACTGATAATATGTCGGAACCGACCGGATCGGATGACTATATCTTATAGCTGCCATAGGAACTATAGGTCGAAAAGTGGGTTTTTGTGAGAAAACTTTTTTGTTTTTAATGTAAACGCCTTCCGCTTCGACAATTATTAGTTTTATACGCTTTTACACAGATTTGGAAGTTTTTGTTAAAATCATATGACTATATCTTATAGCGCCTAGAACTATAGGCGATTGTGTTTTTGAAAACTTTTTTGTTTTTAATGTAAACGCCTTCCGCTTCGACAATTATTAGTTTTATACGCTTTTACACAGATTTGGAAGTTTTTGTCAAAATCGGATGACTATATCTTATAGCTGCCATAGGAACTATCAGTCGAAAAGTGGGTTTTTGTGAGAAAACTTTTTTGTTTTTAATGTAAACGCCTTCCGCTTCGACAATTATTAGTTTTATACGCTTTTACACAGATTTGGAAGTTTTTGTTAAAATCATATGACTATATCTTATAGCTGCCATAGGAACTATAGGTCGAAAAGTGGGTTTTTGTAAGAAAACTTTTTTGTTTTTAATGTAAACGCCTTCCGCTTCGACAATTATTAGTTTTATACGCTTTTACACAGATTTGGAAGTTTTTGTCAAAATCGGATGACTATATCTTATAGCTGCCATAGAAACTATCGGTCGAAAAGTGGCTTTTATCAGAAAAATGGTTTGTTTTAATGCTGACGTTCATAAACTCTGTTGTATTAAAACATTTGCAAGGGTATTAAAACTTCGGCAAAGACGAAGTTAGCTTGGCCTTCTCGTTTGTATACATACGTAATAATCTTAGGTCCTATGAACATTTTTGGAATTTTGACTATTAGTTTGACCGTTTGATCTACAACTCCTATTGGATGAATCTGACCACCAGTTAAGAACGTTTTAATGTTTTCAAATACGTTTAAGTGCGATTTTGCTAGAAAGGGCGAATGTGTTTATATTTGCAGTGCAAATGCACAAATTTACTATATTCCCTGTGTACTTTCGTGCAAAGTATAAAAACAAATCAACAGTTGCACTAGCTTTTGATGTATATATGCACTGGCTATATTGACACGGCTGTTGATGCCGATCAAGAACTTTATAAGGTTGGAAATGATTCCTCTTAGTTACATACTTTTGCACACTCTTAAAATAATTAGGTACAGCGAATAAACGAAAAACCGAAACCGTACCGGTACCAAAGTTTCGGTTTCGTTCCGATTTTATCGGTTCCAATAATAACGGTAAACGGTATTCGTTTCTCAAAAAAAATTTGTATCGGTTTAGGTTCCGGTTCCGGTACTCGATTTGAAACGGTTTATTTCGGTTAATGGTTCCGGTTTCGGTTCCGGTATTGAGCCCTGCATAGAAGGAATCATCTCCGACCACGTAAAATATACATATTCTTGATAATCTTGACGAGCTGAGTCGGTTAAGCTTGGTTCGTCCGTCTGTCCGTCTGTTTCTACGCGAACTAGTCCCTCAGATTTGACGCTATCGAGCTGAAAAATATATAAAAAAAAAACGATTATTTGCTCGACAATGCGAGAAATTTCATTTTGGTCGCCTGGAAAAAATGTAAAAAAAAATATTTTTATTTTTTCTAATTAAGAATCGCTCTTCTACGAAGAAAAAAGGTAACGATGTTCAAAATCTATAAACAAACAGCTCCTTTAGTGCAATTAAGTAAAAAATTGTGGTATTTTCGTTGTTATTTAAAAATAAATTTTCGTTCCTTCGACTTTTGTTCCGTTCTTGATTATTATTATTGCTATGGCCTTTCGCTCATTTCATAAATTGATGAAAAATCGAAGAAAAATACAAATTTATTTATTGTAAACACATAAAGTACTTAAATTTGACTGTTGCTTCCTCTACTCAATATGATTCATCTATTGTACGTATGACTCCATTTTACTTACCAATACCTTATTTTTTCGTAAAAGTGCGATTCCTAAGTAGAAAAAGTAAAAATAATTTTTTTGTATATTTTTAATATTTTTCCTAGGCGTTTAAAAATGAAATTTCTTGTATTTTCGAGCAAAAAATAGATTTTTTTGAAATATTCTTGGTTGTTGAATTCAAACTATTTAACCGATTTAAAACCAATGCACGCAAATATTGGCAGCTCCATTACCTTTCCATTTATATCTTACTTGACTCTATCTGATAATTATGAAGTGAGATATGTCTTAAAATGTAAGAGTAACTACCAAAAAAATGAAATAAATGATTATTTCAAAAACGGAGCCATTAAAAAAAATTTTGAGATCACCATTCCAAACTATGGTAGGTAGGTATTTTTGTAAACTAATTGATAAATATCGATGGCAAACCTGCAAAACCGGTGTTTCCAACATCGGAAAATGAAAACACAAATGAATTCGGATTTTATAATTACAAACTGAGATTCAAGCCAATCGGATGAAAAATAATTTTTTTTGCAAGCAGAATTTTCCGGCCATTTTCCTCGTGGGCGGATTTTCCAAATTCTATGCTTACAAACCAAGTTTCAAGTCAATCGGATGTAAAATATAATTTTTTTACACAGTTCGGCCAAGGGCGTACGCATTCGCCCCCCCTCCCCCTGAATCCGCACTTGGATTATTTTTTATCCGTTGTTCATAGAGGTAACGGTTTAACTAAAATGGTGTTGTAAAGCTTATTACAGTTACACTGCATTTCCACTGAAGTTAGTATAATTTTCATCAATTGTTATTGCCGCTATCAATTGCTTTAAGGTACCACGGATTATCGGTAGTAATTGCCTGTCTTAATTTATCTGTTCTTGCAAATTCAAATATCAGTTGCGAAAAGATATAAAAAAAATTAAAATATTCTGTGAATGAATGTGAAGACAATGAATTTAAAAACACTTCAAATAAGAATTAGCTGCTTCAACTCCAACTTAGCGCTGGTGATCAAACTCTGAGGGTACATATTGAAAAGAGATATAAGAATGCTACTTACTTTTCTCCAAGAATTCAAAATGAAATCTTTGGGCTATGTGGACGTGCACTAAAAGATGATATCTTCAAAGAAGTAAAAGATGTCATTGCCCACAGTTTAATGGGTGATGATTGTGCGATATTTCAGGGAAAGAACAATTTTCGATTGGTATTAGATTCTTTGATCAAAGAAAACAATCTATTCGTTAAGAAATTATAGGTTTCGTACAGTTGGAAGCCATGGGTGCAAAGACTATTGATTTTGAATTAGATAAATTCATCACAGATGCAGGACTTGATCCACTTAAACTAAAGGGACAGGCTATGATGGTTGTTCGACCATGTCGGGAAAGGATAATGGTGTGCAGGCCATTTTAAGAAAAAAAAAACAGGGACCGTAAATAATGATTATTTTATTTTTTTCAAGTAAAAAAATCACCCACTTATAATGGACCTAGAAAAAAATGATTTATACCAAAATTCTTATTTTTGTACAATCTCTGCAAATCCACCACGATTTTTAAATTTTTGATTTTTACGATTTTCTTCAAAAATAATGATTATTTTAGAGTAATAAAATAAAACTTAAATAATAATAATTATTTCTGAGCAAAAAAATAAAACTCAAAAATAATGATTAAAAATGATTTTTATTTTTTTTGCTCAAAATAAAACTCAATCTTAATTTACGGCTTTTGTGTTAAACTTTTCGCGGATGTGATTTCACATTCTTGATCTATGATTGGTGATGGTTCAGAACTTCTAGTCATAGATCTTCTGGACCTAACGGGGGCGTATGTGGTCAGGGAAAGCTTCTGATCGGTTCAACTTGGCGAACCCAGGGTGATCCTGGCTTACCACGTCTCAAGTCGACTCACACCTCCTCGTGGTGACCACCGGAAGCAGTGGCAATGCACCCGCATTCGCTGCTGACTAACGTGAGCGGCGTCCATGCATGCACCAACTTCTGTGCCGTATATGGGTTGATGAAAGCATGCCTGACGATTGGAATCTAAGTGTTCTCTGTCCAATCTTTAAAAAAGGAGACCCTGCAGTTTGCGCCAACTACCGCGGGATTAGTCTCCTCCCCATCGCATATAAGGTTCTGTCCCGCATTATTTGTGAACGCCTAAAGCCGCTAATTGATACACTGATTGGACCTTATCAGTGTGGCTTTAGACCTGGTAAATCCACCACAGACCAGATATTCACATTGCGCCAAATCCTGGAGAAGACCTATGAGAGAAACATCGAAAATCACCATCTATTTATCGATTACAAAGCCGCTTTCGACACGCCGATAAGGTCAAGGTTTTTCGAAGCCCTGTCTACTTTAGGTATTCCAGCAAAGTACGTTCGACTTTGCATGATGACGTTGAGAAGCACTCAAAGCTCCGTCAAAATAGGAACGAACCTCTCCAAACCTTTTGATACCAAAAAAGGATTTAGGCAGGGTGACTCCTTATCGTGTGACTTCTTTAATCTGCTGATGGAGTATATACTGCGCCAGTGCCCAAATGCCAACAGATCGGGCTCCATCTTTAATAAAGATGTAATGCTACTCGCATATGCCGATGATATTGACATTATCGGCAAAACCGAACAGGCAGTAAGCATGGCGTTTTCAGAGATTGAGAAGCAGTCTGAACTAATGGGTTTAGCGGTAAACGAGGACAAGACGAAGTACCTAGTGTCCTCTAAACAGAAGTACACACAACTTGGGCAATCTGTTGCAATGGGAGAGTACAACTTTAAAGTTGTAGAGGACTTTGTCTACCTTGGAACGATGATAACCGGCGACAACAACATCAGCCTGGAAATTCGAAGAAGAATCACGCTCGCAAACCGATGCTATTACGGGCTAAGTAGGGAGCTCAAGAGCAGAAACCTCAAGCGAAGAACAAAAATAGCGCTATATAAGTCGCTTATCATCCCAGTCCTGCAATACGGCGCAGAAGCATGGGCAATATCATCAGCGGATGAGGCGGCGATTGGCGTTTTCGAGCGAAAGATTCTTCGCAGGATTTATGGACCTTTGAAAGTTGGCGAGGACTTTCGCATCCGAAGGAATGACGAACTGTATAAGCTCTATGGGGATACTAGTCTGGTCAAGCGCATAAAGCAACAGCGGCTGCGCTGGCTGGGACATGTTACCCGTATGGATGACCAAGCTCCAGCAAAATTGGTCTACAAGAGGAATGCGAAAGAACTGGGACAAGGCAAGGTGGGACGACCACCTCTAAGGTGGGACGACCAGGTGCGGAAAGACATTTCTAAGCTTGGCGTGAAAAACTGGTGCCAGCTCGCACGGAGCAGAAGCGACTGGCGGACATTAGTTGCAGCGGCCGAGACCGTCAAACGGTTGTGATGCAAGCATCGGGCCAATAAAGAAGAAGAAGAAGAAGAAAGATCTATGATTGAATACCTTTCATATGATATACCACATGTCCTTCAAGGACGAATATTAAGGATCTACTATTTTCTATTAAATTTCATTTATTCCTCTACTTTCTGTTGCAGTATGTATGTAGTATGTATTATTTTGAGTATTATTAGTTATTATTTATTGTTGGTAAAGCGGTGCACCGCGACCAATTTTGGTCTGTTGCTAGCAGCCCTATTTCCTGTACAAAAGACAGGATTTTTGTGGGTTCTAGGTTACTGATATTGCTTGGGTGTAGAATGTGTTTCCCAAATCTGATGATTTTGCGCCTCGCAGGGGCATCACAGTGTGCTAGTATATGCTCAGAGTACTCCACAATATCTGCAAAGTTGGGTGTTTGTTATTCCCAACTTGTACATGTGGCTCCGCAGTGGCCTGTGTTTTCGCCCTGTCAGAATCCTGAGGGCATTCTTTCTTTGTTGGATTAACTTTTGGAACCTTCTGAGGTCGTGGTTCACTATTAATGCTTTAGCTTGTCTCATACCCCTGGTGTTTACCCAGGAGGCTGTTCTGAGCACATTTTCTTCATTATTATTATTATTATTATTATTATTATTATTATTATGCACCAACAATAAATAATAACTAATAATCATTATTTTTGAAGAAAATCGTAAAAATCATTTTATAATCATTATTTCGAGATTTTTAAAATAAAACTTATAATGATTACGGTCCCTGAAAAAAACCCTCACGCATTTTAGTTTCACTGCGCAAGTCACAAGCTAAATTTAGAAGTGAGTGATCTAAATAAAGTTCCGGAGATTCGTAATTCGATGTCAACAATCAAAGATGTTATTAATTTTTACCGTGAATCATTTACCAGGAGAAAGTATATTCCAAACATTCCTGCTCTATGCGAAACGCGATGGTCGGAAAAGTTGTACTGTGCATTGTTGTAGCATTGTCATTTTTAAGAATCACTTCAAATTGATCGTCCACGGGATCGAAAAACTCTCAATAGAAGGAAACTCTGGTACCAGATCATCTGCTTTTCAGCTGCATTCTGCCATTACCCAGTCAACTTTAACAACATGACTTTTTATTATAGCCAAATATTCTGCGTACCTTGAGCCAGTGGTTAATGTCCTACAATCACAAAGATTGGACCTTCTCAAGTGCACAAACCATGTAAATAAAATCATTCAATTGGTGAAGAAATAGGAGTTGAACTCCGAACTCCTAGAACTGTGAATGTTCAAAACCATCGCTCAAATCGTCCTTCATCGAGTATGGTTGAATTTGGGAAGAGATCGCTATTGATTCCATAGTTGGACTCGTTGCAACGAGCAACGAGTTGTTTACTTCACTCGAAGGCAGATTCGCTGATGAAAGCTTGCCAGCGTTTGAATTATTTCAGTTACATCGAGCAATCGAGCTATAAATGAGCCTTGAGAACTTCGTAAAAATGTCTAAAATCTTCTCTGGTCTCTACGACCTACAAAATTATAGCGGAGAAGCTAAATGAAGCTAAGTACGATCACTGGAAATAAAAAAAATTGAGCACAGAGTATCTCAAGAAATTAGAACTGTGCGATGTTGATAACAAAGATCGCTCTTTGTATTGCTCTAGTTCTTCCATGTATCACATCCTCAATAGAAAGATTTTTCAGCACATTGAGAAGGGTAAACCTTGGATATGTTCAACCATGGCGGAAACCCTTTTGAATGGTAAATGTGTACTAAACAATATAAATACAAGAATGAATTAAAAAACTAACCATTTGCAATACAATGTTTGTTTACAGGACTATGCATGCTCAGTGTTCACAGAAAAACTGTGAGCGGAAATGAGAAGAGCATTGTGGAGAAAGCTCTAAAAATATTCGCTGAGGATCCACGACGCTTAACATTAATTTAGATACTTCGTCTTACCGACCCTTATTAATTCAGTTTAATAAGTTCTTTAACTGAAAAAAAAATTTGAGTTACAGATACTTGGAATTGGAAAGTTTATTTTATTGAGCAATAATCGGTTCTGCCACCAACTTAAATAATGTTGCCACCAGAGATCTGCACGAGTGTACTGCCACAACAAGCGTACCGCATTCGTACTTGATACTTTTCACACTTGAGTGTCTCCAACCATTGCAAAATATGTACCAAGTGTTAAAAATACTCACGGCATATTTGCGCTTCGGCTATGAGTGCCAAAAACACCCGCTGTCGCTCGTGCAGCTAAAATTTTTACTGGCATAAATAGAGAGCGAGTGTTCATGGAATCACCCCAAAAACGCTCTTTCTATTTCTATCTCTCTCATTTGTCTCTCGCTCTCTTAAGATAACAACAACAACTACAAGGAATTTTTCAACGGAGAGAGGAGATATAAGAGAGCGAGAGGAATAAAAGAAATACATACTTGGTTTTTACTTGTGAGTTTTTGTTTTTGTTACTTGTGTGTCTTTGTTTTTACTGTGGTACGTTGTCCCTCAATACAGAAACAACCGCGTTGACAGACACACACACTCAGACACCCAGTCACAAAAATACAAATAATAGAAGGAGTGAGTGTTTGACTCGACTGAAAAGTTATGAGTGTCAGTCACACTGCATACGCATTTGAATCGGGTAATGATGCAGTCAAAAAAACAGGCACTCTTGCAGATCTCTGGTTGCCACCAATTTAGATCAAGTATTTTAAAAAGTTTTGCCCCACTTTTTTGTTTATTATGCAAAATTCGCTTAAAAATGTGGAAATGCACATAAGTATCAAGGTCGACTTCCATTTTTTGTAGCGAGGCCATGTCCGCAACAGAACTTTGAACAAGCATAACTTTTTTTTTTTAAAACAAATAACCATATATATTTTAAATTAGGTTTGAAAGTTCTTCCAAAGAACTGCATTTTGCAAATAATCTTCAAAATATATCAATGTAGACGGCAGCTGAGTCAATTTTAGCAAGCAAATTTGCGTTCAAATGTAACGTCTGCAAATCAGGATTAGCCCATATGTTTTGGGGTTTATTTTTCGTCATGTTAATATTAGGTTTACAAAATATAATTTTTTTTTGTGTTTTCAGAATAACCGGCAACGGAAGACTAAAAAATTCAAAAGATATTCCCATACAACCAAATAAAAAAAAAGTGGATTCGCTCTCAAGAGCTCTGTGCACAATCAGTTTGCTTTATAATCACTTTATTCGAGCACAATCTATTTCAAACAAAATGCCCAAGAAGGCAGTATGGAACTATGTTTTCCTTATTTTATGCAGCATATTGCAAAATGTTGATGCTAACACTTTGATTGATAATGATTCACCCTCTGCTGCAAATGATTTAAACCGCTACAATACAAATCAACAACAACAACAGAAGCTGGACAAAATTGGGGATTTTCATCCAGATCTGCATATACCACCACAACAAATACTACATGGTGGCTCACAAAGTCCACACGATTCATCCACGTCTTCAAAAGTGTCAACTTCACCAGCCTCGCCTGTGGTAGTACAGGCATCCCATACAGGAAGTGGTAGTCATTCGACTCATCTAGATCAACATCTGCATAGAAGTTCATATAACCTGTTAAGTGAGGCCATGTCCCAAGCCATCAGTAATGAGTTCAGTAAGTTATTCTCTAATTTATTATAATTAGCAAGTAAGAAATTCGGTTAAGACCGACTGTTATATACTCTGTACCCACAGTAGGAACGGAAGTTATGTTGCTTAAAACTTGAATACCGTTCATCGGATTTTTTTCATTCCTTAAAAAATAAACTTGATCACTAAAAATTTTTAGAAGCTCCGAATTTACAAAACACGTATGTACCAACTTTTTACATGACCAATTTCGATTGACATTTTCTAGCATAAGTGGTCCCACAAAGTTCTCATGTAAGAGGGCCATTTGCGTTGTTCACAGCGAGTTGAAAAAATCAATTTGGCTTTAAACGAGAAAGGCAAGGCTAACTTCGTCCGTGCCGAAGTTTTTATACACTTGAAATCGCTTGTCTCAACGGTTAGCGACTTCGACCAAACTTCGCAGATCAGCTTAAAAACATTTAATATTACCCATGACCGTGATTGAGAGCGGTAATATTGAGAAAAAATCAGTTTTTCTCATTAAAATCCATTTTTCGACCGATCATTTGTATGGCAGCTACAAGAAGTAGCCATCCGATCCGGTCGGTTCCGACATATTAGCAGCGTGCAGACAAAAGAAGACTCTGTGCATAATTTCAGCTCGCTAGCTTCAAAACTGAGGGACTAGTTCGCGTAGAAACAGACAGACGGACAGACGGACGGACGGACAGACGGACGGACAAAGCTTAATCGACTCAGCTCGTCACGCTGATCAAGAATATATATACTTTATGTGGTCGGAGATGATTCCTTCTATGCGTTGCAAACTTCTGGGCAAAATTATAATACACTTTTCAAGTGTATAAAAAGAAATTTCAAGAGAAGGAACTTCATATAAAAATCAACTCACTCAACTCAACTCAAGTATTATGAGTTATTTTCATATGAAACTTTTTGAGTTTTATACTAAGCTTCGCCTTGGGACAAAATTAAGAGAGAAGTTTAAACTTCTGGTAATATTTTGTATAAAAAGAAATTCTAAAAATGTAACTTCCATTCCATCTTCTAATTTCAACAAAAATATCAAGTGAGAAAATCAAACACCTTGACTTTACTTATACAGTAGGTATGTCAAAAAGGTATAAACAAAATTGTGACAGATAGACAGACGGACAGGCAGTGATTTTCAATCGGATTCCCAACCGCAACGCAGAAATGTAAAATCGGATATCTTGTGAAACAATATAGAAACGTTACTACCAAACTAGAAAGTATCTGCTAAAAAAAAATTCATTTAATTCTTAAGTCTGCAGGAACCTATTAATAGTGTATTTTGGGTTTGGCTCGGTTCAGTACAGGATTTCATCACTGAAATAAATTATTTTAGTTTCAACTCACTCGGCAAGGACGGCAAATGTCAGCTGGTTACAATTACTACTGCTAAGAAGAGCAATGTGGCTGCGACTCTTCGTAAAACCCTCCGCTTCTTTACGCCATCATGCTCCTCCTACTGTGCTCCAATCTTAGCAACTTGATCATTATAAAAGCAGTGTACTGGCTAATAAGCTCTCAGTGCACGCTGCTTTCCAGCATAGCAGGGACTAAGTTCTCCACTGATAGCCGTCTGGTGCCCAGAGTTTCCTACCCATGTCTATTGTTAACCCAATCTCCTAATTTGCAATCTTTAGTTGATGTACACCCTCGGCTTTGCCACCTTAGCAGGCTTTCTATCTGTGCGGAATTCGCACTGCCTTTTTGAGGGCTTGAAGGTTACTGCTGTGAACCTTATTAAACACCTTCGTGTTCACTGAGGCTAGTTCGTCAAGGGGCGGCACTCCTACGATGGCAAGCGCTGCTTCATCTGACACTTAGTAGATGTGTTGCCTCCAGATCACGGCAGGAGATTTTCGCCTGCATGTCTCCCAGGCAGGCCGGAGCAGTTCCCAGCCAAACCAAAGCAGCGTCTTTCACTTTGCTTGCAGCATTATCTTAGAAAGCGCTGTGTTAGCTGATGCCGCTTTTGTACTTGATTGGTCGATGTGCTCTCAGAAGCTGAACCCGATATCAAGCACTACTCCCTTTACCGCTCTCTTTGAGGGGAGCAGCGCATTGCCCACTATAATTTTTGCAGTCTCCACCTTTTTCCGGCTGCTAATAAGGACAGCTTCAGTCTTGTGTGGCTCCTGATCCAGGACCACTGAAGAGAGTCACGCACACTGGTATCGAACTTGAGCACCCTGCTAAGCTCCATTTACACGACCTGATCACTCAGATGAGTTTTCGTCAAAGACTGAGAAGCTCTGATGAGCCAGTTGCAGAACCATTAGTTCAACGAAATCATCTGGATCGTATAAACATTGTGACGTTTTGTTTTCCTGAAAGAAGAAGACATGCAAAATAATAAGCGAAATGCATAAAGAAGCATAAAAAATTATAGTTGCCGTCCTAGCAAGTAAAATCTAAGATAGAAAAATATGGGAAAAAAAAAACAAGCTTACTTCGGCTCGACCGAAGTTTATATACCCTTGGAGCTTGATATATGCCTGACATTTTGTATGGCAGCTATACTATATAGTAGTCCGATTTCGACAAGCCTTGGTAAAATTATGTGAAATCATTGAAAACTTATAAATATAAGCGTTGGGAGCGATAACATTGAAACCAAAAAAGTTTTTTTCACTAATACTTTTTTTCAGACCTAACTTTTGTATGGCAGCTATACTATATAGTTGTCCGATTTCGACAAGCCTTGGTGAAATTATGTGAAATCATTGAAAACTTATAAATACGAGCGTTGAGAGCGATAACATTAAAAACAAAAAAGTTTTTCTCACTAAGACTTTTTTTCAGACCTAACTTTTGTATGGCAGCTATACTATATAGTTGTCCGATTTTGACAAGCCTTGGTGAAATTATGTGAAATCATTGAAAACTTATTAATACGAGCGTTGAGAGCGATAACATTAAAAACAAAAAAGTTTTTCTCACTAAGACTTTTTTTCAGACCTAACTTTTGTATGGCAGCTATACTATATAGTTGTCCGATTTCGACAAGCCTTGGTGAAATTATGTGAAATCATTAAAAACTTATAAATACGAGCGTTGAGAGCGATAGTATTGAAAACAAAAAAGTTTTTCTCACTAAAACTAGTTTTTCGACCGATCGTTCCTATGGCAGCTATATGCTATAGTCATCCAATCCGGCCGGTTCCGACACAGAAACAGACGGACGGACAGACGGACGGACAGACGGACGGACGGACAGACGGACATAGCTATATCAACTCAGCTCGTCATGCTGATCGAGAATATATATACCTTATGTGGTCGGAGATGCTTCCTTCTATGCGTTACAAACATCTGGACAATTTCAATATACCCTCTTCAAGGGTATAAAAACCAAAAGAAAGTATACAAAGTGAGCCGTGAGTGACTTCGATGCCGAGTAGAAGGCCGAGATGTGGAAAAGCTTGTATTGTGTGAACTGCAATACGAGGACCCGAAAATTTTCGCAAATTTTAATTTAAAATTTGATAACAATTGTATATCGTCGGCTCAGCTGAGTGATGAGGTCGTGTAAATAGAGCTTTACTGGAGCAGGAAACAACCGTGTTTTTATCGAGCTGCGTTTATAAACGTTATAAAAGCAGAGTTCGCAAATAACTGTTGACCGTACTTCCCTTTACGGTTCGCGCGCTAACATAACCGAAAAAAACATACACGCTTGCTCTCTCTCTGAGCAAAACACCTCGTTCCGATTGGTTTTGGTTTTCGGTTGACTGTTCTCAGTCAGAGACGGCCAGCTGAGTGATGAGGTCGTGTAAATAGAGCTTTACTGGAGCAGGAAACAACCGTGTTTTTATCGAGCTGCGTTTATAAACGTTATAAAAGCAGAGTTCGCAAATAACTGTTGACCGTACTTCCCTTTACGGTTCGCGCGCTAACATAAATGAAAAAAACATACACGCTTGCTCTCTCTCTGAGCAAAACACCTCGTTCCGATTGGTTTTGGTTTTCGGTTGACTGTTCTCAGTTAGAGGCGGCCAAATGGAGAGGAAAAAAAAGTGAGCTGGTGTAAGTAAACAAGAGAGCTCTCTCCAGACAACAGGCATTTTACTTGCTAGGCAGTGCTCACCGATTTACACAACCATAACTTCGGCTCGCGTTTGCTTAAAAATACGACAGACTTCGGCTCGTGCGAGCCTTAGGTGGACGGGTCTGTTCTCAGTTGAGCTATTCTTTTTATGCTCATTTAATGACAACTTATAAAGAGCGATCCGACTGAGCGCTCGCACAATAACAGTCAGCAGATGAGCAAAAAAATTAAAGGCTCAGCGCAAACACTCTTTTTTTGGCTTCTGTGGCTCAGAAGCCCAAACGAACGCCTCACTCGCAAACACGCAAATGCAAATGACTTTTATTTTCTTCGCTAGCGCTCAAACGGTCTGCGATTGAGCAGAGCAAAGGGGAAACAATAAAATGGCTTGCTTTCTAAGCGCAGACCAATACATTCAAGTGATGAACTGAACGGTTCAGCTCTGACTCTTTGCTCAAAGGGTCCATATATAACAGTTATTTAATCCGTTAAATCCGTTATTTAAATAAAAACCTCCGAGCCGCGACAAAAGACGCTAATGGACTTTCATAGGCACTCGTGGTTATTTTGTCCAAATATATCTAATTTGTTGATTTTTAATTAAATTTTATTTAATTAAATGACAACGTATAGAAATGCAACAAATGCAATTGGCAAAATACCAACAACACCATGAGTCAGAGTGAACTCGCTACTCAAATGCAGCAACAGCAAGACGGTCGCCGGCTATCTATACACCGCAACAGAGATTACTTTGCAGAAGTTTCTCCAAACCCCACCAGCACGCTTAAACCAACATGTAATGTGAACGTAAGCTCACTTTCTCCCGCTCTGACATTGCACAGTGGTTGCATTTATATGGAGAGAGCGGCCATAAATACCTCAGGTGGAAATATAGGGCCAAAATTATACTGTGAGGTATATGATGAGTGAAAACTGTAATAAGCAAAAATGGGCGTGCTTGGACATGTCTACGCACTCTTCGATGCAGCAGCGCTGCAGCAGTGAACATTCTTTTGCTAATTCTTTTGCAGTATTTTGATCATTTCTTCGGCAGATCGATAAATAATCTTGATTACTAAATAAGTCTAGAAGGTTCGAACCGTCTATCTACAAAACTGTGGAAGACATGCGTTTTTTCCAAATTGCAGGGGCAGGAGGGGGCGTGGAAAAAGTTTAAAATAAACTTGATTTGCCTGCAAGTATAAAAAGTTTATGTCCCATACATGTCGGACCTCTATCTCTTGCCATCTCTGAGATCTGTGCATTCATACGGACTGACAAGTCAAAAAACGTGAATAACGTCACAAATTACTATACGCGCATGAGCGGATGGTAGCAAGAAAACTTAACATTTTTATAATCGTAAAATGTTAAGAAACAATATGTCATAACAAATTGTGAGGGCTGAGGAGGGCGACACACTTAAAACTTTAACTAAACATTTGACAGTCCAACCAAAAACAAACACAAAAATATACTAATCTAAAACAACGATTTACACAAAATTAAACACGAAATTTCTTTAAGTTGAATTGTAGAAGTTAAGTCAATACCTTCATAATCAATATCCATTTTACACAACTTGAATTAATATATCTTTTATGCAAAAATTAAATTTAACAAAATTAGCATGTTTCAGCGAGCGGAGTGCACTGTACATGGTAAATGAACAAATGTTCACACTTCCGATGGTATTTTAAAAAAGTACCGTTATAATCAAGACAAAATAAGTATGCCACTGTAAAGCTTGACCAATTAGCTGTTAATCTAAGCAGCTACGGATTAAAAATTTTAACATTAATTTTGTTATTTTTGGCGCTGCTCCTCTGCCCACGATAAATACTGTAACGCTTACTACAGGTCAATCAACTTTAACACGCACGCACTCCCACCACACACACACACACACACACACACACAGGGAAGTACAAAACACACTCTCATATGTGCAGACTGGCATCGATCGGTATGTACAAAATAAACAAGCGAAAACTAAGCCCACAAAACAAAAAAAGCAGCAATACTCCAAAAACTATCAAAACAAGCGATTTACCTGTGGACAAAGATCCCCTCACTGGAAATAGGCAACATACGCGAAACAAAGCTCCAAGTTAACACCGAGGAAAACTATCGCACTGTCGAAAAATACTTAAGAACTGAAAGCAAAAACTATTACAACTACCAACTAAACAGCAGGCAAGGTCTACAAGGGGGAGCTGTAAACTTGAATTACCATTACCATTTTGCACATAATTGAAAACAATTCCTGATTACCATTTTTCAATAATCGTAATTGTAACTTGGAACTACGATTATTCAGTGAATATTCCAAAATTTAATTACTTTTACAATTGTAAATGTAAATGTTGGCTATACAGCTCCTACAACGGGGCCAAGCCAAGCTTCTCACGATCTCTTGGCGTGTGTGCTTTTAAATTTTTCGCACAAGAGAAAGGGACCTACAGTTTAACGCCGGATCCGAACGGCAAAGTTTGAGAAATTGCTTTTTCATGGCTAGTTACTTCACAGCTGGCGCCAATAGCTGGTGAAGGTGACCGTATGTGTAAAAGCTATTTTCTAAAGAAAGAAAAAAACTTTTATTGTTAGATGTTCAGAGGCGGGATCGAACCCACGACCTCCCTCCCAGCAGTCCAGCACACTAACCACTGGGCCACATACGGCCACTTTTACAATTACTTTGATAATTGTGGCTGTAAAGGGTGATTATTGAGTAATTGTGCTTAAAATGTTGAATTATTCATTCATTTTTAGGTGCCAATTTAAATTACTTAAGCCCAATTATCTATTTTATGGTTTATATAACATGTTCTTGTGTAAAAATAATATATAGTTTTTTTTTATATTACCCATTAAATTCAAGTTGGCCTTCATGACAACTTATTTTTGAAACGAAAAATCGGAAATGGCTGGCGCCTTGAGTCGTTAATAATATTTGCAAATGAAAACATTCTTTCAACTGAGGCTGACGACGTTTAACATTGGATATTTTTGAAAAATTCTCGAAATTTCTCGAGCAAATATCTTCCGATCTATTCTTTAATATAGTATTTTATTGCAGATAGCGAAGCGTCACTACCCTTTGTCGTTTGTTTGTTGTATGTTTTGCCCGTTTGTTACTCAATCACGCTTAATGGATTGGGATGAAATTTGGCACTCAGATAGTTAATAATTTCTCGAAATTTTCAAATGATCTAAGATTATTATGAAGTTTGTATAATTGCCAATTGGAGACGCATCTTTAAGAGGTGTAGACCAAAAAGCGCTAAAATTGACAAATTTCATTTGAATTTTTACGAAAGCGCAGGCATTGGTAAATATATGCGAAATTTCCATATTTTTCAGTTCACTAAAAATTATTATGAAGACTTAAGGGAAAGGACAAGTTGCGGGTCCCCCTCATATGGGTACCTGTATACTACACCGCAACAAGAAGTCATGAAATTGCAAAAAATGTTTGTTACCCTGAGTCCATTGTATTTCTATGTGTCAAAGCATATTTCACTGCTTCCGCTATAACAATTTGCTGAATTTCATAAGATTCCCGACCATGAAAAGCAATTTTTCCAAGACAATTAAACTACTACAATTAAATCAGTTGCAACAATCGCAGTGTTCGCTTTTGTCGAAAGTTGGAAAATATTTGAAAAGCGCTTCTTGACTTTTCCAAAATACCTTTCGTTACACTATTTGAGCTTAACATCTTAGTGGAATCAGAAATTCCCTGCAATTTTACTGCCAGGGTATTCCATGCCGAAAATGTAAATTGTTCTGTCTGAAGAAAGTCTAAAATTGTTGCTATTGGCGTCATCAAAACGCGGTATTCTTCCAAATTTTGAATATCTATATATCCATAATTCAATTTTAAGATTGCTAATATTAGCTTGGGTTTTGTTACCTTGATCAGCAAACAATTAAATTTGGTGTTTTCCAAACTTGATTTGTAAAAAATCATAATTTTCACCTACAAATACAAAATAGTTCAACATTTCAAGCACAATTACTTATTAATCACCCTTAACAGTTACTATGTAATTGTAAAAGTAATTAAATTTTGGAATATTCACTGAATAATCATAATTCATGGTTCAGAACTTCTAGTCATAGATCTTCTGGACCTAACGGGGGCGTATGTGGTCAGGGAAAGCTTCTGATCGGTTCAACGTGGCGAACCCAGAGTGATCCTGGCTTACTACGTCTCAAGTCGACTCACACCTCCTCGTGGTGACCACCGAAAGCAGTGGCAATGCACCCGCATTCGCTGCTGACTAACGTGAGCGGCAAGAGTGAGACTCGAAAATTTTACCAAAAGATTAAGCAATTAACAGAAGGTTTCAAGCCCAGAGTCGCACAATGCAAAGACGAACAGGGGAATCTGGTCACAGATCCGCAAGTGGCGCTTAACAAAGGGAGAAGTTACTTTTCCAACCTACTGGGAGGCGATGACGAACATGATGCCGCCTTTAGAGAAGTAACGATGCCACCAATCGACAACATAGAGATAGCGCCGCCGACCCAACAGGAAGTCTGTTTAGCCATAAGAAGGCTAAAGAACAACAAGTCGCCAGGCGCTGATGAGCTGCCCGCTGAATTGTTCAAGGCTGGAGGCGAAGAATTGGTAAGGTGCATGCACCAACTTCAGTGCCGTATATGGGTTGATGAAAGCATGCCTGACGATTGGAATCTAAGTGTTCTCTGTCCAATCTTTAAAAAAGGAGACCCTGCAGTTTGCGCCAACTACCGCGGGATTAAGGTTCTACCCCATCGCATATAAGGTTCTGTCCCGCATTATTTGTGAACGCCTAAAGCCGCTAATTGATACACTGATTGGACCTTATCAGTGTGGCTTTAGACCTGGTAAATCCACCACAGACCAGATATTCACATTGCGCCAAATCCTGGAGAAGACCTATGAGAGAAACATCGAAAATCACCATCTATTTATCGATTACAAAGCCGCTTTCGACACGCCGATAAGGTCAAGGTTTTTCGAAGCCCTGTCTACTTTAGGTATTCCAGCAAAGTACGTTCGACTTTGCATGATGACGTTGAGAAGCACTCAAAGCTCCGTCAAAATAGGAACGAACCTCTCCAAACCTTTTGATACCAAAAGAGGATTTAGGCAGGGTGACTCCTTATCGTGTGACTTCTTTAATCTGCTGATGGAGTATATACTGCGCCAGTGCCCAAATGCCAACAGATCGGGCTCCATCTTTAATAAAGATGTAATGCTACTCGCATATGCCGATGATATTGACATTATCGGCAAAACCGAACAGGCAGTAAGCATGGCGTTTTCAGAGATTGAGAAGCAGTCTGAACTAATGGGTTTAGCGGTAAACGAGGACAAGACGAAGTACCTAGTGTCCTCTAAACAGAAGTACACACAACTTGGGCAATCTGTTGCAATGGGAGAGTACAACTTTAAAGTTGTAGAGGACTTTGTCTACCTTGGAACGATGATAACCGGCGACAACAACATCAGCCTGGAAATTCGAAGAAGAATCACGCTCGCAAACCGATGCTATTACGGGCTAAGTAGGGAGCTCAAGAGCAGAAACCTCAAGCGAAGAACAAAAATAGCGCTATATAAGTCGCTTATCATCCCAGTCCTGCAATACGGCGCAGAAGCATGGGCAATATCATCAGCGGATGAGGCGGCGATTGGCGTTTTCGAGCGAAAGATTCTTCGCAGGATTTATGGACCTTTGAAAGTTGGCGAGGACTTTCGCATCCGAAGGAATGACGAACTGTATAAGCTCTATGGGGATACTAGTCTGGTCAAGCGCATAAAGCAACAGCGGCTGCGCTGGCTGGGACATGTTACCCGTATGGATGACCAAGCTCCAGCAAAATTGGTCTACAAGAGGAATGCGAAAGAACTGGGACAAGGCAAGGTGGGACGACCACCTCTAAGGTGGGACGACCAGGTGCGGAAAGACATTTCTAAGCTTGGCGTGAAAAACTGGTGCCAGCTCGCACGGAGCAGAAGCGACTGGCGGACATTAGTTGCAGCGGCCGAGACCGTCAAACGGTTGTGATGCAAGCATCGCGCCAATAAAGAAGAAGAAGAATCATAATTCCACCTTACAATTACGATTATTAAAAAATCGTAATCATGAAGTCTTTTTGCATTTTTGTGTTCAAAATGTTTTTGCTTTCGTGTGTCGAAATGTAAAATGTTCAAAATGTAAATAAACATGTTTTTATACCCTTGGAGAGGGTATATTAAAATTGTCCGGATGTTTGTAACGCATAGAAGGAAGCATCTCCGACCACATAAAGTATATATATTCTTGATCAGCATGACGAGCTGAGTTGATATAGCCATGTCCGTCTGTCCGTCCGTCTGTCCGTCTGTTTCTATGCTATCTCCTCCGTCAGTTTTAAAGCTATCTTAACCAAACTTTGCACGAAGTCTTTTGGTATAAATACGCTGCACATTTGTCGGAACCGGCCGGATCGGATGACTAGCATATAGCTCCCATAGGAACGATCGGTCGAAAACCTAGTTTTAGTGAGAAAAACTTTTTTGTTTTCAATGCTATCGCTTCCAACGCTCGTATTTATAAGTTTTTAATGATTTCACATAATTTCACCAAGCCTTGTCAAAATCGGACAACTATATAGTATAGCTGCCATACAAAAGTTAGGTCTGAAAAAAAGTCTTAGTGGGAAAAACTTTTTTGTTTTTTTTGTTCGCTCCCAACGCTCGTATTTATAAGTTTTTAATAATTTTACATAATTTCATTAAGCCTTGTCGAAATCGGACCACTATATAGTATAGCTGCCATACAAACTGTCAGGCATATATCAAGCTCCAAGGGTATATAAACTTCGGTCGAGCCGAAGTTAGCTGGCCTCTATTTTTGTTTGTGTTAAAAATGCATGTGTTTAAAACACTTATGATTTTGAACTGTCCAAAATGCCTAGTGTTATTTATCAGTGTTCGTTATTCTGACATAAGTTGTACAAAACACTGTTTAAAACATGTTGAAACACACATGTTATTTATGAGTTTAAAACATTTTGATTTTTTTTTGAACAATGTATTTTATGTGTGTGTTATTTACGAACCCTGGTTTATAGCAGGGTTCGTAAATAACACACAATGTACAAAAAATCGTGTTCTAAACAATGTTCAAAAAAGTAAGCGTTGTTTTTTTCATTGTTTTTATTAGAAATGCTCAAAATGATTTGAAGAGTGTTTTATAACATTTTTGACAGACATTGACAACATTGATAAACAACACAAGCGTTTTGAACGCTGTAAAACAAAGTGAGTTTCAAATGCTAACATTGTCAACAAATAAAAAACATTTTTATTTACATTTTGAAAATTTTACATTTCGACACACGAAAGCGATAACAGTTTGAACACTGTAAATACAAATTATATTCCTATGTATGGTTTTCAAAGTATGCTTTGCATTTGTGCTTGTGATTGAACTCATACTGATAAAAAACACTACTTTTATTTGAAATTGTGAGCAAAAAAATGCGATACCAAGGAGCTGGTCTGATAAAAAGACGATTCGGTAATTGTCTATTATACGTCCTTTCTCTCCAAAAATTCCGAAATAATTTTTCCTCGATGGACCACGAATTATAATGAATTTACGTGCAGAAATTAATTGGCGGTCTTGCATGGTTTCTTTTAAAATGAGTTTTGAAATTTGCTGTTTTTGCACCAAAATTATGCATGTGCTTTTCTTCAAATGTCAAGTTATTAAAAGTAAATATGAAATTTTTTGAACAAATTTGTTATGTTCAATATTTCTGCGAGTACGTTTGGTCAAAAATTGTGATTAATATGCTTGTGCGGGTTGTGAAACTACAATTTCGAAATTTTTGTCGATGTCGGAGTCCGATGTCATTGACTTCCTTATTAGTCATATTGCCATTTTAAAGAAAATCACCTGTCCAAAATTTGATGAAGTGTGCAAAATTTCGTCCAAATGTTCTAGGCCCGTATTTCGTTGCCATTCCGTAGTGCAAATGGATAATAAGAAGAAAAAACAAAAAATCGAGTGCAATTTTGTAGAAAGTGTTCGCAAAAAAACTTGTTTGCCGGTACAAGATTTTCTATAACAAAAATTTGCATTCCTCAGGACTCCGATGCTGAGGCTTAAAAAGCGTGGCTGAGAGCAACAGGTGTGGAGTAGGCCTCTAATGTGTGGTGTTGAAAATAGTTTAATTACCCGAGTTCTTATTGCTATTGGGATAAGTTGTTCACAAATTTGTAGAAATTAGCGCCGCGGTTTTTTAAAAAAAATTTTCGTTTTTCAAAATAATAATTTATAGCCTCCTATATATTATTATTTTGAAAAACGAACGGATGTATACGCGCCTTCAACTTTACCTCTTATGCAGGGTTCCCCAAGAAGAGAGCGCTAAAATGTGAATGTGTATCTTTCTAAAACACAGTGGAGCATGACATCGGCAAGCACTCGGTGTGCTCCAGGGGTGGTGTGAAAAAAGTTCAGAGCCTCATCCACGTCCAAATAGGCCAAATACTTAGATATTGGTCTGCTTTTGAACTTGAAAATGTCATTGTAGTTAAATTCTAGGTGTGAGTTGTTGACTTTAATATTTTTTATTATTTATTGGTAAAAAAAAAAAAAAAAAAAAAAAAAAACCCATTTCTACTGAAACTACTTTTTGGTGTAGTTTGAAATGGTGATCTTAAAAATCCATTTCAAAAATTTTTTCATGGCTCCGTTTTTGAATTATAATTTTTTTTCATTTTTTTGGCAGGTGCACTTAAATTTTAAGCCATATCTTACTTTATAACTGCCAGATAGAGTCAAACAAGATATGAATCGAAAGGTAATTGAGTTGCCAATAATCATGTAGAACAATGTTTTTAATCGGTTTAGTAGTTTGAACACAATACCCAAAAATTTTTCAAAAAAAAATATTTTTTGCTCGAAAAAATTTTAGTAGTTGGTAGTTTGTGTGTTTAGAAAAAATTAAATTTGCATTTTTCATTGATTTTTGGTCAATTTATGAAGTGAGCGAAAAACCAAAACAAAAATAAGAATCAAGAACCGAACAAAAGTCAAAGCAAACGGACATTTTTTTTTTTAAATTATCACGAAAATACTACTTTTTTTTGCACTAAATTGATCCTATGTTTGTTCATAGATTTTGATCATCTTTATCTGGTTTTCTTCATAGAAGTGCGATTCTTAAGACGAAAAAATAATAATAGCAAAAAATCGATTTTTTTGAAAAATTTTTGGGTGTTGTGTTCAAACTACTAAACCGATTGAAAAACAATGCTCTACACGATTATTGGCAACTTAATTACCTTTCGAATCATATCTTGCTTGACTCTATCTGACAATTATGAAGTGAGATATGTCTTAAAATGTAAGAGCACCTGCCAAAAAATTAAAAAAAATCATATATCAAAAACGGAGCCATTAAAAATTTTTTTCAAATTGATTTTTAAGATCACCATTCCAAAGTAGACAAAAAAAAAATTTTAGTAGAAATGGGTCTTTTTGAATGTAAACTAGTGTAATTGTCTAGTATAGGGACCTCACCTCAGAAAATTTAAAAAAAAATTCCCTTCGATAGATGGTGAATTATGAAAAAACGCGGGGGTCTTCCATGTTTCTTTTTTGACGAATTTCGAAGTTTTAATTTTTTACTTAATAAAACTTACGTATCTGTGTATGTGCTTTGAGAAATATGTGAACTATTTTCCACACCACATGTTGGAGGTAAAGTTCAAGGCGGGTTTTTTTTTTATGTGTTGGTATGTGGTAGGCCCAGTCCACGTAAGAAAGTGGAAAACTTAGTTTTGTTCTTCTTCCTCCTCTCCTTCATTATCCCCCTATAAGGTGTTTAAAAAAAAAATAGAGGCCAACTAACTTCGGCTCGACCGAAGTTTATATACCCTTGGAGCTTGATATGTGCCTAACAGTTTGTTTGGCAGCTATACCATATAGTGGTCCGATTTCGAAAAGCCTTGGTGAAATTATGTGAAACCATTAAAAACTTATAAATACGAGCGTTGAGAGCGATAGTATTGAAAACAAAAAAGTTTTTCTCACTAAGTCTTTTTTTCAGACCTAACTTTTGTATGACAGCTATACTATATAGTTGTACGATTTCGATAAGCCTTGGTGAAATTATGTGAAACCATTAAAAACTTATAAATACGAGCGTTGAGAGCGATAGCACTAAAAACAAAAAAGTTTTTCTCACTAAAACTAGTTTTTCGACCGATCGTTCCTATGGCAGCTATATGCTATAGTCATCCGATCCGGCCGGTTCCGACAAATGTGCAGCGTATTTGTATCAAAAGACTTCGTGCAAAGTTTGGTTAAGATAGCTTTAAAACTGACGGAGGAGATAGCATAGAAACAGACGGACGGACGGACAGACGGACAGACGGACATGGCTATATCAACTCAGCTCGTCTTACTGATCAAGAATATATATACTTTATGTGGTCGGAGATGCTTCCTTCTATGCGTTACAAACATCCGGACAATTTTAATATACCCTCTCCAAGGGTATAAAAAATAAACAAAAAATCTGTTTTAAATAAATCGCAAGCAGAAATTTTTTTTAAAAAATTCGCGCGAATTTTTTTTAGAATATTTTGAGGTGAGGTCCCTATACTAGACAATTACTGTTCTGCGAGTACGTTTGTTCAAAAATTGTGATTAATATGGCTTGTGCGGGTTTTGAAACTACAATTTCGAAGTTTTTGTCGATGTCGGAGTCCGATGTCATTGACTTTCTTATTAGTAGACCTCGGATTTTGCATATTTGCATATTTTTTAAGGATTAAGATAGGAAAATACTGATGACACCAAAGTTCGTTTCATTAAAAAAGAGTTGAAAACTACAGGCATATTTTACTTTTTTTTGCATATAATGCATATGCACAATATATGCCAAAATATGCAAAATATATGCAAAATATGCTAAACATATGCAAAAATTTCCTATGTTAAACAAATCAAAAAATAATCTAAATCCGATTCAAACGGTGGTATATATTGAAATTTTAATTATTGCCAGATGTTTAAGTAGAGCAAATGATACTTAACAAATTTTATATGTTTAATAACACAAGTTTACAAAAAAAGGCCATTTTTTGCAACAGAGAACTTTGCAACCGTTCCTTATGTATTTTTGGCCGCTGAACTCAGATAAATTGTCCGTTTTCTTCCAGCACGTCAGGTTCACGAGATATTTGCATTAGAGAGGTATTCTTACATTTGTTGGTCGTGTGGCCACATTAAGTGTCCTATTCGAACCAACTTTGTTTTAATGTAAGCTGCATTGAATGACGTTAAAGAAAAACCAACCACGAAGTTTTGATTTTGCTGATAAAGCCGGGTATCCAGCACCGCGGAAACTAAAAATTCTTGTCAAACTTCATATAAAAAAAACTGTGGCAGGAATTTTTAGTTTGCGTTTTCCTTGCTTGTGTATCCAGCAACATGAACGTAATCCACAATTTGTTATCGATAGTTGGCATATCGATAGCGTGTGTGGATGGAGAGAACAGCTGACACACAGCGCAGGAAAATATTGTCAACAATTATTTTGGATGTCACGAGCGAAAAGTTTGGGAAAAATTCTTTATTTTTTTTGTTATGAGCTGTCATATGGCTGAAGGACCATTTGCTTGCAAAGATTGGTAGAATATGGTGCCAAGGGCACACTTATGCCAAATTGATGAAACCGCCAGAGGGATGCTTTCCATAGACACAAAGGTCGGAGAGATGTTGTCCATATAGATGCCTTCTTAATCTGTGTGTCGCCAGATCATAGGCAAAGTTATTAGAGTGGTGCACCAATGGTCATGATAGCTGCTGGTGTGCGTATCTATTTAAGCGCATAATGGCAAGGCGTCTACACCGCGGTATATATGTATGTTGTTGTATGCCTTACATACCAGGGGCCCCACATATGTATGTAGATGACTCTAGATTCTTGAGGGCAGTCGGTCATGCCGTACCCCATAACGGGATCGCCCATATCCACCGCTACGAGGCTTAAGAAGCCAATGGAGCTCCAATGCCATTAGCTGAAACCATAGCTACTGCCCGAGTCACACGGACTTTCCTGGCCAAGACACGCCAAGGTATTTAGACGTTATATCCGTATATGGATATTTTATTCCCAGGAGTTGCACTCGAGCTACTTTTCCGGGTCTCATAGCAATCGTGTTGACTCTTTGAACGATTAACGACTATGTTCAAGCGGTTCGCCCATCTATCAAAGCTAAGTTACTGATCCGGCCACTAAGTTGGCAAAATCCTTAATGTAGATGCGAATGTATTTAGCAGGGTTCGTAAATAACACACACATAAAATACATTGTTCAAAAAAAATCAAAATGTTTTAAACTCATAAACAACATGTGTGTTTCGACATGTTTTAAACAGTGTTTTGTACAACTTATGTCAGAATAACGAACACTGATAAAAAACACTAGGCATTTTGAACAGTTCAAAATCATATGTGTTTTAAACACATGCAATGTTAACACAATAAAAAACATGTTTATTTACATTTTGAACATTTTACATTTCGACACACGAAAGCAATAACATTTTGAACACTGAAACTACAAATTGAACTTCCCTTACAAATTTACTTTAAATAAATATTTGGCTTGAATAACTGAGCTTCTTTCAGTCTTTTAGCTTCCGGGCTTTAAATTTTGACTAAGAAAAAGGACTTTCAGTTATTGGCCTTTCCCGCAGTTCGAAATATCATCATATCTTAAGCCATTGTTTAGGTGAAATGTTCGTATCTTTAAGAGATATAAACATTGTAATCAGCTATAAATATCGCTCCTCCCAGGGGTTGGTAATATCGGATGACAATCATCAGGATGTTACTAACTGATGGCTCTCTATAGAACCGTTAAATACTTAAGAAAAAGTGGTACAAGACTGCAAATGAGCTGACCGCACAACTTTGCATTTGCTTATACTGAAGAGCGATAAAAAACCATGGATAAACGATGGTGCAAAATAACGTAAAGTGCATTAAAAATGTTTTAAATGTTCCAGGTCGCACACCAATACACTCTTGCTATTTGGCTTCGCTCTTCTTGACAAACCCTGCTTTAAAAAGTATCCTTTAAAACGACCAAAGAGAACTTAAGACTAGTAAAAATGCAAGCACCCATAAATCAAAATAAATTAATTTTGAGTATACTAAGTTTATTCAAATATGGTGTTGTTTAATGGAACTACATTTTAGTGATTTTCAGCTCTGCCTTTAAGTTTCCTTTTTTTGACGGTTTCGTTATGCTGCCTTTTTCATCCATATTTATTAGCTTGTAGTGCCGTATATATTTCCAGAGGTATTAGCCAAATCCTTGTTGCAGGGCTTGCTAGTCACATATTTGATTCATCTTTTGCAAGACCAGCTTCTTGGTATCATATGACATAAATCCAGAAAACTAAAACTAGTACAAAAGCAAGCTCTAAGCAAATCTAAAAATTGCATTTTGAGTATTTTTTAGTTTATTTTTTTAGTTTATTCAAACAAAGTGTGGTTAACTAATTTTGTATTAAGTTTCAAAAGTAGAACATTTTCCAAACTTTCTTCATTCAGTCTATTTCGCAACTTTGTAAAAATAATGGGCAAAGCGCTGAATGCCCTTTCCACTGTAACTTGAGTTGCTGGCGCAGCCAATGCAATTTCAGCAATTTTTGCAAGTGTTGGCTCCTTATGCTGTATCGACTTCCAGTACAGAGAGATGTCATCCTCCAGTGCAAGCAATAACTTTTTTGAAAGCTCATGGTCCAACTGATTGAGCTGGGCCTCGCAAAGCAACCATTCCCTATAAAAATCACCCATGACCATATCCTGACGCTGCAGCATAGTTGTGCATTCCGCTATGGGCTTAAAGCAAGAACAAAAATTTTCCACGAAGTCCCAGTCTATTAATTCTGGAAGCAGATTTTGAGCCTTGCTTTTCATCACTTGAAGTGACTCAATCATTTTATAAGTGGAGCTCCAGCGCGTATTATTATCTAATACAGGCAATGTCTCGCTTTGCCGCCTAAGCTCTACGCGAAGTTTTTTGACGTATTTTCGACACTTTTCCACGTCTTTGTCAATTTGTTTAATAACATCCCAAGATGCCAATTGTAATGTGTGAGCTGCACAATGAACAACGCTCAGTGACATCTGCATACGACGATGGACTTCTTCAAACTCGTCACCATCTTCATCCACTTCCATACCAACATCTTCATACTCTTGGAGTAATTTCGATGTTTTAACAACATTAGCGCCGTTATCTGTAGTCATTGAGTATATTTGTTCGAGCCGTATGTTAAAGTTGCTTAAGCAATTTAGAATTCCCGCTTTTAAATATTGAGCAGTGTGTCTTTCATGTAGTTGCAGCATTCCAATTGTATGTACTTCCATGTTGAAATTATTCATAAATTGAATATTTAGACACATAAGGCTCCTGTCGTTCCTTGAGGCTATGTCCATTTTCAGGCACAGCATGCGGTTCCTTACATTTTCCTTTATTATGGCACAAACTTTTTCTGATGCATTTTTCAGATGTCCGACAATATTTCTGGAGTTTAAAATGATAGACCCGTCAGTCCAAGGCTGCAATATATTTTGAAAAAATTTGTTATCGAATGCTCGAAAGGGAACTGCACTTTCCGTCACTAAATGTGTTATGGAATTTAAAAATTCGCTACGCGATATTTTCAGCTCTGATTTCATGGTTGCTTTTTTTGATGTTTTCGCCGAGGTGCCATTCTCATCCTGATGAATCAGTTTGTAGTGCCGTAATATATTAGAAGATGTATTAGCCAAGTCCTTCCCGCATAACTTGCACGCAACTTTATCTGATCCATCTCTATGCCTGACCAGCTCCTTGGTATCGCATTTTTTCGGTCTTCCCATTTTGCTCAAAAATTTAAACAGTAGCTGCTCTATTTTACAGACGAGCTCAATCACAATCACAAATGCAAAGCATACTTTGAACCAAATATTTATTTAATGTAAATTTGTAGGGGAAGTTCAATTTGTACTTACAGTGTTCAATATGTTATCGCTTTCGTGTGTCGAAATGTTAAGTGTTCAAAATGTAAATAAACATGTTTTTTATTTGTTGAAAATGTTAGTATTAGAAACACACTTCGTTTTAAAGTGTTCAAAACGCCTGTGTTTTTTATCGATGTTTTTTATTTTGACATAAATTGTTTAGAACACTGTTCAAAACATTTTGAACATTCCCAATAAAAACATTGAAAAAAACAATGCTTACTGTTTTGAACATTGTTTAGAACACGATGTTTTGTACATTGTGTGTTATTTACGAACCCTGGTATTTAGGCAATCTTGTATCCGACCATGAAAGACTTCATTCGATGGGCGACCAACCAAGAAGTCATAATACCTTAGGGATAATAGCATTATAAAGTTGCGCACATATCAACATGCTGCAGTGATGTTGAGTGCCATCCGGGACCCACTGCAAAGTGACATGCCATCGGGATATTATCCCCAAGTATAAAGTTTTGCTACATACTCCGAGCAGCATGCTTTATTCAAAAAATATTATTTTTATTTTTAAATTTATTTAAATTCAAATAGTTAACAGTGCCAAACAGCTGATTGATCAGAGTGACCTTCCACCTTTTAGGTGCATGGTCGCACTGTTTTAGTTATGTTCCACACACACAAGAAATAATTAGCAAATTCCTGACAGGAATTTTCCGCAGTGCTGGATACAGGCCTTAAGGTACCAACTTTTGGATTTGAACATTAAAAATGTGGGTTTTTTGAAAAAATCGATTTTTATTGTTTTTGGGCTATAACTTCTAAAAGCGCAATGATATTGGAAAACTGAATATATGTAAAATAAAAAGAAACAAAAGACTACCAACTATTTTTTCTAAGATTTTTAATATTAGCAGAAAAATTTACAGAATTTCTTAAACTTGCAAAAAAATCAATTTTTAAAAAAAAAAACCCACATTTTTAATGTTCAAATCCAAAATTTGGTACCTTATCAGCAAAATCAAAACTTCGTGTTCGGTTTTTCTTTAACGTCATTCAATGCAGCTTACATTAAAGCAAAGTTGGTTCGAATTGGACACTTAATGTGGCCACACGACCAACAAATATAAGAATACCTCTCTAATGCAAATATCTCGTGAACCTGACGTGCTGGAAGAAAACGGACAATCTGAGTTCAGCGGCCAAAAATACATAAGGAACGGTTGCAAAGTTCTCTGTTGCAAAAAATGGCCTTTTTTTGTAAACTTGTGTAATTATTTAGGTAATATAATTGGAATTACAATACACAATCATAGTTTTCTCTAAATGATTAATTGAGAGGCTTTGACGTTTCTCTGCAAAAACCATCTTGTAAGCGGAAAAGCTTCGCTCAACGTCACAGGAAGTAATTGGAGCAAATTTATATTTAATGATATTTTCATTTGTGACGGGTTCAAGTCCAGTATAGTATACCCGATAAACTTCCAAAAAATAGTCATATAGTACTTCTGATAAACTTTTAAAAAAATAGTTTTTATTTATTTCGTTGGAGCAGCTGTCATTGCCGCTCCAAGCTCTCAGGAGGTTCTCACTTATCAAATATATCTTAGCAGCTAAAGAAGGCTAAGTCTAGCAGCCCCGCTGCCAACAGCGGCAGCGGAGAGACGGTTATGTATATAGCTAGGTATATAGCTATGCTCGCTTAGGCTGGGGCGTGATATGCACATACACTTGCGTTTGTGTCCATGTGGGGTCCGCATGTGACAATTATGCTGACGCTTACACTTTCTGTTAGCAGAAGGCTGGCTCGAATTTCGGCCACTTGGTTTAATGACTTGAACTTGGAATTTATATTTATGTGTTGTTTATTTATGTGCATCAATGTATGAGGTACAGTGTGCATTCGATATATGTGCATATTACATCTCCCTTCTTTTGAATACTATTTTCTTAGTATATCTATGTATAATATGAAGAGATACTTTTCTTTTGTGTTTTTATTTGTATATTTTTTTTTTTTCGAATCAGAAAATATTGGTATATTCCAAATATTTGTTCATTCTTTGTTTTTTTTTTTTTTTTTTTTTTTTTTACTTTATGTATATATATATTTTTTTTTTGTGTTGTGTATGGGGACTTCTTATTTTAGGTATGGGGGCTTCTTATTTTAGGTATGGCCATACGTGATATATTTATAAGAGAAAAGAAATGATTATGAAATAAAAATTTTTAACCTATTTCTATGTACTATTTGTTTTTTATTTTTATTATCTGATATAGTTATGTTATCTCTATCTCCTAGATGTTCTACCTTATATGGTCCAGTATATTTAAAATCTAGCTTATGTCCTGTTTCATTTTTCAATAAAACCTGATCTCCTATTTTTAACTCAAGACTTATAGTATTTTTGTCGTAGTTTATTTTCTGTTTTTGCTTATGGGATTCTAACATAATCCTAGCTCTCTTAAATACTTGTTCTAGTCTGAATTTTGATTCCTTAGCATAGTTTTCTATATTGTACAGTGGTTTTATCTTATCTACACTATTAAAGTGTTTAGGCAAATTTGAAGTTTTACCAAAAACTAACTCATATGGACAATAGTCATGCGTCATAGAGGGGGTTGTGTTAAAACAATATACGAAGTATTGGAGCCATACATCCCAATCTGTTTTGTCAACTGAGATGTATGATCGAATGAATTCATTAAGTGTTCTGTGGCTTCGCTCCACGGTTCCTACAGTCTGGTGATGATGTGCGGTAGAAGTTATGTTTTTAATGTTCAAATTTTTGCATAAATCTTCTATTATTGAATTTTTATATTCTGTTCCCATGTCCGTAATGAACGTCTTCATTGGACCGTACTTTAGAATAAAATCTTCGAATATAGCTTTTGCTACTGTATTTGCACTTTTGTTTTTAATGGGTATTGCTACTAGGTATTTTGTTAAATCGCAGATTAGGGTTTCTGCATATTCGTTTCCTTGTTTAGATTTGTTAAGTGGACCGATCGTATCCACAATTACCCTGTCGAAAGCCATTTGTGGCGTTTCAGTTATAGTTAATGGGGTCTTTATGTGTTTAGTTGTTTTTGATTTTTGGCATTTGGGGCATTTTCTTATATATTTTGATATATCTCTTGTCATGTTTTTCCAATAATAATGCCTTTTAATTTTTGCTAATGTTCTAGCTATGCCTGTATGACCTCCTTGTATTTGATCGTCATGGAATGTAAACAGTATTGCTTCTTTCTCTTTTTTATTATTTGATAATAGGGTCACCGGCTTGAGTAGCGCTACTCTTAGAGATTGTAATATTTTATTGCCCATTATTTTAAAAGATTCTATTGAGATGGTGTCAAATATCTTTTCGCTCGGTGCCACTTTGAGTTGGCTGATATTAAGTATACCGGCTTCTTTTTCAAGCCTTTGAAAGAACTGACCTAAGTCGAGAATTTCATTGGTGTACATATCGCTAACGTCAATTCTTGCCATAACTTTTTTTCCATGTTTTAGTAAACATAGTGAATCCGTTATTCGCAAGGTCACTACTTTTTGTACCTCATCATTTACAATGACTTCGTATACGTTGGGCTGAGAAGCTTCATTTAGAGATTGCTTATGCAAATCTACTTTTTCATTTTCTTTTCCTGCGCAGGAATTTTTCTGTTTACTTTGGTTTCTGGTAGTGACTTTCAGAATTTGATTGTTTGTTTGTATATTTTTTAAGTCCATGACTGTAATTCTTGATAGCGCATCGGCTACATGATTATCTTTGCCCTTTAGATATTCTACTGTAAAGTTATATTCCTCTAATTCAAGTCTCATGCGTGTTAATTTGGAACTGGGGTTTACCATTGAAAATAGATATGTGAGTGCTCTGTGATCTGTTTTGACAGTGAAGTGTCTACCATAAATATATGGCCTGAAGTGTGTTATTGCCCAATGAATAGCTGATAGTTCTTGCTCTGTTGTACTTTTGTTGCTTTCGCCTTTTGTAAAAGATCTTGATGCGTATGCAACTGGAAGCTGTAGTCCATCTTTGTTTTGAGTTAGGACTGCTCCACATGCTTGTTTACTAGCATCTGTAATTATGCAAAATTCTTTGCTGAAATCTAGATATTGTAAAAGAGTTGGGTTCATTAGTGCCGATTTTAGATGTTCGAATGCGTTTTGGCATTCAGTTGTCCATTCGAATTTTACATCTTTCTTACATAACACAGTTCGACAAAATCGAACTTTTTTTAAAAGCCCGGCATAGGGCCAATAAATTATGATAAAAGGCACCTTTGTAAGCATCATCTCATACCCAGTTTTTCAAATCCACCCTCGGTTCGTGTTTAATGGGTACTTTTGTACTTGCAACACACAACTACAACAATTTTAACCAAGTTTTTATTGGCTTAAGATAAAATTCTCCAAATTCAGCATATGTGGACAGGGTCATTGGGAACGACATATGAAAAATTCACTTAATTCGCGAAAACGGTTAAGGTACCTCCAGAAGGAGTTAAACGTTCATTCTTCAATATCTTTAAAAGCGCACGGTAGATTTTTCTTAAAATCGTTGCTTATGATGGTATAATGGGCTATTGCATGTCCCTAAGAGATGGTACTCGACAGCCAAAAAACCGCTAATTGGAGTACCAATTTTATATTCACCCACGGAGCACTCCATATGAATTATATACCCGACGTACAAATAGACTGAACTGTGTTTTCAGTTTCACCAAGGAAGCTTTGGTTCGCGTTTTATAGGCAATTTTGTACCAGCAATTGCCTTTAAACAACATTTACCATCTGGGTATCACAGCCTCCCCCAAAAATTATGCAATTAATCTGATGATTAAAATTCGTCGTTTCCACCAAGAAAAAGTAAATCTTTAATAAAAATTGTCTTTGGTGGGCCATCCGTGGTACACCAAGATGCGCTGAACTAAAGTATTTAAATGCTATGATCTGTTTTCCTGCTTGCAATGAAGCAATTTACTTATAAATTTAATTTCATAATTTTTGTAAAGCTGGTTTTACCTAAATGGTCAATGTTGTTCTAAGGCAGTTGCTGGTACAAAAATGCCTATAAACCGCGAACCAAGGCTTCGTTGGCAAAACTGAAAACGCAGATCTGTCTATTTTTAGACCTTGTTTATGGCCTATATGAATTGATTTGTGGGTGAGTCTAAACAGAGTACTCCATATCGCGGTTTTTTGGCTGTCGAGTACCATCTCTTTGGGACATGCAATAGCCCATTATACCATCATAAGCAACGATTTTAACAAAAATCTACCGTGCGCTTTTGAAGATATTGAAGAATGAACGCTTAACTCCTTCTGGAGGTACCTTAAACGTTTGCGCGAATTAAGTGAATTTTTCATATGTCGTTCCCAATGACCTTGTCCACATATGCTGAGTTTTGGAGAATTTTATCTTAAGCCAGTAAAAACTTGGTTAAAATTGTTGTAGTTGTGTGTTGCAAGTACAAAAGTACCCATTAAACGCGAACCGAGGGTGGATTTGAAAAACTGGGTATGAGGTGATGCTTACAAAGGTGCCTTTTATCATAATTTATTGGTCATATGCCGGGCTTTTTATTTCGGGGTTTTTTTTTTTTTTTTTCTTTTTTTGCTCTTTTTTTTTCCCTCCCTCTCTCTCTCTCTCTCTTTCCTTCTTTTTTATTTAGTGTTGTACTGTGTAATATGTGACGAGAATAGTCGGCTAAATTTCTTATAAATCTTCTGTAATAATTACAAAATGCAACAAATCTTCTAGCGCTGTCCGCATCATGTGGGACTGGGTAATTTTAAATGACGTCGTATTTTTTGTCGTCGGGCAAAATTCCTTTATCTGTGCATTTATGTCCTAGAAAAGTGACTTCATGCATAAAAAATGAACATTTTTCGGGATGTAACTTTAGGTTATGTTGCCTACATTTCTCAAAAACATCAGTTAAGTTTTTGAGCATATGTTTTTCGGAACAACCAATGATTATTAAGTCATCTATATAAAGAAATGCTTGCGAAGGTTCTAGTCCAGAGAAAGCTATAGTCATCATTCTCTGAAAGGAGTTTGGCGCTATTTTTAAGCCGAATGGTAATCGTGTGAAGCGATATGAACCATTGCTTGTTGAAAAAGATGTTATATCTCTTGAACTTTTTTTAAGCTCAATTTGATGAAAACCTGACATTAAGTCAAGGCATGAAAAATATTTTGCTCTTCCTAGTTGATCTAAAATGTCATCAATTCTAGGGAGTGGAAGTTTATCGGATAACAGTTTTTTATTATTCTGACGATAGTCAATTACCAATCGCCATTTTTTCTTTTCGGAATTTGGAAGTGACTTTTTTGGTACTAATAAAAGTGGGCTATTATAAGGTAATACAGATGGTTCGACTATTTTGTCATTAATGAGTTTTTGGACTTGTTCTTGAATTTCGTCTTTTTGACTATGAGGACTTCTGTAGTTTTTTATGTATGTTGGTTCATCATCCTTCAATCTCAGTTTTTGTTTATAAAAATTATTTGTAGTTATCGATTCGGTTTCTAGTCCGAATACATCCTATATTGGGTGTAAGTTGTTAGTTGTTTATGAAATTGTGGCGGGAAATTTTTCGAAAGTTGGGTGAATACAGTTTTTTCTCTGTTTCCTAAGTCTGTTTCAACTACTTCGTAGTTTGAAAGTGATTCATATTTTAAGTGGTTTACGTTGACTAACTGATCTGTATTTGTTGTATTTAGTAGTCTTATGAATGCATTTTTGACTGTTGCTATGGTATTTGCTATGTAAATACCCTGCTGAATTTCCTGGTTCGGAATAAATACACTATCTTCTGCTGAGATTATTTCGATTTTTCGGACAACTTGGGATCATGCTGGCAGAATTATGGCGTTATTGCCAGTGCTGAATGTTATTGGAACATAAATGTGATATTTTAAATTATTTGGTCTAATTATAAGCCAGTCTTCAGATGGCATGCAATCTAATTGACAGTTGTATTTTTTTATGAAATCGAGTCCTAGTATTCCATCACAAGGAACAGCGAATTTTAAGTCTACGATATGAAAATTATGGGGAATTATATATTTAGAAGTTTGAATTTGGTTATTTGGTGGTTATTTCCCCTATAACTTCCTCTGTTGTTTCTTCTGTTATTTCCTCTGCAATTATTATTGTTGTTTTGTCCATTATTGCGGTTATAATTATTGTTATAATTATTATTATTATAATTGGTATTATTATAATAACCGCGGCCATTACCTCTTCCGCGAGAATTACCTCGATAATTATTACTTCGATAATTTTGTCCTCCACGGGTGTACAATATTGTATTGTGACTGCCTGTCATTTCAGTACTACATTGTAAGTACTTCGTGATGGCTTCGTTCATTGTTGTGAAATTTCCAGCCTCTAGTATTGTTTTGAGTTTTCCATGTTCACAATTTTTAACCATTGTAGCGATGGCTTCTTTTGTACTGAATTTATCAGCGTGTTCAGCTGATAAACCCTCATCTATATACGATGCTTCCAATAGCCTCCGCAAATGATCGATTTCTGTCGTAAACTTTTCTGCAGTTTTGCCCTTTTGGCTAGTTTTTGCCAATTTTGCCTTTACTACGTCGGACGTTTCACCGACTATAGTGTCTTGCAATTTTTGTATAATTGCGTTAATAGTGGTCTCGTTTTGAACTTTATATAGGGTGGACCCTATTATTTTCGATTTTATGACTTCAACAGCTAACTCTTCGAATTTACCTTTTGTCAAGTTCACTAACTTCAAAGCGGTTACAAATCTTTAAAGATGTAGCTTTTGTCCATTAAATTCTGGAATAGCATTTGAAATGTCTTTTATATATGCCCTTTGGGCAACTGGGTCTGCCATTATGTTTTCTTTTGTTTCGATGTCGCTGGTATCTGAATCTAGTTCTTCTTGTATTGGTAATGTTATTACCGCCGGAATTGTTAGATCGTGTAGATCTTTTTCTTTTATTTCAACTTCTTCGCTCAACTCGGAACTTTCATTTTCCGTTGACTCTATTTCTGCTGTTTCTTGTTCTTGTCAAAGGGGTATTTAGGATAGTCGGTATTGATATATCTAAACTATACCTCTCTTTGACAGTTAATAGATTAGAACGTAACTTGATCAATAATTTCGATATTTTCGACCAGTTCGTTGTACTTATTATTTTTCTATTTTCATGCACTAATATTCTTACCTCGTTGAAAGAATCGACAAGAATCTTTGCGTGTTTATTTACTGTTTCCTGTTGTGTTGCCCTATTCTGGCTTACACATTTGTAAGACTTATCAAAAATTTCTTTGATTTCACGGATATGGTGAGTCAGTTGCTCCCATTCCATACTAAGTTTTTATATATTTTTCCTTTGTTTGTGCATATTTTTTTTTTTGCACATTAGTTTGTCTTATCTCGGGATGAATGTATATTTCTGAAAATGTTTTATCGGATATCAAAAGAGATTTTGTATCTATCTATGGATAATTTCCTATTATTAGAATTGTACTCCTTTTCCAAAATTGTTCCGATACTGTCTTTAATATTTAAGTTTTTTTTTTTTGTATTTATTTTTATTTCATTTTCCTTTCCCTTATGTTAGCGTACTGTGTACATTAGGGTGGACGCCGATAAAAAATATAACTGATACCATCTTAAACGATTACTTTTAGGGTGTACATAATGAATTAAATAATCAAAAAATTTTATATCATGTTTTAACCTCTGCGAAAAGCCTTTAAAGTTTCCACAAATATTACGTATACGACCCGTTCACCGAATCGAAATTCTGTCGACGAATTCTTCGTATCATTTTAAAAGTTGTACACTGTACATATACATACGTATATTTCGGTTTTTTTTTTTTGTTCAAATATGTATATTTTTATAACAATTGTTTGCGCCAATTTTTTTTTTTTTTTTTTTTATTAGATCTTGTCTAGATCGTTAGCTTGGCTTAAGGCTCTTTTTGTTACACACTTATTGTGGAACATATAAGCTTTGTACAGAATGTATGCGCACATAAAAAAAACAATTATTGATAATAATATATTTGTTAAATTTGAATCAATACTTTGTGATTCGATTTTGTTTCTTACGTTTGCAGTGGAGTCCACTGATTTTGTATCAATTAACCCCATTTTGGGTATTATTTCTGTATTGTAGTTAATGTCGGTTTTTGATGTTGAATTGCTTATCATTTATATTTTATTAATTTTCATTCTGATACATGACTGTTCACAGCCGGAATTTTCAAGAGGCCCCTTGCAGTCTGCTGGGCACTTTGGTTTCCTTGCTTCTATTATGTCTTCCTTATTTTTATAAGCTTCTAATTCCCTGTATGTATTTTCTAATTCTTGTTTAATCTGTACATTTTCTTCCCAGTTTACTGGGGTTGTTCCTGTAGCATATAACTGCCTGTTTAATTCTTTAATTTTTAAATTTAGGAAATTTTTCTGGCCTCCTCTCCTTTTTCTCTTAATTTTTCCTTCTTTAGGCATTAGTATATTTTTTTTGTTTTTTTTTGTTTTTGTTTTTGCATTCTTGTGATTAGCTTTTTTTTGATTTCATTTTGATGATTTAAATTCGTTTGCTTAGTGGTCTTACAGGTTTCCCTACCTGGGTAAAAAAAAATGAAAACCCGCAGCTAGAAACTGCCTGGTTTGTACAATTTGTATTAATTTTAGTTTGCATCGCAGTGCAAAGAGACGTAGAATTTCAATTTAATTAATGTATAATATTAGTTTTAATTCTGCTCGCTCCTGGTCTTCTGGCAGGATCTTCCCTTGTAGTGGTCGGGCTTGCCACGGCGGTGCTGGCTGCACAAGCTGTTGTCTGGTGGCTGCTGCTGATGTCCAGGGCCTATGGGCTCAGGCGGTACCGGTGCCGGTCATCGCACAGGTGTAAATTTCGTCGTTGGGGCACTTTGGGGATTGATGTTCGGTATTAATATATATATTTTTTTTCATTAATAATCTTTGCTGAGCGAGCTGTGATTGATGGGCAATAGTGTAATCAAATTCAAATGTAGTCTTTGGGCTGTTGCCCACGCGGGAGACGGTGTATTCGTATTTATATATAGTAGAACATTTGTTTTTCTCGTCTTCGCCTCCGCGTCTACCCATCACTCACACTCTACTCACTCAGAGTTTTCGGATTCCCATTCGCAGATTCCAGGGTGTCTTTTTGAATTAAATTTATCCGCAGATTCCAGTGTGTCTTTTTGAATTAAATTTATCCGCAGATTCCAGTGTGTCTTTTCGGATCCATCTGCAGATTCCAGGGTCACGGTCGCCATATAGTATACCCGATAATCTTCCAAAAAATAGTCATATAGTACTTCTGATAAACTTCCAAAAAAATAGTTTTTATTTATTTCGTTGGAGCAGCTGTCATTGCCGCTCCAAGCTCTCAGGAGGTTCTCACTTATCAAATATATCTTAGCAGCTAAAGAAGGCTAAGTCTAGCAGCCCCGCTGCCAACAGCGGCAGCGGAGAGACGGTTATGTATATAGCTAGGTATATAGCTATGCTCGCTTAGGCTGGGGCGTGATATGCACATACACTTGCGTTTGTGTCCATGTGGGGTTCGCATGTGACAATTATGCTGACGCTTACACTTTCTGTTAGCAGACAAAGGCTGGCTCGAATTTCGGCCACTTGGTTTAATGACTTGAACTTGGAATTTATATTTATGTGTTGTTTATTTATGTGCATCAATGTATAAGGTACAGTGTGCATTCGATATATGTGCACTCACTTCAGCACTCAGATTTATAATATTATTAATTTTGGAAATGATTTGAAAATCTGGATTTCTCTTCAAAATGGCTTTAAATTTCTCTTTTAAGTCCTTTCCGAAATCACCAGTAATGTTATAGACAATATTTTTAGCGTCCATAAATAAATTCATTGACTTTGCCAATGGTAGACCCTTCGCTTATAAGGAAGTTATGATTTCGGTCACTCTCTCGAAATTCGATTTTATATATATAAAATCCCGATATAGTTGGGGATTCTGTATCAGCTCTTTGGCCAGCTTAATAGATTCCGCATCTTCTGGATTCAGTGTTTCCAGATCCTAAAACGCAATTTTAGAAGTAAAAAAACGGTAAATGCAAACAAACTAAAGTGAAAATGTTTAAAAATTTCAAAATGTTGTTTGTTCATAAACCCTATCTTACCTCAGTTATTCCCTCCATGTTATCTGCATAAAATGATGCCGTTTTCAACCATGTTCCCCATCTGGTTAAGACCGGTTCTGGTGGTAACTCCTTATTGAGTATTTGCTTGTAGCGTTGTACTCTGAGCGGAGCTTTTATGAAAATTTTTTTTACACAAGATATGAACGAGTTAGCGACTGGAAACGATGTTCTTACTTTTTCAGCAATTAAATTTAAACCGTGTGCTTAACAAGTTATGTGTATTAGATTCGGATAAAAAATTTTAAAATTTTTGCCAGCTTTTATCATATAAGCCGCAGCATCCGTTAAGAGCAACAAGATTTTAGATTCATTCCCGTGTGGCCACAGTACACGAATGCTGTCGTTCACAAATCGAGAAATAGTTGCATTATTTACTTCTTCCAACTGTTTACACGATAATTAAAATGAGCATGAAGATTCTTTATCACTCCATACTCCTATAATCAAATTCGCGACATATCGCCCTTGTTTGTCCGTTGTTTCGTCCACTGAAATCCAAACGCTTTCGTCTTTGATACTGTCTCGAATTTTTTGGATTGATTCTTGGTAGCATTTATCCAAGTAGCTCTTTCTGAGAGTACTTTTATCTGGAATTGGTTGTACTGTGTATTTTTTTAAAAAATTATTAAATGTAGCATTGCTAAGCACATTCCACGGTATATTTCCCGCAACCAACGCAGTACATAAGTCCATTTTAAATTCATTGTTGGAATTATCTGAAAAGGTGCTGGACGTGTTGCTAGAAGTATGCGCATTTTCGTCGTTGTTGTTATTTGATGCTTTTGACCTTTTGTGAAGTGAAGTAGCAATATGCTGCTGCAATTGAAATTTTTTTTCGCAAGGAATCTAAAATATTCAATCCATTAGAACGTACTATCAGGCTTACTGCAAACAAATATTTCGACGAAAAAAATTTAGAAATTCGTAAACAAATTTAAAAATTGGTTTGCTTAAGCCTGAATATTAAAAACTTTACCTTTTTGTCGCAAGTTTTACAAATTATTTAGTTGCCACCAATTTTAAAGCACTTTTCGGATAAGCTGTTGAACCATTTACCTATCAAATTTTTCTTGTATTGGTTGATTTTCGGCATTTTAATTGTTGGAAAAATAACTTGTTTGTTTTAAGATTTAAATTTTGCTTCTCACTGATCACCTCTTAGATACAGAATGAAAGTAATTATATAATTTTTTATTAGTTAGTTTCACGTTTGTTTGCAAAGCCAGCTAGATTAAATAATTCTAAAAGAAAACATTCCTCTATGTATATTGCTCGCATTTTAATATTTAGCGAGGTGAGTTCATTTTTTCAGGGAAATTCGTTTGCATATATATTTTGCATATATTTTGCATATTTTGCATTTATTTTGCATATTTTGCATATATTTTGCATATTTTTGGCATATTTGCTTGCATATCTTTTGCATATATTTTGCATATTTTCGATATGCATTTAAATTTGTTGTATTTGAATGATAAAAGGTCTAAATTCAAAGTTTGGTACCAATCTGATGAAAATTATGGAAGTATGCTAAATCCGAGGTCTACTTATTAGTCATATAAAGGAAATCAACTGTACAAAATGTGGTCAAATGTGTAAAATTTCGTCCAAAGGTTCGAGGCCCGTATTTCGTATCCATTCCGTAGTACAAATAAAGAATAAGAAGAAGAAAAAACAAAAAATCCAGTGCAAGTTTGTAAAAAAAAAAACATTGACCGGCTGTGGCGTGACATGAAGGGCAAACTCCCACACTATGGTCGGCGGAAAGAACATTATTTAGGGTATTTGGCAAAGTTCAAAGTCCACAAAAATTTCCTGTTCATTCGCATATTCATGGCAATAAGCACTCAGTATAACTCAAGGATGGAGTTACATGTGAATGCTTATGTCCATTTTAAGGTTTGTAATAAAAAAATTGTCTTATGCGATCGCAATGTTATATGTATTTATTCCAGGGATGCAAACCGGTTCTGAACCGAACCCGTTTTGTACCGAACCGAACCGCTTTTTTCGCTTATGAACCGAACCGAAAACCGAACCGGTGTGTTTTCAAAAATGCTGAACCGAACCAAAAACCGAAAAATAAAATGGTTCGGTTCGGTTCACTTCAGCTAGGTATTAAGTTTTTGGCGAATAGAAAGCAAAATTATAAAAAAGAGCTCCGCCTGTTTTCGAATTCGATTCCTTAGATTCCAGGAATCAAATTTGCTATTAGAAGAAGGAAAAAAGGTAGCTAAATCTCATTTAATGTTAATATACAACCAAATTCAAAACGTTAATGAAAACATGACGGATAATTCTTTGAACTCGATAAGTAAAGACGAGTTGGAAATGCTTGCCAATCAACTCAATAATGGGGATTCAATTCCATGAAAAAGTAAAATATCGGTTGTTAGCATTTACGTAAAGATTATTAAATGTTGGAATATTTATCAGGAAAATCAACTTAAGCATTGCTCGAATAGTTTTAGCAGTTCCACCCACACAAGTGTCAATAGAATGAACGTTTTCCAGTTTGGAGTTTGTTTTGTCCGACGCTCTTAAGTCTTTCAATATCGATGAAAATATACTAGGAGAGATATTATTATTAAGTCTTAACTAAAATTCCATTTTAGTGAAGTTTATTTATGTTTTTTAAAATCTATGTTATTCCCTGTTATTTTGAAAATCTCATATACAAGTATAATAAAACTATTCAAAGGGAAATATCTTCATAAAATGAAACAGTCTTAAAGATCTATCAAAGAAAATTTAGAATTAATTAAAAAGAAATGTTTATTGTATAATAGGGTGAGTTCCACATATCAACATCGATTTCCGAATAAACATATAGATTTCGAATTAAAATTGCTTAAATATGTCAGAGATTACTTGATCAGGTCAAAAGAAAATTGTAATTATTTGACGATTTTGATCCGTTTGGCTTTCAATAGTCGATTTCAAACCGAAAAAGTTTCTAAATAGTATCAAGTGACCAAAGTCGTTTTCGTCACTTAATATGTAAGGTCGTAGGATTTCAAAACGAAATACGGAAATTGCCGTCGAAATTTTGTACAAACCCGATTTACTAAAAACCTAAGTCTCTGTTAATGAATAATCCGAATACTTGTATCAAAAATATGTTTCTTTAGTTAATTAAATGAGTAAAGAGCGAACCGAACTCAACCGTAACCGCGGTTCAGAAAGCCACAAAAACCATGCAATTAACCGAACCGGCGGTTCAAAAACTGTGTGATCCACTGAACCAAACCAGTCCTTATTTCCAAGTGGTTTGCATCTCTGATATATTCCTCAGGATTCCGATGCTGAGCCTTAAAAAGCGTGGCTGAGAGCAGCAGGTGTGGAGTAGGCCTTCTGGCGAAACCACAATAAAAAAAACGCTCCTTAAACTTCACCTCTAATGGGAGGTGTGGAAAAAAGTTTAATTACCCGAGTTCTTTTTGCTATTGAGGTAGGTGAGTTGTTCAGAAATTTGTAGAAATTAGCGCCTCAGGCGAAATTTTTTTTTTTTAAATCGAGCGATTTTTTAAAAAAAATTTTAGGTTTTGAATATATTAATTTATAGGAGGTGGATGTAAGCGCGCCTTCAACTTTACCTCTAATGCAGGGTTCCCCAAGAAGAGAGCGCTAAAATGTGACTGTGTCTTTTTCTAAAACACAGTGAAGCATGACTTCGGCAAGCACTCGGTGTGAATTGGAGACTATGTTCGTGCCCCAGGGGCTATAGCTGGGGAACTCTGCTCTAATGGGTGGTGTGAAAAAAGTTCAGAGCCTCATCCACGTCAACTAAATAAGACAAATACTTCGAGTTTTATTTTGATATTGGTCTGTTTTTATACCCTTGGAGAGGGTATATTGAAATTGTTCAGATGTTTGTAACGCATATAAGGAAGCATCTCCGACCACATAAAGTATATATATTCTTGATCAGCTTGACGAGCTGAGTTGATATAGACATGTCCGTCTGTCCGTCTGTTTCTATGCTATCTCTTTCGTCAGTTTTAAAGCTATCTTAACCAAACTTCGCACGAAGTCTTTAGGTACAAATGCCCAGCACATTTGTCGGAATCGGCCGGATCGGATGACTATATCGCATAGCTGCCATAGAAACGATCGGTCGAAAAAGAAAGTGAGAAAAATTTTTTTGTCTTCAACGCAATCGTCCCCAAACCTCGTACTTATAAGTTTTCTATGCCTTCACACAATTTCACCAAGTTCTATTAAAATCAGACAACTATATCGTATAGCTGCCGTACAAAAGATAGTTTTGAAAAAACGTCTTAGTAGAAAAATCTTTTTTGTTTTCAATGCTAGCGCTCCCAAACCTGTTACTGATCAATATTATATGCTACCACACAATTCTGCTAAGTTTGATTCAAGTCGGACGACTATAGCACATAGCTGCCATAGAACCGATCGGTCGAAAAAGTTGTTCTAGTTAGCCGAAGTTAGCTTGCCCCTATTTTTATACCCTGTACCCATTGAAAATATGTAAAAGGGGATCATGAAGTTGTGCAAATGTATGTAACAGGGAGAAGGAAGCATTTCCGACCCTATAAAGTATATATATTCTTGATCAGCATCAACAGAGATAGAGATGTATTGCATGTACACAGATATATGCCGCACGCAGATCAAGTTTGTTTCAGATTTGCAAAATTTCCCCCCCTCCTCCCTTAAACCGCAAAAAACTGTCAGAGCCACAATTTTAAAGTTACAACATCGTCGCTTAATATATATTATCTTAGGCCCTTAATCTATCTATTCTGAAACGCACAATGATATCTGAGCAAAAACACAGAAGTTATTCAAGAAACAATTTTTGCACCCCCCCTCCCCCACGCTTTGCTTATTACGCATTGGTTGCAGCTTGCGCCCGCGTGTGTGAGAGCGCGTTTATGTGTAAGTGTGTTTTTTTTTTTTTTTTTTTTTTATATCGAGGGTGGTTTAAAGCATTGAAAGCCTCCTCGGCACCAAGGACTGGTGACCGAAGTGTGGGACTTGCATTAGCTCACCCTCTAAACATTCCACCCCCTTCCCGATTCCCGGGGGAATGCCCAAGGCTCTTCTAGGATTCTCTCCTTGTATGTATACAATTGCGCTGTCTTTCAGCGCTGCGCAGTCGTTTGAGTATTACTGTGGCCATATTGCTTACCGCTGACCAATTTTGTTCTGACTCAAGCATGATGTCTACCAGATTACAAACGGCTGGCAACCTCCCCACCCTCATGCTTAAGTCACTTCTTTCCTTTATGTACAACGGACAGACAAAGAATACATGTTCTGCGTCTTCGATTGCCCCTGTACCCACACAGTGAGTACAGAAAGGGCTGTCTTCGTGCTTAAACCTATGCAAATAGGATCTAAAGCACCCATGTCCCGTTAGAAGTTGCGTCAAGTAATAGTCGATATGACCATGTCTTCTGTCCAGCCATCTTCTTAAGTCTGGAATCAGGCTAAAGGTCCAGCGTCCGTTTGTGGTATTTGTCCAGCGGTTCTGCCATTGCCCTAATGTTTGCCTGCGCAGCTCGGCTCTATAGTCTGTCAATGGGCCAGTAATTGATCGGGTCCTGATCTCTGCTGCTTCCAATGGAATGATGCCAGCTATGACCAATACTGCCTCGTGGGAGACGGTACGAAATGCGCAGCTCACTCGGAGGGCACATAGTCGCCTTACAGTGTTGGCAGAGCGGATGTATGTGCTATGTGCTGTTGTTTCTGCCCATATCGGCGCTGCGTAGAGTAGTGTGGAGCTTACTACGTTTGCTAGCAATTTTCTCCTCGGTTGCTTTGGCCCTCTGGTGTTGGCCATAATTCTTGCCAGCGATGCTGCTGTCCTGCTTGACTTGCTGCTCGCATCTATGAGGTGCTGTTTAAAGCTAAGCCTATGGTCAATGGTGACCCCTAGATACCTCAGGTGTGGTCGTGAGATTATGGTATCGTCTCCTATTTGAATGGTTGCTGTCTCTACCTTCTTCCTACTGCTGATCAGCACAGCTTCTGTTTTGTGGGCTGCCAGCGATAGTCCTGCTGTGTTAAGCCATTGGCCGACTATATTAACCGCTAGATTGCAGGTCTGCTCGATATCACTGAGCTGTTTGCCCACGACGATTAAGGCAATATCGTCCGCGAAGCCAATGAGGCTCGCACCTTGTGGTAATTGCAGCTTTAGTACCCCATCGTACATTACGTTCCATAACAACGGCCCTAGTACGGATCCTTGGGGAACTCCTCCAGTTACTTTGTAAGTAACAGAGCCGAGGTCGGTATCGTAAAGCAGCATTCGGTCATTAAAGTAGTCGGTTACTGTTTTGTTGAGATATGCTGGGACTCTGGCATTCTCAAGGGCACTCAGTATGCAGCTCCATTTAGCTGTGTTAAAGGCATCGAGAGTCGCAAGTAGGCAGTATTCTTTTGTTCCGTTCAGCCAACGGTCCCCATCAATTGAATCGCTTGCCGTTTTGCACAGTTTGCTCACCGCATCTATGGTAGAACGTTTCTTCCGAAAGCCAAATTGCATCGGTGACAGGTAGCTCTCTACTGCTTCTTCGATTCTTGTGTGGATAATGTGCTCTAGAACTTTTCCAGTGGTGTCCAGCATACAGAGCGGCCTGTAGGAGGCTGGCTCGTCTACAGGTTTATCTCCCTTTGGAATAAGCACCAGTCTCTGTGCCTTCCATCTTCTCGGGAAAGTTCCTTCTTTAAGGCATGTGTTGTATAGCATGGCAAAGGCATCTGGGTTTCTCTGTAAAGCTGCTTTTAGGATTTTGTTGGGTATTCCATCCGGACCTGGCGCCTTTGTCTCCTTCACCCATTTAGCAGCAGCTAGCACCTCTTCCACCGTTACAGGACTTGGTTCTGTCAGCAAGTGTGGAGCGATTTGCCGCTGGGTTAGATCTTGCTGTGGGAAGAGAGTATCCACAATATTTTTCATTTGCTGCGGGCAAGTTAGTGGTGGTGGCCCTAATGCATTCAGCTTTTTAGTGACGAGCTTGTTTGCAAAGCCAAACGGGGTTTCGTCAACGTCGTCGCAGATTTTTGCAAAGCAATTTAGTTTGCTCTCTTTTATGAGCCGTTTCAGCACCCGTCTTTTCTCTCTAAATATTTGCTGTAGCATGGCAAACTCTGGTGTGTTCCGTGATCGCTGGTAATTCCGTCTGGCATGGTTGCATGCGGTTCTTGCTTCCGCTATACCTGTAGTCCACCAATAGGTAGGACTACGCCTGTAGGGTGATTTCGTCTTCCTGACCATAGAAGCATTGCAGACTTGCTCGATGTGGTTCGCCATTTGATCCGCCATATCATTTGCCGTTCCTTGTAGAAGCATCGTCACCATTGCCTCGTCTATAGTGTCTCTTTTATACAAGCATGTGGGGGCGCGGGGGATCATTTTGGAGGTTCTTCCATGGCTCATCGTACAGATTATTGCTCTGTGGTCGCTGGCGGTGTAGATACTGCTTACTTCCCAGTTCAGACCATTTGCAAGGCTAGTGCTCGCAAAAGTAAGGTCAATTATCGACCCCCTTCCGGCTTTTTGGAATGTGTGTTCTCGCCCAGTGTTAAGCAAAACTATGTCTTGGTTTGCATCTGTTTCGAGGAGCGCTTGTCCTCTTGAATTCGTTGATGGACATCCCCACTCTGTTGACCAAGCGTTGAAGTCTCCTGCGACCACTACGGGGTGCTTTCCTCGGATATCATCGGCGAGTTGCTCCATCATCAGTGTGGCTTCCTGTAGTGTTAGGCTTGGCGGAAGGTAGCAACTATAGATGTACAAGCCATTTATCATTGCCCTTGAAAAGCCATCCGCAATTTTTTAGTTTCTTATCTGCCTCTTTGGCAGTCCACAGCTCCAAATCGCTGATTTCTTTGCATTATCTGCTAGCCATTCTCCAGAGTTCCGGTTCCTGTATTGCTCGCTAATAATTGCAACATCTATATTGTGCTCTCTTATCCAGCAATTGCTGGGCCACCGCGCAGTGGTTAAGATTAAGCTGTAACAGTTTCATCTACTTTTCATTTTGCGGACCGCCTTTTGGTAGAAGGGACACTTCATGCTCGATGTGGGATGCTTAGAGTCCTTTATTTCGTGCCTAGTGCACAGAAGGCACATAGGCTCAGCCTCACAGGCGTTCGCTAGGTGGTTTTCTCCACCGCAGTTATAGCAGCGCCTCATGCAGTTATATTTGCTTTTGCAGTTGACCGAAATGTGGCCAAACTCCAAGCACTGGTAGCACCTTTTAGGTACTAATTTCGGTCGAATTCTGCACCAGACCCATCCAATTCGGATTTTTCCTTTCTCAAGCAGCCTGGTTGCCACTTCCGGTATCAGCTTTAGTGTTGCCGTCTGTGTTCGTCTGTAAGCTGACCTTAGGCTGACTGTGGTAGGCGGAATTTTTAGGTCCAACTGGTCGTAGATCGCGGCAGCGACTTCATCTGCATCTGAGACCTCGTCGATGTCTCGAATCTCTACTATTGTGGTCTCTGTAAAAGCTTCTACTTCAGCAGCAGCACCAAGGACTTTTTGGACCGCGCTTTGGAGCTCCGCCGTTTTGGGGTCCGACACTTTGTCCAACATACAAAGCAATGCTCCTTTCGCGGTGCGCCTCACTCCTTGCACACTCTGGCTAAGGTCCTTTAGGTGCGGCTCTGCCCTGACTTGTCTAAGAATATCAGCATACGTCGATGGGTCGCCATTGGATTTGATGACTATGGCATCATTCTTTGGGGGTCTTGGTTTCCTGGCTCTATGTTTTATGGTGGTCCATTCTTGCCGCCTAGGTCCATCGGCCTGGAATTTCGCCTTAGTTATATTTGGCGAGCCCTCTCTCTGTGTTGCTGAGGAGATCTTTGCCTGGGTCTGGCCCTTGGCTACAGCATTCGGCTTGTCAGTCGGCTTGGCGCTCTGTGCATCGCCTTCTTTGGCGTCGGCCTAGCTGAGGGCGATATGACTTCTTGGACGTGGTTTCTGGGTCGCTTTGCCTTTCCGTCCGCCAAAGTCCCCTGGATGAAGGAGAACACTTCCCTTTGCAAGAAGTCGATCTCATCTATCAGATCCCTCATGCTATTGGTAATGGATCGTTTAGGGAGGGCCATGAGCTTCCTGAGCTCTCTCGCATTTGATCCTATCTTGCCCAGTTTTTCCTCTTGGGATACTGCCTCTGCTCCTGTTGGCGAGCGTGCAATCGTTGTGCTTTTTCTGAAGGGGTCGTTTAGCCCGGTGCCCCAATCTATGGAGCTTGTTAGTGGTGTTGAGTTTCCACTTGCCGCATTTGGCTGATCCACTGATAAATGGCTTGCCAAGCCAGTCTCCGTTTTCTCGGCTGGGTCATCCATTTCCAGCCCGTAATTTTATTTGGTTTGCCAGGGCAAGCAAATCAAAAAAAAATTACGGAGGGGGAAAAAAAAAATTCAAAAGAAAAAAATTTTTGACTGACCTGTGCGGGGTTTGAACCTGGTTCTACCGCTTCGGGTTTGCGTTCTGTTCCACTGCGCCACTGCTGTACTTCAGTGGGCGATGGCGTAGCCTTGCTTTAAGAGCCAGGCCCTGCTTTATCGACAAGTAAGCAGTCGTACTGCTTTATTGACAATGCAGTTGCACTCACACACTTTCACACTTGTACGGCGAATTGCAGATCTATATAGCGGTAGATCCTCTCTGTGACGGTTCACTTCACTATTTGTTGTTGTTTTGTTTTTAATTATTTTTTTTTTATTTTTGGCCAGCGGAGCCCCAATTATTTTTTTACACACTAAAGGCGGCCACCTGCATCTGCCTTGAGGTAGTTTCACTTCACTAAGCTTTATTTGCCACTAAGCTATTGCCACAACCACCGGGGTGGATTTGTCCGTGGGTTATTTTAGCAAAATTGCACTAAGTCTCGGGAACGATTTTGTAGACACTTCTCGCTTGTGTGTGTTTGTTTGTGTATGTGTGTGTTTGTCAATTGTACAGGGTATTTCGAAGTCGAGCTCCTCGACTGCAATGGTCTTACTTGTTGAACTTGAAAATGTCATTGCAGTTAAATTCTAGGTGTGAGTTGTTGACAAATTTAATATTTTTTATTATTTATTTGACATTTAAAGGAAAGCACATGCATAATTTTGGTGCAAAAAAGCAAATTTCAAAATTCATTTAAAAAGAAACCATGGATGACCGCCAATTAATTTCTGCACGTAAATTCATTATAATTTGCGGTCTATCGAGGAAAAATAATTCCGGAATTTTTGGAGAGGAAGGGCATATAATAGACAATTACCAAAGATGCTAGCATGCTATGCACTAAGGACTTGGCTAATATTTCTGGAAATATATGAGGAAGGTAGCATAACGGAACAGTCAAAAAAGCAAACATAAAGACTGAGCTGAAGTTATCGCGTAGCGAATATTTACATTCAATTAAACAGCACCATATTTGAATAAACATATTATACTCAAAAGGCATTTATTTTGTTTACTGGGTGCTTGCATTTGAACTAGTGTTCGTTCTTTTTGGTCGTTTTAAAGAATATAAAGCAGGGTTTGTCAAGAAGAGTGACGCAAGACAGTTCCGACCTGCAAGCCAGCGACTGACAAGCTACTTGCGCTCTTGCCACAAACCTCTGCATGCGTTTGACTTGTGTCAATGTGAATAACGAAATGCGGTCCCTGCGGGCCAGGCGTGGCCTTCGTTGATTTAAAGACTCATTACACTCGGTAAAGTGGCTTCAAACATTCTTAACACTTTTCTAAATTCTTCACCATTGGTCATCCAAGGTATTTTATCGCAGTTCAGTAAAGGCAAATTCAAATTTCTGCAGTCATCTCATTTTTAGTCTTGAATCACTGTTTTTAAAGTATTTACCGCTTCTATGGAGATCCTCGAGCTAGATTTTTAAGCTGAAAAAACCCCTGTTGCTCTAGGACCTACGATTTAATGATTCCCATACGATATTCCCACCCCCTGGTAGAGTAGATGTATAGCTATGTATAGACATGTCTTAAAGATACGAACATTCTACCTAAACAATGGCGTAAGATATGATGATATTTCGTACTGCGGGAAAGGCCAATAAGTGAAAGTCTTTTTTCTAAGTGAAAATTTGAAGCCCGGAAGCTAAAAGACTGAAAGAAGCTCAGCTATTCAAGCAAAATATTTATTTAATATAAATTTGTAAGGGATGTTCAATTTGTAGTTTCAGTGTTATTGCTCTCGTGTGTCGAAATGTAAAATGTTCAAAATGTAAATAAACATGTTTTTATTCTGTTAACAATGCATGTGTTTAAAACACATATGATTTTGAACTGTCCAAAATGCCTAGTGTTATTTATCAGTGTTCGTTATTCTGACATAAGTTGTACAAAACACTGTTTAAAACATGTTGAAACACACATGTTATTTATAAGTAAAAAACATTTTTAATTTTTTTGAACAATGTATTTTATGTGAGTGTTATTTACGAACTCTGGTTCATAGTAGTGAAAAGCAATTAAATACGGGAAGTAATGAATACATTACAGCTCTGACAAGGGGTAATCAAAGGCATTGAATCAAGAGTACCATTAACGGAAGTCGGTAATGCCTTAGAAGAAAATGGATTTAAAGTCAAGTCCGTAATAAACCTTATGAACAGGGACAAATTACCCCAGCCACTATTTAAATGTTGTGCACCAAATTTACAACCTACTGGTTTAATTCCACCGCAGAATAACTGTAGAGGAGCCCCACAAACGTACAAATCCAGTACAATGTACCAACTGCCAAGAATTCGGGCACACTAAAGCCTACTGCGCTCTGCGACCTGTTTGTGTAGCATGCGGAGAGCTGCACAACACTGTCACATGTTCTGCAAGCAAGGAGGACAAGTCTGTTAAAACTACTGCAAATACTGGCAATATTGTTTGGTTCCTTCTTTCCTGCGCGTTCCTTCGATGGCTTTCGAGCCTATCCCAACCACCTTGGAGATGGCATCAGCCGTAAACATCGCTTTGCGGAAGCCGCTTTGTCACGGCGAGAGTCCTTCCATGCGGTCAATAGCTGCTTCGAGTCTTGTGCTTATAAGTTTCTCAAACACTTTGCCCATGGTGTCAATTAATCAAATTGGCCTGTCAAGTTTGGCAATGATCCCCTGCTTTTGCTGCATCCATCTTTCAGAAAATACGCCTTTTCTTAAGCATTGGGCTTGCATTAGCTGCAATTGCGCCTATGCATTGATCCTGACATGATTTTTCACTTGGTTGGCAATTACGTTATTCATAATTACTATTTTTATCCTCTATGGTTTTTTTTCGCGATTTAATAAGTCTTCAGTCATTTTTATGCTCTTTGGCTTTTTTCGCGATTTAATAAGTCTCCTGTCAATGTAAATGGTTTAAATACATCACCTATCACAACGTCTGTAACTTAATTTCTTTTACACTCCGTGTACTCAACTAAAATTGTTTAGTGCGTACGAGTGCTGAACACAAAAAAGTTCGGTACTTATTATTACTGGTCAGTGCGCTACGACGCTATGCATTGCTGTACCGTACTTGCACTTGTAGCTTCTTGGTGGGACTAGACTGTTTCGTAATGCGGCAATTAGTCCAGCCAATCTTTATGCGTCCTTTTGAAGGACTTTCGTGGCGCTGGTTTGCTGCAGCACTATACTGGCCACTTATTTCCCACCATAAAAAGATCGCAAGCTTTTGATGTCGGATTTCTCTAGTGTTATACCAAACTGCGACTAAAATGCCTCTCGGATTTCGTCTGCTCTGGTAAGTTCATCCGAGTCCCGAATGCTGAGTTGTGTCTCTTGTGTAAGTGCGCGAGTGGGAACCCTATCACCCAGCACTTTCTAAATTTCGTTCCTAAGTAGTTGGGTGCATTCCAGTCCCGGTCAGATTACGTTTTGCGGTAATTGTTTAGTAGAGCCTCCCCTCACCAAAAAATTCGAAAAAAAAATCCCGCCATGGACCGCGAATTTACAAGAATTATGGTGTCTTCAGATCGCCTGGGACTTTCGCGGTTCAATGCTAAAAATTACTTAAAGTTTGTACGGGCTTTGGTTCTTTGCTTTGCTACCTTACCTGGGCTATTTTTCATTCTTCATTTCCCTCTGGACTGTGCGTTTGGTTGACTTAGCCTTAGGTATGGGTTGGTTAACGATTCGCAGCTTCCTTGTGTTCGGGGATACTTCGATTTCGCTCTTGGGAGCTGGGGTCATTTTCGTCAGATTCATTGGCAGGCCCATTGCCTTCTTTATTTGGAATTGCACAAGTGAGGTTTGGTTTGCCCTTTCGCTGTTATTTTGCCCTGCTACAGCAAATGGCGTATTTTCCGTTGTTTTGGGAGAGATCTTGCTACGTAGTGATGGCGTTGTCTGCGCCGCACTCGTTGTAGGGAGGTTTGATCGGGTCAGTCTGATTTGGCAGTCTGTTGCACTTGGGGCAAGTTCCTGCCAATAGTTCCCACTCACTGCCTGCCGAATTCCCTTCATTTTGGCCAAAGAACTCTTCATATCCTGTTAAATATGCCGAACCACTGGCTTCTTCTCGGTAACCATTAAGATTATCTCAGCCAGAATGTTTCCTAGCATCTGTACCCGCAAGGAGAGGTGCTCCTTATCACGATTGGGTGACTTGTTCTTTGGAGATGGCGGAGTGTTCCCAACATCCCTGCCTGTTTTTTTTTAGACTGTCTACCCCCTGCTTTGTGCCATTGAAGAGGAAAACGCTTTCTGCTATGGTTTAAGGCGCCGTTGAAGGAAGGTGCAAAAAACTATCTAAAAGTAACCTTCAAAAAAAAAAAAAAATAACAAACTTTATATTTTAAAATTAAATAACAGGAATTCATATAACCTTTTCTACGCTGTGATCGTAGAGGGTGGGTCTTGCCTCTCAACCCATTTAGAAAGTAGCACAAATTTAAGCAGTGAGTTAATTTCTATTTCAGAAATGTCTGAAAGATCGGTTAGGAAAGGACGACCCAAAAGTTGTGAGTTGTGAGAGCGGATAGCAAACGGAGTGCTGATTTCCGAACTCTTCTTATTAATAAGTGTTTGTTTTTGGAGTAATACAACATTTTTATATTATATTATATTTAATTAATGGCTTAAATAATCTTAATTTTTTTCATTTTAAAAAGTGCTGCCACACTGTCAATAGGAAGTCGGTTAAGAAATATGGATTGTATTTGAGCATTTTAAACCAATTACCAATTTGCATTTTTTTTTATCTAATAACTCGATCCGACATGCCTTTGCGATGAAGCCTTTAAACATTTTAACCTTTCTAATTCAAGTTTCTTTTGTTAATTTTACTTTTAAAACAATTAAATGTTAACATAAATTATTTATCGCATACCACCAGTCCCGAATTTAAGACTACCCCGCCTCGATCTCGATCTTAAACTCCAATTTTAAATTTAATTCCATCCCGTCATAATCGCTACCTAAAATATTGACTTGTTCCGCAAAATTTCTGTCCACACTAAAATGTATAAAATAATTCTATGTGTATGCGGCAAAATAGAAGGTTTGGAATTCCCAAGGCCAATATTCCCCAGAATATTTTGTTAAAACTCAATTACTACTCGGAAAAAATTTCTATATTTGAAATGTTCAAAAATGACAGAACGAAAATTTTTAACGTCGATTGACAGATAAGTCTTTGTTTGAGTATTTGAATTGTTTACTTAAAATATGACTAGCATAAAACCAGTCGCGCCTTGCTGCGCCAGTATAGAACAAATATCAGAATCAACTTGAAGTCAGTCGTAAGAGTCAAATATTTACCAAATTTGAAAGTATGTTCTTTTGTGTCCCCTGTAGAGCCCAGAAATCGAATCTGACATACATTGGCTTGAAATCAACATTTTACTACTTTGCTTCTTCCGCGTTACGACTTCGCTGCTGCGTTTTCCCTCCAATTCCCACCCACATCCCACCCTCTTCTAGTTTTCTGCATGCAGAGCTTTCCAGGAATTTTCCGACTGTTGAGTCAAATATTTCAACTTCGGATCTTAATCGCATCTTAATTTATATCACTTACTAGCCTAACAAACCGAGTTTCAAGCCAACAGAATTGTCCGCCCATTTTCCTCGTGGGCAGGATTTCCAAAATTGAAAAAACACGTGTCAAATTATATCGCGTACTATGCTTGCAAACCAAGTTACTCAAGTCAATCGGATAAAAAAATGTTTTTATCATACAAACTATTCCAACGCTTTTCCGACTTTTCCGGGTGGGATTTTCCGGAAAATTGGTACGCAGTTATTGTTGAATTTTCATATAGATCTTTGAAAATGAGTTGGACTTTAATGGGATGAAAAACAAAAAAGTTTCATACAACAGAACTTTCCAAAATTCGATCTTAGTACTCACTTACACCAAAAGATAAAACTACTGTAAAAAACCCAGCATCCTATCTTTTATGGTTAAGGCTGTGCGGCGGTCACCAGCCAGTCAGTCAGGTTGAACTCTTTTAATTTATAGTAGAGCCAAGCACTAGTAGAGTTTTAAGTCAGTTCATGTTTTATTCTACAGTGAGTCAACGATTCGTCAATTCAATAGCTTTTGACACATAGAGTATTTCGTATGATTCATTTAAAACATTTTAGTTCAAAGAGCTCATGTCAGCAAGGCAACTAGAACAAACAAGCTGAACTAAATGATTAAATATGTCGTAGGGTCAGGGATCGTAATCGCTCTTTGCTCGCAGCTACTTGTGCTCATTGGTCATCCATGTTATTTATCGCGGTTCAGTGTTGTCATAGTCATGGTTATGTAGTTATGTGGGTTTTTTTGTGGTCTTGAAAAGCAGTTTCTTATGTATTTATCTTATCTATCTTATCTTATTACCATGGAGATCTCTACGCTGAGAATTGCGCTTATGCATTGATCTTGGCATGATTTTCCACTTGATTGGTTTTTCATTGTTGTTGTATCCGCTTTGGTATTTTTTTTTTGGGATTTAATAAGTTGCCAGCCGAGGGCCAGCAGCATTTTTTTCAAAATCAACTTTTTGGAAAATTGTGAACATTTTATAACTTTTTCTGAAGTTTTTTGACTAAAAAAACCTTTGAGTTTTAAAAAATATGAAGGTGGATGAAACAAATTTTCATAAAAGATGGTCGGAAAAAATTTTAATTTTTTAAATTTTTAACAAAGGGGCAAGTACCCATTATGATTTAGGTTACTGCCTTTTGAAGTTGAGTTGTTTGTTATTAAAAGTTTTCATTAGCATCTCAGTTTACCACAGCAATAATGCAGAAAATGCAGGAGCGAGATTTAAGCACGATCGATTTGATCAACAGCTGTAGCAAGGGATAAACAAACAGATCTCAGAGATGGTACGAGAAAGAGGAGTGACTTGTATGGGACATATATTTCTTATTCTTGCAGGCAGATCGAGTTTTTTTCGATCTTTGCAGGTACGGAGTGTATTAAAGTCGGGTTTGACCGACTTTCTCACTGTTTTTTTTACGAAACTTTAGGTCCCCGTCACGCCCATTTAAATTTTTTCCGAATGAAAATTTACTTTATCTGCCTGCAAATATAAAAATAAACGTTTTATACACGTCGGACCTATAGCTCTTGCCGTTTTATGTCATGTCTACATCGACTCGGCTGTTGGTGCTTATTAAGATATATATTTTATTTTATATGATCGGAAATGATTTTTTCTGTTACATACACCTGTACAAACCCAATACTCAAAACCCAGACTGAGATTTTAGAATAAACAATTTTGTTGCGTTTGCAGATTCTCTGGGAAGCGGGTCAGCTGATGGCGCGTGTAGTGCTGACGATTTCGACTGTTATAATGGAAATGTGCAGGATCGCTTGGGCATGGAGGCAATTGCCAGTCTACATCGTCAACTCGATGACGATGACAACGGAAACATCGACTTAAGCGAATCGGATGATGTATGTGCATAGTGACGTTGTGTTTTTCTAAGTCATTCACAATTAATTTATTTTGTTCGCTAACAATTCACAGTTTCTACGGGAGGAGTTAAAATATGATTCGGGCTACGAAAAACGTCAGAAGGCATTTCATTTTAACGATGACATGCACATTTCGGTGAAAGAACTATGGGATGCATGGCTGCGATCAGAGGTGCACAATTGGACTATTGAACAAACCACCGACTGGTTAGCACAGTCCGTTCAACTGCCACAATATGTTGAGCTCTTTAAAACACATAAGGTTGCTGGCGCAGCATTGCCAAGGTATGTAATCAAACTAAGCACATCAGATTAAATTGAATACTACAGAGCGCCACAAAATTCTACTTGTTTTGTTGCCTGGAATTGGAACCAATATTTTGTGAAACTAGAGGCTTCAGGTAGCATACCTCATACCCTGTTGTTCTTGACCACGTCAAGTTCGCGTTTAATGGGCACATTTATACTGGCAACACACAGCTACAACATCTGTTGCTGGTTAAAATTTTAGCTTAACCGAGGTGGTTATTTTAGCTTGCGTGTATAAATCATAAAAGATTAGAAAAATTGTCTTTTTGATATGATTCTTACCAAGTTTACGCTCAAAATATCCAATAAAATGATGCTATAATATTCCTCTTAAAGGATTTAAAAAGAAAAAACACTTAAAAATTTTTTTTTAAATTTTAGAGACTAAATCACTAAATCCAAAACTCATCTCAGAAAAAAATCTGAAAAATTAGCAGTTTTGATATGATTCTAACCAAGTTTACGCTCAAAATACAAAACACTTAATTTAAAATGTTGCTATGGTATCACCTTAAAGCATTTTAAGAAAAATAACACTTACAAATTTTTTGTAAAATTTTAGAGATTAAATTCAAAACTCATCCCATTTATAGGCAGTATATGGGTCATTCTTTTATTTATAAACCGAATTGTTTAAAAATGTTTCATTTAAAAAAAAAAATTCGAAACTTGATCTCGACATGCCCACCAAAACGTAATATGCGGTTTGAACAAATTTTTTTTTAAATTTTATTAACAATTTCAAAAATCGTCAAAAACGAAAAGATGGGTTTTTTAAAAACGTAATATCTCAGGTTTGTTTTGTCGGATGATATTGGTGGAAAGCATTTTACAGTATCTAATCAAATAATAATTTTATAGATTTTAAAATTATTTAACAATATTAAGTAATTGTTGCTAAAAATTATTTATAATTTTTTCTCAGTGTTAACCACCATCATATAGCTTCTATTATTAATTAACTTAATTTTTGGTGTTTTCAAAAAGATGTAGACTTTTTTAGTTTAAAAGATATTAATTTATGAAGTTATAAGCAAATAAAAAGATGCCCTTAAAGAAAGCTTGGCCACGCAGTCAAAATTTTTGGTTGTTGGGGCGAGAGCGCGTCCACTGAATGTAGTCCGTTCGCAGCCAATCTTTTTCTTATATCTAACTGAACCAAAAAGAACGGTTTACCTTACCGCCCAGGCAAAAGCAAAAATCATAACATCATATATATTAATAAATCTTAAAAAAAATAAATAAAATCAGAAAAATTGGCTGTTTTGATATGATTCTGACCAAGTTAACGCTCAAAATACCCAACATTTATATTTAAAATGTTGCTACCCCCTAAAAGGATATAAAAATATTATTTCATATATATTTGAAATCACCGATTTTTAAGGCGAGCGCACGTCCACTAAATGAAGTCCGATCGCTGTCAAACTTTTTATTATATCTATTGGTGGGACTACACTTTTTCCGCCCGGTATTTTGAAATAAAAAAAAAATAATATAAGGGCCAGTCTAAAGGGCAGGGTACTAACCGCTTGTCCATTGATGATGAATTTTCCACAAACTTAGATATCAACGTGCCCATTAAACGCAAACTTGACGTGATCAAGAAAAACTGGGTAAGAGTTGTTGCTACCAGATGCCTCTAATTTCTCAATTTATTGGTCCTAATTCCATGCTATTTTGAGTGTTCCACTGCGCTTTATTACGAAAACACCTGTAAAGCAGCACATCTCAAAAACTATAAGCTTCGATATCTAAGTATCTAATCGAGTTCTGCAATATTGCTCGGCAATATTCTTTTGAGTAATACGGAGAACTGAGTGTGCAAGGCAAAGTGAATGAGTAAGTGTGGAACATAGCACATAGTGAAACTTTATAAATTATTAGTGTATACCTGCGGCTTCGCTAGCATTCGTGTATTTAGATATTCTTCAATTTGCAGTTCACTCATTCCATAGTTTGGTATGTGTTAATTTAAAGGTAAGTTCTTAAAAAAAAATAGAAATAAGCTAACTTCGGCTCGACCGAAGTTTATCCGATTTCGACAAATCTTGGTGAAATTATGTGAAATCATTAAAAACTTATAAATACGAGCGTTGGGAGCGATAGCATTGAAAACAAAAAAGTTTTTCTTACTAAATCTAGTTTTTCAACCGATCGTTCCTATGGCAGCTATATGCTATAGTCATCCGTTTTGAATCAAACTTGTCAGAATTGTGTGGTATCATGTAAAATTGAATACTAACAAGTTTGGCTGCGATATTTAGCATTAAAACAAAAAACTTTTTTCACAAAGATTTTTATTCAGACCTATCTTTTGAATGGGAGCTATACTATATTTTTTATTTTATTTAATTTTATTTTATTTAGTCGACAAAAAAAGGCTGTCAACTCAATTACACATACGTTATAAAAAAGCCTTATTGACTAAGAAAGCCTAACAAAGAAAAACTAACAAAATTACAAAATAACTAATAACGACTCTGACTCGATGGGGGAATTTTATTTGCCCGTCCGGCCAGCTATGCCCCGATTCACAGCCATCTGTTGTCAGAGATGTTATTAGAGCTACCAAAAATTTTAATGATGTAGAGATAGAGAAGAGGAAAAAACCAAAACCTAAATAGAAGCAAAGGAAAAAAAAATAATACCACTAAAATAAATCAGATATAAAGAGAAAAAAAGAAAAAAAAACTAACTAAAAGTGAAATTAAAAACTAATTAAAAATACAAAATTTATGAGCTATACTTAAAATAAAATAACTAGAAATCTCTGACCCGGTGGGGGAAGATTTTTTAGCCAGTCCGGCATGCTATGCCTCTACTCACAGCCAGGAGTGGTCAGAGATTTCCCCTAAGATAATTATAGAGAGATGTTTTAAGAGAAAAGAGAGAGAGAGATCTGTTGAGAGCAGGTGATAGAGATCATTATAATTTTGACATAAGACTCAAAATCGATTGCGCTTTGCATAATCAGTTGTGCATCTAGGCAATACTAATGGAAAATGGTTTCTGGTTGGCCTAGAAGGAACGGAGAAGTTTAGGCGACAGAAGAATCTACATCACCGATAATTAGTTTATGAAGAAAAGAAACACCTTATACTGTTCTACGGTTAGTTAACAAAGGAAGGTCAATAAGCAAGAGTCTGTTAGAGTACGATGGCAGACGAAGGTTAGGGTCCCAATTTAAGCCACGTAGGGCAAAAAGCAAGAATTGCTTCTGAGCAGATTCAATACGATCTATATGCTTTTTATACTGCGGATACCAGACGGATGAGCAGTATTCAAGTACAGGACGGACTAGAGCTGTGTATAAAAACTTTGTGGTATATGGATCATTAAACTCTTTCGACCAACGTTTAATGAATCCGAGTACACCATTTGCTCTATTAACAATAAAGGAGATATGAGGATTGAAACTCAATTTGGAGTCAAAAGGAAATCCAAGATCAACGACTGTAGAAATTCGTTCCAAGGGTTCATTGGCAATCGTATAAGTAGCCAGCGAAGGCTTGCAACGATGGAAAGTCATGAACATGCACTTGGAGCAATTAAGGTGTAACTGATTAATCAGGCACCAGGACTGCAAGGAGTTTAAGTCATCTTGCAATCTGATGGAGTGCACCGGGTCGTTGAAAGATAAAATAAGTTTTACATCATCGGCGTACATAAGTGTCCGAGAATTCGAAATTATTGTGGGGAGATCATTAATAAAAAGAGTAAAAAACAATGGGCCGAGGTGACTGCCTTGTGGCACACCAGAAGTGACAAAGACAGACTTTGACGTATTAGAGCGAAGCAGAACTTTTTGAGTTCTATTTTTTAAATAGGACGAAATCCAAAGTAGAAAAGGGGATGGAAATCCTAAATGATCAAGTTTAACGAGGTGAAGATCATGGTTCACAGAATCAAACGCTTTACTGAAGTCGGTGTAGATGAAATCAGTTTGTTTTTTTTTAAATGAATCCATTGTTAACCATTGAGGTAAATTCAAGTAAATTGGTCGCAGATGACCGACGCTTTGTAAAACCATGCTGGAAAGGTGATAAAATTGATTTACAATAGTGCTGTAGAGAAGAGGTTATAATCTGTTCAAATAATTTTGGAATAGCGGATAGTTTAGCTATGCCCCTATAATTGGATATATCAGACTTCCCACCTTTTTTTATGAAGAGGAATAATATAGGATTCTTTCCAAAGATTTGGGAAAATAGCAGATTCTAACGATAGATTAAAAAGCTTAAGCAAAGGATTACACAAAGAAATACAACACTCTTTGAGCACACAACTAGGAATGTTGTCAGGCCCAGGGGAGTATGAAGATTTTAGTGATTTTAAATGAGAAAGTAAGGAGCTTTCGGAAATCGAGGGAGCAGTTATCGAGTTGGAAGAAGAAATGTTATAAGGATAAGAAGTATTAGTAAAGCGCGTAGAAGAATAAGTAGATTAAAAGAAGTCGGCGAACAGGACAACGGCCGTGGAGTCATCGTTAGCCTTTTGGTCGCCCAGAAAAAAAGAAGAAGACCTACGTTTAGAGTTTACAAAGCTGTAGAATTGCTTAGGGTCCTCTGCGAATTAAATTTTACATCGGACAAGATATTTCCTGTAGCAATCAGCATTGAAAAGTGTTGTCCGATTTTGACAAGTCTTGGTGAAATTATCAGGGACCGAAAATAATGATTATTTGTAAATTTATCATAAAAAAAATCATTAACTTGGAGTGCCCGTATGAAAAAATGGAAGATAATAAAATATGATTATTTTTCGATAATCTATTCATTTCTGCAATAAGTTTTATTTTTTGATTTTTATTTTATTGCTCAATGGTTAAGCTTAGTACTCAGACAAACTAAATCGTCCGCTAGCTAAATTGACAACTTTTTCCGATGGGTTACCCAGCGGACGATGCAGTGTCATCAAAATACCACGCAATGTGAAACGGTTACACTGCGCTGATTTGCTTGCATTTGAATTTAGTTAATTGTTTTTGCTAATATTTAGATATTTTTGGATGATATATGGAATCTAGAAGTCATGGGCAATGCAAAATCTTACCGTTGGTTTCAAAATTTGCGCAATCAATGATTTTCGTCAAACTTTTGCTGCTGACATTCCGACGGGTAGGTGTCGGAAAAATTACAAGCTATTTTTTCTTCTAGCACCCCATCGGAATTGTATCAGCTGTTTGTGTTTGTCAAGTTAGCGGCACTACGAGCTTTCCGACGCTGAGGCTCGGAAATTTCAGTTTGTCTGAGTTCCACCGAGCGTAAGAGGCCTGTCGGAAATTTACGAAAGCTTTCCGACACCCTTTTTTTTATATGGAGTTGACACCCAGCTAAAGCGATTTAGTTTGTCTGAGTACTAAGCTTTAATGATTATTTTTTGAGTAATATAAATAAAAACCAAAAATAATGATTATTTCTTGAGTTTTATTTTTTTTGCTCAAAAGTATTACTCAAACACCGATTACGGCTAGTGCATAAGGAATTTTATTAAGTTTGATGGATGTACCTAGTAAGGCGACCAAATTGAATAACATCCACACTCAAGATTTCAATAAAAGGTATATTACATTGCGGATTTCAAAAAAATTAAATTTTGTTTAATTATTCAACTTTACAAATAACAATTTTTGCAGCGAGTCCGATGAGAGATTGCATCTCAAATCCGATAATACCAATTTGAGGGCAGAAAAAGATCATTCGACACTTACCTGCGTTGCTGGAACGGCATGTACCAATTTGGCCAGCTGGTATAAATTTGAATAGTCGAACTTTTTGCCCTCCCAGTACTTAGGAGCATTAATGGTATATCAATATATTTTCTGTTAAGGGGACCTGTATACCTTCAGAAAATTTTTTTTTGGATTTTTATACACTTGAAAAGTGTATTATAATTTTGCCCAGAAGTTTGCAACGCATAGAAGGAATCATCTCCGACCACATAAAGTATATATATTCTTGATCAGCGTGACGAGCTGAGTCGATTAAGCTTTGTCCGTCCGTCTGTCCGTCTGTCTGTTTCTACGCGAACTAGTCCCTCAGTTTTGAAGCTATCGAGCTGAAATTTTGCACAGAGTCTTCTTTTCTCTGCACGCTGCTAATATGTCGGAACCGACCGGATCGGATAACTACTTCTTGTAGCTGCCATACAAATGATCGGTCCAAAAATGGATTTTCATGAGAAAAACTGTTTTTTCCTCAATATTACCGCTCTCAATCACGGTCATGGGTAATATTAAATGTTTTTAAGCTGATCTGCGAAGTTTGGTCGAAGTCGCTAACCGTTGAGACAAGCGATTTCAAGTGTATAAAAACTTCGGCACGGACGAAGTTAGCCTTGCCTTTCTCGTTTTTTGTTTGCTTAAACGTTCTATTAGGATCTTATAAACATCCTGCAAAACTTTCAAGCAGATCCGAAACTCAGTTTTAAAGAAATAAACAAAAACAATTATTTTTTCCGACCCTTTTATATGAAAATTGTTTTTATCGACCCTTGTATTTTTAGAAATTCGTATTTTTTCCCTTTTTTGTTAAAAAACTTTATAAATATTTATAAAATGTTCGATATTATGGAAAAAAAAATTTTGAAAAAAAAAATTTTACTTGGAAATTTTTGGAGATTTTATTTTTTACCATGTCTTGACGCACTTTGACTCAAATTTCTGGAGAACTGCTTAACCGATTTGGATAATCTTTTTTTTCGGTGAAAGTTAACACCCAAATGCACCAAATCCGATTTATATATTTATTAAAAATAATTTTTATTTCATCGAAAACAGATGTCGAATCTTTAAATGCGATTATCTCGGAACCACTTTTTCCAAAATGGTTGCAAAGATTTCAAGAGTACCTGTTGACCGATTTTCAAGTTCTTTTCCTTAAATTACTCCTAATACCCACCATTCTGGTGTGAACTAGGATATTTTTGATCGGTCAACAAATAACGGAGCTAGGACCAATACAGTGGGAAAAAATAGTCGATTTTCGAAATTTTGACTTTGAAACCCCATAGCTCCTCTGTTTATTGACCGATCCAAAATATCCTAGTTCACACCAGAATTACATTATTTCTCAACAAAACCCTGTCTTCAGTTTTAAATTCCGATCATCCGTTCTCAAAAAATTTTTGCAACCATTGGCCTATGTTTTAAATTTTTGCCTAACTTTGAACAAAAATACAACAACAACCCTAGGTACAACAACAACAACAACAAAAATTACTAAATTTAGTTTAATCGATTACCTATCCAATGAAAAAATCCGCTTCTTAATACCACTTATAGTTTTTGAGTAATCTAATTTTTTGTAAACCTTTAAAAAATGACACCTGAAGGTATACAGTACCCTTAAAAATAAGGCCCCACTGCGATGAAATAAAGCTCAATAACAAAATATCAAAGAAGGCCCCAAGTTTGGGATTTTTTCATATGAAATATTACCCCAATTTCAAAAATTTAAAACACAATAATCGCGTGATTTGTTTTTCTCAAATTTTCGCCTGTGGCGCTAAAATTAAATAAATTTTTATACCCGTTACTCGTAGAGTAAAAAGGGTATACTAAAGTGGTGCAAATGTATGTAACAGGGAGAAGGAAGCATTTCCGACCCTATAAAGTATATATATTCTTGATCAGCATCAACAGCCGAGTCGATTTAGCCATGTCCGTCTGTCCGTCTGTCCGTCCGTCCGTCTGTCCGTCCGTCTGTATGAACACCTAGATCTCAGAGATGGTAAGAGATAGAGGTTTGACATCTATAGGTCAAATGCTTCTTTTATCTGCACGCAGATCAAGTTTATTTCAAATTTTGGCCACGCCCCCTCCCGCCCCCGCAATTTGGAAAAAACGTTATATCTCTTACAGTTTTAAAGATAGACGATTTGTACCTTTTAGAGACAGTTAGTAATTAGCAAAATGAATCGATTTGCCGAAGAAATGATAAAGATCGGATGAGCGGTTCTCAAGTTATTTGTAAAAATGTGATAAATAGTCGAGTTAAAAATGTGTTGCATACTTTTCAGATGTTCACTCTAAGGAAAGCAGGAACACTGTTAAACAGGTTTTTTCATGAGTAACGGGTATATCGAAGTCGGTTAGAGCCGACTTTAACTTGCGCTCTCGTTTAATAATAATTAAATTATAAAAATAAAATTGTGCGATTTTTGTATTTAGCAAAAATAAGATAAATTAAAAAGGAACCCAAAAAATTATATTAAAAATTGGCGCCTAATTTCTTATAAAAATGAAACAGGGCCCCAAAAATTAGTTTTGCGGTCTTATTTCATTTATTCTTTTGAGGCTTATTTCAATTTGAAATTTTATTTAGGAAATAATGCCCCAAATTTGATCAAAAATAGTGGTTTTTGTTTTGTATACAAATTGTTGTGGCCTTATTTCATTTTATTTTTGAGGCCTCATTTCGTTGGGGCCTTATTTCGCAGAGCCCTCAATTAATAATCATTGAAAAACTTTGCAAGATGTGTAGAGCATATGTTAAAATTTTACCTTTAATTTCAAATCAAAAAATGTTGAAAAGGACATTTGTATTTTGCTATTGCTTTTAAGTTCTGATGATTTTTTAAAGTTTTTTTTAAATCGCTCAAGAATTGTAATGGTTCTTTACTAAAATGACACTTGACGAAAAGAACTCACATTTTGGGGTTTAACCCTATTGCTTCTCTGCTTGCCAGAACATTTTTGGAGTTAATGGCGTGACTCTGCATTGCTTTGATTGTAGCTTGGCTGTCGACGTCTATGCTGATTTGATTGTTTGATAAGTGTAATTCTGCAAATTCCGCTGCTTTCCTTATAGCGAAGACTTCCGCCTGGAATATGGTGCAGTGGTTTGGCAGTTTGTAGGAGAGTCTCAATTCCGATTCCTTGCAGTACACGGCGGCTTCGACTCCTGAGGCCATCTTTGAGCCGTGCGTGAAAAGGTGCGTTGCTTCCTGAGCCAGTCCTGTACGCCAGTCTTCTGATTCCAGTAATGCTGATGCTTGGTTGGTTTTTAGGATCATGTAGTCCGTGCTACTGTTGATTTCTCTACCCACTGCACATTGGGCGGAATGACCTTATTTTTGGCATAAAGTCCAAAATGATTTTTTAATATTTTTATAATTTTTTTATTATTTCCGTTAAATAAATGCCTACCCTTAATAAAAAGCGCGTTGAATCAGCTGTTTGCGCAAGGCTAGTTATGCCTTGTATGTGTTGGAAATTTTGTGAAGGTTTGACTATTAGCCATTCTTACAAGATTATATATAACTTCATTTTGAAATATGCAAAATTTTCATCAAGGTATGTAAAATATAGTGTAGAGTGGATAAATTTGACATGCTTTTGTTTCGTGTTGTATTTAATGTATTGTTGGAACATTTCATGTAGAACCTAGCCTCAATAATTGTGTTTCGTGGAGCAGATCTAGCAAGATTATTGCTGAAAGTGCTAATGTAGAAGTGTGTGTTATTGTGTTAACATTTATATAGAGCTGACAACTTAAGCGCATATTTGCGCAATTTTGAAATATTTTGACAGATTCAGACAAGGTCGATATTCGTCGTGTCAGTCACGCAAACCAAAAGAGGCTATCGCGCTTTTGGAGTCACCCCCATTTGAGGTAGCAGACGGAACAGCAGATAATGACTACGAGTTTGAAGTTAAAGAACATTTTGCATTTCCGCCCACTGTGCACTAGGGTTGTCGATATTTCTCAAAAAATCAATATCGATAATATCAAACATCAACATTTTCAATATCGATATTTGATATATCGGGTCCAAAAACATCGATATATCGTTATTTTCTAAAGCTAAATAAAAGAGAAAAGTTTTTAAGGACGCACTTCTAAGATGAAAAATATCGATATTTGATATATCGGGTCCAAAAACATCGATATATCGTTATTTTCTAAAGCTAAATAAAAGTGAAAAGTTTTTAAGGACGCACTTCTAAGATGAAAAAAGGGTATACGTGCAGAAAATCTCGCTTAGAAACCATGGGTCTAAGATAAATTCCTTGCCCTCGCATATCCACCTTAAATATTAAAGACAAAGATTTTGTCTTTTCCATCAGGACTGAAAACCACTATTTTTATTTATTCAACTTATAAATCGCACTTCTACAAAGAAATAACGTATAAGAGAACAAAATATATGCCGAAATACCGTACCTGTATCAAGTAGAATGGAGGAATTCATTTTAGACCCATGGTTATTTGACAAAGATTTCGTGTTTTCTATAAGCTTTGGGCAGAACATAATCGCCAGTGTTGTTATGACAATTTGCTCGTGCAATTACCATAGTAATTTTTTCCGAGTGGTTGTTCAGAACTTCTAGTCATAGATCTTCTGGACCTAAGGGGGGTGTATGTGGTCAGGGAAAGCTTCTGATCGGTTCAACTTGGCGAACCCAGAGTGATCCTGGCTTACTACGTCTCAAGTCGACTCACACCTCCTCGTGGTGACCACCGGAAGCAGTGGCAATTTTAAGGACCACGATTTGAGAATATGCACCTGGAATGTCCGCACCCTCAACAGAGATGGTGATGATATCGCCTTGGTGAATGTCCTCAAGAAATATTCATTGGACGTTACCGCCCTCCAGGAAATGCGATGGATCGGACATGGGAGCAAGATAATAAGGCTACCAAAGGAGAAGACAGAACAGAAACCACCACTCCCCTGGGAGATCTACTACAGCGGACATGTTTCCAAGCACGAGTTTGGGTGCGGCTTTGCAGTGAGTGATAGACTGCGTCGCTCTGTCATCAGCTTCACACCAGTTGATGAACGGCTAGCCGCGCTCAGACTTAAGGCAAAATATTTTAATATTAGTCTTATCTGTGCTCACGCGCCAACAGAAGACAAGAAAGACCCGATAAAAGATGAATTCTATGAGCGCCTGGAACAATTATACGAGCGCTGCCCCGATCACGACATTAAGATCGTGCTAGGCGATTTTAACGACGCGATTTTAACGACGCGCTACTGCAGAGAAAAACGCTGCCTACAGGAGAACTCTGCAGTCGAGAGTAACGCGGGCTGCTAAAGAGCGATATCTGGAGAAAAGGAAAGAGGAGAAACGCCTTTTTAGAAGAAAAAAGTTTGAGCAGGAAAGGCGCATGCGCGAGGAAGTCGAGATGTTATTCGGCATGAGTGAGACTCGAAAATTTTACCAAAAGATTAAGCAGTTAACAGAAGGTTTCAAGCCCAGAGTCGCACAATGCAAAGACGAACAGGGGAATCTGGTCACAGATCCGCAAGTGGCGCTTAACAAATGGAGAAGTTACTTTTCCAACCTACTGGGAGGCGATGACGAACATGATGCCGCCGTTAGAGAAGTAACGATGCCACCAATCGACAACATAGAGATAGAGCCGCCGACCCAACAGGAAGTCTGTTTAGCCATAAGAAGGCTAAAGAACAACAAGTCGCCAGGCGCTGATGAGCTGCCCGCTGAATTGTTCAAGGCTGGAGGCGAAGAATTGGTAAGGTGCAAGCACCAACTTCTGTGCCGTATATGGGTTGATGAAAGCATGCCTGACGATTGGAATCTAAGTGTTCTCTGTCCAATCTTTAAAAAAGGAGACCCTGCAGTTTGCGCCAACAACCGCGGGATTAGTCTCCTCCCCATCGCATATAAGGTTCTGTCCCGCATTATTTGTGAACGCCTAAAGCCGCTAATTGATACACTGATTGGACCTTATCAGTGTGGCTTTAGACCTGGTAAATCCACCACAGACCAGATATTCACATTGCGCCAAATCCTGGAGAAGACCTATGAGAGAAACATCGAAAATCACCATCTTTTTATCGATTACAAAGCCGCTTTCGACACGCCGATAAAGTCAAGGTTTTTCGAAGCCCTGTCTACTTTAGGTATTCCAGCAAAGTACGTTCGACATTGTATGATGACGTTGAGAAGCACTCAAAGCTCCGTCAAAATAGGAACGAACCTCTCCAAACCTTTTGATACCAAAAGAGGTTTTAGGCAGGGTGACACCTTATCGTGTGACTTCTTTAATCTGCTGATGGAGTATATACTGCGCCAGTGCCCAAATGCCAACAGATCGGGCTCCATCTTTAATAAAGATGTAATGCTACTCGCATATGCCGATGATATTGACATTATCGGCAAAACCGAACAGGCAGTAAGCATGGCGTTTTCAGAGATTGAGAAGCAGTCTGAACTAATGGGTTTAGCGGTAAACGAGGACAAGACAAAGTACCTAGTGTCCTCGAAACAGAAGTACACACAACTTGGGCAATCTGTTGCAATGGGAGAGTACAACTTTAAAGTTGTAGAGGACTTTGTCTACCTTGGAACGATGATAACCGGCGACAACAACATCAGGACACTAGTTGCAGCGGCCGAGACCGTCAAACGGTTGTGATGCAAGCATCGGGCCAATAAAGAAGAAGAGAAGAATTTTTTCCGATATATCGTTTATAAAAATATCGATAATCGCCTATATCGGTACAAAAAATATCCTATCGGAATAACCCTTATCGTTCTACCAAAATATCGATATATCAATAATGCGTTAATCGCAGAGGCCCAGACCGTCCAACGGTTGTAATGGCCATTAAAGAAGAAGAAGAAGAATATATCGATAAAATATTGACAACCCTACTGTGCACTGTGCTGCGTTTATAGCTTAGACGTAGGGCAGTCCTGTGTGCAGTGAGGCGCGCTTGGATGTCCAGGGGGTTGACACCTAGGATGTTGCTTATGTTGGAGTAGACCTCAGCGCCCCCGTTATGCAGACCAGTGCCTGCCGCTCGGCCTTTTCCATCAGCTTTAGATATGTGGACTTTTCTGTAGCTTGCCACCATACCAATATACCGTGTAGTAGTATCGGTCGTATAACTGATATGAAGAGCCAGCGCGTTAGTCTTGGTGATAGGCCCCAAGTGCTGCGTAGCATCTTCTGGGATGCATATAGCGCATTGGTTGCCTTTTTCACTCTTTCCTCCACATGGAGTCTCCAGGATAGTTTACTATCGATTACTACTCCAAGGTATTTTACGTTGTTTTTTGGCGTTAGCGGTGTTCCATTTATCGTAGGTGGAGTCCATTGTGGTACCTTGTATCTCTTGGTGAAGAGAATGAGGTCCGTCTTCTTCGCATTGATGCTAAGTCCGGCTTCTGTGGCCCACTTTAGTATATCTCTGAGAGTAGAGTCCATGATTGAGCTGACTGTTGATGGACATTTTCCCATGATAATTGTGCTTATGTCGTCGGCATATGCGATTATCTTGGGTGACCACAAGGTTTCATAGAAGAGGTGACAGGACTCCGCCCAAGGGCGTTCCGCCATTTGCCTCTCTTGTCATGGTTGTGGTATCCCACTCGGCTTGTACTCTTCTGCAGCTCAGCAGGTTATATATCCAGGAGTCCAATGCCGTGTGTATTGCAATATTGCTTCTGTAGTGACGTTGTTAAATGCACCCGAAATATCAAGGAATGCTCCCAGGGCAAATTCCTGGTGGTACAGGGCCTTCTCGACGGTGACTACTAGGAAGTGTAGCGCTGTTTTCACCGATTTCCCTTTCGTGTAGGCGTGCTGGTTACCCTCCAAAGTCAGGTTCATGCCTTCTCTTATATGTAGGTCCAGTAGTTTTTCCATTGTTTTGAGCGGGAATGATGTGAGGCTAAAGGCCTGTAGTCTATTGGTTGCACGTAACTGCATTTCCTTGCTTTGGGCAGGAATACAACGCGTGCTGTCCTCCAGGCCACAGGTACATAGCTTCATCTCAAGCATGCTTTGTGCATTTAATCTTATATAGCATGGCTGGGAATATTCCATCTAGCCCTGAGGATATATAACTCGCAAACGAGTCGATCGCCCATCGGATCTTTTCTGGAGTAATGATATTGTCTGGGATGTGGACTTGTTGACGCGAAGTCTAATCTTGTATTCCTCCCAGATTATTTGCTCATCCGCTTTTTTGGCGAGTTTGAAGCATTCTTGCACGTCCTTCCTCTGCTTTTTCAGAGCTGAGGTCCACCAGGGGAGTCTGGTTCTTTTTTTGCTAACTGTGTTTGCATGAGGTTTTGTATGCTTCGGTTGGGTGGCTTTCTCTTGCTCGCCTCAGCCGTTAAGTGTTCGAGCTCGGCCGGTGGCGACTCTCGCTCGTGTGCTATGTAGCAGGATGCCAATAGTATGGGCTCATCATCGCGACCTTCCAGGGCCACAACTGTCAGGTCATCCGTGCTGTAATTAGACATAAGGTAAGCATAAATGCCTTTTCTTACCAGAATGGCTGTCCTTGCCTTACTTACTGCGGTGGGATAAAAAAACGTTATAGTTTTGTGACCTTAGCCCTGAGACCTTGTTCCCTGCCGCAATCCAAGGTTCCTGAACTAAGGCCATTTCGGCGGGCCCTGCCTCAAAGGTTATTAAGAGCTCCGCCGACGCAAGCTTGCTTTTATGCAAGTTGACCTGGAGGACCTTCAACTGCATGGTCGTTGTCGGCGTCCTCCGGCCCGGATGGGTCAACTACCATGGTTGAGTCCTCATCCTCATCGTCCTCCAAACTGGGTGGGTCAGCTACTGTGGCTGATTCCTCATTCCTTTCGTTCTTAGCAGACTGTACTGCCACCGTAATATCGAGGTTGCTGGCTTTATCGACCATCTCGTCGATGCCAAGGTCTTTCTCGACCTCTCCAGCCTCTAACGTGTGCTCGTTTTTTTCTTGGAGATGCCGCTTTTTGAGTCGTGGGTGCACGCTGCCTACTCCCCACGCCATCTTCCCAAATCTTGGGTTCAGCAAATCATCGGCCTCCTTGTTGATCTGGAGGACCATGTGCTGCTCGTTCTTGTCGGGCTTAGCAACGTGCAGTACCTTCCAGTCAGCTGTTGGCACGTCTGGGTTTTGTACTGACGGAATGCATGTTCTGTCAATTATTTCCAGCTGGGCACCCATGGGCTTCCCATGTCTGCAACGACGCTTGTGACCCACTTGAGGTTGAGGTCGTCCATACACTTGAGGGTCTTGATTCCAAACAGCCAGCCTGCTCCGTCAAACGTGACAGGTTGCGCAGCTGGGTCGTTCATCCTCTTAAATATTTCCTCGAACAGCTTCGCCTCCACTACCTTCCACAGTTCCAGGGTCATTTTGCCGAAAGGGTCGCTTTTGTTGTTGTTGTTGTTGTAACGGCAGGGTAGACTGTATGTACACAGTATGAAAAATAAGAAAAGAGAGAAATTTTGGGAGTTTGGTGCAATTGTGGTTAGGGTGATTAGGGTTATGGCAGTTTATCAGGAACTGTTGGGTGAGGGTATTGTGCTGTCGGACTGGGAGCATCTCTGTTTCTTTCGCTTTTGTCGACGAGGGCGGTGGTGGCTTGCATCGCCTGCTTCTCCGCAAAGTGAATGCGACCCTCTTTGATTTGCTCGGCCCACGCCAGCTTGTTGCTCTCCTCTGGGGTGAGCTTACCGCTGCCATCGAGCCGCGCTTTGATCTTTAGTGCCGCCTTATATTGGGCCTTCGCTCGCATGCCTTCCTTTGTCCTTTTGGGCCTTACCTTGCGAGAGGTGCTAGAACCCGTCAGGACTGGGGAAAGCAGCAGCTTTTCCTCGGCCTCAGTATTTATTGAGCCTCCGTGCGACTCGCAGTCTGAGTTTGCATCGACTGCGGTACCACGCCACACGTTGGCTCTTGTCGTCGTTGTGGCAGTAGTTGTACAACTGTCTTGGCCTGCTCCAACCGCAACAGAGGTGTGACCGCTGGCAACACGAAGAAAGGATTTCTCCTCACCGTGCCCGCCGGTAGGTACCACCCCATAGCATTTTATGCCTACTGCCAGGCACCTCGTAACCATGGCTCTGGCTTAACTCTACCCAACATAAGTTGGATAGTGCTGGTCATCATACAGTGTCTATTGCCCAGCCGACACCCTCGGGGAGAGTATAGTTAGAGGATTTCCGTCAGCCGTGTATTTTATATGCTTGGATTTGATTTTTTGTTGAGGTAAAGCAAGGGTAAGAAGTCCCGGTAAAAGAGAATGGTTGAGCGGTAGAAGAGAAGGGGTAAGAAGGTGATTGGGATGGAAGTGTGGAAACGTATGAGTCGCCAACCGCTAGACGGACGTCAGCAGTGTTGGCAATTGTAGTTGTCTTAGAGAAAGGTTTCTTAGTTGTTTCTTTTGTGTCGTTTTCGTTGTTTATGATTGCAGATTTCAGCATAGCTGTTTGAGTTGTGAGGTTTAGGGAACGAGGCTTTGTAATAGTTTTCTGCTTCACGCATTGTGCATTGTTTTATTTTTTTATTTTCATTGTTTAAAATCTTTATATTGCTTCTCAGAAGCTGCGTATATGCATTTTAGTGTACATGGGGGTGATACCACAGTTATAGCATGTTGGTTCATTTATTCAAAGTTTCTGTGTTTGACCGAGTTTCTGGTAGGATTTGCACCCCATAGGTTTTGGAATGTACTCTGATACTAAAGCTGAGTGCCAGCAGGCATCAATCTTGGGGGGTAGATTGTAGGGTTCAAATGTCTATAACATAACACCGATGAGTTTTGAGACGCCGTTGGATTGTTTCATGAATTTGTAAACTGAGTCCATGTTTACACGGTGAAGTTTGCTTCATGAAGCTCTCTACAATTTTGTTTTGAAGCATCTTCAAAACTGCGCTCGCAGCAGTTACACCATGAAAAATATCTGTTATCTAGTTTGTGGCCAGTTTTATTTATATGTAGTACTAATTGTTCCATATTATTATTTTCTTTATTAGCTTTAATATCGTAATTTCCTATTAGCTTTAGCGTTTTCTTTCTTGTTTTTTGTTGAGCTATCTGTAATTTGATTTTGTTTCCTTATTATAGTCATCTATATTATAAATTGGATCAATCGAAGTTGTTTGGAATGGGAAGTCTGTTGGTCTTTCTCCAAATATTAGTTCAAACGGGGAAAAGTCATGTACTGACGATGGTGTAGTAACATTGAAGCAATATGTAAAATATTGATGGTATTCATCCCAATCAAACTCATTACTTGAGTTCTATGACTTCGTTCTATTGTTCCAACAGTTTAATGGTGATGAGCCGTTGAATTTAGTTTGTTATTTTTAAAGTTATCGCATAGTTCTGTCAGTATTCAAATCTTGTATTCCGTTCCCATATCTGTGATGAAACTTTTTATGGTTAGAATGTAAAATAGGCTATACGGTCCCAAAGGGCCAAGGCAAGCTTCTCTCAATCTCTTGACGTGTGTGCTTATCATTTTTCGCACTAGAGAAAAGGACCTACAGTTTAACGAAAGTTTAGCGAAACCGGACGGTAAAGTTAGAGAAGCTTTTTCATGGCTACATTTTAACGACATTTTAATCAAAAAATTTTTCCGTAAATACATATACTAGCAAATAGACCGACGTGCTTCGCTGCGGCCTTTAGGGGATTGACCCGTAGACAGCCGTTTTTTAACTGTATTTTGGGAATTTTTTTTGAAGAGCGCGTAAAACTTAGAACTTTGAATTTTTAAACATATGTATGTGTAGTAACTATTAACGTAAATTTAGAAATTTTTTGAAGTCAAAATTGGGAGAGCTTTCCGTGACACAGCGCGGGATCCTTTTAACCACATATTCTACGTAAGTTATAAATGAGATTTATGAAAAAAAAATTTATATTTTTTGAAACCATTACACGGGTCAACCCCCTTAACAGTATAGATCCAATATCAGCCCACCAATACCCCAAACCGCACTGCTGCGCTTGCGCGTGAGTGTGTGTGTGTGAGGGCGCGTCATTATTTGCGTTTGTGTGTGTTTGTTAATTGTACAGGGTATTTTTAAGTCGAGCTCCTCGACTGCAACGGTCTTACTTGTTACTCTACTAGTAACGGGTATAATAAGTGATTTAGTCAAAGGTCAGAGCATGGAGAAGAAGTTTCTGATTAAATATGTGAATTTTTTTTTGTACCGTCTGTAATTTTGCATGCATATTCTTCGTGATTTTTATACCCGTTACTCGTAGAGTAAAAAGGGTATACTAAAGTCGTGCAAATGTATGTAACAGGCAGAAGGAATAATTTCCGACCATATAAAGTATATATATTCTTGATCAGCATCAACAGTCGAGTCGATATAGACATGTCCGTCCGTCCGTCCGTCCGTCCGTCCGTCCGTCCGTCCGTCTGTATGAACACCTAGATCTCAGAGATGGTAAGAGATAGAGGTTTGACATGTATGGGACAAATGCTTCTTTTATCTGCACGCAGATCAAGCTTGTTTCAAATTTTGGCCACGCCCCCTCCCACCCCCGCAATTTGGAAAAAACGTTATATCTCGTACAGTTTTGAAGATAGACGATTCGTACTTTCTGGAGATAGTTAATAACACAAATTTACAAATAATTAAACTTTTTTTCATCCTCTACAATTTGATGTCATTCCTTATGTAAAATCACGCGCTGAATCCGAATATGGAGCTTAAAAATTTCTCAGTAGAACAGATTTCGAGATAATCCCAATTTACCGTTTTTCGGATTTTTGAAAAAGGACCTCTCACTTAATTTCAAATATCTCAATTATAAAATAACTTATGAACAAGTTCTGTACACCAAATTAAAGCTAATAAAATTATCTTTCAATCGTTTTTAAATCATTTTATTGTCAAATTTGTGGTGTAGCTGCTAATTACAAAGATATCGAGAATTTCGTTTCATTTTTATCGAAAATTTGAAAAAACTGTAAATTACACCGTTATTTTCACCAAGAAAAAATTTTTTTAAAATTTCTTTCTCTTTTGGATGATGTAACCTAATGTATAACAATTTCAAAAAGTGTTCATACATCGAAATCTGTTGAAAATTGTAGAAGTTATTAGCATTTATCTAAAAAATGAGCATTTTCAGTTTTACCGTTCAAGTGGTATTAAAAATTTCTATGGTCCGTTTTGCTCCCCCGTTTGAGTGTACAGTTTTCCTCTCGCTTAAGAAACCAACAAAAGTCACCCATCACGGCCTCATCCCAAAACCCTTGATAGCGGCGTTCCATACTCTTTATATCCTAATGAAATTGTTCACCATGCTCATCACTCTCATCCCCGAGGTTTTGAGAGAAGAAATGAGAATCCAAATGAGAATCCAAAAAATGAAGTTTCAACGACATTTCTACTCCTGTTTGCAATACAATGTGCAGCGTTTGATCTTTGCCTCGTATAGGTAAGGGAATGCAATCTTCAGATATGCAAATACATCACCGTCTTTTTGTAGAGCAAAATTTTTATATAAACCCAGTTTTATATGAAGGAGAGGCAGTATAATTTGCTCCTTACTGACAAGTGGTTAGAACTTTACATTTTCTTGGCCAACTATGTAATTCGTTCTGACCGACCATTCTTTTCGAACGTAGTGCTCGTGGCGTGTTCGACTGTCTCATTTTCACAAAAAACACTTGTGTTTGGTATATCCCTGTTGCAGTCCTGAAACTATTGCAACAACTTTGAGGTCTGCGCAAATTTCCCAGTTATGTTCCTTGTAGTTTATAAAATCAAGCAATAAGCCATTGATTCATATGATTATTTTATATTAACGGCATGCGCTAGCGGTATCGAAGGCTTGATGTGTTCCTGGTGCAACTATATAGCTTTTAGACTAAGCTTGCAACCATCGATGAAAAAACGCCACTCGACTGGATCATAGGACTCGTTTAACTCCTCAAATAAACCACACACATCATTGCAATAACAAATATTATTCTTTTTTGACCAATACTTAGGATAGCGCTTTTGACGATCTCTATAGTACGTTATTTTGACATCATACTTTAACAAATTCCGTTCTAGCAAACGTGATGCTAAAATTTGCGATCTTTCTTTTCAAAGATCTAGAACTCTTATTAGATCGTTTCGTCCACTTTGGCAGAAAGGATTTCGCTCTTCAGCATGTTCTTGATAGTTTACTAAGTCATCGGCTGATTCAAAAGAGTCATGCTCTTCACTTACCTAGGAGTTGGACGAAAATCATTATACAGCGGATCAACTAGTGTCTGTGCCAAACTCTGAAAGCTTTTCAACAAATTCAAAAACTGTGCACACAAACGGATCAGCAAAACGGACCATAGAAATTTTTAATACCACTTGAACGGTAAAACTGAAAATGCTCATTTTTTAGAAAAATGCTAATAACTTCTACAATTTTCAACAGATTTCAATGTATGAACACTTTTTGAAATTGTTATACATTAGGTTACATCATCCAAAAGAGAAAGAAATTTTAAAAAAATTTTTCTTGGTGAAAATAACGGTGTAATTTACAGTTTTTTTTAAATTTTCGATAAAAATGAAACGAAATTCTCGATATCTTTGTAATTAGCAGCTACACCACAAATTTGACAATAAAATGATTTAAAAACGATTGAAAGATAATTTTATTAGCATTAATTTGGTGTACAGAACATGTTCATAAGTTATTTTATAATTGAGATATTTGAAATTAAGTGAGCGGTCCTTTTTCAAAAATCCGAAAAACGGTATATTGGGATTATCTCGAAATCTGCTCTACTGAGAAATTTTTAAGCTCCGTATTCGGATTCAGCGCGTGATTTTACATAAGGAATGACATCAAATTGTAGAGGATGAAAAATCGTGTTAACTTGTGTAATTAGCAAAATGAATCGATTTGCCGAAGAAATGATGAAGATCGGATAAACGGTTCTCAAGTTATGAGCAAAAATGTGAACCAAGCCTCCCCCGCTACCATCCCTCCCACCCTAAAAAAAATGTTGCATACTTATCGGATGGTCACCCGTAAGGAACGCAGGAAAACTGTTAAACATGTTTTTTCATGAGTAACGGGTATATAGAAGTCGGTTAGAGCCGACTTTAACTTACGCACTCGTTATCTTTGATAGAGTTTAACTCTTTAGGAACTCATATGAACCGTCTAAGTTTTTTGTATATGATAGTGCTGTGTGTTGGCATTGTGTGTTATAAATTTGGTGGTGTTCAAATCACTATTTTTTTTATTTATTTATTGAATGCACATGTTTCCTATCAAAAATTGAGTTTTTTAAAGAACTAAAACTAGGTTAGGTTAGGTTGCCATGGCTGAGAGCGACAAGTCGCTCTCCCACTTAGGCCTCATGGGCCCGTTGCGATGCCATATATTCCCTGTAAAACCCATTAGTCCCGAGGAGGGTCAATACTGAACCATTGTGTGGACAGAATAAAGTGTATCTATCTCGGACATCTCCGACAGATTAGTAAAGAAAGGTTTACCTAGGGTTCTAAGTCTCCTCCTACTCAGAGCGGGGCAGTGGCACAGGTGGTGTTGTACCGTTTCCTCCTCTTCTTCCTATTTACAACTTCTACAGAAGTCATGGTGTGGTACGCCTAGGCGTACTGCGTGTCTGCCAATGAGACAGTGGCCCGTTAGGGCTCCTACCAGAAGTGCTATGTGTTTCCTTCTGTAACGCAAAAGTGTGTTAGTGCGTTTTAGATTGAATGTTGGCCACGTAAGTCTTGCTACTGAACACGAGGAAAGGTTTTTCCACCTGTCATTTGCAAGACGTAGTGTTTCGTTTTTTTTTTGTGAAGCTTGTAGGTAGCTAAAGGCATCCCTACCGTGCTCTTCTCTGAAAGGAGCTCGATGGTAGTGCCTAGTCTGGCCAGTTTGTCCGCAGACTCATTTCCATCTATGTTTCGGTATCCAGGCACCCATATCAGGTGAATACTGAAGTGTCGGCCAATCTTGTTAAAAGATAAGCGACATTCAGTTAGCGCCTTAGAGTTATTTGTGGTTGAGTCAAGCGCCTTAAGGGCCGCTTGACTATCCGAGTAGATAAGTACGTTTCCTTCCTTGACTGTAAGTGTGCTGAGATAGGTGGCAGCTTCCTAAATGGCCACCACCTCCCTTTGGTACAGGCGGAACGATAGGTTTAGGTCTAGGTTGGGGGAGAAAACACCCCCTCCTACTTTTTCGTCGAGCTTAGAGCCATCTGTGTAGATATTTATGGCGCTAGCTCTGCTATGAGGAAGGTTTTCCCAATCGCTTCGGCTTGGGATGTAGACGTCGTAGGATTTGTCGAACGTCGTTCGTGGTATACAGTAGTCCGTATTTGACGGTATACCAGCTTGGTGGCTAAGTATTGTAGAGTGTCCGGAATTACCCCCGTCCCTGGTATCGGATTCTCGTAGTCTAAGGGCTGTAATGGTAGCCATCTGTTTTGCTATAAGGTCTAGTGGTACTAGATGAAAAATGATGTTAAGCGCTTCCGTTGGTGTGGTTCGGAGCGCGCCGCTCATACATATTTCAGCACTTCTCTGTACTTTATTTAGGTTGTTCAGGACGTATTGTTTCCCAAGTGCTGGCCACCATACTATTGACCCATATAAAAGTATTGGGCGTACCACGGCTGTGTAGAGCCAGTGTACTATATATGGGGAAAATCCCCACTTCCGGCCTATAGTCTTTTTGCATGAGAAAAGAGCAGTTGTTGCCTTTTTTTATGGGTCAGTTATGTTGTCATTCCAGAGTAGTTTCCTATCTAAAACGACTCCCAAGTATTTGGCATTGTCCCCAAAATATAGGCTCACTCCGTTGATTTTAGGAGGGATAAATTTGGGAATTTTGTATCTCCTGGTGAAGAGTATTAGTTCCGTTTTGTCTGGATTTATTCCAAGAGCGCAAGTTGTCGTCCACTGACACTTTAGTGTATTTCGCCAACTCATAAACTTAACTGGCTACTACAATAAAACTTAAAATTAACAGTAATAAATAAAACTATAAGAAAAAGTCCCTAAGTAACTGCTTAATAGTATCGTTGTTACTGTCAAAGTCGAACCGCATGCTAACTGGAAGACGATTGTATGTAAGAAGAGCTCTTAATATTGGATCATTTAAGGCATAATTGACCCTGTGAGTCCCCACTCTAAATGGAACCATGGCACGCAAAGATCTAGCCGGAACATTGAAGGGAATTAGGGAAAGTAGGTTAGCGCAATTAATATTGCCTACTATAATGTCATTTAGAAAAATTAGGGATGCAATTGTTCTCCTATCCTCAAGAGTAGAAATATGCATGAGGCGACATCTACTCAAATACGGCGGTAAAGGCTCGAAAAAAGTTAAGTTAGCAAGTGCAAATTTGAGGAATCTTTTTTGCAGACGCTCCAGCCTAATCACATGAACTGCAGCGGAAGGATTCCAGATAAGCGAGGCATATTCAACTCTAGAACGCACTAAGGCAGAGTACAGACTCAATCGTGTATAAGGATCACGGAACTGATTAGAATTTCGCTTAACAAAGCCGAGCATTGAATAAGCTTTGGGGAGGATATAATTCAAATGCTCAGAAAACTGAAATTTAGAGTCAAATAAATCACCCAAATCTAAGGCTTCGTACTGTCGCCGTAAAGCGTGATGAGCAATGGTATAAGAGGTGAGAATAGGCAGCTCACGTTTGCAAAAAGTTACATAGAAGCATTTGGAAAAGTTAAGAGGCAGCAAATTCCTCGCGCACCAGTCGGAAACATGATTCAGATTATATTGAAGGGCTTCAAAATCTCTAAGATTTTTTACAGATCTAAAAATTTTCAAGTCATCAGCATACATTAGATAATGTGAGTTAAGTAGGAAACCGATGTCATTAATGAAAATAGTAAATAGAAGCGGACCCAGTACACTACCTTGAGGGAGACCAGATGTTGCTACGTAAGGGTTAGAACGTATGCCATTAATGAGCACCTGATACGTTCGACCATCAAGATAAGATTTAATCCAATTAAGGACGGAAGAATGAAAGCCAAGCTTGGAAAGCTTAAATAAAAGGGCATTATGACAAACCTTATCAAAAGCTTCGGAGAAGCCTGTATAAGTCACATCGACTTGACAACGATTTTCAAATGCAAGTATTGCTAAATACAGTTAGATTCGTGACCGTAGAACGGCCAGGAAAAAAACCATGCTGATTGGGATCAATGTAAGAGTTTATAAGAAAACTAAAATGCTTTGAGACTATACGTTCAAAGAGCTTGGATATATTGCTAAGTTTTGAAATTGGCCTATAATTTGAAACATCACTTTTTGAATCCTTTTTGTGAATAGGGATAACTGAAGCTACCTTCCATTTACTTATAAATTGGCCAAGTGCAAGGGACTTAGAAAAAATCATTGTGAGAGGCTCACAAAGCTCACCAATGCAATTCTTGAGTAGGAACGAAGAAATTCCATCACTGTCTGGCTTTAAAGAGTCGTCAAAGTCATTGATTGCTTTCAAAACGTCATCCTCCGATATGGGAATGACGCCGACATTTAGAATCGAAGGAATAGAATCAAGAGTGAATTGATCATCCCAAACACTCTTAGGCTCAAAATTGGCGCTAAAAAGGCAGAAAACAAGTTCACAATTTCGTCATACGAATTTGACGACAGTGAGCCAAAGCTCATATTAGATGGAATCGAGGATGTTGATTTTTTCGAGTTGACAAAACTCCAAAATGACTTTGGATTAGTTTTTAATCGACTTCAGAAATATACTGCATGTATAAAAACTTATTTAATAACTCGAATTCACGTTTATGCAGCCGATATTTCTCCCCATCGGCAGGATCGTGGCTTTTGGTAAAGCGCTTGTAAAATTTATTTCGTAGATTTTTTAATTTTTTTAACCCTTTAGTGTACCAGGGAAGTTTGTACGAGCCGTGCTTCCTTTTCTGAGCATTATGATTAACTATGTCCACAAATACAAGAAAACTATCATAACAAGTCTCCAAATTAGCATGCGAGAGGACCGACGACCAGTTAACATTTGAAATGCAGCTTTTTATAGAGTTAAGTCTTAAATCATTAAAGTGAAATTCCAAATTAGAAGATTGATGCACAGAGGGTGCAAAAACATAATAATTAGTACTGATTAATAAAGAATTGTGATGCATATCACAAGTGGCAATGGGGAAATAAGCTTTCATTAAAGTCGCATTGAAGTCAGAGCTAACGAAAACTAAATCTAATATTTTATGCAAAGCGTTAAGAACGTTATTGATCTGGGTGAGGCCCATACTAAATAGATCATCAAGAAGAAGTATCTCGTGAGACTGGTGTACATTAATTGGCACCATAGCCGAAGAATTTGGATCTTGAGCCCACACAATTGAGCCCAAGTTGAAGTCTCCCATAACGCAAAGGTGCTGATGATCCTCCAGATGCTGATAAATCTTCCATATGTTTAATAAATGCGCTTTATAAAGGTCATAGTCGCTACTAGGAGGTATATAGGAAGCACAAATGTAGAGTTGACCCAAAGTGCCTACTACCAGAACCGCAATTTGATCCAGAAGCGTGTCATTATTATTAAGAAGAACGCATTCACAATGGAGAGAGCGCCTAACAGCAACCAAGACTCCACCTCCTCTTGTTCGCTCCGTTCTCAAGGCATCCCTGTCTTTGCGAAAGACTTGGTACAATTTGGTGTCGAAGTATTCTTCATCAAAGAAATTAGAGTTCAGCCAGGTTTCAACTAAAATTATGACGTCAAAGTCACAATGCGAAGTTGCCAAATGCACCAGCCCCGATTTAGTGCGCATGCCAGATATATTGTTAAAATAAATTCTAAGCTTATCACTATTACGAAATGTCGGAGCAACCCTCGAATTAACAAGAATTGGTCGGGTGTGGCAGGCGGGGGTTGGCTGAATGTTAGCTGCATCCGATAAGGCTAACTGAGGTTGACGGTTAACAAGGTAATAGTTAAGCAGCGTTGATACTCGAATTTTTGGCAATTCCTTTTCCTCCCACCATTGCGAAAGTGGTGGTGCTGGAGGGGATAGTATGGGCTGCAGAGAAAACGCTGACAACGACGAGCGATTGATAGCAGCAGCAGCAAATGAATACAGAGCATAATTCCACAGCAGCGAAGGTATTGAAGAGAGCGTTGGAGCTTTATATAGCTCAAAAGACAGTCGGGAAACGAACTCAACCGACGATAGTGAAGTCATTAAGAGTGGGTGGTAAAGAGCAGCAACATGGGAGAGCAGCAACGCAGCAGCTTGTTGACGAGATCGACCATCAGCAACACAGCGAAGATCACATAAAGCAAGCAGCAACACCGGTGACAATAGTTGTTGTTGTAGCAATGAGGAAGAGAACGCAGATCGGTGGAAAGAAGAGACAGCAATACTTGAACAGCTAGCTTTAGCACACAAATTAAGATGCTGGCTACTGCAGGCTATGACGCCATAGGCGCCATTCAAAGGGGGTTTTTTGAAATTGGCGATTTTGTAACTTGAACTTCATGAATTGGTGTAGAAGTCCGTAGGTGTGCATCATTAGTCAGCAAGTTGACAGCTGTAACCTCAGCTACCGGCCGCGGTCTATTGACAAATCGGGCTACCTTAACCGAAAGCGGCCAAAATTCCTTGCTGAAGACTGTTGAGAAGAACGGCTCCGGAATTGCCATCTTAAAATTTACAAATTTTAATGATGAGATATCAGTGTCCCGTTTGACCAATTTTACACAGGACAAATTTTCCGAAGGCAAATTAAGTTTGCGGGCTACGTATGAAATCAAAACATCCGGCTCAGTCAGGGGAGGGAATTTACCGACATGGATAAACTTATTGCTGGCCAGAACATTTAAGTCGTCACAACTAGACGCTACACCAACAAAGCGCTTGTTATTATTGACGCGCTTCTTCTTCGGTTTTTTTCTAACTGTTACGAAGTTATCAGCCTCCGAACAAGAGTTTGAAGCAGCAATCGAAGATAAAAGTTGTGCATCATAAGGGCCAGTAGCAGCAAGCCGATGATGCGGCTGATTAGTTGATTTGTTAGTCGACGAAGCAGCAGCAGAATATGAAGAGAGTCCATGGGGAGGGTTAATGACCGGGCCTGGCTGCAGCTGGAGCTGGGTAGCAGCAGACTTAGGATTACGCGTAGCTTTGACATTCTCTTTATTAAGATTCTCAGCAGGTCAATCAACAATGTTCGAATTAAGAGAGTTGACAAGCATTGATTTTAAATCTTCGTATAATTTTTGAAGGTTGCGAATTTTTGCATTAAGATCGTCAATAATAAAATGCGAATCATTTGCACCGAGCTCAATACAGGGCAAATGGAAAACGCGACGGCACAACGAAGAGCAACGCACAGCATCAAAGCTGAGAAGTTGAGAAGCCGACACTTCGTTATTGCATTCAGCGCAAGTAGGAAAAGACATTGTCGCGAGATAAAACAAAAGGCATCAAACGAAGCAGTTGGTTAACTGTCACGATCCATAGTAGAGGAAAGAGAACACCTCCTTGCGGAGTACCTCTACTAACAAATTTGCGAGCGGTCGCGCATCCGAGTTTCGAGTACACCGACCTGCTGGTTAGCAATTTATCGATGAACCCCATCAGAGGCGTATCCGCTCCCACATTTGCCAAGGCAGAGGTGATGGCTCTAGGTTGGACGTTATTGAAGGCACCCTCTATGTCGAGGAATGCACCTAGAGAGTACTCTCCTATTTCAAGAGATTTTTCGATTTTTGAGACTAGGGAGTGTAGGGCGGTTTCTGTTGACCATCCCTTGCTGTACGCATGTTGTGTTTGTACTAAACGACTAAACGAGAAGGGTTTATTGTCTCCTTAGGTAGGTGTCAATAAGTCTTTCTAAGGTTTTGAGAAAGGAATGAAGATAGGCTGATTGGCCTATAGTCATTCGGTTTTACATGTGATGGTTTGCCAGCCTTCGGTATAAAGACTACTTTAGTTTCCCTCCAACTAATGGGAATATAGTTCAATTTGAGTCAGCTGACGTATATAGTGTATAGCAATTTTGTTGTATGCTCAATTGTGTGTTGTAATTGTGCAGGAAATACGTTATCACGCCCTGGTGACTTAAAGGGTTCGAACGAGTCGATGGCCCATTTAATTCTGGCGGCTGTTACTATATTCTTATTGTACGGGTAAGTCGGTTGACTCATCGGTTTGTGGTGGGTTTATGGAGCATTCAGGAAAGTTAGTGCACAATAGAAGGTCGAGAGATTCCTCGCTGAAGTCAGTCCAGGTTCCGTCTGCTTTTTTTAGTAACCCTGGCGATACTGGTGAACTTTCCAAGATTTTCCTAAGACGAGATGCGTCAGAGGTTGATTCTATATTGCTACAGAAAAGGGCCCAAGATGTACGTTTGGCCCGTCTGATAGCTTCTTTTCTGTATGTACTTAGTTTTTGTTTGTACAACTCCCAATCGGTTGTTTGGTCGTTGTGTTTGGCTACTTTAAAAGTATGCCTGCATTCTTTTCTGAGCTTTTAAAGCTCTGCAGACCACCAGGGTGGTTTGAAGGTGGACTTTGTTTTCCTAGGGGGGCAGGCCCTATCGAACGAGTTTTTGTAAGCTGTGGCTAGCGTTTCTACAAGCTCGTCTATTTGTTTTACTGTACTTGGTGTGAACGGTGGGGACATTTCAAGCATTCGGGCCAGGAGTTTAATGTGCACTTCCCAGTTTGTCTTTTTTGTGTTCTGAATTTTCTTGGGTGACGGTAGTTCATTTGATAGAATGAACTCTATGTACCGGTGGTCGGAGAAAGAATGCTTCGTTAGCACCTTCCATGACACCATTTGTTCATAGAGTCCATCGGAGATGAGGGTGATGTCTAATACCTCTCTCCTATTTTTTGTTATGAAAGTAGGGGTAGCCAACAGGGGTAGGCTATATGCAAGTTTGTTTGCAAAAGGAAATTGTAGAGAGACTCACCTCGCTTGTTTATGTTTGTGCTGCCCCATAGTGTGTGGTGTGAGTTGGCATCGCCTCCTACTATGAGGTTAGTGTTGTGTGTGGTGCTTCCAATGAAGTCTTGGAGTAGTTTTGTTGGTGAAAGGTCCTCGCTATCGTGAGCCAGGTAGAAGGATGCCAGCCTGATGGTCGAACTCCTCAATTCCAGGCTGACAGTTGTGATGTCTCCATCGCTGAATTGAGGAAATAAAAGTGTATTACAGTGTATTTTGGTTAAAATACATGTGCGAATCTTACCCTAACCCATGGTGTGGGAAAGTTTGTACTTGGGTGTCCTCAAGCCGTTGATTCTGTCTCCAGAAATTCACGGCTCTTGGACAAGTACAATATCTACCTCGCCCGAGGAGAGGCGAAGTAGAAGAGCAGCGGTTGCTGCTTTACAGTGGTGAAGGTTTATCTGTAGTACCTTCACCATTTTGCGAGAAAGTATCGTCCTCCGTCAGATTGTCGTCGAGTTCATCCGGTTGGAGAGCTCTTCCTCGCTGTACAGGCGCCCGAAAGATGGTCCATAGTCAGACCCCTCAGAGATGTAGCCACAGCGCTCCTCTTCTGGAGGGGTACGCTCAACATCCATTGCTACATCTAACTGGAGGTCGTCGTGGACCACTTCTTCAGCGCTAGCTATGAGGTCGGCAAGCGCTTTAGTGTCTGTTTTGCAGACTTTCATGTGAACCCGCTGGAAACCGTATTTTAGATTCCCGTCGCACCTGGTTAGGTACTCAGCGGATTCATTATCAAACTGGAAAGTGACCAGAGTGGTTGCCCTGGTTGAGCGCTCCACTCTGACCACCCTCCAATTGCTGGTAGGGGCGGTTGGGTTCACCATCCTTATCAGCTGTAGGATTTTTTCTGGCTCCGCTGGGTAAACGGGTAACCAAACTCGTGCCCTCGGACAAGATGGTATGTCCTTGGCGTCGACCACCTTGAGTCTTGCCCCAGGGTACACTTCTCCGACTCTGCTGATGGCGGCCCTGTAGAGATCCACAGATCTTACATCCTCTCAAGCTACCAGCCGGATGTTCCTCTGGAATCATCCTATGTTTTGGCAGCCTGGAGGTGTCCCTGGGTTCTCCAAGAGCACATCCAAAGCGACGCGACTTGTTGCCGCCTCAATCCACTTCCATTGGTGAAGTGGGATCGCACCGAATGGGTGTCCTTCGTCCAGAACACCTACGATTTTTTTGTTCTTCGCCATCTCAGCGAAGGAGACTTGAAGAGGGACTCCATGAGTTTTCGGTCTTTTGGGTGAGAGCGGTTGCTGATCATCCATAGACCGGTCCCTCTTCGATGATGTTGGCTCGGTGGTACCCGGTTGGGTACCATTAAGTGGTGAAACGTTGGCTGCGGCAGATACCTGTCTGGATGCGGGCATCTCTAGGGAGAAGTTAGGTACAACCTTCCTTACCCAGACGATATCCTCTTGGACTTTGGCATGGTCCTCCTTCGACGTCTGGTCCATCCTGATTGGGTTGGTAGCCAGACGTTTAAGGATTCTGTGCGCCTTCTTCTAACCCTCGAGTCCGATCTTGGTTGGGTCGGGTCTGGTATACACCACGGCCCTGCTGCAAACAATTTCGCTCTTTGCCACCGCGTTGGAAGAGGTCCCAGCCGCTGGTTGCTGGCTGGTGGTTTTCTTCCCCGAAGCACCAGAGTGCTTAACATTATTCACAGCAGGTACTGCGTTGTTCCCTCCTCGAGATTCAGGAGCATTTCCGGTTTGTGGTTCCGAAACCTTTGGTACTGTGTTGGTGCTACTCATTTCCTGGTGCAGAGAAATAGGATAAATGAAATTTAAAAGAAAATATTTGAATAAGTTGTGATTATTGTTGTGACGTAGCCATATTTGGTCCGCCAGGCTTCGATATACACCGGTTCTCCATCGTCTGCCTCTGCTTGACAATGGTTCCAAATTCAATCCGGTACAATTGAACTAAGTGAGAGGAGAAATATTTTCTTTGGCCACTGCTAAATTGCGTACAATATATGCTAGAGTTAATATAATATTATTTATTATATATAATGTAATACAGTCTATTGTACTCAATATTACTGTATTGCCCTAAAAGAAAAACATGGATTTAATGCATTTAGATTTAAGCTTTCACCGGAAAAAGGATAAAACGTTTTCAGCGTAAAAAAAAATCGGATATTTTGCGAATTTTTTGTTAAATATGAATTGAGGAAATTATTTCATGTACTTTTAACAATATTCTGAATTTTTTTTATGTGGAAATATTGAAAAACCAGCAGAGCTAACCCCAGAACGTCTTTGAAAAAATAAAATTGCGGTATTCACTATATCTCGGTCGGCAATTATCTGAAATCAAAATTTCGTTAAGTTTTTGTCAAAGTATCGTCAAATCCTCCCCCAACGTTCCATGAAAATCTGTATATCATTTAAACATTTTTGGTGGCCATTTTAAGTGTAAACTGTTATTTTCCACACAAAATTCCGTCATTTTGTGGGTGTGAAACACTCTCAATCTAAAATTAAATCTAATCGTTGGGGGGAGGTATTTTCATTCTCTTCTTCTTTATTGGCCCAATGCTTGCATCACAACTGTTTGACGGTCTCGGCCTCTGCTATCAATACCCTCCCCCATGCGAGCTGGCACCAGTTGTTCACATCAAGCTTGGAAAAGTCATCACGCAGCTGGTCGTCCCATCTTAGTGGTGGTCGTCCCCTCTTGCCGCCACTTTTGCTGGAGCTTGTTCATCCATCCGGGTGACATATTCACTGTTGCTTTAAGCGCCTGACCAGATAGGTGTCCCCATAGGGTCCGTACAGTTCGCAATTCATTCGAATGCGGGAATCAATGCCATCTTTTAAAGGTCCATAAATCCTCCTATGAATTTTTCGCTCGAACACGACAATCTCCGCTTTATCCGCTGCTGTCAATGCTTCTGCGCCGTATTGCAGGAGAGGGATGGGGGCTTTTTATACCCTTGCAGAGGGTATATTAAAATTGTCCGGATGTTTGTAACGCATAGAAGTAAGCATCTCCGACTACATAAAGTATATATATTCTTGATCATCATGACGAGCTGAGTTGATATAGCCATGTCCGTCTGTTTCTATGCTATCTCCGTCAGTTTTAAAGATATCTTACCCAAACTTTGCACGAAGTCTTTTGGTACAAATACAATACACATTTGTTGGAACCGGCCGGATCGGATGACTAAAGCATATAGCTGCCATAGAAACGATCGGTTAAAAACTAGTTTTAGTGAGAATAAATTTTTGTTTTCAATGCTATCGCTCCCAACCCTTGTATTTTTAAGTTTTCAATGGTTTCATATAATTTCAACAAGATTTGTTGAAATCGGACAACTATATAGTATCGCTGCCATAGAAAAGATTGTTCAGAAAAAAGTCTTGGAAAGAAAAACTTTTTTGTTTGCAATGCTATCGCATTCAAACTTGTTAATGATCAATGAGACATGCTATTACACAATTCTACCAAGTTAGATCCAAATCGGACTAAAGCATATAGCTGCCGTAGGAACAAAACGCCAAAAAGTAGTTCTAAAGAGAAAAACTTTTTTTTGAACACTACACTTTTCAGTTATGAATATATTGTACAGCTGCCATATAACAAACATACATCATGCTCCAAGGGTTGGTGTTATCAACACGCTTCCCTGTCCATTTCCTGAAGTGCTGTAACGTCCGATGAATATGCATTGCACATCCTTAAATCGTGGTCCTTAATACGTTTACGTGGGTCGTCGTCAGAGTGGTTCGGTATACGAGGCATTGTTGTCCAGCTTTCAATTGGTGTAGATTTCTGACGGTGGTGGGTACCAGAAGATCTATGACTAGAAATTCTGAAGGACTACCTACAATTGTTATAAAGACTTGATCGTCTTCAGTAGTTAAGTAAAATTGTCTATACAGCTTATACTTATACTTTTTCGCACAAGAGAAAGGGACCACAGTTTTACGCGAAAACCGAACGGCAAAGTTCGAGAAGCCTTTTCATGGCTAGTTACTTCACAGCTGGCGCCAATAGCTGCTGATAGTGACTGGATGTGTAAAAGCTATTTTCTAAAGAAAGAAAAAATCTTTTTATTAGATGTTCCGAGGCGGGATCGAATTTACAACCTCCCTCATAGCAGGATAGCATACTAACCGCTGGGATACAGCCGGCCTGCATAATAGAGTGTGAATACATGTGGAGTAGACCAAACTGTCCCAAAAATCGCGAAATTTACAAAATTGTGCGGTTTTGTTCAGTTTTTTATAGTTTAGATATTTGGGAATATCTCCCCAAAGATTTTTTTTAATTTGAAATACATTAGAAGATATAGCCTTTTTGTCGAACAATATGTTCGCTAATACAAGTAATTTTCACATTACTTTACTTGAAATTTATGAAATTAAGCGAAATTAGCACCACTTTTCAAAAATGAATTTAAAATTAAAAAAAAGACTAATAAATAACGAATTCATTAGTAAACAATTTTGAACTATTAATACTAACTCTATATTTATTGATTAATGTTTAGTACAGTGTACTTTATTGGCAATAACAGCTTCTGGCATGAAATCATCGTTTTAGGGGAATTTCGGACCAGGACTCTGTAATTTCATCCCAATGTAATCCGATAGTGGTTGGCTTGGAAGCAGCAACTACCTTCTTGACGTCGGGCTACAGATTTTCGATGGCATTCAGGTCAGGCGACTAAACAGGCCACTCCACAACATGCACAGAGTTTGTCCTGATCCATATTTTGTTTTCTTGCTGGTGTGTTTGGGGTCATTGTCCTGTTGAAAGACCCATACGAGCGGCATTTCGTATTCGTAAGGGTAGCCTTACTGTCTCCATGATTTTTACGTACACGTGCTGATCCATGATGGATTTTATCCAATGTATTGGACCTACTCCATAGTAGGAGTAGCAGGCCCATGCCATTTCACTAAACCCTCCATGCTTAATGGTTTTTGTGGTGTACTGGGGTTTGAATTCCGTGTTCCTTCGACGTCTGAAGTATGATCGAGATCCCTTTCCGTCAAACATAACCACTTTGGACTCATCTGACCATAAAATATTCCTCTATTGTTGGTATGTCCAATTCGCATGATTCTGAAAGGAACCTTTCTTGGGCTGCAGGATTTTAGGTTATGTTGCCTAAGATATGTGCGAACTTTTTGGTCCATCGCATTTATTTTAAACTCTTTTTTAAGCTGGGTAGCAGGCTGGATGGAATTCTTCTTGTTCTGACGAATCTGTCTTTTGACATGAAGAGGGGTCATAGATCGTTTTCGTCGCGTGTTTTATTCTTTTCTTCATAGTTTAAGGCATTGTTAAACATTTTATTGGAGCATCCTACCAATTGACCAATTGACTAATTTCTTCCGTCCAATATCAATTTTTTGATAAAATTGCGCTTTTCCGCAGTTGCAGTGCATTCTACGTCCCATGGTAATGAATATTAATAACTTTTATGATAGAAACAATAAAATCTTAGTCAAAACTAATAAACTCGTGCTTTCTACAAAGGCAATTCCGCTAAAAAAAGGACTAATGTTTCTATTTTTTATACCCTGTTCCCATTAAAAATGGGAAAAAGGGGATCATGAAGTTGTGCAAATGTATCTAACAGGGAGAAGGAAGCATCTCCGACCACATAAAATATATATATTCTTGATCGGCATCAACAGCCGAGTCGATTTAGCCATGTCCGTCTGTCCGTCCGTCCGTCTGTTTGTTTCAGATTTTGAAAATTCCTCCTCATCTTTTAACAGCGAAAAACTATATTTTTCTCTGTATAAACGTGTGGATCTCACAGACTATAAGAGTTAAAGCCAAAAGTTTTTGCATGTATGTAGGTATATACTGTAGCCACATCGAGTTTGTTTCAGATTTCGAAAATTCCTCCTCCTCCATCTCTAAACAGCGAAAAAGGGTCTTTTCTCTGAATAAACGCTTGAATCTCACAGACTATAAGAGTTAGAGCCACAAATTTTTGCATGTATGTAGGTGTACACCGTACCCAGATAAAGTTTCCTCTAGGTTTGGCAAATTCCTCCTCCATCTTCTAACTGCGAAAAACTGTCAGAGCTTTAATTTTTAAGTTTTAACCTAGTGACTTAATATATATTCAGTGAGGCCCAACATCTATCTATTCTGTGTACCACAATGAGTACCGAGCAAAAACATCGAAGATATGCAAGTGCGCCTGCCCATTTATTGAAACAAATTTTAAAATAAGTGGAATTCAAAGCTATAGGATCCACATTACTTCGGACAGGGTATTTTGCTGTCGGGGCACTCGACCGCAACACTCTTACTTGTTTTTCGGTATTTTGGGGCTTTTTTCTTAAAATCCCAAAAAAAATATATTGACGGAAATTTAAAGAACGGTAAGACGGTAATCTCAACAGTAGTAGTAGTAGGTTTTATTTTTTGTGCCATATTTATCCATTGGCAAGAGATGCCGTTAGCCAGTTAAAAAATTAATTGATTAAATCTAATGTAATGTAATATAAGACTTAGGATTATTTTTTTTCTTTTCTTTTTTATATTCATTATTTTAAAAATCTTCAGTAATGATTTGATGCTTATATTGAAGTGCATCCCTGAGGTAGTTTGCTAACACAACCCAATTTTCACCCTTCTGTATTTTCTCAAATTTTCCATGTATATTAATTGGGTTCCCCAGTGTGCTTGCCTGATTTCTCTAAGCACCGGGCATACTGCTCTAAAGTGTCTAAAGTGGAAAGTGTCTTCCCTTTCATGTAGGTTACACATGCTGCACTCGGTATTTACTACCGTAATGTATGGCCTATAGTTGATGTATAACACCTCTGTTCTCGCTTTAAATATCACGGATATTGCCTGTGAGCCGAGAATGTCAGAAAAATAGTTTTGAACTCCCATGTCATATTTCAAGCTCCTGTAGAACGCTCGGGTTTCACTCCTTCTTGCCTGATCTATAAATTTAGTTCGTACTGTTGCTGCCAGGCCTTCCAGTATCTGTTTGTGCTTGTCATTCCAAGAGTTTAGATCATCCAAAGATAATTGTAGTCCGACTTCATGCGCTAGGCTATCCCACTTATCCAAGAATTGCTACTATGCAAGAGATGCAGTGCTACAATTTTTGGGAGTCTATGAGGGCCTCAGCCCTCATGACATTTCTAATATAACAGAAATGCATTTCTAACGTCTTTATATAAAGCGGAGCGAGGCCGGTTTCAAGGTAAATAGCGTAGTGTGGCGTGTTCCTTGGCCATTTGAAAATCCTTTTCAGGAATGTGGGTACAAGTCTTTCCACGTCTTCTAGCTGTAAGTGTCCCCAAACCGGGGCTGCATAGCACATTACTGCTCTCGCTGTGGCCTCGAAGAGGTTCTATTTTTTACTGCACTTTACATCCTTTTATGCAAAAAGGGTATTTCATGTGGTATTTATCGCTACCTTGGAGTCGTGGAGTCGTTGTAATACGTGCTTTTCGAAAGTCATATTCGGCGTTAGCAGTACTCCCAGATACTTATATTCCTTAACATTTTCAATTAAGCAACCGTTTATGGACCATGTTTCACAAATCGAGGGGCGTCCTTTCGTATCTTTTATCACCATGACCTTTGTTTTCTCGGTGTTAATCCGAAGATTCCATAGTTTGCAGTAGTCTTGTACGCAGTTTATCATGTCTCGCAATTTTTTTGGGGAGTCCGCCAGCAGCACCATGTCATCCGCATACATAAGAGCTTTTACAACTTCTGTGCCGATAGACACGCCTCCTGGTAGAACAGTGATGATGTCGTCCACAAAAATTGGGCTTAAAAGGCAAGCTTGTTCGACGCCCATACTGGAATCAAAAAATTCCGATCTTTGCTTGCCATCCCAAACTGCTGTTTTGTTATCTGTGTACATAGCCTTTATTGCGTTGAGTATTTTTGTCGAAATTCCGCAGTTGCTGAGCTTTAGAAATAGAGCTCTTCGATCAATTGTGTCAAAAGCGGCCTTGAAGTCTATGAAAAAAATATACACTTTTTCCTTTCGCCGCAGGTACTCTCATTCGCAATGGCGGTTAACATAAAAATACTGTCGACGGTTGAGTATCCTTTACGAAAACCCGACTGATACTCGCTTAAAATGTGATGACTATTGGCCCAAGTCGTTACTCTTTTTAGCAGAATGGAAGCGAATACTTTTTGTGTGCTATAATGAAATTCCTTTATAGTTACTTGCTTCGGTGGGATCTCCTTTTTTGAAAATTGGGAAGATGATATTAGAGAGAAAGTTTGTTGGCGATATTCATTTATTGAGGATGGTATTGTAGGCTATAAATAGTTGCTCTATGAAAGTTTCTGATGAGTTTTTTAAAAATTCCACTGGTATTCTGTCTATCCATGTGGCTTTGTTGTCCTTAGCGCTACGTAATGCCTCCAGGATTTCTGATCTGGTAATTTGAGCATCAAGTTCTTCATTTATTATCAATGGAAGTGCGAAGCTAATTTCCGATTCACAAGGTACTTGGAGGAGAACTTTAAAATGTGTTGCTAGCAATTGTGGGCTTGCTTTAATACCTTTTGACGCAGCGCTACCATTCAACTTTTTGGCTATTGCCCAGAAGCTCTTGCTATCATTTATTTTACATATTTCCACTTCCAGTTGCTGATAGTAGAGCCGTTGCTTTTTCCTGCAAAGTATCGTATATTTTGAATTTGCGGTTTGGTAATTTAAGCGGCCTTCTCTAGTTTCTGAGTTTCTAATTTTTCTTAATTGTTGCATTGAGATTTTTCTTGCACTTTCGCATTCTGCATCATACCAAGCTTGTCTAAAAGTGCATTGCTTTCCAGTCTGCATACGTTTTGCGGCTTCTGTTGTGTGAGCATATCCATGGTCAGTCTCATTTCACCATGTTGCTGTTGAGCTAAGCAACGGTCCAGCTCTGATTGATATCTGTGCACAAACCGATTGTTCCACCTCAGTTTTGGCAATAAGCAGTTTTCAGCGTCTTGTTCCTGGGCTAAGGGTTTCCCTCTGCATCTCCCTTAGTTTGCCCGTTAAGTACTTCCAAATCGAATAAATTGCATAGATCAGCCAGTTTGATTCCTTTGGCATCAGTTTTTTTTTATCCCTTGTTGATCGCTGTATCTGTACTATAGCGGTCGCTCCGGCTACATATCCATTTGCGAATTTATGGTTTCCTATTCGAGCATTTAGGTCACTGATTACCATCATGTTGGTTGTTTCGCTTTCAGTCAGAGTATCGAACAGGTCATCATAATCATCATTCCACTTGTTACAGTTTAAATACGTTGGAAACATTTTAAGTATATCATTACCAAAATTAAAAGTGATGGCCATTCTGTTTTGTGATTTTTCGAGCTTCCACTTTATGTTGCTTTTGTTGTGGTCTTTGCTGATTCCGAATAGCTTCCCTCCACTTGCACGCCCTCTGCTTGCTGATCTGGTGGCTGGTATCCAATATAGCTCGAGATTGGGGAAAAAAGGCTCATAAAATTCAAAATTTTTGTAGACAAAAGTTTCGTACAGCAAGAATACCTTAAACGCATTTACAAACGTATAAAAATTATTCATCAGCTGTTTATTGGCTAGGCCAGCAATGTTGTACGAAAGTATTTTAAAATTATAACTGATTTCTTCTGAGTAACATATAGCTATCTTATTATTAATCTGACTGACGGCGCTTGATTATTTAGGTTGCTGGAGCTACAAGCAGGCCCAGCCTCATTTTGCAACAGCTTCTTTAACATAAAGTCTCCTGGTTTCCCGTTACACATTATTTTATTTTCGGCATTAAAATTAAATAGAGATTCTTCAACTTTGAGCTGCTCTCCCATTAGTTTGGTTTCGATTTCCGGGTTTTTCTTTGTAAGTTCAAAGATTCGCCTCCTTCTTTGCCTGGCTGCCATGGTATGATCTCTGTGTACTGTTATGCCTTGTTCTGTTAGGATAGACCATGCTTGTAGGACCTTTGCCGCTTCTTCATTTCTCCTCATACGTACAAGCACGCATTGCTTCGAACTCTTGTTGACCTGGTTACCAAGCTGTCGAACTGCTACGATGACACCTTCGTTATCAGTTTTGAGCAACTTCAAACACGCTTGCTTTGCTTGCTGGACAGGACTTCCATTTGGAGCTTGGGGTATATGCATAATTATGTTGTCCTCATTTGCTTTTCTTGCTAGTCTCTCCACCTCCGCCGTCAATGCAGCACATTTCTGTACCATTTCCGTTTCCGATTTCGCCAGTGCATTTTCCAAGTCATAGCATCGCTTCTCTACTGTTTCTAGTTTTTCTTCCAGTACCGCGTTCTTCAGCAGGATAGCATCAATTTTTGCCGACACCACTGCCAGATCGTCTTTTGTTGAGACATCTTTTAGTTTGGCGTCGAACATATCTGAAAGTATGGCTTTTAGGTCTGCCACTGCCATCATCTCCATGTCTTTGCTGTGATCGCCCCTTTCCGGTGTGATGGTTGGTCCACTTCTTTTTGCGCTTTGGGCTATATCCGAAGCCTTCGGAGTGCTTCCTATAGTGGATTTACTGGTTTCTATTGGAGAGATTAACGGTGCTTTCGGTGGTGTGCGCCCTCCAAACATATTTTTCTTTAATGGTCCTGCTGATCGCTGTTGCTTTTGTGTCTCACAAATAAATCTCAGCCTAACAGTATGCTTCAAAAAATTTTTGGAAGTGCGCGCACCCGCTCTTTCAACAGTTGCCGATCGCGAACGCTCGCCAGAGGACGCTCGCCAGAGGACACATCTAATCTTTGAGGTCGCTTTGCTTACTTGTTCGTATTTATGTTTTTTGCCGCTGAGACTGCTGTGGCCAGAACGTATTTAAACTGCAGCGTCTTGCCTGTCTGTGAAGTTTTGATCCCACTTCTATCGCGTTTGGCTGCAGCACAGTATTACTACTCGCCTGAGTCACTCGTAAGGCTGCTACTGCGTCTCCAAACAAATTTTCTTTAACTTTGTCGCGGAGCTCTTAAAAAGTTTGAACCGCCTCACAGTAGGGTTACTCAAACCCGGTAATCTCAACAGTAATCGCATTTTTATTTATGAAGAACAAATTGTGTTGTAGTGGTGCAAGGCTCTGAAGGCTCTACTGGTTGTTGCGGAGGAGAAGGAAAGCTTGAAAAGCCTCCTCTTTAAGACAAAGCCGCCCAGCGTACGCAATTGTTAGCTCTCAAAATCAATCTTTTTTGTTTCACGTTCGTCATCTATAATATCTATAAATAGGACCTAAACTTCTAATACTTGTAGACAGATCACGGTTAGGTTAGGTTGCGATGGCTGAGCGCGAAAAGTCGCTCTCCCACTTAGGCCACTTTGGGCCCATTGCGATGCCATATTTATTCCCTATTAACCCTTTTTAATACTGATAAGGGTCCTCGTTACTCTAGCCCGGATGTCTCCGAGAGGTTGAGTAGCAGAGGTTGACCAAGTGTCCTGAGTCTCCTTCTAATAAAGGCGGAACAATGGCACAGAAGGTGTTGTACCGATTCCTCCTCTTCTTCGTGTCCGCAACTTCTGCAGAAGTCGAGGTAAGTGACGCCTAGGCGTGCTGTGTGTCTGCTAATAAGACCGTGACCTGTGAAGGTCCCCACCAGAAGTGATATGTGGTCCCTTCTGTGACGTAAAAGTGGTCGAATGTTCGCCACGTAAGCCTAGCTACTGCACAGAAGAAAAGGGCTTTTCACCGATTCATAGGGAGACGAACTGTTTCAGCTTTTGTGTTTAGCTTGTATGTCGCCACAGGTATCCATATCGTGCTTTTCACTGATGTTGCGATATCAAGGCACCCATATAAGGTGTATACTGAAATGCCGTGCGATCTCATTCAGAGATGAGGGCCATTTCGTAAGTGTTTTAGCATTGTTGGTATGTGAGTCAAGTGCTTTAAGGGCGGATTGACTATCTGAGTATATAAATACAATTCCTTCCTTGACCATGAGTGTGCTTAGGCAGGTGGCAGCATCCTGGATGACTATTTACCACCTCTGCTTGGTAGACACTACAGTGCTCAGGTAGGCGGAACGATAAGTTCAAATCTAGATTGGGAGAAAAAAACGCCCCCTCCTACTTTTTCGTCGAGCTTAGAACCATCAGTGTAGATGTTAATGGCGTTGATAGTTTCCCGAGTACTGGCCACCATACTAGAGCTCAGGAACTTTGTACTTCCTGGTAAAAAGAATTAATTCCGTTTTAGCTGGGTTTACGCCCAAGCCACAAGATTTTGTTCACTGAGCAAGTGTTGTCAGTACGGTCTGCATGAAGTCACACATCGTTTAAGTAAACATTCCGTATTTGAAGATGGCAATATCATCCACGTAAGCCACCACTTCATGTCCCTCCGCGTCCCTTAGCCGCAGCAGTTGGTTAACTGTTACAACCCACAGCAATGGAGAAAGAACACCTCCTTGCGGAGTGCCTCTGGTAACACATCTGCGAGCAGTTGCACCGCCAAGTTGGGAGTACACCGTTATGCTGGTTAGCAATTGGTCGATGAATCTTACTAGCGGCACATCTGCTCCCACATATGTCAAAACAGAGGTGATGACGTTAGGTTGGTCTTTATTGAAGGCACCCTCTATGTCGACAAATGGTACTAAAGAGAAGTCTCTTACTTCAAGTGATCTTTCAATCCTTGAGACCGGGGAGTGCAGGGCGGTTTCAGTATACCTACCTTTGCTGTGAAGCTTTGTCGGTCCAAGTTGCGTCTGTTTTTTGTAAGAGTCCTGGCGAGGTTGTTGAGCTAGCCAGGATTTTCTGAGCCTTGATGCACCAGAAGTAGATTCAATATTACTACAGTAATGGGTCTAGGAGGCCCATTTTGCCAACCTGGCAGCTTTCTTATAAGTACCTAGCTTTTGTTTATATAACTCCCAAGCGGTTGTTTGGCGTTATATTTGGCTACGTTAAATGTATGACGACATTCCTTTCGGAGCTTATCCAGCTCTGCAGACCACCATGGTGGTTTAAGGTGGATTTTATTTTCTAGGGGGGCAAGCCCTATTGAACGAGTTCGAATACGCGATGGTAAGCGTATCGAAAAGCTCATCTATCTGGTTTCCCTTACTTGGTGTGTATGGTAGGGACGGTCCAAGTTTTTTAGAGAGAAGTTTGTTGTACCTTCCAATTGGTCTTTTTTGGGTTCTGTATCCTTTTGGGTGAGGGATACATGTTTGTTAGTACGATCCCTATTTATCGATGATCAGAGAAGGAGTGCTCTGGGAGCACCTGCAATATGCAAACCTGTCTGTAATAGATAGTTGTACAGTGATTCTCATTTATCTGAGCTGTCCCATTGAGTGTGGTGTGCGTTGGCATCGCCATATAAAATGAGGCTTTTGCGAGTGCAGCTGCTGTTTCCAGTTAGGTCCCGGAATATTTTTGGTGGTGGAGGGAGGGCTCTCAGTGTCATGAGCCAGATAAAAAGATGCCAGCCTGATTATGGAACTCCCCAGTTCCAGGCTGACTGTAGTGATGTAACCATCACTAAATTGAGGAAGAAATAATGTCTTAAAATGTATTTTGGTTAAAATACATGTACAAATTTTTCCCTTACCGTTGGTATGGTAAATGTTGTATTTGGGTGTCCGTAAGCCATTGATTCTGTCACTAAAAATCCATGGCTCTTGATCAGGCAGATCAAGCTTCCGTTCAATTTAATAGGGGCATATAATGAGGTTTTATTAAAATCTTAATTTTTTTACCTTTAATTACGAAGACGTAAAAAACACAGAATTAGTTTAGTAGCAAAAAGTTTGCTATTAGTGCCCTCTTCTGGTCCAGACGGCTAAATTTTATTTTGTTTTTTTTTTTTTTTTAATGCGTGGATAGAAATCGGGAAGAGATTTTGTAATGCTGTATTTTGTATTTGGTTGTACAATTCATTATAAACAAGTAAGAGTGTTGCGGTCGAGTGCCCCGACAGCAAAATACCCTGTCCCAAGAAATGTGGTTCCTAATGTTTTGAATTCCTTTTGTTTTAAAATTGATTTTTTTATTATAAATGGGCAGGCGCACTTGCATATCTTCGGTGTTTTTGCTCGGATTTTATTGTGGTACACAGAATAGATACATGTTGGGCCTAACTGAATATATATTGAGTCACTAGGTTCAAACTTAAAAATTTTAGCTCTGACAGTTTTTAGCGGTTAGAAGAAGATGGAGGAGGAATTTGCCAAACCTGGAGCAAACTTGATCTGGGTACGGTGTACACCTACATACATGCAAAAATTTGTGGCTCTACTTTTTATAGTCTGTGAGATCAACGCGTTTTTACATAGAGAGTTACAGTTTTTCTCTGCTAAGTGATGGAGGATGTGGAGTTTTCCAAATCTTAATCAAAGTCGATGTGGCTACAGTATACACGGACAGACAGACAGACGGACAGGGCTAAATCGACTCGGCTGTTGATGCTGATCAAGAATATACATACTTTATTTTGTCGGAAATGATTCCTTCTCTCTGTTACATACATTTGCACAACTTCATGATCTCCTTTTTCCCATTTTTAATGGGAACAGGGTATAAAAATACAAAATTTAAAATTTGTGAATGCGAGGGATCTTCAAAAAGTTCTCGGGATCCAAAGTCGGCTCTTTCAAAAAAAGATGTGTCGATGGTACCCACGTTTCCGGGAGTTACAATTATCAGAAAGCAAAACGGAAGATGGGAAGTTGGTTAGCATGAATGCTGAAAAATCCGTAAGCGTTTTTACGGAGTCCAACCAAATTATTGCAGACGCCGGTATATCTCCTCTTCCTTGGCTGGTAATATCCACAACAAGAAAACCACGAACTTCGCCAAGATCAATTTTAAATTCACTTTTATTCGTCTGGTCACAGCCAGTAATTAATTTCAACTAACTCTCTGGTCGTGAGATCGCTAGCACAAGAGCGGCCTCAGCAGAGCTTTTGTCGCCAACGACATTGAGAGCGCGACAGCACATAGATAGGAGCGCACTATAATAACTTATATTTATGCAGGCAATGGTTAACACAATTGAATCGCTGCTTACTGATAAGATATGCTTCAACAAAGGTTGAAACTGGGCTAACGCTCTTGCGTAATTCATTCATATTTTCATTACATTTTTCCGGTGACACGTCTATAAAACACACAGTCATTTCATTTGGAATCACGACGTGGAACCCATTTTTCCTATTTATTTGATGCTTAACTAAACTGTTTCAACATTCCGGCCCCGTTAAAGGTCTATGGGTCTTTAACCATTGGTAGCATGGCCAATTTGTGGACTGGCCGCTTGATGACGCCGGTTGGCGTGCGTATTTCAGCCACTCGCACTTTACCGTCGTCGCCCGTTATTGTTGCCACCACGCGCCCTGTTGCCCAGCGCTCTGGGGGTATATTGTCCTCGTGTACCAACACGAGGAATCCTATTTCCAGATTGGGTACGTTTTTTTCCCATCGATTGCGCTGCTGCAGACTGACTAAGTAATCCTTAGACCAAGTCAGCCAAAACAGCCAAAACTGCTGCCGGCCTGGAGTCAGGGCTTCTCCGTCGTTGGGATCGTTGCCTGGAGACACAAATGGGCGAGAGTTGAGCAGCGCTTCGACTTCCACCCTTTGCGTAGTCAACTCGTCTTGAGTCAACCGGGCGTTGCCTACTCCTCGCACCAACCGATGTTTGGCGGCCTTCACGGCTGCTTCCCAAAGTCCTCCGAAGTGAGGCGCTCTCGGAGGGATGAAAACCCATTCGACGCTTCGTAAGCCTCGCGTCGATCCTTGAGAACGTTGGCTGCTCCCACGAAGTTGGTGGCGTTGTCGCTGTACACCTTCTGAGGGAGACCTCGTCTGCCGATGAACCTTTTGAAACAGGATATAAAACTGTCAGTGGAAAGATCAACAACAAGCTCAAGGTGAACCGCCTTGGACGAAAAACAAAGAAAAACAGCAACATATGTCCTAATAGGAGACTTCCCACGGATCTTTAGACTGACATAAAATGGTCCGCAAAAATCTACGCCACAGACTAAAAACGGCCGTGCTTCACGGAGTCGATCACCTGGCAAATTGCCCATATTTTGACCCACTAATTTTGGCTTGTATCGGTAGCAATGAATGCAGTCTTTTACCACCTTCATGCACGCCTCTCGGGCATTGATGAGCCAAATTTGTTGCCTCAAAAGAGAAATCATGACTTTCACACCAGCATGATAATGTTTCAGGTGCAGATTGCGAAGAAACAACTTAACAAAGTAGGACTTCCTTGACAACAGTAATGCAAACTTGGCGTCATATGGTATTGGTGCGTTCAACAACCTTCCTCCAACACGAATAACTGATATTCCTGATTCAGTATGAAGAAATGGGTTTAACTTTTGAAGATGTGGGGCCAAGACTTCCGATTTTTTTAATTTATCCATTTCGAGACCCATCTGAGAGGATTGCTTCATGCCTTTGTCTTTTTGCTAGTGCAAATCGGTTGACATACGCCATAATCCGCAACAGTTTGGGAAACGACGAACATCTATCGATTAGGGAAATAATTGAGTTGGGCTTTGTCACGACTACTTAATGCACGGTCAATGACTTTTTATCTTCAGATGTTTGCGTCTCTGGAGATATTTCGAATTTGTGAAGATTAGGCCACTCATCGGGCAAAAAGTTTGGACCATTGAACCAAAGTGGACTGACGAGATCGTCTACATCGGAGCCTCGGTAAACGAGATCTGCTGGGTTTGCTTCTGTTGGCACATGACGCCATGTTACTTGAGCAGTCAGTTCTTGCACGTCTGACACTTTGTTGGCCACGAATGTCGCCAATGTGCCTGGGTCTCTTTGTAACCAATACAGTGTGACTTGAGAGTCTGACCAGAAATTTAGGGTTTCGATCTGGTATTCATTCAACACCTGAGACCAGAGAGTGGCTAACAGAAGTGCGGCACACAATTCAAGACGTGGAATGGACTTGGTTTTGAGAGGGGCTACACGAGGTTTTTGCAGTAAAAAGCCGTGAAACTACAATCCCATCATCTCTTGTACGCACATAAATGCAGCATCCGTAAGCATGACTAGAAGCATCAGCAAATCCGTGAATTTGTACGGCTTAATTCGAGAATTTAAGTACATATCGAGGAACCGAAATTTTGTGTAACTCGAAGAGATTCTGTTTAAATCTGACCCAGCTTGTGTGCTGAGCAATAGGAATTGTTTCGTCCCAATCCAGTTTCAGTCGCCACAAATCCTGAAGTAATACACAGCTATCCCAACGGGTCGAACAAGCGAGATGCCACTGATAGGATATTACGCTTGGTGGGTGTCAATGAGTCAAAGGAATCATTCAGAGAATAAAAATCGCAATAGTTTTTCTTCACTGCTGTGGTTTAACAAGTGTGAATGATTCGTAGCCCATTTGGCCAATTTAAAACCTCCAAGTTCCAACACATCGATAACTTGCTGACGAATCGTATTAAGCTCTTCATCAGTGTCTGCGCCTGTGAGCATGTCATCCACATAAAAATCACTTTTAATGACCTTAGATGCGACAGAATGAGATTCTGCGTAGCTTTCTGCCAATTCAAATAGGCACCGAATTGCAAGAAAGGCAGCGTAATCCGTCCCATAAGTTACGGTGTTTAAACAAAACGTCTGTAAGTTTTGAGAATCCCATTCCCTCCATACAATTAGTTGGAAATTTCGATCCTCTTTAGAGACATCCAGCTGTCGATACATACATTTTGGAAATGTCCGCAGTTAATGCATACTTGTGCAAGCGAAATCGTGCAAGTGCTGCAAATAGCTTCCTCTGAATTGTAGGACCCACCATTAACGTCTGGTTCAATGAAATTGAGGTTGATTTCTTGCTTGACGCATCAAAAACTACGCGTAATTGGGTTGTACTACTTTCAGGGCGCAGGACACATTGGTGAGGAATGTAGTAATGTAATCCTGGAGGAGTAAGATTAAGCAGTAACATATGGCCAAGGTCACGGTACTCTCTCATAAAATCGTTATACATGTTGTGTAATGTGGCATCTCTAAAAAAGTCTACGTTCTAAAGCCAAAAACTTTCATTTAGCTGTGTCGTAAGATAAACCCAGTACATTTGGATTCATCTTGAAAGGCAACTTCACCTCAAATCTCCCCGTACTTGATCTAAGCACATTTTGCCTAAAGTGTCGTTCGCATTCCGATTGTTCAGCCGTGAAGACAGCCTTCGACTTTTCTGGAGGTTGCTCCAGTTCCCAAAAACGTTCCACCAGAGTGTCGAGTGAACCAATATCGCTTTTAACTGCGACCTTGCTCGCCAGGGCTTGTGATGACGAACCTTGGGAGTATTTTCCAGACACAATCCATCCTAACAACGTTTTTTGAATTGTTGGATGGTCAACACTTAGCTTTATTTGTCCCACACATAATAATTCAAGAACTTTTCTGCTCCTAACAATAGATCCACCTTAGCCGGCTTATGAAGCGAGGGTCGGCCAACTTTATATTTGAGGGTATATTCCAGTGTGACGAATTGACCATCTAATCTGTTTGGTATGAAGAAATCGAACTCAAAACCCAGAAATCAGAAGCAAACGTGTGAGCATTTATTCTGGAATGAACAGACGTATGAACTTTATGTTTGATGACAGAGATACTTTCTCCAACAGTTACGATTTTTAATGAAGCATCTTCACGACGTAAGCGTAAACGTTGTGCCAAGTCCTCTGTCAGAAAATTAATCTGAGAGCCAGAATCTAAAAGTGCTCTTGCACTTTGCAGCTGGCCGAACCTATCCCCTACCATTACTAGAGCCGTAGCTAATATCCCTTGTCAAAACATGGCTAACATAAGCTTGTTGCTGTTCGCCAGTTGCGGAAGGTACCATCGTTTGTGCATGTGTATTTTCGGCTTCGTATCTATGCAATAGAAAATGGTGTCGTTTTTAACATACACGACATTTTTGAGCCTTACACTTGGCCACTGTATGCCCTTGTTTTAAACAATTGATGCAGAGACGATGTTGTTTAATAAAATCGAATCGTTGACTTACTGCCAGAGCGCCAAACGATTGACAATTTGCGATAAAATGCTCCCCATTTGAACAATAGTTGCACCTTGAATCCGTTTTATCATTACTCTTAGAGCAAGTAAATGAGGACTTTATGTGTCCCTTATTCACTTCTGGCCTTGCCTTCCCTTTGCTCTTGGTTGATTCTTCAGCAGCCAACTGCTGATATCGTCGATTCAACTTGTTTGCACACTCAGCCCAAGATGGCAATTCGGTATAGTCAAGCTGCTCTTCAAACTTAGATTTTGTCAAATTATCTACTTTTGACCTTGCTATATGGATCAACAGAGCATTTGAAATATTCTTTTCATTGCCAAGTGATTGCAAAGATGAAGATGAGAGCTGATACTGTGTCGATCAGACACCTAAGACTTGATGCCGAAGACTTTGGAATTTGTGGAATTTCAAAGAGTTGCGAAAACGGTATCAAAAAATATTAGGCACCTGTTATCATACACATTTTTTAAACTGGACAAGGCCTTTCCATAATTACGATCTGTCATTGGGAACGCCTTTACTGTTCCCAATGCCTCATCAGCTAAGCAAGAAACTAAATGATTGAATTTGTTGATATTGGATAAGGAAGCATCTTTGTGGATCAAACTTTCAAAAAGACCAATGAAGTTTTTAAAATCTGCATGCTTTCCAGTAAACTTTGACAAGCGCATTTTTCGTAGCTGAGAAGTATGATGATGATTGAATGTTGTTGACAGATCATGTTGACAACGCCTTTGTAGAAATGCACACATCTTCCACTGTTGCCCTAAGATCGTTGGTAAGATTCAATGTATTAATGTCGGACTGCATATCCATCAGTTTTTCAATATATATTCAAAATTTAGTTGAATCTGGTCAAAGGAAATAGTTTTTTCCAAAAGTGCAGTTTTTAAAGGCCTAATATCTGCTGTTGCCGCGGTATTCGGCACTTATCCCAATCGTCCTTGGCCCTTTGCTCCAATAAAAATGTTCCTGATGTGTATTCGTTTTGTGTGTTCAGGTTTAATGTCTTTTCACTTCAATGTTCCCTTTATGTGTGTGTGTGTAACAAAAAATGCATTAAGTTGGCTGCGCATTGCGCTTACGTTTACATGTTTTCATTTTACGTTTACGTAGTTAGGGTTGCCACGCCGTCGGCAGTATGAACTGTGATTTCGTGACACGAATGTATTACATTAAAATAAGCTTATAGGTAATTTCAAATTAGGTGGTAGATCTCCTCGAACATTCTCCCCCCGTTAAAGTCCCAACCTTTAACCATCATTCATGGGAAGGAGTGCTAGCTTATGGACTGGGCGTCTGAGGATTCCTTTGGATGTCTTCACATCTGCGACGCGTACTTGACCATCCTTTCCAGTGATGACGGCGACCACTCGAGCTAGCAGCCACTGTTGTGGCGGCAAGTTATCCTCGTGGATGATGACTAGCTGGCCCACTTCCAAGTTTGGCTGCTTCTTTGACCACTTTGTCCGCTGCTGAAGAGTGTGGATGTAGTCCCGGTGCCACAAACACCAGAACTGCTGCTTGAGGTAAGCAACCCTTTGCCACCGATCAAGATAGCGTCTGCCTTTGTCGTCATCTGGGTTGTAGTGTCGTTCATCTGGAGCTGCCGTGAGACTCGAGCCAATTAATAGATGAGCTGGAGTAACTGCTTCTGCATCATTTGGATCGTCAGATGCTGGTGCAATTGGCCTCGAGTTTAAGATCGCTTCGACCTCGGTAAATACGGTTTGAAGCTCTTCGAAGGTCAAGTTCTCGTTTGAAATAGTTTTGAGCGCCAGAGTTTTTGCAGATTTTACGGCTGCTTCCCAAATTCCGCCAAAATGGGGTGCTCTGGGGGGTATAAAACAAAAATCGAAACCTTTACAAGTGCTGTAGGAATTAAGAAAATTTATTGACACATCGCAAAGCATTTGGTCTTTGAGATCCTTCAATTTTGCAGCTGCGCCTACAAAATTCGTTCCATTGTCACAGTACAGTTTTAACGGAACACCTCTACGAGCGATAAATCTGCGCACGCAGAGCAGAAATGCCATTGATGATAGCTCGGTCACCAGTTCAATATGAATTGCCTTCGACGTGAAGCAGACGAAAATTGCTACGTACGTTTTGTACGGTGGCTTGCCTCTAATTTTATAGCTGGTGAAAAATGGTCCGCAGAAATCGACTCCGGATACCAAAAATGGACGATTCTCACGCAGTCTATCCACTGGCAAGTTTCCCATGATCTGATTCATCAATTGCGGCTTGTAGTGGAAGCAAAGTGTACATCTTCGCACAATCTGCCTTACCGCTTCTCTGGCGTTTATTACCCAGATCTTCTGGCGAAGCAGCGCTTACAGTACTTTGGGTCCTGCGTGATGGTTGTTTCGGTGTAAGAATTCTATGTACAACTGTACAAACCTATGGTGTTTCGGTAGAATTGCAGGGAACTTTGCGTCGAAAGGTAAGTTGGAATTAGTCAGGCGTCCCCCCACTCTCATCACACATACTGTAGAATTTCCATCGCTGATTTCTTGCAGAAATGGTGTAAGACATTGCATCCTTGGCTGTAAGGATTTGCCTTTCCTTAGAGCATGTATTTCAGGTAAATATGATAACCTTTGGATATGAGCAATAATTTTCCAGAATGTTCGCTCGACTTCTTGAGCAGGAATGTGTAACACATCCTTCACCTGAAGTTGTGAGTTTGGTTTGCTCTGATTTGTGGCACGATATACATACGCAATAATTCGCAAAACCCTTATGTATGACGAGTTTTTATTGATGACGGACTCCAACACTGACATCTCTTGACTCTTGCAAGGAAGTGCTGCCCTGCTGCGCACTTCAATTGGCGTTGGAAGAGGCTCACGCAGTTCTGGCCACTTTTCCAATGGCTCCTTCAGGAACTCGGGTCCTCTTAACCACATATTGGTCAGTAGATCGGCTGTGAGCTGATGGCACGTGCTTCCATGTAATGTTCTGATTGTGCTCCTGAAGCTCCGATATCCTGTTGGCTACGAAACATTGCAATTGGGAAGCATGCATAGTCATCCACTGCAGAACTATCTTTGAGTCAGTCCAAAAATAGACAATGTTCGTATACGAATGAAGCTTGTGCGCAAATTTTCTCCAAGTGCGACTTAATAGCAGCGCGGCACAAAGTTCAAGCTTGGGTAATGACTTAACTCGAATTGGGGCTACCTTTGACTTGGCTACCAGAAGGTTTACTGCAACATCATTCTTCATCTGAGTACGAACATAAATGCAGCATCCGTAAGCTCTTTCGGATGCGTCTGCATATCCATGAATTTCGCACGGAAACGATGTGGATGTGGAAACGAAACGTGGTATTCGTACATTTGACAATTCGCGTATGTCTTCTAGAAGCTCCTTCCATGTACAAAGTTCTTGTCCATCAATTGGCGCATCCCAGTGAAGCTTCTTTAGAGTTAAATCCTGCAAAAAGATTTTCCCACGTATTACGATTGGACTTATTAGTCCTAACAGGTCAAAGATTCGAGCAATAACTGATAAAACAGATCTTCTTGTTACGATTTCAGCGTCTTCTATTTGGTATCTGAATACAAATACATCAGCATTGGGTTGCCATGCAATTCCAAGTGTTTTCGTGAACTCTTGGTCATTTAGCTCAATGAACACTTCATTCGCTGAGGTAGCAACAATCTCCTTTGAATTGCTACTGAACTTTGTTAGTTGTAATCCCGCCTTGGTCAGAATTCGCACAAGTTGATCCTTCTTTTGTTGAAGATCCTCTACCTTATCTGCACCAGTCAAGACATCATCCACATATAGGTCTGACCGAAGAACCGATGCACCAATTGGATATTCAACCTCGTGAATCTCTGCAATATGCTGCAATGCTCTAATCGCTAGATGCGGTGCTGCTGAGGTGCCGTATGTCACAGTATTTAGTTGATAGGTTTGCAGGTCACTGTTTGGGTCTGATCTCCACAAAATCAGCTGAAATTTCCGATCTTCCTCGTGTATTGTAAATTGCCGATACATCTTGGCAATGTCTCCTGTTAGGGCGAACTTATTTAGCCGAAATGATAGTAGAGTTGTGATTAGATCTTGCTGAATGGTCGACCCAACCATTAGCAAGTCATTTAGTGATTTCCCTGATGTAGTTTTAGCAGAACCGTCATACACCACGCGAAGTTTAGTTGAAAGGCTCTCTGGCCTCAACACGCAGTGATGAGGAATATAGAAATGAGGCTTGTTGTGATCTACATTTGCTGCCAAAGCCATGTGACCTAACGATATGTACTCATCCATGAAATCAATATATGCTCGTTTAAGCTGCTCGTTTCTGCTGAGTCGTTTTTCTACAGAAATGAATCGTTTGTGAGCAGTTTCGAAAGAGTTTCCTAACTCATTTGGGGACTCTTTGAACGGTAACCTCACTTGTATTCTTCCATCCTTCTGGGTCGAAACGGTTTTGCAAAAATGTTCCTCACAGGCTTGCTCTTCAACAGTGCGTACATTTTCGATTATTTTGCAGTCCTCTATTTCCCAGAATTGCTGCACGAGTTGTTCTAAGGAATGCGACTCTTGTACAACGTTGCATTGTCGCACGCGAACTGGACTCGTTTGACCCATGTTACCGCCAACGATCCATCCATACTCCGTATTTAACAAGCAGGGCATGTTGCCTCCTAAACTTAGCTTTCCTTCCCTTACAGCTTCAAAAAAGCCTTCTGTGTTGATGAGAACATCTATTTTCGATGAAACATAGAAATGTGGATCTGCTAATATGATATCGTTAGGTAGATTCCACTTGGGGGTTATTTGCGTCTCATCTGGTTGCTTCGCGCAAATCGTTTTAATAATTGAAAAGTTTGAGGACCATTCAAATGATGAGTGACGTGATTTTAGAGTGGCAAATACGTTGTGATGGATCTTTTGTCTTAAATCAGAAATTCCACTGACTTCTTGGTGCACACGAATCTTCTCTAGTTGAAGTCTTTTAGCCGTTTCCTCTGTTATAAAACTAAATTCAGAACAAGAGTCTAGTAAAGCACGAACGATGTGGAACTGACCAAATTTATCCCTGATTTGCACTACTGCTGTTGGAATGATTCCCTTCTTTATGGTTCGAGCCATCAATGTGACTCTGGGTTGTGTCATTTGCCCGGATACTGGCAAGCCTTGAAATCCATTGCTTTCGTTTTGACTATTCGGTTGATTTGATGATATGTGCAAACTAGGATTTGGCTGAGACTTAAACTTGTGCAGTAAAGTGTGATGCTGTAGCCTACATATCTTACATCTTGACTGAGATTGACAATCTTTGACTTGGTGCGCCTTTCGTAAGCAGTTGAAACATGCCCCAGCCTTCTTGACATGGTCTGCTCGATGTTGTAGTGACAAATCGGCAAATGCTTTACAGCTACTTATGAAGTGAGTAGTTGCATTGCAGTAAAGGCAGTCTGCATTAGTGGTTACAAATGACTTAGTTCCCCTTTGTTGTTTGGCCTTGTGCCTAAGATCCTTATTTTCTGCTGGTCGATTGCTACTCAGTTGGCTTTCCAAGAACTGGCATCTACGATTCAGAGTGACGCAGCACTCATCCCATGACGGTAACTTCTCGAACGTTTGTTGCTCATTGTATTTCATTTTAGTTTGGGTGTCTACCTTCGACAGAAGTACATGAATCATTACGTTATCCATGACCTGCTGCTCCTCTCCTAATGACAAGAGCGACCCCCGAAGTGCAGAAGCTTTATCAACCAGACGTTGTAGCTCCAACGGATCTGCAAGCGATAATGATGGCAGCGCAAAGAAACTTGAAATGCACTCCAAAAATATGAGCACGTCATTATCATACCTTGCCTTTAATCGCTCTACTGCCTTGTCGTAGTTCTCTTCCGTTACTTGAAATGACTGAACTACCTCAAGAGCTGGTCCAGCTAAACATCCCAATAGGTAATTAAATTTATCCATTTTGGTGATTGCAGCGTCCTTATGTACCAAACTGTCGAATAATTTGCTGAATCGTTTATAATCTGCGTATTTGCCATCAAAAGTTGGAAGTTTTGTTTTTGGCAAACGCGAATGATAGGCAGCTCCTTGTTGCATTGCTGATTCATTTAAGCTAGTGTCTAAAATACTCGGACGTTGCTTTGATTGAATAAGAGACGTTATCTTGACCTTCGTCATAATAAAGTTTTCGTCTAACTCTGCTCTGCAAGTGTCAATGCTATGTAGGTTCTCAATTTGTGTCTGAATTTGACATAGTTGACGATAATGCCACTCAAGAATTTGGAGTCGATACTCCAGAACATTCGCATCTTCCTTCTTCCCCTCTAAATCAACCTTTTGCCGTATGGTTGTAATGTGCCGCTCAAATACCGTACGCTGCGATCTCAGGCTAATTAATTTTGCATCAGCATGTTCGCTGCTTGATTTTTGGTCATCGTCTTTGCCCATTTTTGTAATAAAATAATAACCAAAACACCACCAGCAAAGAGTAAGAGCAGCCCTCGTGTTCAAACAAATTGATGTGTATATGTATTGATGACGCGTGAATTTATTAAGATGAAAGGTGTGATGAGATGAAGTGAACTGATTGTGGAGCTTTATGATCCGTTACCAAATGATATGTGTGTATGATGATGTGTGCGAATGTAAGTGTATGTATGTGCATAAGAGAATGTGTAAAGATGTGTACTTGCGGTTTTGCATGTGATGTAAGTATGTGTGAGTGAGTGTAGAATGAAGAGACGCCGACTAATGGCTTGCATGTGCCAGACGAGGTTAGGAAGAGTCCGCCAGGTTATGTAGAACTGCCAGAAAGCCTTGCTTCTTCTGACGTCCGATGCTACTATATGTATCGCTTTACATACAGTAGTTGCTTCCAGTGGCTGAACGACCCTTGCCGTCCGAATGCCCGTTTGACCACTCCACTTTTGCTGATGCAGGTTGGGTTGAATCCGCTTGATGCTGAGTTGATCGCCCTTGTTGTCCCAACTGGTTTGCACTGTAGGTGGATGGATTGGTGGTTGCGAACTTCCTCTGGTGTTCCTCTCTGTGCTGCACTCTGTGATCAGCTAAAACAAATATATTAAGCAGCTGCCAGCGAACTGATGAGATTGGACGAGAACTTAGCTTCTTTCTGTCCTGTCACGGTCGCCATTAATGTTGCCGCGGTATTCGGCACTTATCCCAATCTTCCTTGGCCCTTTGCTCCAATAAAAATGTTCCTGATGTGTATTCGTTTTGTGTGTTCAGGTTTAATGTCTTTTCACTTCAATGTTCCCTTTATGTGTGTGTGTGTAACAAAAAATGCATTAAGTTGGCTGCGCATTGCGCTTACGTTTACATGTTTTCATTTTACGTTTACGTAGTTAGGGTTGCCACGCCGTCGACAGTATGAACTGTGATTTCGTGACACGAATGTATTACATTAAAATAAGCTTATAGGTAATTTCAAATTAGGTGGTAGATCTCCTCGAACATCTGCCAACATTTTATCGTGTTTCTGTAAAGCTGACATTAATTTTGCACTAGACTTGGTGTCCTTGAGACCTGCATCGTCATTAGGTGCCATGTCGCAACTAAATTACTTTAAACTTGGACTTAAATTTTCAAAAATTATTGTCGATCAAAGCAGCAGAACAGGGATACCCACTATACAATTTTAATAGCAACAGCCACAGCACAAATCTGAAGGACAGAAACCACAAAAGATGTCAAAAAAAACCAACAACAACCTTGCTCAGATTTCTGCTTAGCATCAGCAAGAGCTGGGCACTTCAGTTCAAAGACACTAAAATTGACACCACGAAGAAACTAAAATAGCTAACTGTAGCTGTCAATCAACAGTTCTGTGTACTTGATGCTATGCAAATTTCCAAATTTTTACAGTATTACCTCGTAGTGTTATACCACGGTGACACAATAGGACCAGAACCATAAATAAAAAATTATTCATGCATATATGCGTTTTTCGCCCAAACAGTGATTCACTTTGACTTTTTATTTTAATTGATTTTTTTGAAGAATTTATGGGTGCCAAAAATTAATTTCACTGTAGTTCTTGCAGGTTAAACGAACGCATTAATACTCCAACAATATGTGGTTAACTGAGACTAATCAATTTTTGACACTGAATACCTGTGTTCTCATTGTTGAGATTTCCAAACTTTTCATTATTGTGTGGGGACTGATACAAAGTTCCAATAGTTGTCCAGCTCCACGATCAAGCCAGCCACGACTTTTGCTTCCAATTGCTTTCTTGTGCCGAAAAGCCAAAGGTGCACTTTATATAAAGCAATTTGGAAGTTCCACTGCGAGATATGCCGAATGTCGCAGCTCGGGCGCCAAGAGCGGCCTCAGCAGAGCTTTTGTCGCCAACGACATTGAGAGCGCGACAGCACATAGATAGGAGCGCACTATAATAACTTATATTTATGCAGGCAATGGTTAACACAATTGAATCGCTATTGATAAGAGATGCTTCAACAAAGGTTGAAACTGGGCTAACGCTCTTGCGTAATTCATTCATATTTTCATTACATTTTTCCTATTTATTTGATGCTTAACTAAACTGCTTCAACTTCTTCTTCTTTATTGGCCCGATGCTTGCATCACAACCGTTTGACGGTCTCGGCCGCTGCAACTAATGTCCGCCAGTCGCTTCTGCTCCGTGCGAGCTGGCACCAGTTTTTCACACCAAGCTTGGAAATGTCTTTCCGCACCTGGTCGTCCCACCTTAGAGATGGTCGTCCCATCTTGCCTTGTCCCAGTTCTTTCGCATTCCTCTTGTAGACCACTTTTGCTGGAGCTTGATCATCCATACGGGTAACATGTCCCAGCCAGCGCAGCCGCTGTTGCTTTATGGGCTTGACCAGACTAGTATCCCCATAGAGCTTATACAGTTCGTCATTCCTTCGGATGCGAAAGTCCTCGCCAACTTTCAAAGGTCCATAAATCCTGCGAAGAATCTTTCGCTCGAAAACGCCAATCGCCGCCTCATCCGCTGATGATATTGCCCATGCTTCTGCGCCGTATTGCAGGACTGGGATGATAAGCGACTTATATAGCGCTATTTTTGTTCTTCGCTTGAGGTTTCTGCTCTTGAGCTCCCTACTTAGCCCGTAATAGCATCGGTTTGCGAGCGTGATTCTTCTTCGAATTTCCAGGCTGATGTTGTTGTCGCCGGTTATCATCGTTCCAAGGTAGACAAAGTCCTTTACAACTTTAAAGTTGTACTCTCCCATTGCAACAGATTGCCCAAGTTGTGTGTACTTCTGTTTCGAGGACACTAGGTACTTCGTCTTGTCCTCGTTTACCGCTAAACCCATTAGTTCAGACTGCTTCTCAATCTCTGAAAACGCCTTGCTTACTGCCTGTTCGGTTTTGCCGATAATGTCAATATCATCGGCATATGCGAGTAGCATTACATCTTTATTAAAGATGGTGCCCGATCTGTTGGCATTTGGGCACTGGCGCAGTATATACTCCATCAGCAGATTAAAGAAGTCACACGATAAGGTGTCACCCTGCCTAAAACCTCTTTTGGTATCAAAAGGTTTGGAGAGGTTCGTTCCTATTTTGACTGAGCTTTGAGTGTTTCTCAACGTCGTCATGCAAAGTCGAACGTACTTTGCTGGAATACCTAAAGTAGACAGGGCTTCGAAAAACCTTGACCTTATCGGCGTGTCGAAAGGGGCTTTGTAATCGATAAAAAGATGGTGATTTTCGATGTTTCTCTCATAGGTCTTCTCCAGGTTTGGCGCAATGTGAATATCTGGTCTGTGGTGGATTTACCAGGTCTAAAGCCACACTGATAAGGTCCAATCAGTGTATCAATTAGCGGCTTTAGGCGTTCACAAATAATGCGGGACAGAACCTTATATGCGATGGGGAGGAGACTAATCCCGCGGTAGTTGGCGCAAACTGCATGGTCTCCTTTTTTAAAGATTGGACAGAGAACACTTAGATTCCAATCGTCAGGCATGCTTTCATCAACCCATATACGGCACAGAAGTTGGTGCATGCACCTTACCAATTCTTCGCCTCCAGCCTTGAACAATTCAGCGGGCAGCTCATCAGCGCCTGGCGACTTGTTGTTCTTTAGCCTTCGTATGGCTAAACAGACTTCCTGTTGGGTCGGCGGCTCTATCTCTATGTTGTCGATTGGTGGCATCGTTACTTCTCTAACGGCGGCATCATGTTCGTCATCGCCTCCCAGTAGGTTGGAAAAGTAACTTCTCCATTTGTTAAGCGCCACTTGCGGATCTGTGACCAGATTCCCCTGTTCGTCTTTGCATTGTGCGACTCTGGGCTTGAAACCTTCTGTTAATTGCTTAATCTTTTGGTAAAATTTTCGAGTCTCACTCATGCCGAATAACATCTCGACTTCCTCGCGCATGCGCCTTTCCTGCTCAAACTTTTTTTTTTCTAAAAAGGCGTTTCTCCTCTTTCCTTTTCTCCAGGTATCGCTCTTTAGCAGCCCGCGTTACTCTCGACTGCAGAGTTCTCCTGTAGGCAGCGTTTTTCTCTGCAGTAGCGCATCGGCACTCCTCGTCGTACCAAGACCGCTTTCGAGGGGGCTCGGAGTAACCGAGTATCTCCTTGGCAGCCGTACTCATGGAGTGCGAAATACGCTGCCACTGTTCACATATATTGGAAGGGAATGGGGAGGTTTCCCTAAGCAGTTGGGCGAGTTTAGCTGTGTAGTCTTCAGAGGTCCCTTGTGATTGCAGCTTCTCGACGTTTAGCTTTCGACGTGTGCTAGAGCGTGAGGCATGTGCCACACTGAGCCGCGTGCGTACCTTGGCTGCAACCAGGTAATGATCCGAGTCTATGTTGGCTCCTCGAATCGCACGCACGTCTAGTACACTCGATGAATGCCTTCCGTCGATCACAACGTGATCAATCTGATGTCGTGTTCGTTGACCAGGGGACTTCCAGGTCGCCTTATGGATGTCGAGGTGTTCAAATCTGGTACTACTTATGACCATGTTCCGGCCCGCAGCGAAGTCTATTAGCCTCTCTCCGTTACCGGAGGTTGTTTCATGAAGGCTAAATCGTCCGACTGTCGATCCAAAAACTCCTTCTCTCCCGACTTTCGCGTTAAAATCGCCTAGCACGATCTTTATGTCGTGATCGGGGCGGCGCTCGTATAATTGTTCCAGGCGCTCATAGAATTCATCTTTTATCGGGTCTTTCTTGTCTTCTGTTGGCGCGTGAGCAAAGATAAGACTAATATTAAAATATTTTGCCTTAAGTCTGAGCGCGGCTAGCCGTTCATCAACTGGTGTGAAGCTGATGACAGAGCGACGCAGTCTATCACTCACTGCAAAGCCGCACCCAAACTCGTGCTTGGAAACATGTCCGCTGTAGTAGATCTCCTAGGGGGGTGTTGGTTTCTGTTCTGTCTTCTCTTTTGGCCGCTCACGTTAGTCAGCAGCGAATGCGGGTGCATTGCCACTGCTTCCGGTGGTCACCACGAGGAGGTGTGAGTCGACTTGAGACGTAGTAAGCCAGGATCACTCTGGGTTCGCCAAGTTGAACCGATCAGAAGCTTTCCCTGACCACATACGCCCCCGTTAGGTCCAGAAGATCTATGACTAGAAGTTCTGAACCACCAAACTGCTTCAACAAATGCCTTTATCGTCCGTAGCAGAATTGTGATATTACAATTGAATTTGAAAAAATGGCGGCCTTTTAAAAACGAAAAATCGTTTTTTAACATTTTTTTTTGCAGTCCAATGTACGAAAAAAATAGTGTAGGGACGATAGCCACGTTAATTCTGTGTCCATAAAGCCCTACATCATCAAATTCGGTTCGGTAGAACTTGAGAAAACGTGGGCACAATTTTGAAAAACGTGGTTTCGAGATAAAGGCGTTTAAAGTTTTAAGTAATTTGAAAATTGATTGTTTTATCGAAGACATTGGTCGAACTAAAATGGACTATATCTTCCAAAGAATCTCGAATTTTGAAAAATCCTTTTGGGATAATATTTTTTAATATATAAACTAAAAATAAAAAATTGACCTCGAGCCAGCTAAAAAATCCCAAATAAAAAACAAAGGTCACTATCCATAACAACATAAATCTAAAAAATAAAACAAATAAAAAAATGTTGAAAAAAAAATTATCTAGACCAGAAGGCCCTTAAGGCCCTTAAATAAAAATACATTGGAACTATGGCTATTTGTATAACCGTTAAACTCTCAATATCATTCTAAAATGGCAATAATTTACGTATTATTTAATATATTTATATAATCGGGATCATGAATACTCTTAGAGTAATATAGATATGCGTACATTATGACCTATAGGGAAAACTGCGTCACAAACTATTATACATAAATAAATTGTGAACAAGGGATTTTAAACCAATGACTACTGCTATGTTCCACGGAACATAAACAGCACACGTGAATTTCGTTCTTTGTATGTAGATTCTTAATTTATCAACATATCTGTATGTTTTATAGATTGGCCGTCAATAACCTACATTATGTGAGCAATGTCCTTGGAATAAAAGACCCTATACATAAACAAAAAATTTCACTAAAAGCCATGGATGTAGTTCTCTTTGGCCCACCGCGAGGTAAGTAACGACTTGTCCGATTTACTTAATCCTTGAATCGAGAAAGATTTTCTTGATAGAATCGGGTACTCGCTGGAAGGACTACATATTAGTTACACTGTTGCTGAGCGCGATCATCGGTTGCTGGTATGCATATCAGCAGAACAAGAATGCCAAGCGTCACCTGCGGCGAATGGCGCAAGATATGGAAGGGCTCCAGCGAGCTGAGCAGAGTCTTCAGGAGATGCAAAAAGTATGTTTATCCATAACCATTTGCTTCTCTTAACCTTTTCTATATTGCAGGAATTGGAACGGGCCAGAATGGAACAAGAAAACGTCGCTACGGAAAAAATGGACCTAGAGCGACGTTTAAAAGAAGCGCCATCCCTAAGTTCATCTAGTTCGGATCTGGAAGTTCAGCAGCTTAAGAAAGAAATCGAAATGCTTCGTAGTGAGCTATCGCGTGCCGAGTTTGAGCTGGTTGATAATTGTTGGGCGCCGCCACCGCAGCTGCAGTCTTGGCTGCAATACACCTACGAACTGGAAAGCAAGAATCACCAGAAAAAGCGCATTTCCGCAGAAAAACAACTTCAGTCAGCGAGGGAGGCATGTGAAAAGCTACGGAAAAAGAGATCTAGTTTGGTTGGCGCCTTTGTCTCTACGCACGGTAAAAGTATCGATGACGTTGACCGTTCTATTGTAGAGGCACGCAATGCTTTAGGCGAAGTAACAAACGAGCTGCAAGAACGTCTCCATCGCTGGAAACAAATTGAATCATGCCTTGGATTGAATATTGTAAATAACAATGGAATGCCATTTTTGGAGAGTATACTGTATGGGCGCAATGGAGGTAGTATTCAAAGCTCTGGTGGAGCCGGCTCCACAAAAGGCTCCAGAGGCAAGTATGGTGTGGGTGGTGCTTATTTTCTTTCTTGCACAACTGTTTCAATAGAGCGATATAAATTACTTTTTATACCCTTGGAGAGGGTATACTTAAATTGTCTGGATGATTGTAACGCATAGAAGGAAGCATCTCCAACCACATAAAATATATATATTCTTGATCAGCATGACGTCCTGAGTGAATATAGCCATGAAAAAATTGTTTGTTTTCCATGCAATGGAAAATAAAATCGGACAAATAAATAGTATAGCTGCCAAACAAAAGATAGGTCTGAAAAAAGTCTTAATGCTCCCAAACTTTTTATTGATCGATATTATACAGAGGTCCGGAATATCTCACTCAAAATGAAAGTTTTTTAAAATAACCCTGCTATTTTTACTAACTATTCGATATTACTCCCATGAATTCATACCTTAAGGATCCTTAATGTTGGTCCTTTCAGGACATGTGATATATCAAATGATAGGTATTGAGCTGTACATCATGAATGTTTTTAAATTTTGGCAATACACTACGCGGTTCTCAAGATATTTAGATTCAATTTTTAATTTCAATTTTTATAATAAAAATTGACAAATAACTTTTATTTTTGGATTTTTTTTTATAAAAATTTAAAAATAATTTTTATTTTTTGAGTTCTTAATAAAAATTGAAAAATAACTTTTGTGGTTAGACTTTTAATAAAAATTGAAAAATAACTTTTATTTTTAGATTTTTATAGTAAAAATTGAAAAATTCGTTTCGATACAGTATTTCACATAAATGGAAACACTTTCTAACAGCACATGAGCATCAAAGCAAAGCCAAGGTGTTTCTAGTTATATGAAATACTGTATCGAAACGAATTTTTCGTCGTACTCCGTATGGGGCTTGTGAGTGAGAAACACATATTTTCATTTTTTTTTGTGTTATGTGTTTTTCAATAACACTTATTATTGTTAGAAAAATATAAGTGTCTTTTCCTTCAAAGTCTGTGGAACGGGCATTTTCAACACTAAATTTCATTTACAGCCTAAAATTAAACTCCGAGAACTTACTATCTGTAAAGTAATTTCTTACCGCGGTTATACCACAGTGCTCGGCAGAGGTCGTTACAAGAAATTAGTAAAGGAAGTTTGACCTTGTGGTTAGAAAGGGCTGGAAAATCATATAAGGATTAATGCGTAAGCGCAGTTCACAGCTAGGGGACCTCCATGTTAATAAAAACGCTAAGGGCCTATGAACCTGCTTTTCAAAAGCTCAAAGGACCACACTCAATGAACAATGCGAAAGCAAATAACAGTCATTGAAAAATGGCGCTCACACGCCAAAGAAACGCGAATTCACACAGAATACGAGCTTTATATATCACACCTTAATATATCACTAACTACATAGCCATGATTATGAGAATACTCAACCGCGATAAATACCATGGAAGACCAACGGTATGGATTAAGGTCAAAATCATAAAAATGTCTCAAACCGCTTTTCGCGACTGACAAATCATTTAGCAACAGGCGTCATTCAGACGCCTAAGAAAATTGTCTGGCTTCGAGGCGCCGATATGTCGCGGCAAGTGCAATTGCCTTACTTAAAAGTAAGTAGAAACAACAAAATTCATGCTGGGCGCAGTCAGTACAGTGTGCGTGATCGAGACCTGCTAGGCACTGAATCAGAAGTTTGCAAACCAAAGCATGTGCAGTGTGTGTCTAGTTTGTCGACTCGATTTTAGCTGAAAAGGTTGGACTGCTTCCAAACTTAAATTTCGTGCCCACCGCTGCAACGCGCTGTAATAAAACAATATAGAACTAATAGAGAAATTCCACTTATCTTTATTTACTTTCGTTTTTCTGTTACACCATATCTGTGTTGTTGTGTTATTGAAAGACAGATCAATTTTTTTCTCAACAGTTTTCGGTTGACAGAAAACACAAATAACACAAAAATAAAACTAAAAACAAAATGAGAAACCGAAATTGCTCATGATTTTTGTGTTTCTCTCAGTGAGAAACACTTTGAAAATATGTGTTGGAAGTTATTCCGGACCTCTGATATTACACAGTTCGACAAAATCCTACTTTTTTTTAAAGTCCGGCATAAGACCCATAAATTATGATAAAAGACACCTTTGTAAGCATCACCTAATATCCATTTTTCCTATTGAAGCCTCGGTTCGCTTTTAATGGGTACTTTTGTACTTGCAACACATAACGACAACAATTTTAACTAAGTTTTAATGGCTTAAGATAAAATTCTCCAAAATTCAGCAAATGTGGACAGGGTTATTGGAAACGCAATATATAAAATTCACATAATTCGCGCAAACGGTTAAGGTACTTCCAGAAGGGGTTAAACCTTCATTCTTGAATATCTTTAAAAGCGCACGGTAGATTTGTGCTAAGGTCGTTGTTTATGATGCTATAATGGGCTATTGCATTTCCCTAAGAGATGGTACTCGACAGCCAAAAAACCGCGATGCAAGGGGTATTATTATTTTGCCAAAAACTTTGCAACGCATAGAAATATCCATTTTCGACCCTATAAACTATATATATTCTTGATCAGGGCGACGAGCTGAGTCGATTGAGCTTTGTCCGTCCATCTGTATGTCCGTCTGTCTGTCTCTCAGTTTTAAAGCTATCGCTGAAACTTTGTACAGAGTCTTGTTTTTGCTGGAGCCTGCTAAATTGTCGAAACCAGCATAAAGTATATATATTCTTGATCAGCATGACGAGCTGAGTTGATATAACCATGTCCGACTGTCCGCCCATCTGATTCTATCAGCCATGTTCTGAATTCCACTTTCACAAAACTTTTGTGATTTCAAACCGGTTTTAGTACTAGATTTGGACTTTAAATCACAAAACTTTTGTGGAAGTGGAATTGAGAACATGGATGTATGCTATCTCCTCCGTTAGTTTTAAAGCTATCTTAACCAAACTTTGCCGAAGTCTTTTGGTACAAATACAGTGCACATTTGGCGGAACCGGCCGGATCAGTTGACTTGCTGAAGTCATAGCTGCCATAGAAACGATCTGTTGAAAAACTAGTTTTAGTGAGAAAAACTTCATTGTTTTCAATGCTATCGCTCCCAACCCTCGTATTTATAAGTTTACTATGATTTTACATAATTTGACCAAGATGTCGAATTCGGAAAACTATATAGTATAGCTGCCATACGAAAGAAGATAGGTCAGAAAAAAAGTCTTAGTAAAAAAAACTTTTTTCTTTTCAATACTATTGCATCCAAACTTGTCACTGATCAATGTTACATGCTACCACACAAGTCTGCCAAGTTTGATCTAAATCGGATGCATATAGCTCCCATAGAAACGAAATGCCGAAAAAGTAGTTCTAGTGAGAAAAGCTTTTTTTTAACACTACACATTGCAGTTATGAATTATCTGCTTTAGCAAAATTTTGGAGAGTTTGATCAAAATTTGATGAATATATTGTATAGCTTCCATATAACAATCTGGCAGGCATATATCATGCTCCAAGGGTATATAAACTCGGTCGAGCCGAAGTTAGCTTCCCTCTTTTTTTTTAATAAAAATTAGTCCTATCAAGCCTTAATTATTAACTGACTATATTATGAGCAATATTCGCAACGGCTCAATATTAATCGGCTCTCTTTAATGATTCAATGTATTTTTCACGATTCTGCCTTTCTTTTTAAAACAGCACGCATCACTAGCAGTACTGATGATCTGGATGACGAGTCTGTGCAAGGTAAGCTGAATTTCGAGAACTTTTCCCTACTTGCTACGGAATAAGCCTACCATGATCGGGTGTCACACGCAACTCAGCACAGCTCAACAGTTCCAGGCCGTAAATTTGACCAGCAGACGGACTATCAGACAGTTTAGGCACAACCTGGCCTTAAATTGTGTGTCTAATACATAAGAGAAGGAGCAAGCGATGCTCCACTAAGGAAGGGCTTGTATTATCTTGTATATATGTACTGTAACTTACTTATTTGTATTTGTATCTACATTAATGTTGGCGTAGTAAGTATTTTATTTCAAACAATTTAAAAACTTTATTTGGAAAACGCAAGCCAATATACCCTAAGTGCTGCGGAGAATTTTGGTATACGTAGACAAAAAACATTTTTTAAAGCGTTTTGAATTCCGAAATATTGTACCAAAGTGGTCCATTTTTATCCAACTGTCAGTCAAACAGGCAATCTTCACATGATGCACAAACAATTTCAATAAATTTCCTCCAACTGCGTAAAGCGTCACTAGAGAGTGCCACTTTGTTTAAAAAATAAAGACATTTTTTATTTGTCTGATTACTTTAGACGAACCAAGTTGAATTTCTCAATTTACTCTTAAATTTTATGTTAATCCTCACCGTAGCTAATAGTTTAGTTCCATCCACAAGTAATCAAAAGGGCAAATGGGGAATAATAGGACCTATTATCCAAATCCTATATTTGTTTTATTATAAGTAAAGAAGAATGAACAAAAAATTTTATTTTAATGTTACATGCGTGCGACAGGACCTTAAAGTTTAGAAAAATTAACTCATTCGCAGTGATTAGAAAGGTACTTAATTTTTTTTACCTAGTTGAGGTACACGGTAAGTGTCAAAAAATATACATAGGTAAGGTTCTTTTAATTTAAAAGCATGGTTTATCCGAAGATAAAATGGAATTAAAAATTATTGGTCGGGATCGGGACGGGACTGGATTAGTGCAAAATCCAGAAACTTTTCGGGTCCTGATTTAAGAACCTGACTTAGCAACTTGAGTTATCTAATATGGGTGTCAGGTTTTCTGAATTCGCTGATAGTTCAACAAAGTGCACTGATGTCATTTTTGAGCAAATTATTTTTTTTTAAAACATTCAACATAATATAAATATTCTAATTTTAACGATTTGGAAAAATTTCAAAAACATTCCTTTATTAAAAAAATTGGCTAGACAAATGTGCCTTCATGTTCGGCCAATAGAGAATGGCTGCGACAGGGAGCATACTGGAATAAATACGCAGTCGCCTACTAGCTGATAACTTTGAAAGGATTCCGTTTCTTAATAAAAATAACAAAGAAATTACGACCAGGTTTTTTATATTTCATTACGAAGCTTAATATCTATATGTAAGCATTATCTTAAGCCGTTCTTATCGTCATAAATAAATTGAAATATTTTCTTAAAAACAAAAAAAAACTGTCTTCAATTCCTAATAAAAAAAATAACGCCTGAATCGGGATGGCTCGAGATAGACTTGGTCGGGACGGGATAATGAATATTAAAAAAAAAAAATGTTATTTTTAGAGTCATACTAGAGTCATTAATGTGTAAGGTCTTTTATCCAAAAATAAGTTTTATAAATGGAATATTTTAATTACATTACATTACACATGCTTTCAATCACGAGTTTGGGTGCGACTTTGTAGTGAGTGAATGACTGGACCACTTTGTCTCTAGCCGCGCTCAGCTTAGCCTGTTCACACGCGCCAACTTAACACAAAAAAAAAAAGCACGATAAAATGCAATTTCGTGAGCGCATGAAACAACTGTACGAGCGCTACCACTATGACGACATTAAGATTTCGCTTGGCGATTTTAACGATAAAATCTGGGAAGAAGGAGTCTTTGGCTACACAGTCGGCCGATTTAGACTCCATGAAACGACATCCGCTAATGGAGAGCTAATAGATTTCGCTGCGGGCAGGAACATGGTCATAAGTAGTACCAGATTTGAACATCGCGTCATTCATAAGGCGACCTGAAGGTCCCCTGATCACTTAAGCAGATTGATCACGTTGTGATCGACGGAAGGCATTCATCGAATTTACTAGACGTGCGTGCGATTCGAGGAGCCAAAATTGACACGGATCACTGTCTTGTTGCAGCCAAGGTACGCACTCGGCTCAGTGTGGCACATGCCTCACGCTCTAGCACACGTCGAAAGCTAAATGTCGAGAAGCTGCAATCACAAGGGACCTCTGAAGCCTTCACAGCTAAACTCACCCAATTAAGAGATATCTCATCATTTCTTTCTGGTGTATGCGAACAGTGGAAACATACTCCACGAGTACGTAGATACTCGGATACTCCAAGTCCCCTCGAAAGCAGTCTTGGTAGGATCAAGAGTGCCGCCGCGCTACTGCAGAGAGAACTCTCTATTTGCCCAATCTTTAAAAAAGGAGACCCTGCAGTTAGCGTTAACTACCATGGGATAAGTCTCCTTCCCATCGCATGTAAGGTTCTGTCGCGCATTATTTGTAAACGTCTAAATTTGCTTATCCACCATAGACCAGATGTTTCCGCTACTCCTGTAGACAAGCTTGAGCTCCCACCAAAATTACGCCCGTCTGCTTATCGTTTGAATAGAAGAAAAAGGTTTAGTTAACAAGCCAACCTCATGGTTTTCCTACAAAAGTTATCGATGATCGATAGCAAGGCATACTAAACAAGGTAGGCTCACTCGCTCTCTCAGAACTCCGTATATTTCCGTATCTCCGTATAAGCTAGAGAGCGATATATTTCAATACAAAGCCTACTAAGCTACTTAGTAAAACACAAAAAATGCGTCCGCGGAGATGCTTTGCCATGGAGCAAAAAGTATTAGAGAGAAACGTTGCTCAGTCGACACCGCTTCTGTCAGAAAATTGTCAGCTGTTCGCTCTCATTTACGCTCTCTAAATACTTTTTGGTCAGCTGTTCGCTCTCTATGGATACATTTGGGTTATGGTCGTCTCGCTCTAACCACAGTGATTTCTTACTGGCAATTTGAAGTATCTTTTTGGGCACTATAAGCATCTTTTTGGGCACTATCGTTTAGCACCAGCAAAATTGAGCGGCAGCGCAAAGTGCCTCTCTAATATTTTTTGCTCTATGGCTTTGCTTACAACAGTTGTTTACTGACTGAAATTTAACAAGTTGTCAAGAGAGAGAGTGAGTGAGTCTTCCTTGTTTAGTATGCCTTGCTCGATAGTACAAAATTCGATAGTACAATACTCATAGTAATTCAAGTGCCTAACAACTAGTTCCTTAGGAATTCAAACAAGTTCAGTTACTTCAATTAATTATAATATACTTTGCGCGCAAACATACTTCCCGCCCTGGAAGCTCCTTCCTAAATAACCATATCTTTAGTCCAAGGGCAGTGGGCTGAGCTTGTGGACGTTCCTCTTGAAGAATTCAGTTTTTGTCTTGAGGGTGACAACACGAACAACGCCATCAGTGCCTGGATGCACTTCGTGCACCCGTCCAAGGACCCAGTGCCCAGGATATATGTTGTCCTCCGCAATGAGAACCAATGTTCCAAGTTGAATGTTCTTAGATTTCGCTCCTGTAAAAGGGTCAGATACTCAGTTGACCACCGCTGCCAAAATGCGTGATGAACTGCCAAAATGCGTTTCCAACGGTTCGTCATAGACAGCTTCAACACGCCATCATCGAAACGTTCAGGCATGGCATTAAGTGGTCGACCAACCTGGAAGTGACCAGGCGTCAAGGCCTCGAAATCGTTTGGATCCGACGACAATGGGAGCAGCGGTCTGGAATTCATCACGGCCTCGGCTTGAGCAATAGCAGTGGACATCCATACACACAGCTGACTAACATCCTTTTAGCCACTTTGTCCGCGCTCTCCCAAAGTCCACCAAATTGGGGGGACCGCGGGGGTATGAAATGGAAATTCACCCCCTAAAAACTGCATTTATCCAAAATTTGGTTCCGGCTGCTCTCATCTCAGACGACTTCTAATGTCTTCTGTAGCTCTCGAGCGGCGCCCACAAAATTAATGGCGTTGTCGCAGAAAATCTTAAGTCCACTTCTGGCAAAGAATCGCTTCAGTGCGGCGATGAAGGCGTTTGTACTTAAATCTGGCACCAGCTCAAAGTGGCAAGCCTTGGTCGTAAAGCATACCATAACGCATAGGTACACCTTCACTGGCCGACCTCTGATGTTGAAGTGTATCCTTAGGGGACCGGCAAAATCCAGGCCCACCTTCTCAAAGGGATGGACACCAATGCGTACTCGACTCGCAGGCAGCGGCCCCATCATTTGGCTGGACATCCTTGGTCTATGTCTGAAGCAAGCAATACATCTCCGCACCGTTCTGCGTCTCACCCAGAATCTTTGCCTTACAATCGCACTCTACAGCAGTGCTCCGACATGCATATTGGCTTGATGTGTGTATAGAAATATCGAATTTACTACGGCATGATCAATTGGCATTAACATTGGGTGTTTAACCCAATACATCCGTTTTGGAAAGTCTAAAACCTACACGAACGATTGGTACCCCTTGCTTGTCATATATAAACGGATTTAGCCCTTGCACCTTCGCGGTATTAATGACTTCTTTTCTTTTCAGTCTATAGATTTCCTCATAAAATCTTACGTTTTGCAAGATAAAAACGATGTAATCTAAACCATCCTTCAACTCGACTGCAGTTAGCGCAGTTTCTGGTTCAGAATTGACTTCCAACTTTTGCACAGAACGACGCCAGCAAAATATATATCCGAAGACTCGTTGCAATTTTTGGAAATCGTTTACATATACACAATCTTTTAATATGTCAATAATATGTTCTCTGTTGCAATCAGACAAAACTTACAGCTTCGCTGTTCTGGCATATTTTCAGAGCTGGCCACAGCTCACTAGGCTCCTGCAGAAGTTTCGGGCCTTCCAACCATAACGATGAATTTTTTAGGTCTGCGGTGCGTAATCCACGGGACACAATGTCGGCCGGATTAAGCTTTGAATCGACCTTAAACCAATCTTGCCTATTGCTGAATTCCTGGATCTGAGCGACTCGGTTGGCTACGAAGGTTGCCCAGCGACTAGCATGGAACGACAACCAATTTAGCACAATCGTAGAGTCCGTGAAATATCGAATTCGGGAAACCGTTTGGTGAATACATGCGACTACCCTAGCCATAAGTTTAGCCAAGAGAAATGCCCCTTTCAGCTCTATGCGTGGCAACGAAGTAACCTTAATTGGCGCTACCTTAGATTTCGCTGTCACGAGTTGCACAAGGATTGCTTCTGTATTGTCGATCACACGCGCGTAAATCACACACCCATATGCACGGCAGGATGTGTCCGAAAGCCCACAAAGCTCTAGGCTCTTCATTTCGTTACTCCGCGAGACTACTGACCGTGGAAGCGAGCACTCGTGTACAATTTTTAACTTTTCTCTATATTTCTTCCACTGCATTTCAAAAGTGGCAGGTAGCTCCGCATCCCAACCCTGCTCAAGGAGCCATAGCTCTTGCAGAAATATTTTTCCAAGGATCACAATTGGACTTAGGAATCCAAGAGGATCAAACAACTGAGCTAACTCAGACAAAAATACACGTTTTGTAATGGGATCCGACTGATTGTCTGTCTATGAGAACTTTAAAAGATCTTCGCTGGCAGACCAACCAATTCCCAGTGTCTTTACCACGTCTGCAGTCTTTACTGCTAACGGCCCTTCATCCATGCACTCCCCTAAGGGAAGTTTGCTGTTCGACCGCCATTTGTGGAGGTCAAACCTTCCTAATTGTGACAATTCTGTAACCAAGAGCTTTAACCTCTCCACTTGCTCCACGGAGTCAGCTCCACCCAGCATATCATCCATGTAAAAATTTCTCCTTATCGCTTTCGAAGCTAGCGGATATTCTTGTGCATATTTCTCGGCCATATAAAGTAAGCAACGAACTGCCAGAAATGGTGCAGAGCTGGTACCGTATGTTACGGTTTTTAAGCGCAGTACCTTTATGACTTCAGTACAATTCTGCCTCCATAGTATGCACTGGTAATTACAGTCGGCTTCGCTGACTAGAATCTTTCTCAAAATTTTTGATATATCAGCCGTTAAGGCGTATTTATAAAACCGAAATCGGACTAGCAAGGCTTCATTTAGCGATGCTCCATTGTTTCTCTTACACGAAGCGTCAAATACGACACGCAGCTGAGTAGTCAACCTATCCGGTCGTATTACCGGATGGTGAGGCATAAAATATTTTACCCCGTCTATCTGGGCAGGATTGACTTCCTCTAAATGACCGAGTCTTCTGTATTCTTCAATGAATTTCGCGTATTGCTCCTTTTAAACCCGGGTTACGATTAAGCTTTCACTCCAGATTAAAAAAACCTATATTATAAGACTCCCCTAATTCAATTTTAGCTTCTCTTAATGAAAGGTTAACAACGAACCGGTTAGACGGCGTCTGCGTCACGGTTGAGACAAATTTCTCCTCGCATTGTTTTTCTTCTTCCGTAAATTTAAGAACAGACTGCGAAACTTCTTCGCACTGCCAAATCTTTTGCACTAACCTATGCAAGCCCTCATCATCGGGCGTAGAATCCGAACTATTGTTGACGATTAAGGATATGCCATTATCCAATAAATTCGCCAACTAAAATCCAACCTAACAAGGATTTCTACAATAGTGGCATATTTGACCCTAATTTGATTTGGCCAACAACTATGATCTTAAAGAAGAGCGGAACACCTATCAACATGTCGATCCTTTTCGCAGATGAGAATGCCGGATCTGCTAGCTGTATTCCACTGGGCACATTTAACCCTATTGCAGCTGCTGTGCTTGAGGGGCTGTACACATCTCTGTACCTCTGCTCTTAATGCCCTCTAGTCGCTTCTGCTCTGTGCGAGCTGGCACCAGTTGTTCACACCAAGCTTGGAAATGTCATTCCGCACCTGTTCGTCCCATCTTAGTGGTGGTCATCCCCTCCTGCCTTTTCCTTCACATTCAGCTGCCTTCGCTTTGTACGCCCTTCTTGATAGAGTTGGAGAAACATCGATGTCTACGTACATCGATGTTTTCAATGCTTGAACAGTAAAACTTTTTTGCTTGAGATTAAATTGAAAATAAATGAAGAATGTATATAATATAAAATTATTTGATATTTTATTAAACCAATCTTCCCTCTGGGGCTCTACATCAAATATTTATTTTTAAGTCTTTTTAAAATTATTCCAATTTTTATAAAGGAACATTAAACTCTCCCAATTCTTTGGCCTTAAGAACCAGCATCCGACAGGGTCTGTAAAGCTTTACTGAATGTTCTTTTAGAAACTGTGGATATTTCCGGAATACATACATATTTTTTAGCCACTTCTTTTAGTGGGCTCAGACACCTTGGAGAGACTTACCTGTACTTCCCATTTGTTGTGTGTTTCGCTGAATCTCGCACATATTGGGAAAACTAAATTCTCCCAGAAATTTTCAAGTTGGCATCTTAAATAATGGTAAGGACTTCTGAAATTTCTTGTAAAGTTTCCATTTGAGGGCTTTTAAGTTGTTTAGAGTTTGGAGCAAAATTGTGGATAAATTGGTCATACAAAATTCATATTCGCTTTATCAATAAATATTGTGTGTGGCCCAGTGGTTAGTGTGCTGGACTGCTCGGCGGGAGGTCGTGGGTTCGATCCCGCCTCTGAACATCTAATAATAAAAGTTTTTTTCTTTCTTTAGAAAATAGCTTTTACACATACGGTCACCTTCACCAGCTAGTGGCGCCAGCTGTGAAGTAACTAGCCATGAAATAGCAAATTCTCAAACTTTGCCGTTCGGATCCGGCGTTAAACTGTAGGTCCCTTTCTCTTGTGCGAAAAATTTAAAGCACACACGCCAAGAGATTGAGAGAAGCTTGGCTTGGCCCCGTTGGAGGAGCTGTATAGCCAATTTTACATTTACATCTGAGTAGCAACTTCTCGAGTAACACCATAAATTTATTTTTTACGCTAAAAATTAGTTGCTGTTTGTACTGTTTTAGTTTTTAATTGGTCACAGTACTTGATTTAAAACCTCACCAACCTAAGGCAGGGGAGTCGAAAGATCTCTTGAACTAAAAGGGATTGTGTGCGTTCAAATCATGGAAAATTTGTGAGTCTTAGTAAATCGCACGCTTTTTTATTGTTTCATCTAAATTACACTGTGACACATTTTTTAACTCAAACACGTTGATACGGTCGAGACCAAAAAATTCTAAAAGGGTGTGATGGCAGTATAAAAACCCTGCCTGGGTTTGCTCAGATTAGCTGCCGTTTTCTTTTTATTGATCTTAAAGTTTTTAGCCTCAGACTAGGATTATCTGTACCATATCTCGTAAACTATTTTGAATTTTGCTTTTATGACATTAGCAAAGTTGTTGCTCTTGGCTTGGCCTACAAAACATTTCTTTATAGCAAATCAAAAAAATTACATCTTTGTACTTGAAATTACAATAGATGTCTAAAATACCAAGTTTTCCGAACTTTTTCCAGTTTTTCAACTTTTTCCTGAAACCATCCGCAGCCGCCGTTTCAATATGCATGTAAGTATGTTCAAGAATAGAGAGAGAGAGATAGTGAGAATACAAGAGAGCCTTACAAAGGGGGCTGACTCTTTAGTTTTGAGACTTTAACAATTTATTACATTAATGCAATGAATGAAAGAACCAAACATCGCCCGCGTTGAATGGCCGCGGGGCTTCAATACAAACAATCATATTTCTGGAGTCGCCTGATGGGCATATTTGAAATGAATTTAATGGCCTCAAGGGCATATTTACAATGTCTGCTTCATTGCTGGATCACTCGACGCTGCAGCACCAGGACCTGCAGACTCAATTGGTAGGGGTGCCAACTTATGAATGGCTCTCTTGAACAAGTCAGCCTTGGTCCTAACGGTCGCTACCCGCACCTTTCCATCAGCGCCTTTGTTGGTATTCTCTACGACTCCTATTAGCCTTTGATGAGAACGACCTCGCCTGGTTCCACGTTGCGTGTTTCTTTGGTCCACTTCACGCGCTGCTGTTGCCCTAACAGGTAGTCGCGTGTTCAGTCGATCCAAAATCGCTGCTCGATTGCGGATATCCTCTGCCATCGCTGCAAGTAGCTCAGTTTGTCGTCTGTGACTGGCTCTGGCAACGCGGATGGCAGCGCTACGAGAGTTGTTCCGATTAGGAGATGCGCTGGAGTGACTGCTTCGCCATCGTTGGGACTGGTGTTGTCGACGACCATTGGCCTCGAATTGAGAATGGCTTCGACTTCCACCAGGACGGTTTCCAATTCGTCTTGCCTGAAAGTGCGCTGCCAATGGCCTTGATCAGCAGTGTTTTGGCCGACTTGACGGCCGCCTCCCACAGTCCTCCGAAATGAGTTGCTCTAGGTGGGATGAACACGAAAGTGATCCCTCTGGTGGCGGCAAACTCCATGATGGTGTTCTTGAACTTCTCGTCCAAGTCCGTCCACGTACTCAGCATGCGAACACGACCGACAAAATTGGTCGCGTTGTCGGAATACAGTTTCCGGACAGGTCCATGCCGACCAATGAATCTGGATAATGACATAATAAAAGAATTATCCGTCAGATATGAAACAAGCTATAAATGTACAACCTTACATGTGAAGCATACAAAGACTGTAACGACCTCTTTTTGTGGCACGGGCGTAGCTCGCCGTTACCAGGATCCGTCACAGAAACTATTTGTTTCTGGGACGCTTGGTTCTTTCGTTTGCTGGAATCTCCACCCGCCCAAATAAATAGAAGGCGTGTTGTTCGTTATCTCGCGTCTTTCTTTGTGGGAACATGCCTACCCGCGTGTGTCGTGGCTGTACCCTACCGGATGCAGTGCGTCAATCTTGTTGGACACAGCCGGGGAGCCGATTTGGAAACCGTACACCCTGTGGCTCCCCACCGCCGATTCGAAATCCGCGGGGTGGGAGTTGCACGGGCACGCTACGGTGCTATTCAACCGGGAATCCCGTCCAGACACAGATGCCGATTCGGAAGCCGCACTATTGGACTACGCACTACGGGAGTCCCAAAGATTGCGTCGGTTCTTTGCCGGATGCAGTGCGTCACTCTTGTTGGACACAGCTAGGGGGCCGATTCGGAAACCGTACACCCTGATTCGAAAACAACGGGGTGGGAGTTGAACGGGCACGCGATGGTACTATTCAACCTCGATTCCCGTCCAGACACAGATGCTGGTTCGGAAATCGTACACCTGGATTCGACCACAGCCGATTCGGAGACCGCACTAGTGATCCCTTTGGATGAGGTGGTTGGTTCTTACTTGTTGATCTGCTACTCCAAGATGTTGACTCGACCAGCGCCATCGTCTGATTGACTGGCAGCCCGCTGAGCCTCTGCTTTTATGTGCGGCTGGCGGCGCCCTGTGGCTCCGGTCGCAGCTGATCGTGGCAGCGTGCGCGCTATCGATAACGATGGCTCGTGTGATCAGCTGGCTGCCTATCGATGGCGCGCGCACTATTGTTTGAAAGTGCGCGCGTATTTTGAATCTTTTATTTGACTTATTTCTATGGAATTTATTAAGGGTGGTTCAGTTGATTACACAAGTTTACAAAAAAAGGCCATTTTTTGCAACAGAGAACTTTGCAACTGTTCCTTATGTATTTTTGGCTGCTGAACTCAGATAAATTGTCGGTTTTCTTCCAGCACGTCAGGTTCACGAGATATTTGCATTAGAGAGGTATCCTTACATTTGTTGGTCGTGTGGCCACATTTAGTGTCCTATTCGAACCAACTTTGTTTTAATGTAAGCTGCATTGAATGACGTTAAAGAAAAACCAAACACGAAGTTTTGATTTTGCTGATAAGGTACCAATTTTTGGATTTGAACATTAAAAATGTGGGTTTTTTTTTAAAAAAATCGGTTTTTTTTTGCAAGTTTAAGAAATTCTGTAAATTTTTCTGCTAATATTAAAAATCTTAGAAAAAAATAGTTGGTAGTCCTTTGTTTTTTCTTATTTCAATTATTTTCAGTTTTTCGATTTCATTGCGATTTTAAAAGTTATAGCCCAAAAACTAAACAAATTTTCGACTTTTTTTGGACAACATTTACCGCCAAAATTTCTTGTAGCTTGAAAATAACATGGTAGTTATTTTTAAACCAAAGAATGGATATTAAAAAATGATTTAAGATCGATTTTTGAAAATTTTTAGACATTTTAAGGCTTAATATTGTTAAAAAAAATGTTAATCGGGGGTGCCCCAGAAATCTCTAGAGATTTTGCCCACGGTTGGTTTGTAAATCTCTCAAAAAATTCGTCGGTGCCACAGAACTTCGAGAGATTTCATTTTCCTATTAGAAAATCTAGTTAGAACAGCAGATGTTCCAATTGAAGTTCCATCTCTAAAAACAGGGCTGAATCTCTCGCCAAAAAATTTCCCTTGTTTTAGTTATGGTCTAATTTGATGTTTAACTGAAATATTTTGATTGTGTAATATGTTTTATATTGCATTTTTAAAATATAATTCAAATTTAATCCCTATTCTTCATTCATTTCTGTGGCACTCCCGAATATATCACAAAATTTTTTAAGGTTTTTGAACAATAACTTTTAAAATCGCAATGAAATCGAAAAACTGAAAATAATTGAAATAAGAAGAAACAAAGGACTACCAACTATTTTTTTCTAAGATTTTTAATATTAGCAGAAAAATTTACAGAATTTCTTAAACTTGCAAAAAAAATCGATTTTTTCAAAAAAACCCACATTTTTAATGTTCAAATTCAAAAATTGGTACCTTATCAGCAAAATCAAAACTTCGTGTTTGGTTTTTCTTTAACGTCATTCAATGCAGCTTACATTAAAACAAAGTTGGTTCGAATAGGACACTAAATGTGGCCACACGACCAACAAATGTAAGGATACCTCTCTAATGCAAATATCTCGTGAACCTGACGTGCTGGAAGAAAACGGACAATTTATCTGAGTTTAGCGGCCAAAAACACATAAGGAACGGTGGCAAAGTTCTCTGTTGCATAAAATGGCCTTTTTTTTGTAAACTTGTGTTATTTGTGCTTAATTTCTAATGTGACTAATAAATGTGTGGGACTAATTCTAACAGGAAATATTTATATCAGGGATGCAAACCGGTTCTGAACCGAACCGGTTTTTAACCGAACCGAACCGCTTTTTTCGCTCGTGAACCGAACCATAAACCGAACCGGTGTGTTTTCAAAAATGCTGAACCGAACCGAAAACCGAAAAATAAAATGGTTCGGTTCGGTTCACTTCAGCTAGGTATTGAGTTACTGGCGAAAAGTAAGCAAAATCAGCAATTAGCTATAAAATATTGCGAAAATACTTGGAAAAGCAGAGTTGTTGAAAAAAAGCTAAGAACATCAAGCTTATTAAATTTGCTAAGAACCCAAAATTGTAATAAGCCAAGTCTTGATTGTATTATCCGTTGGGGGTCATCTTACTTAAAACGCAAACGTTAACTTTTTATCTTTACAATTAAAGATTGGTTTGAAATAGAAAATGAGTATGAGTATTTTTATGGCTGGCTGGCCTGCAAAGTCATGTTGAAAAAAGGGGAGGACGACATAGCTCAGTAATTTTCAACTCTTTGGAAAAAAGAGCTCCGCCTGTTTTTGAATTCGATTTCGCAGATTCCAGGAATCAAACTTGCTATCAGAAGAGGGAAAAAAGGTATCTTAATCTCATTTAATGTTAATATACAACAAAAATCAAAACGTCAATGAAAACATAACGAATAATTTTTTGAACTCGATAAGTAAAGTCCATTCCATCATATTGAAGTTAATTTAAGTTTTTTAAAAACTATATTATTCCTTGTTGTTTTGAAAATCTTAAATCTCATAAGTATAATAAAACTATTCAAATGGAAATGTCTTCATGAAATCTACCAGTCTTAAGGATCTATCAAAGAAACTTAGACTTTATTAAAAATGAAATGTTTATTCATATAAGGGTTTTAAATGAAATGTTTATTGTATAATAGGGTGTGTTCCTCATATCGACGTCAATTTCCGAATGAACTTATGGATTTCGAGTTAAAATTGTTTATATGTGAAGTGCCAAATATGTCAGAGATTATTTGATCAGGTCAAAAGAAAATTGTAATTATTTGACGATTTTGATCCGCTTGGCTTTCAGTAGTCGATTTCAAACCGTCAAAGTTTCTAAACAATATTAAGTGAGCAAAGATGTTTTCGTCACTTGATATGTAAAGTTGTAGGATTTTAAAACGAAATGAGAACGTTCATACGGAAATTTCCGTCAAACTTTCTGTACAACCCGATTAACTGAAAACCTAAGTTTTTGTAAATGAATAATCCGAATACCTGTATTAAAAATATGCTTCTTTAGTTTATTAAATGAATAAAGAGCGAACCGAACCGAACCGTAACCGCGGATCAGTAAGCCCCAAAAACCACGTAATGAACCGAGCCGGCGGTTCAAACACTATGTGAACAACTGAACCGAACCAGTCCCTATTTCCAAGTGGTTTGCATCCCTGATTTAAATATAAACGTTCAAGGGTATGAATTCCAATTAAACTTATTTTCGAAATGAATAAATGTGTGGGACTAATTTTAACAGGGTATATTTATATATGAACGTAAAACGGTATGAATTTCAAGTAAACTTATTTTTTAAAATCGACTTCAAGTAAACTTATTTTCTAATTGTGAGTATGTATGTGGCGCTATCTCTGAGAGTCGAGTTGGGGTTCTCCATGGGATCTGTGGTTCCGGCGGCCATGGTTTCTTTGCCGGAGTCGGAGTGGCGTTGTTCCGGGGCCGCTTTGGAATCCGGCTCATGCGCCCGGTAGCTCCCGCTACGACGCCTTCGAGTGGGTTTGTGGCTTACCGGGGTGTCCCGTGGTTTGGCGGGTCGTATCGGCGTTAGCGGCAGCCGGGGACGCGTGGGCCAGGGTCTGGAGAGATGCTGGAGCCTTTGTGTTGGCTGCTGGCCTGCCCTCGGTGGAGTTAGTCGGGGTGCTGCCCGGGGCGATCGTCTGTGGGTTGACTTTCTGTGAATTACTACGTTTATGCTATGCTCATTTTGCAAAATCATTTCATGAAATGGGTCCAAAAGTGCGTGCATAAACACCATTTCATGAATTCGCTTACACACAAAAGTTGACTATGAATTCGCTGTCAATTCATGAAATGCCGCGGCGCAGACAACTGGTGTTGCCAGATCTTTTGTTTTTCCATATGTGTGCTGGTCATTTTGTGAATTTTAGAAAAGCTGCATAAACAGGAACAAATTTGATTTTGCAAATTGATGAAAGCGTGAATTTCACAGCATAAACGTAGTAAATGACTCATCCTCTCGTTCTGCTCTCGCTTTTATAAGCGACCGTTTTGAATTTGGCCGTTGGTGGGTGCGCGCGAGTTTTTTTCAGATTTTTTCGTTTGGGTGCCAACGAGAGCGCGAACTTTGAATTTGGCCGTTTGGGGGTGTGCGGGAAATTTTTTAGTCTTTTGTTTGATTTCAAAAATGCGCGCGAAACTTAAACCCAATAAACGACAGTTTTAATTTTTGAATTTGGCCGTTGGTGGGTGAGCGTGAGTTTTGATTTTTGTTTGCGGCCTTGATTTTTTTTCTTTTCGCTTCGTGTTTTTGTTGTGTTTTTTCAGAAAGTTCACATTTGTCCGTTGGGTGTGCTGGGTGTGTTTGACGGTGGCGATGACGGGTGACGCGAAACCAATCACCTTAAAAGGTCCGTCGAATTTATGTGCGAGTTTTGCCGTGAAATTGTCGGTTGCCTTTGACAAGGGGTGTTGTCGAACGCACACCAGGCCGCCTATTCGGGACCTCCAGTCTCGTTTCCTCAGGTTATATGAGTGTGCTCGGTCTTGGGAGGACCTCTCCAAGTTTCGTCTTGCTAGGTCACACGTTTCTCTCATCCGAGCCCATCTTTTCTCCGCATTCTCTTCGTTAACCGCTGAACCCCTGGTCAATTCGTCGAACAAGTTCCCTGGGAGTCTAAGTTATCGGCCGTACAGTAGATAAGATGGGCTGTAGCCTGTCGCCTCAGATCGACTGCTATTGAACGCCAGTACGATTTCAGGTAGAGCTTCGTCCCAACGTGTGTGCTGGTCTCCGGTAAATTACGCGATCATAGTTTTGAGGTTGCGGTTGGCGCGTTCGGTGGGATTTTCCTGGGGGTGTAAGGTGAGGTAAATTGTTGCTGCACACCCCATTTTTCCATTTGAGACTTTACTTTGCGGCTGGTGAATTGGACGCCGTTGTCGGAGATCAGTACTTTCGGGGTCCCGCAGCTTGTCATGATTCGCTCTCTGAACACCCGAAGTACTATGTCAGTTGAGACTTTGCGCACCGCGGTCATCTCTACCTACTTGGAGAACTTGTCGATGAAAACGAGCAGCATCGTGTTCCCATGGCTTGACCGTGGGAGTGGGCCCCCGAAATCGACACAAATTTTTTCCCATGGGGTGTGGACGATTATCGTTAGCATTTTCCCGGATGCCTGTTGTTGAGACACTTTGTACTGTCGGCAGTTCTGGCATTTCTGCACGAAGTTTACTATGTCTCCGTGCATTCCCGGCCTGTAGTATCTTGTCATGATCCTATGTCCGGCGTACGCCTAAGTGCCCGACGGTTGAATGTCTTCGTCTGTGGTCCGTGACGGGACATTGCGGTACAACTGTCCCTCTTCGACGATATAATCCGGCCATGCTTCAGGTGTCATTTATTTTTTTATTTTTAGCTTTTTTTTTTGTATTTATTGAATCTTCTCTCAATGAGACTAACATTCGGCCCTGTTCCGAATTCCGAGTCGGTTTTCGTGTAAACGTTTGCAACTGAATTTCCAATTCAACAATGTTACATGGAAGTTGACAATCATTTCTATGGTTACTAGATCAGGTTTGAGGAAAATCGGAATTGCTTAAGTAATTGAAACCGACTGCTCAATGTCAAGTGGAATCAATTCGACAAAAAGCGACGGCCTAATCTAGTAACCACAGATTTTCTTTGCACTTTTTATATCGATTTAATATTTTTAATTAAGAAAAACCAACGTTTACACGGAAACCGACTCGGAATTCGGAACAGGGCCGATTAAGTTTTCAAATCTTAATCTAGAAACTATTATAAAACCATCCCCTATTGGAGGTAGTTTATTTTCCGCGGCCCTTTAATTCAGTCGTAGGGTTGGTAGGTCTTTCCTTCTGAGGCGAGAGTGCGTTGATTGCAGGGTGAGAGATTGTGCAAGTTCATTAGGGTGGGCAAGAAACTTCTCGGAATATTTGCGTTTGATGTGCTGTATTTCAGTATCGACCAATGGGATCCTGAGGTCGTTGCGGATACACTCGTTGCGAATGTACCATGGCGCTCCAGTGAGTGTTCTGAGAATCCTTGATTGAGATCTTTGAAGAATGTCAACACTGCGCGCACAGGCATTTCCCCATAGCTGCGATCCATAAGTCCAGACAGGCTTAATGATGCTTTTGTACATTAATACTTTATATTCCAGTTTAAGAGGGGAACGGGAGTTAATAAGCCAGTGCAGGCTGTTGGCCTTCAGCTTTATTTGAAGTTTTTTCGAATCTATGTGTTTGCGCCAAGTGAGCCGTCTGTCGAGGTGTACTCCAAGGTATACAACATCGTTTGATTGGGGTATCAATATTGCGTTTAGGGATATCTGGGGACAGGTGTTTCTGTTGAGTGTAAACGTCACGTGTTTGCACTTTTGCTCGTTAATCTTTATTCGCCAGTTGGCCAGCCACGCCTCCACATAAGCTAGGTGGCTTGCCAAAAGTTTTGATGCGATAATTGGACATCTTGATCTGCTTAGAATTGCCATGTCATCCGCAAAAGTGGATATTGTTAGTCGGGGGTCAGTTGGGATGTCTGCAGTGTACAATACATACAGAAAGGGACCGAGAACGCTACCCTGTGGCACTCCGGCTCTAGTGGTGAACTCTTCCGTTGTGTACTCATTTTGTCGGACAGAAAATACTCTGTTGCTGACATAACATTCTAAGATTTGGTGAGTATTTGAGGGAAGCAGTGTCTTAATTTTAAATATAAAACCGTCCAACCAAACGCGGTTAAATGCTTGGGCAACATCTAGGAAAATTGCAGAGCAGTGTTCGTGGTGCTCATACGCCGTCAGAATATCTGAAGTTAATCGATTGACTTGCTCAATGGTCCCGTGTTTTGCTCGGAACCCAAACTGATCAAAGGGAATTATATTTGTGCATGTGAATCAATTTTGCGAAGTAAGATCTTCTCAAATACTTTCGATAAGCAAGGTAGAAGGCTTATGGGTCTGTATGATGACGCTTGAATTTTATCCTTTCCTGGTTTCTGAATCATTATTATTGTCGATTTCTTCCACTGAGTTGAAAAGTGTCCACATCGCAGTACCGCATTGAAGATTCTTTCGATATATGAAATGGCAGGACTTGGAAGTTGCATGATCATTTTAGGCGTAATAAGATCATGTCCTGGTGCTTTTTTAGGATTAAGTTCTCTGATTACATTTTTTATTTCAAGGGAATGAACTTTGATTGGGTCAGTCTGTGCAGCAGTGGGAATCGATGGCAGTGTATATGCATTGGTTGGTGGGTTCGGCTGGAAAACATTTCTTAGGTGAAGTGCAAAAACATTTGCCTTTTCTTCGTCGCTGCGGGCCCATCTTCCTCTCTGGTCCCTTAAAGGCGTGTCTACCTTAGCAGGTGGCTTTATGCTTGCATGTGCTCTCCATAGGGGAAATTTGGTGCTTGTAGGCGACAATTTTTCGATATAACGGCAATGGGCTAGCTGCTCTTCAGCTTCGAGTGCTTTGTGTAGTACGCGTTCTGCATGTCGCAGGCGAGCCCTTGCAGCTGGCGTCCGATTGCTCTGCCATTCTCTTCTTGCACGCCGCTTTTCCGTGACCAGCCGGTCTATGTAGCTGCTCGTTAATCTACGGTCTTGCTTTGGAGTTGTTTTTGAAGTTAGGGGGTTCGAGTGATGAGCAGCTGCAGTAATGATTGAGCTTAGGGATTGGACTGAAGTTTCAATCTCACCTTCGCTGTTGATGGTTGGGCTCAGTTCAATGTGACTACTGATATATTTTTTGTACTTGAGCCAGTTTGTCTTGTGTGATGTCAGTCTTAGGGATACTCTCTGATTTGAGGGCATTCTAGAAGGGTGAAAACAATCGGAGAATGGTCTGACGACAAATCTGCGAGTGCTTCTGCAGTTACCAAATTTTGTGGAACTTTTCTTGTTATGGCAAAGTCAATAAGGTCGGGTATTTTCTTGGGATCTGCTGGCCAGTATGTAGGCCTACCCGGAGATACATAGTCGAGTTTGTTTGATGCGCGCATGAGTACGCTATAGAGTTGCTTCCCTCTTGAGCCCCAGTGAGAATGTTTCGAGTTATATTCACCCGCTGCTAAAAAGTTGACCAAGTGTATTTAAAAAATTCAGAAATTGATTTTCTGATATTGCGAAGCGTGGCGGACAATAAACCGCCGACAAGGTAATATTGCCTCGTTTGGATTCTACACATATTGATGTGGCTTGTAGGTAGTTTTCCGAAAATCCCGATATTGGGTAATGCTTAATGCGGTTTCTGACTAGGATGCCAGTTCCGCCATGGGCTTTACCATCTGGGTGATTTGTGCCGTAAAATGCATACCCCGATAATTGAAAGTTATATCTGTCGATTTTGTTGTCTTGGAGAAATTTTGAAAACTGCACTATTTGGCGAGGAATGACATTTGCATTCCAGAGTTAAACTCTTAGGAGAGCCATTATTTGAATTATCGCGAAGCGAACATTTGAATGAGGATGCCTTGATTCCTCATTTGTTCTTGCATTGTGTTTTGCATGTATACAATGAAATCCTTCAGTGTTTGCTGCAACGATAGAAACATGGATTCTAAGCTACTATAGTTTGATGGTTGTTCCGCTTGCTTATTAATTGTTGGCAGAGCCGGATCAGTTCGTATTTCCGATGAAACTGTGGCTGTGGATGTGGGTCTCTCCATTCCTAGTTTCAATGCACTTGCAACAGAAACGCTTTGGGTAGTACTCGATGGGGCAAATGACGATCTAGCAGCTTTGGTAAAGAATACTCCAGGAGTCGATTGCGAGGGTGTAAACTCTGTGCGCGTATTAATCCTGCTCTTCAGATCTTTGTATACGGGGCAACCTCTGTAATTTGCAGTGTGGTAACCTCCACAGTTACTACAATTTTTAACAGACTTGTCCTCCTTGCTTGCAGGACATCTGGCAGTGTTGTGCAGCTCTCCGCATGCTGCACATACAAGTCGCAGAGCGCAGTAGGCTTTAGTGTGCCCGAATTCTTGGCAATTGGTACATTGTACTGGATTTGTACGTTTGTGGGGCTCCTCTACAGTTATTCTGCGGTGAATAAAAACTGTAGGTTGTAATTTGTTTTGCGTATGTTGCCTTTGCTGACTGATGTCACATAAAAGTTGTTGTTGCCTATTAGTGGGATAAGTTTTGCAACTAGGGTCGCGCAGTTGTTATCTCTTATGTAAAATGGTGGAGGCCTTGGTTTTGCGACATTTGGAGCCTTTTCATCGCACTCAGCATCAAGCTGTTTGCCAAGAATTTGGAACCTATTTCCAGTAAGGGGATCTTTGTCCACAGGTATATCGCTCGTTTTGTTTATTTTTGGAGTATTGCCGCTTGTTTTGTTTTGTGGGCTTAGTTTTCGCTTGTTTATTTGTACATACCGATAGATGCCAGTCTGGACATATGAGCGTGTGCTTGGTGTTGAGCTTCCCTGTGTGTGTGTGTTGGTGGGAGTGCGGCCAGCGTTGACATTTTTGGAAGATGGTTGGTGATGATCGGTTTATTTTGCATAGTTGTTGTTGTTGTGGTTGTTAAAGTTGATTGAGCTGTAGTAAGCGTTACAGTACTCATCGTGGGCAGAGGGAAGGGGCATTGGGCACTCCATTTCGGTGAGGAAGAAAGAGAGCTTACGTTCGCATTATTTGCCGGTTTGAGCGTGCTGTTGCGGTCGGGAGACACAACTGCAAATTAAGCATTGTTACGGTGTATAGATAGCCGGCCATCGTCTTGCCGTTGTTGCATTTGAGCAGCGAGTTCACTCTGACTCATGGTATTTTTGCCAGTTGCATATGTAGCACTTCTAAACGTTCTCATTTAATTAAATATGATTTAATTAAAAAATCAACAAATTTGATATAATTGGACAACATAAGCACGAGTGCCTATGAAAGTCCAATAGCGTCTTTTGTCGCGGGTCGAAGATTTTATTTAAATAACCGATTTAAACACTTTTATAACGTTTGTAAACGGAGCTCGAGAAAAACACGTCTGACCTCGTCGGCGGTTGAAGGTTAACCATTTTATCATCATTTATAATCCGATGAGTTTATCCTGGATCCATTTGTCTGGTACCGTTTCAACGCCGTGTGCCTCTTTGATGGGAAATCGTGAGAGAGCGTCGGCCACCACATTGAGCTTGCCCTTCCGGTACCTCACCTCAAACGAGTATGGTTGAAGAGCGAGTGCCCAGCGGGCTACCCGACCGTATGGACTTTCGTTTGAGTTGAGCCACTTCAAAGCCAAATAGTCGGTTACTACGACGAAGTAATAGCCCTCTAGGTACATCCCCATCTTGTGGATTCCCCAGAATATGGCCAAGCACTGTCTCTCCGTCGCGGAGCAGTTGAGCTCTTCTTTTCTTAATTTTCGGCTTGCATATTCGATGTAGTGTTCCCCTTCCTCATTTTCTTGGGTCAGCACTGCCCCAAGCCCGCTATCGCTGGCGTCGGTTTGGAGGACGAAGGTCCTTGTGAAATCTGGGCAGGTTAGGACTGGAGGGATTCAAATTACTCTTACAGTGGCAATGCTAAATGCATGCTCATCGTAAGGCTGTGTGCTCTTATATGGTATATATGTACGTATTTATGCAACTTAATATCAAACTGTAATTGGAATGTGTACAGTGGTCACTGCCTATGATATACACATACTACACCTCCCCTTTTAGAAGAATAAATTTATATATGGGCATTTCCATGATGTCGAACGGGACAATCGTACGCATTTAAACATTCAAAAAAGTCAAAATAAAACGGATTTTTATTTTCACAATAGGCTTGACTTATAGCTCTTCAATAGCCCTACAATTGATGCAAGGATCGATTTTGGAAAAGTTTTTGGTTTCAAGATAATCGCAAAAAAAACATGACATTCGCACGGGACAAAAATAGATGTGGTTTTCGCGGGACACCATTCAAACGCCGAATTCAGCGAATCCTGAGGCAATATTTTAATGCGATAAATATAAGAATGTAGTGCATTGATGTCTCTTTAAATGGTTTTTATTTCACCCAAAATATTTTAGAGTTTTTTTAAAATGTAAACTTAAACATTTTGCACGGGACAGTTTTTTCCATCATTATATTTATGTGGTTTCTGCTATAATGCGAAGCAAAAACTTATAGTAAATTGTATTGACATAGTTTCTCATGGTTTCTTATGCATTCTTGTATAGCCCTTTTTACCATCAGAAAGATTTTAGATAGCGAAAGTACATGTAATCTTAAGTCACTTTTTTTCAAAAAATTAAACAATTTTAATGTCAAAATGAGAAAAATTGCGCTAGCCTGGCCGTGAACCGGAATATATCCAATTGGGTTATTAGTAAATGTAAGATTAGCTTACATTAGTTTAATTTGGCTGCTTCCCTAAAAAATTCGATAAAATATAGTGTTTTTAACCACTTTTAACGTTTTGGCCCAGGTTGACCTTTTGGTGGAAACGCCCATACTGGTAAATTTATTGATATTGTATTTTTGATATTGTAAGATTTGCGGGCTTAAAAGAGAATTTCTTAAAAAATTTAAAGCTTGAGTACATTTTATTGTCCAAATGAATGGTGTATTTTTTCTACTAAGACGATTTAGTTCACGTGCGTGCTCCGCGAAGTTTTCGATCAATCTTCTGTTATAGTTGCAGACTGCGACAAACCTTTTGGTTTCGTCTGCTGAATTTGGAATAGGAAAATTTTTTATGACGTATTTGTTTTCATCAGGCAGAATGCCGTTGTCTGTACATTTATGTCCTAGGTAAGTCGCTTCGTGACTGAGAAATGAGCATTTGTCTGGGTGCAGTTTAAGATTGTATTTTCTACAAATGTCAAATACATCTTGAAGGTTTTTGAGCAGCCCAGTACTACTAGGTCATCCATATATAGGAAAGCTTGTGCAGGTTGAAATGAGTTCGGTGCGATTGTTACACCGCAAGGTAATCTTTTGAATCGATATGTGCCATTGTATGCAGTAAAGGATGTTATGTCTCTTGAATTTGGGCACAGCTCGATTTGGTGAAAGCCAGACATTAAGTCTAAACGTGAGAAATATTTTGCTCTGCCAAGTTGGTCTAGAATGTCGTCTATTCCACACTGGTCCAAAAGCCAAAAATTTTGGCAGAAATTCAATTTTTTTTTTTTAAGATTTATGAAAAAACAATATTTTTTTCCAATAAAATATTATCCAGGGCAGTTAAAAATCATATTAGTACAATTGAATTTGAAGCACTGCGAATTTAGGCAGCCCTGAAAGTCAGCTGTTCGTTTACACAAACTTTGACATTTTTTGCTTTGCACATAAGAGCATAATTCAAATCAGTATATAATAAAATCTACGTCAAATATTGAAGTAAGCCAAAATGGAAAAAAAAATTAAGGTATGTATATTATAAGTGTTATCACGCATTCCCTGTTTTACGTGATTTGTCTTTGTTAATATGTGTTTTTGTAAAATGATGTTTTTAGCAATTCTAACTTTAAACTTGTTGTGTTCCGTGGAATAAAAGTATGCTGGATTGACGTGGATTGACGGAACTTTAAACGCTATATTATTCTTCAATATGTACATAATACGAGGATATTAATAGTTTTGACCCCTTTTTCCCCCTTTTGCGAAAAATCGACTTTGTTCAGACAACATGTATTTGAGTTAAGGCGAAGTTTTGGCTTGCAAATGGTCGCTCAACCAAACCTTAACTTTTTTTGCGCTGCAGAAAAGTAGCAGGAAGCACACAAAAAACAAGGAGGAGTCGAAAAAAGAAAATAAACATTTTTTTGACTATGTTAATGTTTATTAAAGCAATCGGATGGTTTCAAGATTTAATATGCAGTACCAAACTTGGCTTGCTTCTCGATTGGAAATAAAACTTTTAACCAGGTGAATTCTTTGAAAATGCAGGATGCCCACGATTATTCTATGAAGGGAACTCTCGCTTGAAGCGTAGATTAGCTGCCACGGTTTCAGCAGATCATGGTAAAAATGAAAATCTTCTTATCCATGTAGCAACAGTGGCTGAAACAAAGGCGCATTAAAAAAAGAAGGTAAATGTGTTTAGGCGGTCAGGTGGGTGTGGAGGGGGCTGAGGTGGTTGGGGTGATTTACCAGATTGTTTATTAAAAAAAATTATATATACATTTAAGATTTATGGAAGGTATTTTAGAATTTACTGTATTCAAAGAAATTGGCATATATGGGGCGGTCGAGAGGGCGTGGTCCGATCGGTCTAAATTTTTTCTCATACTTCAAATATGCTATAACCATAAAGTGTACCAAGTTTCAGATCTGTAACTACATTTTTCTAATTTCTGCCAAAATTTTTGACATTTGGACCAGAATATATTCTAGGCAATGGGAATTTATCTGCAATTAATTTTTAATTAATATCTCTGTAGTCAACTACTAATCTCCACCGTTTTTGATCAGTGCCTGGAAGTGGCTTTTTGGGAACTAATAATACACTATGCAACAATTTTTTGATCCCGGCTTCTAAATAGTTGATCCTTACGTAAAATTGCACGCTGAATTCAAATCTTCTTCTTCTTTAATGGCCATTACAACCGTTCGACGGTCTGGGCCTCTGCGATTAACGCTCTACCATTCGCTTCTGTTCTGTGCGAGCTGCCACCAGTTGGTCACACCAAGCTCGGCAATGTCTTCCCGCACCTGGTCTTCCCATCTTAGTGGTGGTCTTCCCTTCTTGCCGCCTCCATAGTCAGCCGCCTTCGATTTATACGCCTTTTTTGCTGGAGCTTCTTCCTTCATCCTGGCGACATGTCCTAGCCAGCGCAGCCGCTGCTGCTTTATGCGCTTGACCAGGCTGGTGTCCCCCCACAGTTCGTCGTTTCTTCGAATGCGGAAATCATCGCCGACTTTTAAAGGTCCATAAATCCTCCGAAGAATTTTTCGTTCAAACACGCCAATCGCCGCTTCATACGCTGCTGTCATTGTCCATGCTTCTGCGCCATATTGCAGGACTGGGATGATAAGCGACTTGTACAGGGCTATTTTTGTTCTTCGCTTGCGGTCTTTGCTCTTGAACTCCCTACTTAGCCCATAGTAGCATCGGTTCGCAAGAGTGATTCTTCGTCGGATTTCCAGACTGATGTTGTTCTTGCTGGTTATCATCGTTCCGAGGTAGACGAAATCCTCTACAACACTAAAGTTGTAAAATTCAAATCTGCTCTCAGATATGTCAAAAGTAGAACGGTTCTTGAGATATCGCGAAATTTCCAATTTTAGTGTTTTAAAAAAAGGTAGGTCTACTAAAGTGCCATTTTCTCTGATTTTAGTCCACCGATATGTACAAACTGGAACCAAAATTAAAAATAATAAAATTATTTCTTAAAAAATCGACAGTTGTTGTAAATCCAACCATAAATGACGAAATTAAGGCACTTCAAAGTTGGATTTTTGAAAATTTTTTGATAATTTTTAATTTTTTGCTGCCTTTCATTAAGTTTTTTCAATCTTACCATAAAAATTGCTCAGGTCTCAGATATCGACAGGATTGGGTAATCTTTAACGAACTTTTTTTGCCCTTGGTCATCGAAATCGGATGAAAAATAAACGCTATATTCACAATTAAGTAAACATACCTCTGTTTGAGAGTATTTTTTGCTAGTTTTTTCAGTATAAATATCACATCTTAGCAAGACAAATAAGAATAAACGTTGAGCACTAGGAGTTTTTATTGCAGTTCAAGGTTGGATAAAAGTACTCAAATGATGTAGACCGCTTTTGTTTTTTGTGCAGACTGTGTGTTTCTCGCAACAAGAACCAGCAATAGTCTCCCATCATTGCCGGAGCCCACTTGCCTTGGTAGCGAACCTCCATCTGCTGCATTTGCTGATGGACGCGTTCGCCATGCTCGTCGCTTTCGTCGCCTAGGTTGTCCGGGAAAAAATCCAAATGGTAGTGCAAAAAGTGAATTTTTATTAACACTTTTAAAATAAAAAAAATTAAATTGGTAAATATAAAAACAAATACGCCTTCTTTGATTTTGGCGTCAGAAAGTTGTGCGAATCGTCCTTTTAAAAATTAAAATGCCGCAAAATTTTCATTTTTATGGAGAGCTTTAACGAAGTTTTTGAAGAGACCAAGCTTAATATGCAACGGAGGGAGAATAATTTTGTCCTTTTGAACTAGGGGCGGAAATTTCACGTTATCTTCTCCGACTACAAAATTGGCCCTGACATCCCAGTCTTTACCCAAGTAATGTTGGCTGCGATCTCGGCTGTCCCATCTGCACAAAAACAGCAATGCTTTGTCCATCCTTGTTGCAAGCCTGTTACCATTGCTCAACTTTCAGATCGGCACAGATATTTCACTGGTGAACTGCAATACAAACTCCTAATGCTTAACGTTTATTCTTATTGAAAAAACTAGCAAACAATACTCACAAACAGAGGTATGTTTACTTAATTGTGAATATAGCGTTTATTTTTCATCCGATTTCGATGACCAAGGGCAAAAAATGTTCGTTAAAGATTACCCAATCCTGTCAATATCTAAGACCTGAGCAATTTTTATGGTAAGATTGAAAAAAAACTTAATGAAAGGCAGCAAAAAATTAAAAATTATCAAAAAATTTTCAAAAATCCAACTTTGAAGTGCCTTAATTTCGTCATTTATGGTTGGATTTACAACAACTGTCGATTTTCTAAGAAATAATTTTATTATCTTTAATTTTGGTTCCAGTTTATACATATCGGTGGACTAAAATCAGAGAAAATGGCACTTTAGTAGAACGTGCAATTTTACATTAGAATCAATTGCTAAAAGTGCGGGATACAAAAACTTTTCAAATTTTGTGACATAGTGTTATTGGACTGTTGTAAGGTGACATAGATGGTTCCATGATATTGTCTTTTATCAGTTTCTTTATTTGCTCATTTATTTCCTCGTTTTGATTCTGAGCTGTTCTATAATTCTTTACATAAACCGGATCATCGTGTTTTGGCTTGAGTTTTTGCTTATAAAAATTGTTCCAAGAGATAGGTTCATCTTCAGTGGCGAAGATGTCAATATATTGGGAGCAAAAATTTTGCAGTTCGTCTGCGGCGAATTCTGGAAAATTTTTACTGAGTCTCTTAAGTATTTCTTTTTCGTTTTTATTTGTGTGTGTACCGGCTGTTAAAATGTTATATTTGTCTAAGTTTTCTGATTTAATTTGGACATTTTTAATTGTTGCATGTTCGTTAGTCGTGTTTATTATTCGGACATGTGTTTGTTTGTGGTTTGCTAGTGTATTAGCAATGAAAATTCCATCAGCTAATTCTTGGTGTGGAATGAAAATGTTTTCATGAGGTGAGTTTACTTCTACAATCGGATTACCTCAGATCTGGCGGGTACTGTAATTGTGTTTATATTTGGTGCATTGCGCATTGGGATAGCAATGTCTTGAAAATAGTCATTAGGTCTGAGAACGATCCAGTCTTGCGTAAGCTGATAGTCTAAAATGCAATTATATTTTTTTATGAAGTCACGTCCTATTATCCCTGTACAATCTATGGGTAAACTTTGTGGTACCACATGGAATTTGTGTTTGATTAATAAATCTTCGCGGATTAAATCACTGTCTACTGTATCTAATGTTGTTATGGTTCCACTGCCTATACCGTTAAGGCGTGTTAATTCTGAAGTGTTTGTTTTCGATTTTTTGTGTATCTCATTTTCTTTGAATACAGATACGTCTGCCCACGTGTCTATTAGGAAGGTACAAATGGAATTATTAAGAGTTGATCTTGTACTTATATAATTATTGAAATGTAAGTTAAACGTATAGACCGATCTCGTAGTTCTTTTAATGTTGATTCTGTGGTAGAGGTGGGTCGTTTCCCGATGCTTGCTCGTCGTTTATGGTCCGGATATTTTAGGTATTTCTATTATTTTGTCTTGGGCTATTGTATTGATTATAACCATTATTATTATTATTATTACCATTCTGTTAAGTATTACGACCATTTTGATTTGGATACCCATTATTATTTCTATTACCATAATTGTTGTACCGGCCTTGCCATTGATTCTGGTATTGGCCTCTGTTTTGCCCATTACCCCGACCTCTTTGACCATTTTGATGGTTGGGGTTGTTGTTGTGTACATAATGGTGTCTGCGTGGCCCGTGTGTTCCGTGCAGGTATTGACAAATTTCGAAATGGCATCATTCATAGTGTTGAATGTGCCGGCCTCCATAACAAGCTTGACTTTATTAATGGAGCAGTTTTAAGACATTGCTTTAATGGCATCTGCAATATACGCAGATTCTAGTGACTTTGTAAACTGTTCGATTTCTTTAGTATATTGGTTAGCCGTTTTATTTTTCTGTAGGAGATTCATAAGTTTAGCCGAAATGACTTCTACCGATTCTCCTTTGACTGATGTTTTCAATTTTCCAATAACTTCAGATAGGGTATTTTCGGTACTAATTAGGTTACGTGCCGTTCCTTTTAATTTAGTTTTTACCAATAATACTGCCGTAGCATCATGTGTATCTTTTATGGTGTTAACTAGTTGTAAAGAGTCTAGGAAGCTTTGTAAGTTTTCTGAATCACCGTCAAACTCGGGAATGAGTTTGGTGGCGGTGTTAAAAAATTAAATGACTGTTTGAGGCATTGTGTTGTCGTCCTCTACTTGTTCTATTAAAGTTTTTTCTTCATATACCTCTGATACGGGTAGTGGCATAAATGTGGCTGGTTTGTAAAAGTGATTTGGTATAATTATACCTAGTAAATGTTTTTCCGTGATTCCTACTAATCTTTCTTTCAAAAGTCTACATACATATGTTAGTAGCTTGACACGTCTCAATATTACCTAATCTTGGCTGACGTCTTAGACTATTTCCCTTACTCTGTTGAAGCTATCTATTAATATAGATATATATAATATTTTTTATTTATACTTCTTCTTCTTCTTTATTGGCCCGATGCTTGCATCATCGCGTTTCGGCTGCTGCAACTAATGTCCGCCAGTCGCTTCTGCTCTGTGCGAGCTGGCACCAGTTTTTCACGCCAAGCTTGGAAATGTCTTTCCGCACCTGGTCGTCCCACCTTAGAGGTGGTCGTCCCACCTTGCCTTGTCCCAGTTCTTTCGCATTCCTCTTGTAGACCATTTTTGCTGGAGCTTGTTCATCCATACGGGTAACATGTCCCAGCCAGCGCAGCCGCTGTTGCTTTATGCGCTTGACCAAACTAATATCCCCATAGAGCTCATACAGATCGTCATTCCTTCGGATGCGAAAATCCTCGCCAACTTTCAAAGGTCAATAAATCCTGCGATGAATCTTTCGCTCGAAAACGCCAATCGCCGCTTCATCCGCTGATGATATTGCCCATGCTTCCGTATTGCAGGACTGGGATGAAAAGCGACTTATATAGCGCTATTTTTGTTCTTCGCTTGAGGTTTCTGCTCTTGAGCTTCCTACTTAGCCCGTAATAGCATCGGTTTGCGAGCGTGATTCTTCTTCGGATTTCCAGGCTGATGTTGTTGTCGCCGGTTATCATCGTTCCGAGGTAGACAAAGTCCTCTACAACTTCAAAGTTATACTCTCCCATTGCAACAGATTGCCCTAGGCGCGTGGACTTCTGTTTCGAAGACACTAGGTACTGCGTCTTGTCCTCGTTCGGTTTTGCCGATAATGTCAATATCATCGGCATATGCGAGTAGCATTACATCTTTATTAAAGATGGTGCCCGATCTGCTGGCATTTGGGCACTGGCGCAGTAGATACTCCATCAGCAGATTAAAGAAGTCACACGATAAGGTGTCACCCTGCCTAAAACCTATTTTGGTATCAAAAGGCTCGGAGAGGTTCGTTCCTGTTTTGACGGAGCTTTGAGTGCTTCTCAACGTCATCATGCAAAGTCGAACGTACTTTGCTGGAATACCTAAAGTAGACAGGGCTTCGAAAAACCTTGACCTTATCGGCGTGTCGAAAGCGACTTTGCAATCGATAAAAAGATGGTGATTTTCGATGTTTCTCTCATAGGTCTTCTCCAGGATTTGGCGCAATGTGAATATCTGGTCTGTGGTGGATTTACCAGGTCACACTGATAAGGTCCAATCAGTGTATCAATAAGCAGCTTTAGACGTTCACAAATAATGCGGGAGAGAACCTTATATGCGATGGGGTGGAGACTGATCCCGCGGTAGTTGGCGCAAACTGCAGGGTCTCCTTTTTTAAAGATTGGGCAGAGAACACTTAGATTCCAATCGTCAGGCATGCTTTCATCAACCCATATACGGCACAGAAGTTGGTGCATGCACCTTACCAATTCTTCGCCTCCAGCCTTGAACAATTCAGCGGGCAGCTCATCAGCGCCTGGTGATTTGTTGTTCTTTAGCCTTCGTATGGCTAAACAGACTTCCTGTTGGGTCGGCGGGTCTATCTCTGTGTTGTCGATTGGTGGCATCGTTACTTCTCTAGGAGCGGCATCATGTTCGTCATCGCCTCCCAGTAGGTTGGAGAAGTAACTTCTCCATTTGTTAAGCGCCACTTGCGGATCTGTGACTAGATATTTATACATTTATATGATTTGTCAAACTTGTCTGTAATTTCTAATATGTTTTTCAAAACTATGGTCCACTCCATAGCATCTTATACTGACTGTATGTTACCAAGTGATATGGCTCTTGCCATATATTTCTTTTTAAGCTGTTTCTTGTGTGTGGAAAAATTATTGTTATAATTAATAACATTATCTGGTACATTCCAAAATTTCTCTCAACTACTCCTACTTCATTAACTACTTTTGCTGACGCATCCTCTAATTTTGAATGCTGTTTTTCCATTTTAGTGGCGAAAATGTAAAAAATAAAAATATATGGAATATTGTGTCGTAAATTCTAAAAGGATACATTTTTGTCTTCTATAAAAATGTTTGTGTTGAGTTTTTTTTTTGTTATTCTTCTATTTTTTTGTACATATTTTCCTACCTAATTAGGGTTTTTTCGGGCCGTTCTCGTGTACAGCTCGAAATTACAATGGGTCGTACAATTTTTCTTATTATATATGAAATTTAATTTTTCTTAATTAAAGTTATGTAAAAAAATATAACAATTATTTAAGCTATTTAAATTAGTTGGCGCACTCTGTTGCGCTGTTGGTCATCAGGTTGTTTTTGATCTTCTGAAACCGACATCAATGTGTGTTTCCTTCGCTAGTGCAGGAGGCGGCCTTTATGCCTCCCGCACAATAAGTTTTTCTCTAGTTCGTGTGGCCGGTGCTGGTTACAGGCTTTTTGTAGTTCAAATCAGGTCAGCCTGGTCAGCCTGGTCACGGCTGTGGTGATTAATTGCTATTTTTGCTTACGTGTTTCTGCTGTTTTTTTGCATTTCTGCGGGTTTGTATGCATTTTTCAATGACTTCTTTTATGTATATGTACGGTTGTACGATTTAACTTTGCTTTTCAATTAGTTGGGGATGATGCCAACCCTTGAAGGAGTTTTTAGTTGAGCCTATATAGGAGCTGGTGCATTCCGAGGCCGTTTGAGAGTTTAGTTTAATCCATCCATCCTCGAATTTTCCGATGGATTTGGCAGGATCGCCATGTTATATGTTTCCAGTCAAAAATAATAAGACATATGATATGTTTAAAGTAGAACAAGAATAATTTTCATTTGGGCGTATTGCCCGTGTCACCAGGCAAAATCTGACTGACTCTTTATTTCGTTATTCAAAAGTCTTAGAGCTAAAACATATAAAGTCGTGGCTGTGTTCATGCACATATATACGTATATATATAAGTGGTGTAATGGGCGAGTAGTCAGTTTTGCTTCATCGCGCTATAAACAATAAATTTTGTTATTATTCGCTTCCCGCTTAGTCAGATGTGCAAGTGACTTGCGAGTTAGGGCTCGGAACCAGTTCAAAGGGCATGGAAAAAATACCAAAAATCTCAACGCAACCCTGCATGTCAGCCATTTAGTTTTGTCATGGCGGCTTCCGTTTATATCTTTCTTTCCCATTGTTAACGTCGAACGGTGCAGACCTTTTTTCTTCGACCATCGAGATCCCCTGATCACATTTTTGGCATCCAACTGTCGTAGTCACTTGCGCCCACAATAAGCAGCATTGGGAATACTGAGTTTTATTTCGCAAGTCAGTGTTTGAGCGTATTGCAGGTAACTTTAAATTGCCCCCACCGCGTCTGCTGGCTTGTGTTCACCTAGTTTTTCTATTCCTTTTAGTCTTCATCGGTCCCTGCCTCGTGGTGCGCTGTGCGCTTTCATCCTAATTGGGCTTTGTTCCCTATTTGCGAGCCACAGGGGCCAAGCTACATCCAGACCAGACAAATTCGTACTGAAGCAACATAACCTCAAATCTTGCCGCATAATTTGATCGTGTGATTTTGCTTACGGGCTGGCTTGCTTTGGTACCTGACTCCCAAAGGGAGCAAGGGAACTGTGCTAATTATCAGCAGCTGCTGCAGCTAGCCGCAGCCTTTCCGAGCAAGAGATGTTGTAAAGACCCCCCCAGAAGGGTGACACCTCGGTATATTAATACCTCGTTGGATTGCATCAAAGGACGCCTGGGCACGGCAAAGCCAGCCTGAAGATTTGTTGCTTGCCAGGAGAAGCAGAATTTGAGTTATTCAAGAATGTCCGCAAGAATGTGTACAAAGAAAGATTAGTGTGAAAATACGGCTGTCCCCATAAAACAAAAGAGAACAGTGATACCCCGCTTTAACCAACCTGCGAAACATTAATGTACCCCAACAACAACTAAATTTAATATTCTTCTAATTTCTCATCTTGAAAGGAGAAAACGTTCCACAGCATCGACAAAGGGCTTCATCAATATCTGTGGGTAAGTGAAAATGTTCTAGAGAAATTTAGTTGTTGCATACGAAATCCGAGTTGATCGTCTACATAAGGGGCGCCCATGCTCATTGCGCAAGACACGCATGTGTTGTTGTTCTACGCAAAGGAATAGCCTGCGCGCATGCGATTTGCGCATGCCATAAGCCAGCAAAAAACAAAAACAATTCTTATGCCTGCTCTGTGTTTTGTTGTTGTCGCGCTCTGACCTGCAACAACATCATATGTGTCTCTCTTCTCTCTCTCCTATGTCTCTCGCAAAATCGAACCCAACAACAAATTGCTTATGCGTACGGCTGAACGCTTGTCGCGCTATCGAGTATGATTTGCGTAGCAACGACCACACATACACACAAACAAGAATCGGTTCTCTATCTCTTTCTCATTTTGTTGTTATTGCTTGAAATATATTTGGCGTATGTTTATTCATCTGACGCGCGGGTAAGCTCGTTCTGGGCACCTCTGGTCTACATTCTAAGGCTGGTGTAATCTGAGAATGCCGAAGACTTTTGGTGTTTGAGAATCGGTTTGGATGTTCGCTACCCAGCGTTTGACTATATACTTAGTTCAACTGTGATTACTTTTGTTTGCGGATTTGTTTAAACACCCCATCACGCTAATGCTTCTGTTTAATACGATATATTGCCTTTAAATATTAATAGAGTTAAGTTCGCCTTAAACCATATTAATCGTCTCTGTTATTTTCAATAAATTTACTGAAATCTTTTTGCTTTGATCTGAATATATTGAATAATTGATTCCTAGAAGGATAATGAAATCTTAAGAGTTTAAATGTGTGGTAGCGACTGGAGTTAAGTGTGCAAGAGTAGATTGGTTAAAGGATTCATGATAATTTAACGCTTCCATGAATCACGGTAGGGAGGGTAGAGACGCCAGTATCTCCATATCATCAGGGAGTACTTTTTATGTTTGAGTAATGGGAAGATCCCTGGTAAATTCCATGTTTTTTTGTAGATTTTTTTTGTTAATAGCCCCAGTACCGACCGAATCATTGCTGGCCACCAGTTTGTTACAGGGACTCATCAATAAAATGTGTGTGTATGGCCTGGATGAGCGGATAGCCACGAACCTCCTCTAGCCGACTGTAAGCTAGCCCAACAAGGAGTCCCGCCCGGTTATATTGGTTCCAGAGTGCAGTTTAATTTTGGTGCCACGGGTACATAAGTAATTTTTGTTTAGAGTATGGCACATGCCAGCCGAACGTTACATATATTTTTGGCGCCCAATCGTGGGGCAACGAAAGACAAGTTAGTTCTTATCTGGTAGTTGCTCTAATATATCAGAGTTACCCATCATGTGCGTTATTTTAGGAGTCAATCCACCTTACTCCTCTATACACAGAATATGAATTTACGTCATAATCTGGTGAATTAGAAATGAAATTAAAAGACAAACTACTACAATATTTCCTTACTTTAAAATTTGGCAGCGGACAGTTTATTTTGGCGTAAGACCGAAATACCGACGCGACTCAGAGCATTCTTAAATGTTGTTAATTTTAAATGGATTGGTACTTCCATCAACAAATCTATTCTTTGGAATAAGGGAAGACCAGCATTGTTCGCGTCAATTCATATTAAAATTTCAAATAAAATGTATCTTTTTTTTAGTAGTGCGAATAGAGAAACCACTTTGAAAGTAATACTTCCGGAGTCCCATATGGAAAGGTATGCATGATGTGATTCAATCATATCACATAACCTATGGCAGTCAGGAAGCCTTTGCATTTAAAAAGGAATCGTATATTTACCGCATGTATTTATAGTTCAATAGCCCGTTCTAGTTATTCCGACCCGTTTACTCAAATTTAAATCATTAAGCTTTTGCACTTTCTCCTTTCGTTTGCCACATAAGATATATACAAAGACTTTAGAAAACTAGTATTAGAAAAGAAACGTAAATATGGCGGTGCGGCACAGTCCAAATGCGGAAAGTGCCCTAAATAACCATGAAGAGGACAATTCTTGTCAAATTTGTTTAAATCGCATGGAAAGGAATCAGGCTTGTGTGAGAACTATTTGCCAGCATATATTTCACCAAACATGTCTTATTAATTGGTTAACAGATAAGGAAGAGTGTCCAACATGCCAAGATTTATGCCAACCACATCAATTACAATACGTTGCAGTAAATACTCATTTGTCACTGGAACTAGAGTCCGGTGCACCTACCGGGACTGTTCCAAAAAACAGGCCAAATACTAGGGGATTTGCTCGTGAGGAAAATATCAATTTGGCAGATTCCAATAATTCTCCCAAAACGGGTAAGAAACAAGTGAGAAAGTCGGTCAAGCCCGACCATAACATACTCTGTACCTGGAGTAGAAGCTGAATGCAATGCTGGTGCTGCGCTCATCTCAAAGTCTCTCTCTCTTTTTCTCTCTCTCTTTTTCTCTCTCTCTCACTCTCGCTCTCTCTCTCTCTAAGATTGTGTGGTGTTAGTTGTGAATGGGTGGGAGGGGGTGGGGCAAGGGCGAAGTACTTTTTTGCTCATAACTTGAGAACCGCTGATCCGATCTTTATCATTTCTTCAGCAAATCGATACATTTTGCTAATTACTAACTATCTCTAGAAGGTACGAAACGTCTATCTTCAAAACTGTAGGATATATAACGTTTTTTCCGAATTGCGGGGGCGGGAGGGGGCGTGGCAAAAATTGAAAATAAACTTGATCTGCCTGCAGCTATAAGAAACATTTGTCCCATACATGTCAAACCTCTATCTCTTACCATCTCCGAGATCTGTTTGTTCATACGGACGGACGGACAGACGGACAGACGGACGGACAGACGGACGGACAGACGGACAGACGGACATGGCTATATCGACTCGGCTGTTGATGCTGATCAAGAATATATATACTTTATAGGGTCGGAAATGATTCCTTCTCCCTGTTACATACTTTTGCACAAACTTAATATACTCTATGTACCTTCGGTACAGAGTATAATTAACAAGGGACAGACCCTCTCGTATGGTCAGAGCCCCAGCGCAACCAATTGTGGATTATGAGCGAATTTCAAGAATGATTTCCGAAACCCTATCTAAAACGTTGAGCACTATGAATATTCCTAATAACGCCCCTGAATCAGATCCGATTGAAAATGGTGCTATCCATTCTGCAAGTTCTACCGAAGAGTTAACCTCTTTATCCAGTATCTCTGCATCTTGGCCACGGCTAATAAGTCCTGACAAAATGACCCAAGTTATTCAGAATTGGCATATCAAATTTGACGCATCGTTGTAAGGAAAAGGGGCATTATTGACAGGATTGTCTGGCCCATAAAGCAATTTTTTGTTATGGTTGTGGTGAGCCAGAGATGTATAAACCTAACTGTAAGCGTTGTAGGTCAAGGAAGTCGGAAAACTTGAATCAGGTTGCATTCACCAAACCCGAGTGCAGCCTCCGACACAAGATCATCCTCGCCCACCATTTCACAAATAAATTTACAGTCTAAACCGCAAAATACCAGAGAATTATCCTTCTCGGGTATAGATACAAATAAAAATTCATATTCTAATTTACCTTTAGTACGCCCATTACAGTGGCTCCACGAGCTGTCATACGTATGTATGTGCATGACACATAAACAAAAGGGATTCAAATTACTCGTACAGTGGCAATGCTAAATGCATGCTCAGCATAAGGCTGTGTGCTCTTATATGGTATATACGTATTTGTGCAACTTAGTATCAAACTGTAATTGGAATGTGTACAGTGGTCACTGCCTATGATATACACATACTACATTGGTCTGGATTTGCGACGTCTTCTTTTTTTCAGGTTGCACTTGAAGGGTGGTTTTATAGTGGTGGTAAGTCCGCCGCATGTTACCTCGGCTCCGCACTGAATACGAAAATCCACGCCCAAGAGGATGTCTCCAATTACGTCAGGTAGGATGAGGAAAGTGATCGTGGGTTTTTCTACACCTAATTGGAGTTCTAATGTCTGGGTGACCAGTCGGTGCTTCTGTCGGGATCCAGCGTCCGTACCTTCCGACCTCTCTGGCCATGGATTCGCTCATAAAACTTCGGGTGGCACCGGTGTCGATACCGCCCCAAACCCGGGTTTCGCCTACTCTGACGTGAGCGAGCAGGCGCCGCCCGTTGAGCCTTATGCTTGTCGTGGGCGGGCGCCCTGGTGCCCTGCCCCCGGGTGTCTGCTTTGATCCCTGGGGCGCGTGCCGTAAGCTGGCGGGTTCCAGGTGACTTTACTGGTTTGTAGGTGTTCGAATTCCTCGGCCAGGAGGAGGTACTCCCCTAGAGTCTGGAATTCCCGTCGCTTGGCGTAATGTTTGAAGTCTATACGGCTGTTTCGATAAATCCATTCCAGTTTTTGTTTCTCGCTGAGGTTAGCTCCGATTTTGCTTTTAGGGTTCCATCGGGGTTTGCCAGGGGCGGTGCCGTGGCAGGCTGCGCAGGGGACGGTGGTCGACCATGTATCTGTGCTAGGGCGATAATCCGGGTACGGATTACGTCGTTGTCTTTTTTGTGTTCTTGATCGCGAACGAATTTGGAGACTTGGCGTCTAAGGTCTTCTGCCCGCGCTTCGGGTGCCAGGCCGAGCTCCTGTGCGTATGTTTCGAGTTGTGTCTTGTTGACGTTGACTACCCAACTCCGTGGGAGTTTTCCGTGGTCCGTCGTGACATAGTGACAGGTAAACGATTCGGTGGAGATTGTTTAAACGAAGAAACAAAGGTCCCTGCTCGGGCGCCACTGTAACGACCTCTTTTTGTGGCACGGGCGTAGGACGCCGTTACTAGGATCCGTCACAGAAATTATGTGTTTCTGGGACGCTTGGTTCTTTCGTTTGCTGGAATCGTTATCCGCCCAAATAAATAGAAGGCGTGGTTCGTTATTCTTGGCTTATTTATGAAAGTGTTTCTCAGAGGGTGTACTTCGTCCCTGAGCTGAAGTGCTCGTGTGCCGTGGGTCTTCTCTGACGGATGCAGTGCGTCGCTCTTGGAGGATCGGGCCGGGGGCCGATTAAATTCGTCTTAATGCGTGCCGTGGGCGCCACCCCAGTGACCGGGAGTCGTCCCTCGTCTTGCTTTGTGGGAACGTGCCTTGTTGGACACTGCCAGGGAGCCGATTCGAAAACCGCGGGGTGGGAGTTGCACGGGCACGCGACGGTGCTATTCAACCGGGAATTCCGTCCAGAATCAAATGCCGATTCGGAAACCGCGTATCCGGAGCCGACCAAAGCCGATTTGAACACCGCACTATTGGACCTGTGTGTGGGAGCGCGACGTAGCCGATTCGAAAACCGCACTACGGGAGTCCCAAATATTGCGTCGGTTCTTTGCCGGATGCAGTGCGTCACTCTTGTTGGACACAGCCAGGGGGCCGATTCGGAAACCGAACAACCTGTGGCTCCCCACCGCCGATTCGAAAACAACGGGGTGGGAGTTGCACGGGCACGCGACCGTGCTATTCAACCGGGAATCCCGTCCAGACACAGATGCCGATTCGGAAACCGCACATCCGGAGCCGACCAAAGTCGATTCGAAAACCGCACTTTTAGACCCGTGTGTGGGTGCGCGACGTAGCCGATTCGGGAACCGCACTACGGGAGTGCCAGAGATGACGTCAGTTGTGGGTGCAGTGCATCCAACCAAATCTTAAAGTCATGGGTGGATTCGGGAATTGCACTCCCTGTGGCTTACCCACCGCCAATTCGGAAACCGCTGGGTGGGAGTTGGACGGGTCAGCGACGGTGCTATTCAACCGGGATTCCCTTCCAGTCACAGATGCTGATTCGGAAACCGCACACCTGGTGTCGACTACAGCCGATTCGGAAACCGCACTAGTGATCCCTTTGGTTGAGGTAGTTGGTTCTTACTTGTTGATCTGCTACTCCAAGATGTTGACCTTTGGCTCCGCTCGCAGCTGATCGTGGCAGCGATAACGATGGCTCGTGTGATCAGCTGGTTGCCTATCGATTGATGGCGCGCGAGTTACAGTCTTGTGTCCGAGGGAGCAGAGGAGGCCTCCTGCCTGAGAATAAAACGATTGTATTGCTTGGAGTACAAAATGAGAATGCCTGTTTATTACAAATAAAGTATGTGTATGTGTCAGTGTACGAGAATGTGTGTGATTGTCAGAGTTCTTGCATGTTGGCGATTTTGTTGTTGTCCATCAGCGCTAGGCTTGCAGTTTCCAAGTTTGCGTTGTTTTCCTGTGTCCGTGTTATGCTGGTGGTACGTTCATGCCGGGGAGATGTGGCATGTTAACTCGCGCACTATTGTTTTAAAGTGCGCGCGAATTTTGAATCTTTTATTTGACTTATTTCTATGGAATTTGTTGTGTTCAGTTGATTATTTGTGCTTAATTTCTGATGTGACTTGGGCAGCTGATAAAGCCAAATCGCTGCTTGGGAGCGTTGCCGGTAGGAACACTCTAGCCTAGGCTAGTGGCGCTGCTTCTTCGTTAGAGACTTGTTCTGAATTTTGATTGTTTGGCCAATAACTGTTTGCCCTTTTGAATTTGTGCCCGATTTTGCTAGTAAAGATTTGAATTTGTAGTGATTGTTCGCGATGCGGTCTGGGGTTAAGATCCCGCCCTGAAATGACTTGCTAGCCGGTGTCAGCCCAAAATGCAGTGCCGTAACAATATGGCTAGAAAAACACACAGCCACAAATTCGCGCTCTCTTCTTGGGGAACCCTGATTTACTTCATTGCCGGCCATGAGAGCTCTCTTCAGACCAGAGGCGGCGATCATAGCTCACACGAGCCGATGTTAGTCGTGTTTTTAAGCAAATGCGAGCAAAATTGGTTGTGTGAATCGGTGAAAATTTCATTGCAAGTTAAACTACTGTAGTCTGGAGGGAGTTCTCTTGTTCACCAACACAAGCGCCCTTTTCTGTCCTCTCCATTTGGCCGCCTCTGCTCCAGTCCACAGGCGTGTTAATTGCAATTCAGTGTACACCGATTCACAGAATCAAGAGTTCATGTCGTGTTTGCATAAAGCAAGGACTGACATCAATTCCTAGTCGCTATGGGCCGGCACTGCTTTACATAGACATACGCAACAGTATTGGCTCGTCATTTTTACAAGCTCCAAAAAAAAAAAAAATTCCTGTCGGCAAGTCAAAAAAATATTTGTGCGCAGTGCGCACTGCGCACACAACCTTTTCAATGAAATGACAGCAACACAATGAAACTTTGGAGTCCCGAAAAGAGAGCACACTCAGAGAGCACCTTACCTGTAATAATTGTATCATGGATTCAATTTTTGAAGTGATGGCTTCAGTGGAGCAGATTTGCTCAATTTGCGAATACATGTTATGTAGTATAGCACTTATTGCCAAAAATGCTGGCTCAAGCTCTTCAGCTCCTGCAATGAAAGATTCATATTGACAATTCTTTCCACGAATAAATCGCAACACATATGCGGCTATTCTCAAGATTTTTAAATACGACGCCTTCTTGTCTATGAGCTCGACAATGGGATCCTGGATCCTCCTGCCTGAGGTGGTTCATTCGCAAAATGTGGATTAATGGGCCAATCTGTGCGTTCCATCCTTATCGACCGTGTTCTACAAACCTCTAACAACCCAAAAGCAATTGTCGGTGTTCCTGAAAACTCTTTTGGTTGTTTTCAAATTTTGCACATTTTCTGGCGACATTTGGCCTATGTTTTGCTAATAAAGAAGTTTGAGTCAAATATAATAATGACGAACACAACTTGAATGCTTAACTGATCGAATTGCATTAATATTATTAAAGATTTTATATGTTTTAAGTAATAAAAATGCATTTTAAAATATTGTCCACCAAAACAATGCAAAGGTGCAGAAAGCAACAATAAGCAAACCTGCCAACTTCTCCAATTATGACAATAAAATTTTCGTAGTTTTAATTTTCTTTTTTTAATATTAAATGTTTATACTCTTAAACGAAGTATAAATTAAACAAGATTATGTGGATAAATGCGCAATTTGATAAAATATGATTTAAAAGGTTAAATCTATCAATGAATTATGTCGGCGGTAATTTCAAACCACGAAATGGAAGACAAGTTGTCAGCGGTGTAACTTTTAACGTCACTTTTCACATTTATTTTGAGTTTTAAAAGAACATTGAACTCCGGAGGAAGAGGCAGTAATGCCATATGGAATAGCAGTTGCATTTCTCGGCAGAAGAGAAGCTTACGCTTTATCAAAAATCAAAAAAGGTCTGCAGCATTTCTTCACTAGCCTTCCCCCAGCAATATACAAAGCAATTAATACAACCGCGTGCATTTTTTAACTTATTTTTGTGCGCTCCACTCACTTGTAATCAACAGGGTTGTCAACACGAAATAATTATCTGGCGGGTCAGAGTTTATTTTAATTCTTAACCTGATAAAATTGAGTATTAATGGGTTAAAAATTGATTACTAGCTTGGAACTCAGTGCATACCAAAAACGCTTTCAGCATTAGGTTTAGAAACTTCAAAAATAATTTGTTTCCAACAATTATTCAAATAATTTTGAAGCCAACAACCTCGATGTGGCAGACACAATGCAATTACTTCCAGTCAGCTGTTTTTGGCAGCGACTATGAAGCTAACTACGAAAGATGAAATCTCCGACATTTGTGGAACACCGACATTTGGATTAGTTTTTCTATACCCTTGGAGAGGGTATATTAAAATTGACCGGATGTTTGTAACGCAGGGAAGGAAGCATCTCCGACCCCATAAAGTATATATATTCTTGATCAGCATGACGAGCTGAGTTGATATAGCCATGTCCGTCTGTCCGTCCGTCTGTCCGTCCGTCTGTTCAGCATATAGATCGCTTAGGTACTTTGAGCATCGGACTGCCAAAAATGGAGCTGACGCTGTACCAAATGTCGCGGTCTTTAATCGGAACACTGTAAGAGGTTGATTTGGTGATTTTTTCCACACAATTAGATGAAATTTGCGATCAGCTTTATCTATTTCAACCTGGCGATACATTTTCTTAATTAACGCATACGGACGTAGCCGGAACCGCAATAGTGTAGCGTATAGAGTGGGTTGAATGGTCGGCCCTACCATTAAAATGTCATTCAAAGACATTTGCGAGGATGTCTTGCTGGATGCATCAAATACAACTCGAAGTGCTGTGGGAGTGCTTTGCGGTCTTAACACGCATTGATAAGGTATAAAATAGTGCGTTTCTCTCGGGACTGTGTCGTTTATGGCAGTCATAAGACCTAATGAGATATACTTTTTCATAAATACCATAAACATTGCATGATCTTCAGAATCCTTTGCCAATCTTCGCTCAAGTGCAAGAAATGTCCGCTTAGCGGTTTCGTAAGATGACCCGAGATAAGTTGGACTAGATTTAAATGGCAATGACACACTAAGACGTCCCGAGGGCAATCGTGTAACGGACTCGTTAAATGATTTCTTAGCACTTGTTCTGGGGTGTAAAGCTGTGATTTTGTTACGTTTGGAACTTCCTCCAACTCCCAGAACTTTTTGAGAATTGCATCGTATGGAGACAAATCGGTAATTGTCTATTATATGTCCTTCCTCTCCAAAAATTCCGAAATAATTTTTCCTCGATGGACCGCGAATTATGAAGAATTTACGTGTAGAAATTAATTGGCGGTCATCCGTGGTTTTTTTTTAAATGAATTTAAAAAAATTTGATGTCTTCGCACCAAAATGATGCAAGTTACGGCCGCTCATGGCCGGCGAGGGTGTAACCCTCTGATATTACCTAGTTACTATGTTCTGCATATTCTTGGATTCAATCCCTGTTCCTCCAATTCCCAATCCTGGTCGATCAAATAATTGAATATTCGGGAGGGCCCTGTGCTTCCAGATCCAAAGGGGGATCACGTAGTTTCGGTATACCCCTGGTCGACGTTATTTTCCTCCAGACGAAGTACATTGCTGTCATGATGAGTAGTGCTATGACGGACAATTTTTGAAGATTTTCCATGCTGAAACTGTGGACATATTTCAATGACGATTCATTACTCGAAGTCGTAATATGGGTTAGAACGGCCGGCATTGCCATCAGGTGTGTTGATGCGTAGCTGCTGTAGTTTCGGTCATCGATCGTGACCGTTTCGTTGTCAAACTGGACATATATGAACCCTCCAAGTGGTGATTCCTTGCCGGAATGGATACCGTCCCGTTGAAATTCGTCAGGAAAATGGTGCGTTCTTCAACAAGTTCCACTACTTCTTGGTTGGTCCTTAGGTAATCGCATGCTGCCTGCCCTCCTTTCAAGAGTTTAGGAATGCAACTATCCTCCTCCAGCTTGTGCAAGTCCTTCTCGTGGCAAACTGTTGTGTTTCCAAGTTCCCAAGAACGGCGTACGTCTCCAATTTGTCCATGGTCAGTTTCCTATATTTCAGCAGCAGATCCACATCAATCGGTACTTCCTGTCTGTTACCTTGGGCATTGCTATGATGTACAAGAGTGCCGTTCCGTTTGTCAATATCGTCGGCTTGGAGAATTCGACTGCCTCCACTACGTTTTGGTATGGGAGGTTGTCCACTTCTGACAATATTGAGTCGATCTCATCGTGATCCAATAGATTTGTGTTGACCACTCCAGTCCTCGCGAGCTGGCAGGCTCTCATCATCTCATTGACCAGATCCGCTATAATTATTGCTTTGTGCAGTACAGCCGTCGTCGCGTGAAAATCCCCGTCAATCGCATTAACTCTCCCGACAACGTCGTTGAGCATCTGGAGTGATTCGTGCGCTGAATCGAACAACTTGGTATTGATTCGGATTTGTTGATTGTTGTATCTTGCCAGGCTGTCTTCCGCCTTCAAAATAGCGTCCCAGTCAGATTTGTCTGGCGAACCAGCAACCCATTTCCAAGCTGACCCTAGCCAATCTATAGATCGGGGCTTTCGTCCTGGAGCGCTGGTCATACGTAAGATGCCTTCCGATGCGTTTTGTAGGTAGTGGCCAGCCAGGGCGCTAATCCTTTGGTCGGTGATTATTGTTGTCTCGTCGGTTATATGTGATAATGATTATGATATGTGAATTACGTTGATAATGTGCTGCATGCGACTCAAATCGATGACGTGAGCCAGTTTAAAAAAACCATTGGTTCACCAGACGGTGCCTTGTTGCAAAGGGACAACCGGTGCGTCATACTTGAAGATATGAATAGCGGTCGCTATGTGGAATGCGACAAGTGCCAAAGAGAGTCAAATGTACATGAAATAGTAAATACTTATAATTAAATGTTTTAAATGTGTTAACCTAAGTGTTTTTTTTTGTGATTTTTGTGTTTTTTGTTGAGTGTGAGGTTAAGCTTAATATCTAAATTTTGTTTGTAATTGTAATGATTGTGAAAACTTAAGTTATTAGGATTTTACAATTGTATTTGTGTGTGTTGGAGCCAATACGTGAGAGTTTGTAAAACATTTAATTTCTACTTCCCCTCATAGTTGTGTCAAAAATATTTAAATCTTTTGTGTTAGGAACCCGCTGTCCTTTTGCAGCAACTACATAGCAAAATTGGGAAAACACAATACGAGAATTTACTCGTACTAAGTGGGAAACACTTGAGATTTTAAATAACTACAATTCAACTTCTCAAGTGGGACTTGCGAAAAATTTTGCCTGACTTAGTTTTTACAGTGATCTTCGGTCCGCCTGAACCTTCTCGGCTCTAAATAGCGGTTTTTCCTTTGTCTTGATTTGTTTGTTGATCACGAATACCGTATCTGCCTGGTTGTAAGCAACAAGTTGAGATCTGGCTTTATTATGGCTAGCATTAGACAAGTCCTGATTGTGTTCATTTAATCCTTTAACGTTTTCCAAGGTTTGTCGTCTGTAATCCGACAATCCTTGGTAGTTTATCCAAGACGTGCGATCGACAAAACGATCGACTGGTTTTTTCTGCGTTACCAAATGAACAGAGTTATTGTATCTGTCCACCGCTATGGGAACCAGCTCAGTGATCTTAAATGTAGGGTGCTCGCTTTTCAAACAACGGTAGATTTCCGCAAACGTGGAATGGAATCTCTCGATCTGACCGTTGACTTTACTTTTCTGAGTTGGGGTATAGTACAGTTCTATCTGCAGTTCTCGCAGATAGTTCAAAACGGTTGGACAAAGGAGGCCCCTTTCATTGTCGGACACCAGAATCTAAGGAACCGTAAAATAATGAAGCACCTCAACCAATTTTTCCCACAAGTGTATCGCTGACTTTTTTTCCAAAGGAAAAAGTTTGGCAAATTTGGTGAATTTGTCAATACAACGCAAGTAAATCCTTTTTTCCAATGTAAAAACTTCGATATGGAGAATTTCGCAAGGATAGTTCGGAATCAGAGTTGGTTGCAAAACTGGTTTATTTGGGTGTCACTCATACTTGAATAGCTTGCAGCAATCGCAAGAAGACAGCTGAGAGCGTATCGTACTAGCCATTCGAAGGAAATAGTATTTCTCTAAGATCTGAAGTCGCACCTCTTTCGGACCCCAATGAGCTCTACGGTGTTCCTTTTCAATCACTTCAAATATTTCGTCACTGTCAGTCACTTTCCAACTCTCACTGCGAATAGTCGTGCGTACGGAAAGCCTAAGCTCAACAGTTCAACACACCAACCAATTCAATTCAAAACAACAACTCACAAAATCAAAAATAAACAAAAACAGTTAGCAACTAAACTCCAACTGATAAGACATCGTCTTCTCCAACCACTTGCTGCATAGCAGCAACAACAATGCAAGAACCTCCGGACAGAAACAAAGCAAAAACTCAGCCGCAGCTGGGTTTTGTGCTGGACAACACAATTAAAATGAAAAACACTACAATTGGACCCAAATTTCTCATCATGTCTCGTGTAAATAGTGAAGAAACCCTTGCAAACGTCAGCCCTTTTCTCATCAAAAAAATGATTGACTATGTATGCTCAGGAGAAGTGGAATCTTGCACATCTCTAATGAACGGATCGAAATTGATAAAAACTAAAACCCTAACGCAAGCTGTAAATCTCATCAAGTTAACATCTCTCGGCAACAACATCGATGTCTCCGTATCAGAACATAACACACTTAACACATCGAAAGGTTTTATATACTCAAACGCCCTCCGCCTTATTCCTGAAGACCACATTACCGAAGAACTCTCAAGCCAAAATGTCGTAGAATCCCGCAAAATAAAAAGGAAACAGCTAGATATTTTCGTAGAAACCGGTCTCATACATCTAACTTTCAAGGCGCTGCGAAATAAGGCCCCAATGAAATAAGGCCCCAAAAAAAAAAATGAAATAAGGCCCCAAAAATTTATATGGAAAACAAAAACAACGATTTTTTCTCAAATTTGGGGTGTTATTTCATTCTTTTGGGGCTTTATTTCCTAAATAAAATTTCAAAATGAAATAAGTCCCCAAAAGAAGAAATGAAATAAGACCCCAAAAATTAGGTTTGCGGTTTTATTTCATTTCGCGGAAATAAGACCCCAATATTTAATATGATTTTTTTGGGGTCTTATTTCATTTCTCCTATTTTGGCTGATATATGGAAAAAAAATTCCAATAACGGTTAATTTTCTTATCTGCCTGCGCTTTCTGACTTAGTATTTGATGCATTTTTGTACAGATGTGCAAAAGTACCGTTTTACAATTAGTTCAGTGATAAGCTTTTGAGTATGTTGGTCAGTTTAGTGATTTGCATTGTGTAAAGCAGACGTTCAAGTGCGAGATAAAATTATGAAGTGCGAAAAAATTGTTGCATTACGGCGAGCTGGAAATTTGTTCTACGTCAAAGAACAGAAAATGCTGTATTTTGACGAGGTAATTATATTTTCTATTTTAAAAAATCTTAGCGTCGCAGACGAAATTTTTTTTATATGAAAACTTTTTATATTATATCAAAAAAATTGTGTCAATGTAAGCGCCGCAGGCGAAAATTTTCTACACAAAAATCGCGCGATTTTTTTGTAAAAAATTTTCATTATTATTTAATGTTATAGGTTGTTTCACTAAAAATCCAAATAAGAAAATATTTTAAAATTTTATATTAGGTATTTCCAATAGTTTTAATTTTATTGACTAAAGCAATAAAATGAACAAAAAAAATAGAATTGAAAAATTGGGGTGTTATTTCATTTTTCAAAATGGGGTATTATTTCATTATGAAATAACTCCCCAAATTTGGGGCCTTATTTCATTTTATCGTTTGGGGACTTATTTCATTGGGGACTTATTGCCTGCAGCCAACTTTCAACACCCCAAATCTACCCTCATCAGTAAAAATTGGATACGAGATTACTGAAGTCCGTCCATACATACCTATGCCCCGAAAATGCCGCAAATGTGGTCGCCTAGGTCACCTGGCTCAATACTGCAGCAGTGCCGAGCTTTGCCTGAACAGTGGCTCCCCCACTCACAACAACGAAGAACCAGGAAACCCTTGCCCCTTTACCAACTCTTGCATTAATTGTAAAGAAGCCAAGCTACCTAGCAATAACCATAACATAATGGACCGCAACTGTCCCACCTTTCAAAAACACAAGGAAATTTTGGCAATCAAAACCATCGAAAAACCCGACTTCAAGACTGCCCGCAATCTCTACGACCAGCGCCATCAATTGCCCCAAACTTTTGCATCAGCCACCGCCGAAGAAAACACATCGACTGCCCCATCGAAATCCTCAAGCCGCAACCTTATAAGCTACAAAGACATTCACCAAAACATGTCCAACTACCCACCCAATGAAAACTCAGATCTAAAGGAACGAAACATCCCTGACCCAAACATCAAAATATTTCCTCAAAACCTCATCGAACACCTTAAAAACAAACCTAAAAGCAAAAACAAACCTCCCACCTAAGGTAAAAACGAACAAAACCAATTGATCTCGACCATGACTGTTCTATGGAGACCTAATAAATATTAAGTAAAATTAAATATTGTACGGGGGAGTGACCAAGAACCAAGGCTGTTCTATCTGGCAGATTTCTGAAGCCTTTATCGTCCGGTCACTAAAATCTTCACAAGTCTCACGCTCCGCCAGCCAACTTCTTCGCCACTTCCTCTCACAGTAGTAATAATGTCAAAAGTGCATGGGTAATGACCGGTTCCCATCCACTTTGCTATTCAAGCGCTAATCAACATTTACAAAAAACTTTCAGAAATCCATTAAAAACCCAAATACAAAATCACCATGTCAATTAAAGTCCTCCAATGGAATATAAATGGTTACTGTAATAATTACGATCAGCTACAAATACTGATAAAAGAATCGACCCCTAAAATAATTTCACTACAAGAAACGCACATACATAAACATCATATTTTCCCAACTCCCCTAAACTATACCCTCCACAACAATACCTCAACTAACGCATTTGGAGGCGTCGCACTCCTAATACACAACTCCTTACAGCATCAACAGCTTCCCTCAAACATCAACTCCTCCAATCTAAAGTTAAGTTTAAAGTTTTCTCGACATACATAGTTCCAAACGGTTGGCACAGCTCTTGGGGCTCTTCCAACAACAACCGAAGAGGCAACCTCATAGATCAATTTATTACTTAAATGACTGCTCACCCACTCACTTCAGCACCCATAACACACTAACTCATATAGACATTTCTCTGGCAACACCCACAATAGCCCTCAATTCAACCTGGAAAATCGACACGAATCTTAGAGGTAGCGATCATTTCCCTATCACCATTTCACTTTTCCCTACCAATCAAAATTTAAACTCGAACAGGCCAACTGTGAAAAATTTTTCTCTGCCACACACGACCTCAGCCATCTGAAACCACCCACCAATAACATTAATAAACAGCAAATATCTGCAAACTCATACGCCAAGCCGCAAACGTATCCATACCCCACTCCATACCGTCTGAAGAAAAAAAAATTCAAAGTCCCTTAATGGAACAATAAACTTCAATCGTTAAGAATCATAAAAAACCAAAACTGGACTGCTTTAAAAAATTCCATTGATACAGCTAAAATCCGAAATTATAGAAAAGCCAACGCCCTATTCAAGAGGGAATCAAAAATAGCAAAACGCGCATCGCAAAAAGAATTTACTTCTAACATTTCTCCACTTACACCAACATCGAAAATATGGTACAATATCTGAATATTTTATGGCACCAAGCCAAACCTACCTATTCACTGCCTTTAACATGCAAGCTCCACTCAACACATAACCTCACATCAACAAGTTGCAGATACTTTCTGCAAGCATCGAGTCCGACGACACTAAATTCTCTTCCAACTTCCAAACTCATAAACAACAGTCACTCAGCGCCGTCTTTACCCACCCTACATGTTATCAGCCAAATTTTTAGAGGAACCCATCACCCTAATTGAATTGCAAATAGCCCTTAGTAAACTTACGGGAAAAACCCCTGGTCTTGATCGTATATCCTACCCTATGATTAAACACCTTCACCCAACCGTCCAACGTCGTCTGCTCAACCTCTATAATAACATTTTTGATTCCTTCATTCCCCACCAATTTAAACTCAGCAAAATCATCCCCATCAACAAACCGCAAACTGACAAAACCCTAATAAACTCCTACCGCCCAATCTCTCTGAATTCATGTTTCGCCAAACTGCTCGATAAAATCATAGCAACAAAGCAATCGACAGTCGACAATCAGGATTTTAAAAGGGTAGGTCGATATCTGATTCCCTAGTTATGCTAGACTACCAGATATCAAACACCCTATCCACAAAAAATCACACATCACTTATATCATTAGACTTTACCAAAGCATTCGATAGAATCGGACTACATGCAGTCATTGATGAGCTAGTAGAATGGAAAATAGGCTACAAAATCATTAAATACGTAGTAAACTTCATGACCAACAGAACTATCACTGTCTCCATAGGACAACAGCTCTCTAAAACGAATCCATTATCTAACGGTATTCCCCACGGCTCTCCTTTGTCAGTTGTACTCTTTCTCATAGCGTTTAACAAACTTAACAAAACAATAGCCATTCACAAACAATTTACATTCTGTGCCTAACGAACTTAGAATCTTAGGTATCATATTCAATAGACGATATAATTGGAATTCACACATATAAAAAACTGCCCAAATACCCTTCTGCCCTCCGTCAGGCTATTGCCTTATCACATACCTTAAAGCTCCCCGTTTCACCACCAAAGATCCTTAAAGACTCCCAACCTCCCTGGTCCCTAAACCTTTCTCAAATTAACACATCCCTCGCCAAACTTCCAAAGCAACACACGCCTCCAGTCATCTACCAGCAACATTATCGCTCTCTTATTCACTCTCTCCCATCATTTAAATTCTTATATACTGATGGCTCTAAGTCCGAATTAGGAATTTCATTCAGCATCACTACTGCAGACACCATTATTCACCAAGCTATTCTACCCCCTTACTCTTCTATATTCTCCGCTGAAATAATTGCCATCCACTTCGCCTTAACTTTAGTTGGAAAAAGACAACATAAATACTGTTTTTTCACAGACTCCCTTTCATCGTTGGTTGCCATATCCAACCCGGCCAACAACAACTACTACGTCCGTACGATTCAACAAATTCTGCTTAACAACAAACACAGAATTATCCTTGCTTGGGTATCAGCAGACGCTGCAGCAAAATCCGCCACCAACTTACCGCTAATATTCCATCCCAACTACAATAGCACAGACACTAAGAAATTTTTAAAAACACACTTCAAAAACCTAACGAAAGATCTCTGGCACCTGACAAACAACCAATACAAAACATTAAATCCAAATAAACTACACATGCAAGATTTCGCAAGGATTCACTTTGACGAGTCGTTCACAAGATCAGACCTTACTAAAGTTTTCCGACTTCGCTTCGGACACACAAAACTCAAACACAAATACATTTTAGACAAAAACACTACCCCAAACTGTCACTTCTGTCACAACAGCGACCTACTTACTGTAAACCACATCCTCTCCGTATGTACCCACTTCTTCAACTCTCGCTCCAAGTACTTCCCGAACTCCTATGCATTACCCCTACTCTCAAACCCAAATAAACAAAATATGATGCTAATCGTCAATTTCTTAAAAGAAACCAATATTTTTACTACTATTTAACCCATTAAATTAAATTCAATAAATATCCATCACAGTAACCATTATCTTATATTCCAAACCCATAAATACCCAATATGTAAATATCCCAAATGTATAATCTACTCATATTTATATATTACACTCATTGTATAGCTTAAGGTCCTTACTATAGCTTTAGTTCGTATGTTGTCCTTTTACAGCGCATAGGAACTGTTTATAAATAAATAAATTTCGTCTCTGTCTGACATATCTGAGACCAGTCGTTGCGTTATTCGAATTTTATAAAGCTTAAAATTCTCAAAGCAACATGTTTGGAAATCCTGCAGATAAGGTTCTGGAATCTTGACGCCATTGATTATCGAAGGCTTTAGGTACTCTAGCAAATAAGTAGCTAAGTTCGACATCGTATTGTCATTGATTGGAATTAAATGACGTGCGTATCCCATGTGCGGGTGTTCGCAACTATATTGCGCTCGATCACAGTCGAATATCAACTGAGTCTTGTAAACGTTGATTGGGACCTCGACGTGTGGTATCAATTGTGAAGCATCCTGGAGTGCACTGTGAACAGTTGCCGCGTCAGAATCCAAATGATTCAACTGCGTTGGGACATGCGAAAGTGCGTCGGCCACAATGTTAGACTTCCCTGGTTTGTAAATTAGTTCACAGTTGTATTCCTCTATATGCGATTTCCAACGGTTTAACTTTGCGTTCAAATTCCTACTGGCCAGCGCAATATAAATTCTGATACAACCTGCTCCGTAGAGGTACGAGCGGAGGTTGTCTAACGCCCAGACTATGGCGAGCATCGTGGCGTAACTTTCCTCGGTCCTGTTTAATGAACGCGATATATAGGAAATAGGTCGGTCCTTGCCCTGATCGTCATGGGATAGCACGGCGCCAATTGCGTAATTGGAAGCGTCCGTGGTTAAGTGGAATGGTTTGTTAAAGTCTGGGAAAGCTAGCACTTTTGACGACTAAAGAATTGTCTTCAGATCGTTGGAAGCTTGCAAAGCTTGTTCCTTCAATTCAATAGGGATTCGTTTTGATTGATTTGCCTTGACTTTTGAGGACTCACCCCGCGTCAAGTTCGTCAGAGGCTTAGCGACCTTAGCATAGTCGCGAATGAACTTCCTGTAGTATGACGTCATACCAAGAAAACTCTTTAGTTCTTTGACATTTGTGGGAGGCTTCATTTTAGTAATAGCCTCAACTTTCTTCTCGTCCGCTCTTATACCGAGGTGACGACGTAATCCAGGAATTCCACTTGTGTGGATAAAAACTGAGTTTTCTCCAAATTTACCTGGAGCCTTGCCTTTTTAAGCTTGTCAAAAACTAAGCGAAGATTCTCCCAATGGCTGTTCAAGTCTTTGCTAAAGACTATTATATCGTCAATGCAGACGTAGCATATCTTGCCGATATGTTCCCTCAGAACATCGTCAATCATGCGTTGGAAAATTGCGGGGGCGTTCTTTAGTCCAAATGGGAGGCGGAGGAATTAGTATTTCCCGTTCAGGGTAGAAAATGCAGTTTTTGCAATGTCAGATTCTTCCATGTGGATTTGGTGAAATCCTGATGTCAAGTCAAGGGTTGAAAAGTACTTCGTTTCACCGAGGCTAGCTAAGGTGGAGTTAATGTCTGGGATCGGGTAAGTGTCAGATATCGTATAAGCCTTCAATCGTTTAAAATCGATCACCATACGGTACTGCTTATCCCCATTGGGCTTTGGCTTCTTAGGGACCACCCAGAGTGGGGAATTGTAAGGACTTTTCGAACGTCGAATAATACTTTTGTTCAGAAGCTCTTCAATTTACCTTTCTACCTCCCCCATACTAGCTGGGTAAGGGTAACTTTTGGCATAAATAGGGTCTTCCGTTCTGGTGCGTATTTCGGCTTTTATGCTGGTGTCTACTGATTCAGCAGGTGACAACGGTTCAAAGATCTTCGAGAACTCGTTGATCAAAGCGGTCAAGGTTTGGTCCTCACTCTCTGGGAGCTCAACGTTGAGTAGGTGGTAGAGCAGGGGGTACACATTGAATGATTTCGCTTCGGGAAGTATTAAACGGTGATTTCTCCTGTCTACCATAGCCCATAGGTCTTTGAGAGTGTCGTCTCCGATAATACCATCAAAATCATTCAACCCGGGGAGAACGAAAAAAGTGATGGTTGTGTTGTTACCGATAAGTTTGAAAAATTGGCCCTGGAGGTGGTGCGTGATCTTGACGCCGCCCGCGGGGGACTGAACTCGAAAGGGGGTTGGAAGTAGGGTGCAACTGGCAGCTATCTTGGGGCTAATAAAGTTCTTGTTTGCGTCCTTGGTTTCATACTTTAGGTATGGTACACTGGAGAGGCATCTGTCATAAAATTTGCTTCCCCGTCACTTGCGCAACTTATTTCTTGTACAGGGGAAACTCGACTTATTTCTTGAGACGTGTTTTCGAATTTATGAACTTCGACTTCCTCCCCAGGATCCTTATAATATGGGTCCTGGTGCGGCTCCGGAGAGTATTCGTCCGAGGCAAGACGCAAAGAAGAAGTGGTTGTCTCTAAATGATAGAGTCTTTGGGTTTAAATTAGAGTTAGCACTCGGACTTCGTTTGGTTCCGCCTGACTCCTCTTGACGTGAGTTGAAACCTGACCTGTAACTTTGCCCAGATTGGTTGGATTCATGCTTAATAGCTGGTCTTGGTCCCTGTAATCTCTGCATAACCTGAGTGTTCCTGTCTGGATTGTAGTTATGATTCGAGTTCGTTTGTGGCCTGGTATTGAATTGGTGTGAAGAAGGAAACCTCTGTATGTTCATTGGGCGGTAGTTTGGGTTAAAGTTCTGTGTATGGGACCCGTTTGTGTTATGTTTCTTGGTCCCACATTCTGCAACTCTAAACAAATAGAGAACGCTTCCGGTAGATTTTAGGGTCTGCGAATCACTAATAGCCTGGAGGCGTCGCCGCTAAGTCCTCTTATGAAGTCATCTAATGCCTTGCCCCTTTGAGCTTCAATTAAAGCGTTCAATACTTCTGCAGGGTAGTTCGCATTTTTCAATCTGTTCGTGATAAGCGAAATATGACTATTTATTTGCATATAGAAATCTTCCACATTCCTAGTACCTTGGGTCATCTGGCTTAGTTCGTACTCTAGAGTACGGACGTCTCGCTTGTCAGCATAAAGCAATGCCAAAACTCGCTTTACCTCCTGCCAGTCGTCGTCCTGCACATTATAAGAAATGAGCGCCAAATCGACGTTTCCCTTAATCTTTTGCCTAATGTGCACTAGAATGGATCTGTGTAGGGGCCTATCCCTAACGAGTTGGTAATCGTTCACTATAGACTGCGCCCTATTAACCCAAAAGATGTACTTGTCGACCTCACCTTCGAGTGTCTGGAGTTCTTTGAAGCAGTCCGGTAAGATTGAAGCTTCCTTCAAATCATACTCAGTGCGCGGACGCGTTAGTGGTAGCGGTATTTCCGCCACGGGGTTACGTTGTTCGAAATCCGTTTCTAAGGTACTTACTCTAGTTCCAGTCTTCCTAATCTCGTCTTTCATTGCTACCATTTGAGTAGACAGTGACGCGATTGTAGCATCTTACCTGTTTAAGACCTCCTTCATTTCCTCCATTTTCCCTTTTTTTTTTTTTTTTTTTATGAGTCCAAATTCGAAATGCAATTAGCTACTACAAGAGTTTTGTTCTTCGTTACTCGCAAGAAGATGGTGGGTGTTGTCCTTGTATTTTTCGTCAATTTATTTTATTTATTTTTCTTTTAAAATGCAAATTGAGGAAAATGTAGGAGAAAAAGATCGTTTCACTCACCCTTTTGTACAGCTGTGCTCCTTCTGTACTCCTTCTGTGCTCCTTCTGTTCTGTAATCTGTAGGATTCTGAAATGAAAACATAATTAGTATTTCGTGTGCTATGATAGCCAAAAAATGCCAAAACCGCCAAAAAATGCCAAAAAAGGGGTTTTTTTAAGTTAATCTAACACGGTTTTCAAATGCGATTTGCTTATGAAAATTGATGAGAATTTTAAATCATCAATAACAAAATACAGATTATGAAATACGGATAGTTAAGGGTATAGCCAGGGGGCACCTCTCCCGCACAAATCGTATTGGAAGAGAGATGAGGATGCCAGAAGCATCCCTCAATGTTTCATTTGCCTTATTTGAGGAAAGGGAGAAATATGGGAAGATTTGCCAGCGCTATGAGTATTCTGATATTGCGAAGACAGATTCTAAGATCTAATGTACTTCACACAGAATGGCATCAATAGATACGTTAAAATCACGGTACCCTGCACGCAATGAAAAGTGCATACGAATCAATGAGCCTGGCTGGTGGCTCTAGATTTGCGCCCCCAGCAGACCAGAGTCTCCCAGATAGCCATTTAAAAAGCAAACAGTTGGACATGACAATTCCGGTTGATATAGACCTCCACTTCGAGACTCAATTTAAAACTCAGCAAGCCCCAGGCTTGGTTCAGAGTAGAGGTGGAGAACTATCAATAGCACTATCGGCACTATCGATGGTTTGTCACTATCGAACCGCCATCGATGGCAGACCTGCACTATCGATGGTTTTCGATAGTTTTTCTGAAGAATTTCACTTCTTTAGAAAACGCGCAATTGTGAGCAGGAGAAAATTTTACAGACATAGAAGTGTAATTAAAGGTCAAATTAATAAAAGTGACATGGACAAGTTCCTTAATAAAGTCGACAAAGGTAATGCTAGTTATTTGTTAGTTGTTTGCAAAGCTTTTAAAGCGTGAAGTTTTAATTTCAGTAAAACGGCACAGCTCGCCTGCACCCAGCAATGAGTCCCCATCATGCGACTGCAGCAGCGCTGACTCTGACGTCAGCACGTCAGTTAAAAATGCGACCCCTAGAAGAAAAAAAAGGGATTTCTAAAGTTTGGAATACTTTAAGCGCTCCGACGACAAAAAGCTTGCCAAGTATCTGAAGTGTGGCAAGGAATACAAAACAAGCGGGAACACCTCGAATCTAAAAGACCACTTAAAAAGATTCCATCAAGGACTTGATGACCACGTTCCCGACACCATTACCAATGGCAACGCTGGAACCGATTTCAATGAATAAGATTTGGCTACGTCATCAAGCAGCAGTGCAAGATCCAGCGTGCACTCGATATCATCATATTTTAAAAGAGCCATCCTGTACGACAGCAACTCTAAAAGAAAGAAAGACATCGACAAAGCACTTACATTGATGATTGCAGCGGATGTACAGCCATTTAACGTTGTTGAGAACGAAGGATTTATCAAGTATTCGCAGATCCTGGACCCGAGGTATAAAATTCCCAGTAAAAGTCACATAAGAGATGTGCTGATGAAGGGTATGTTCGAAGACAGTATGGCCAAGCTAAGAGTTTAATTAAATGATACAACAAGCGTTGCTGTGACATGTGATATCTGGACATCAAAGGCTAGTGATGCTTATTTAACTGTGTCATGCCATATAGTTCACAACTTTGAAGTTAAAACAGACCCAACAAACCATACCGCACAAAACATTGCTGACACATTGCAAGCTATTTTAGTCGCTTTCAATGTTTTGGAAAAAACGGTATGCGTGGTTACAGACAATGCGAAGACAATGATAAAGGCATGTGACATTTTAAATCTTCGCAATCTGCCATGTTTTGCGCATAGCTTTAATTTGGTTGTGCAAGATGGCCTAAAAGTTGAAGATGATAATGCAACGTTTAACAAGCTATTTAATAAATGTAAATCTACAGTTCGATATTTCAAGCAAAGCGCTATTGCTCATGAAAAACTGAAAATAGCCCAGGAATCTGACACGCCGTTCAGCTTGTTACAGGAAACGCCCACTAGATGGAACAGTTTTTATTCTATGATTGAGAGAATCATAAAAACCAACGGAGCCATTTCAAAAGTCCTGTTAGCCACCGCACATGCACCGATGCCATTCACTGCCAATGAAATAAATATCCTTAAGGATATTTGCAACATATGCGACAGAAAAAATTTCCGGAGGAAAATATGTGACGGTTTCCCTTATAATACCAATTATATATGGGCTCTACCAAAAAGTCGAAAACATCACAGACGAGTTGATTACTTCCGAGGGGAAAATGCTTCAAAACGTTCTACTTTCTTCGATAAAGAAAAGACTTTTCAAATATGAAGAAAGAAGCATCACAAGAATTAGCACAATATTGGACCCGAGGTTTCAAAAAATTTGGGGTTTTCAATGAATTTAATGCTGATGAAGCATCAGTACTATTGGAAAACGACCTCGTACTGGTTTCACAGCAAAATACTCAAAACCCGCTTTCACCAGTGGACATGAAGAAAAGCGAATCTATATTCTTCGATTTTGCAGAGGAAAAAGCGATGGAGCAAACAACCACCAGGCGAAGCGATGCCATTATGCTCAAACGGCAATACTTGGAAAGGGCTGTAGCATCACAGGACACAGATCCATTGCTCTGGATAAAAGTAAACCCTCATATATTTAAAATTGCAAAAAAAACGAATTTAATTTTTATTAATTTCAGATGAATGAAGCTGAACTCGGGCTTATTGGAAAGCTAATGCACAAATACTTATGTGTGCCCGCCACTTTAGTTGAGTCTAAGAGGATGTTCAGCAAAGCTGGGCAAATAGTTTCAGAACGCCGTTCTCGTCTAAAGGATAAGAACATTAATATGCTTTTATTTTTAAACAAAAATACTTGGCTTCTTTAAATGTACAACAAAAATATATTAATGTACAACAGGATATGCTTTAAATGAATAGTAGAATATTGAATAAACAATGTGAACTTCTTTTGTTAAGTTTTTGTTACAATTTCACTTAAATATCTACTTTTTAAGCAACTATCGAAAACTATCGATAGTTATCGATGGTTTGAAAAAACTATCGTCCACTATCGTCCACTATCGATGGCGCCGACTATCGATTGTTCTCCACCTCTAGTTCAGAGGGTAAAGGCCTGTTCTCAGAAGCGCGGAAAATTTAGCAATTAAAAAAAAGTAAAATGTAGGCGCAATTTTGCTTAAAATATAAATAGGTAAAAAAAAATTGTGTATTTAGCTTTCTGCTGATAGTTTAGTGCGATGGCAATGCGTTCGCCACGAGGAATTGCTGTCCTGAGGGGTATGTCTTTTTATTTTCGCTAAATATTCCAAAAAGTCCACGTAAGTTTGGAAGTGCCGCCTGTTATTTAAAACAAACAAAGCAGCTGTTTTTGTCAAACTGTCAAAATGATGACTATATGTCAATGGAAACGGCAAAATTTTGAGAAATGAAAATGATAAGAAATGATGCCAGTGGAAATTGGCTATTAGTTTTCTCTTTATTCGTTTTCTTGACTTTTTCGTATTTTTGTTCCTAAAAACTAGCTTATTAATTCGGCACTGGGCGCGGTGGTCCGTATTTATCCGTTTTTTCGTTAATCGTTTTTTGTTTTCACACTTTTTTATTTGCAATTATTTGGCGTTTGCGAATAAGCTACCCACTACATATGAGCGTGGACTAATCGCCGCAGCGTGTTATCGCTTATTTTTCTACATCACAGCTTGCATTGCGCCCGCGAATAAGCCAGCAGGTGCGTGGAAAAATCGCTGCGGAGGGTTCACTGCCTTTAATTATTACAATTTTTTGCGCCCGTGGGGAATGCCAGCTCTGAAAGGCTGCATCCCCACCGCGGCGGGTAATTGTGTTCAATTGCTTTACCTTGGATTCAATCCATGTTCCTCCGAATCCCAATCCTGGTCGATCAAATAATTGAATAGACTCTGCCTTGTTGGTTAAACGCATAGCTGTTAAATTACGATTACGATTAGTAATCAATTACATTATTTTTGAAAAAGAATTGTAATGATTATATAATCCTCTTGGTTAAAAATATTTTATTACTAATTGATTACTTTCAGAAATAATCAAAAATAATCGGGATTATTGAGGATTACCAAAAAATAATCAAAAAATAATTCAACTACTTTACAAGATTATTTTTGATTATTTTTGATTATTTAAAAAAAAAAGGCATAGCCAGATTTGTGGCCCTTAGCTGCCTACTAAACTGCCTATATAAACTAGTCGGCAATGGCGTAGAGGTTAAGGCCTATGACTGAAAGGTAGTGAGTCCTAGGTTCAAGTCCCAGTTTGGGACATGTATTTTTTTATTTTTTGTAATCTAGAATTTTAAAACAATTGCATTAGCTCCCGTGTACCAGATTATGCTATTAAACACAGCAAGCAAAATATGTATTGTTTCTCCTTTTCATTTCATCGTGTACCCAGCGGCGCAGAGGTGAATGGGTTGTCATTCATAGATACAATTCTCTAATTTTTTCAGAATTTTAAAAGTTGTGGAAGGTGGTTAAAGTTTATTAAAACACGCAGTCCTGTTTCCATTCGCACACTATATGCAATAGCGCCGTATTACTGTACGGATTTTAAATATTAAGACCTCGATTCTTGCTCCAGAGAAAGTTCAAGGATTCCTCCATGATATAAGTCACCTGTGAAGTAACAAGCAATGAAAAAGCTTATCAAACTTTGCCGTTCGGATTTGGAGTTAAACTGTAGGTCTGTTTGTCTTGTGCAACAAATTATAAGCGCACACACGCCAAGAGATTGAGAGACTTGGCATTTTTGGGCTGTAGAGCCAATTTTACATTTTTACTGACTAGCTTAAGCTCGAAACAGGAACTTCTGGCGTTATCGGCTGAACCGACCCGGAAGAGTCATTTCAAACAAGATGTTGATAGTCCTGGGAGTAGTCATAATGCAGGCCATTACACAGCCGCGCAAATGCCCATTACAAGATCGATGTGCTCTTAAACCCTTTGAAGGCTGACACTTCACTTCAAGTATCGTTTACACAGAGTAGTATACAGAGTAATACGTAAATGTAAGGTTGGCCGATTTCGTTGGCATACTGAATTCAAAGCAGAATACTATGTAATCGGAAAAGTGGGCGTATAACAGAATCAAAATAAAAAAAAATAGAGGCAAGCTAACTTCGGCTCGACCGAAGTTTATATACCCTTGGAGCTTGATATATGCCTGACAGTTTATATGGCAGCTACACTATATAGCGGTCCGATTTCGACAAGCCTTGGTGAAATTATGTGAAATCATTGAAAACTTATAAACATAAGCGTTGGGAGCGATAACATTGAAACCAAAAAAGTTTTTCTCACTAAGACTTTTTTTCAGACCTAACTTTTGTATGGCAGCTATACTATATAGTTTTCCGATTTCGACAAGCCTTGGTAAAATTATGTGAAATCATTGAAAACTTATAAATACGAGCGTTGAGAGCGATAACATAGAAAACAAAAAAGTTTTTCTCACTAAGACTTTTTTTCAGACCTAACTTTTGTATGGCAGCTATATTATATGGTTGTCCGATTTCGACAAGCCTTAGTGAAATTATGTGAAATCATTAAAAACTTATAAATACGAGCGTTGAGAGCGATAGTATTGGAAACAAAAAAGTTTTTCTCACTAAAACTAGTTGTTCGACCGATCGTTCCTATGGCAGCTATATGCTATAGTCATCCGATCCGGCCGGTTCCGACAAATGTGCAGCGTATTTGTACTAAAAGACTTCGTGCAAAGTTTGGTTACGATAGCTTTAAAACTGACGGAGGAGATAGCATAGAAACAGACGGACGGACAGACGGACAGACGGACATGGCTATATCAACTCAGCTCGTCAAGCTGATCAAGAATATATATACTTTATGTGGTCGGAGATGCTTCCTTCTATGCGTTACAAACATCAGGACAATTTCAATATACCTTCTCCAAGGGTATAAAAAAACATTAAAAAAAAACGTTGAATAAGAATAGGGCGGGAGTTGAGCACGGGACCTCGAATACAGAAACAAATGAACGACGGCGCGTTAGCTCACTTGACTGTTAGGTATATGGGTAAATTCCCAACAAAATCATAATTAAGAGTGTGAGCAGTTGGCACTTTGCCGACAGACGAGCCTTTTATCAAATGTCGATTGACACAAATATAACACAACTGTTATATAAATTCCCATTACGTGAGCACCTAAGGGATGCATGTTGTGGACCAGCCTTATTCACCTCTGCGCTGCTGGGTACACGATGAAATGAAAAGAAGAAACAATACATATTATGTTTGCTGTGTTTAATAGCATAATCTGGTACACGGGAGCTAATGCAATTATTTTAAAATTCTAGATTACAAAAAAAAAAAAAAATACATGTCCCAAACTGGGACTTGAACCTAGGACTCACTACCTTTCAGTCATAGGCCTTAACCTCTACGCCATTGCGACTAGTTTATATAGGCAGTTTAGTAGGCAGCTAAGGGCCACAAATCTGGCTATGCCTTTTTTTTTGAAAATAATAAAAAATAATCTTGTAAAGTAGTCGAATTATTTTTTGATTATTTTTGATTATTTTTTGGTAATCCTCAATAATCCCGATTATTTTTGATTATTTCTGAAAGTAATCAATTAGTAATCGTGTAAAACTAAAAATAGTCGTATTGTAATCATTATTTTGCCTTTAAAAAAAATTTACGATTAGTAATCATTACTTAACAGCTATGGTTAAACGTTATAAATTGTATTTATTTGTGAATAGAGATTGTGTGTGTGTTCCATTCGGGGGCACAAAAAGAAAAACAATTTCGCTTGTCAAAAATTTAATTTATTGAAGGTGGATGTAAAAGCGCCTTTAACTTTACCTCTAATGCAGGGTTCCCCAAGAAGAGAGCGCTAATATGTGACTGTGTCTATTTCTAAAAACAGTGAAGCATGACTTCGGCAAGCACTCCGTGTGAATTGGCAGCTATGTTCGTGCCCCAGGGGCTATAGCTGGGGAACTCTGCTCTAATGGGTGGTGTGAAAATTTCAAAGGCCCATCCATGTCAACTAAATAGGCCAACTACTTCGAGTTTTATTTTGATATTGGTCCGTTTTTGAACTTGAAAATGTCATTGCAGTTAAATTCTAGGTGTGAGTTGTTGACAAATTTTTTTTAATGCATAATTTTAGTGCAAAAACAGCAAATTTTATAAAATTCATTTAAAATGAAACCATGGATGACCGCCAATTAATTTGTGCAAGTAAATTCATTATAATTCGCGGTCTATCGAGGAAACATAATTCCAAAATTTTTGAAGAGGAAGGACACAGTTACCGACAAATCCTCTGAAAAAGTCGTAGATGAAGATACATGCTGTTCCGATGGCCCCACAGCCTGACAGTGACCTGAAACACTCCACTTCAATGTAGTGGACTGTAAAGTAGGTGAATTTTGTGCACCTTTTATACGACCTGTCTCCAATAGGTCATAAAAAACATCTGCTCCAAGCAAAATGTCTATTATTATTTGTTGTTGGGGAAGTGGTGCACCGCGACCAATTTTGGTCTATTGTGCCCCCCTACTGAATTTACAACTCCCCTAGCAGCCCTAACTCCTGTACAAAAGTCAGGATTTTTGTGGGTTCTAAGTTACTGATATTGCTTGGGTGTAGAATGTGTTTCCCAAATCTGTTGAGTCTGCGCCTCGCTTGGGCATCGCAGTGTACTAGTATATGCTCAGAGGACTCCTCCTTCTCTTCACAGTATCTGCAAAGCTGGGTGTTTGTTATACCCAACTTGTACATGTGGCTCCTCAGTCTGCAGTGACCCGTGTAGAGCCCTGTCAGAATTCTGAGGGCATTCTTTCCTTGTTGGATTAACTTTTGGAACCTTTTGAGGTCGTGGTTCACTATTAATGCTTTAGCTTGTCTCATTCCCTTGTGTTTACCCAGGAGGCTGATCTAAGCGTATTCTCTTCCTTTCTTAGATTTTCTAGTTCTTTTATTGTGTGTTGTCCTATGCCGCAGTAGGGTTCTGGCCCTACCATTGCGGTGGCTGCACCCCTTGCGTGCCAGTTCGTCGGCCAATTCGTTTCCGGGGATGTTGTTGTGTCCCGGTATCCATCGTAGGGTCAGGTTGTTCCTGCTGCCTAGTTGGTCTAATTTGTTCTTTGTCTCTAAGACTAGCTTAGAAATGAACTTATTGCTACTGAGTGATTTAAGCGCTGCTTGGCTATCGGAGAGGATAGCTATTTCTCTATTATGGTAGTTCTTCCCCATATTACGGTCTGCACAACGGGAGATGGCACATACTTCAGCTTGAAATATGCTTGTGAATTCTCCCATTGGTTCAGATATTTTCGTTCCTGGCCCTGCTACCCCAAGTCCGGTTCCTTGGGGTGTTAGGGACCCGTCTGTGTACCACATAATTGTGTGTGGTTTCATTTTATGTGTCTCTTCAAGTGAGATCCATTCTCTTTTATTACTTTGGTGTACAGTGAAATTCCTGTCAAAGTGATACTCGGCCACCATTTCGTCTCTGGGTTGGAGAATTAAGGGGATTTCCTTTTCCAGCTTTTCAGAGTCTCTGAGGCTTACTATGTGGTTTCTACCCACTCCTTCTGTTGTTAATCTAAGCAATGTTGTTTTTTTCTTCAGGCCGATGGTATGGTGGAGTGGTGTTAGCTCCATCAAAACCTCGATTGCCGCTGTCGGACAGGTACGCATGGCTCCAGTCATGCATATACATGCTAGCCTTTGCAGTTTTTGCAACTGCGTCCTTACTGTGAGGAGGTTTGCTCTATCTCCCCACACGACAGCTCCATAAGTGAGCATTGGTCTCACAACCATGAGGTATAGCCATCGGAGTATATGTGGTGCCATGCCCCACGATTTTCCGGCTATGCTCCTGCATGTGAATAGTGCTCTAGTGCATTTACTGAGTGTATACTCTAAGTGCTTGTCAAACCTCAGCCTGTTGTCGAAGACAACGCCGAGGTATTTGACTTCTTTTTCTGGTGTAATGAGGCAGCCGGATAAGCGTATTGGCCTCATTCTACTTAGCTTGTATTTTCTAGTGAATGGTACTATAATGGTTTTCGCAGGGTTTAGGTTGAGCCCAACCTCCTTGCACCAATTAGACGTGACATTCAGACCCCTCTGGACTATGTCACATAGGGTTTCCTCGTATTTTCCTCTCGCAACGATGACAATGTCATCAGCTTATCCTTGGCATGTTATGCCCAGGGAGGCGAGTTTTTCTAGGAGCTCATCCACTAGTAGGCTCCACAACAGTGGGGAGAAAACTCCTCCCTGAGGGCATCCTCTAGTTGTGGTGACTGTGATGGTTTCTTCACCCGCCACTGCAGAGGCTTCTCTGCATCGTAGTAGTGAGTCTACCCATCTGCCTACAGTAGGGTTTATTCCTCTTCTGATCAGGGCATTCTTGACAGCACTATGGGATGTGTTGTCGAATGCTCCCTCAATGTCTAGGAAGGCGCATAGAGCCACTTCCTTGTCTTCTATTGTTTTCTCGAGCATCTTCCCGAGTTGTTACAATGCCGTGTCGGTCGAACGGCCTGCTCTGTACGCGTGCTGTGTTGGTTGGAGGGGTGCCTCCTTTAACAGCGTACTTCGTATGCTATTGTCCACTAGCTTTTCAATCGTTTTCAGTAAAAACGATGTCAAACTAATGGGTCTGAAGGACTTGGGGTTAGTTATATCCTTCTTCCCTGCCTTGGGGATGAAGACTACCCTTGCTCTGCGCCAGGCACTTGGGATATACCCAGTAGCCAGACTGCTGGCGATGATCTTCCTGAGGATGGGTAGGAGTATGTCCTTTCCTTCCTGCAGGAATGCTGGATAAATGTTATCCGGTCCGGGGGATTTGAAGGGCTGGAATGTTCCAATTGCCCACTCAAGTCTGCCTGCGGACACAACTTTCATGGCTTCTGCCCAGTCGGAGCTGCGAGGCTGATAACAGTGCTCTTGGTCAACACATTCTTCCGCGGGGATGTTTCCCGGGAAGTGGGTGTCCAACAAGAGACGTACTCTCTCCTCGCTGCTCACTGTATAGGCATCATTAGCCTTTTTGAGCGAGATGTTGCCATCCGGGCTTTTCTTGGCCAGGACTCTATGCAATCTCGCTCCTTCTTTCGTGTCTTCTATAGACTCGCAGAATTTCCTGTAATTCTTTCTTTTGGCTTTCCTAATCTCACTATTGTATAGTGTCAGGGCTTGCTTGTACTTATGCCAGTCCCCATTCTTTTTGGCTTCATTAAAAAGAATTCGGGTCTTCTTTCTGAGTTTCTCCAAGGTAGGATTCCACCAAATGGCATCATTTTCTTTTCTCGATTTGCTAAGAGGGCAATTCTCTTCGTAAGCATCGATTATACTTTTGTTTAGTTCGTCGACTAAGATTTCTAGTTCTAGGGGATGCTTCGGTGACCGAATCCTAGGTATATTATTTCCTAGCGTGGAATGGAAGCCTCCCCAATTTGTCGTACGGGGATTCCTGCTAGGGATATTCTGCTGTATGCTAGTTTCCAATCTAAATTGGATAATTCTATGGTCCGACATAGATTCCTCTAATGAGACCTGCCAATCCTTTATAAAAGGTTTAATTGACTTGCTGGAGAAGATGAGGTCAAGGACTTCCTCCCTTACTCGAGTTTCAAATGTCGGGACAGATCCTACATTACATATTTCCAGGTCGAGCCTGGATAGAAATTCTAGTAAACACTCACCTCGATCGTTTACATCGGAGCTTCCCCATGCGACGTGGTGGGCGTTTGCGTCACATCCGACAACGAGCGGCAGGCTTTTGCTCCTGCAGTATTCTGCCAGGGCCGACACCTCTTGGGGGGGACACATTCTATCTCCAGCGAAGTAGGCAGAGGCTATGACCGTGGTCTTTCCCTGCTTTACTTCGGTGGTCGCTATCGCGACGCAGTCCCTGGAGAGAAATTCTGAAAGGATAGTATATTTAAAATTCTTCCTTATCATTATACAGGCTCTGGGGAAGGCATGCCTTTGGTCCCAAATTACCGTGGATTCTCTCGTATACAGGCCCTTTATTCCCTCATTGCACCAGGGTTCCTGTATTAGAGCTAGTCCTAGGTGTTGTCGGGTGAACGTTCTAGCTAGGACGGCCGAGGCCGCCTTCGCATGGTGAACGTTCACCTGGACTAGCTTGGTGCTTTTGATGACTGAGGGGGAGTCATCATTGCGCCGAATTATCTGCGCTATCTGGCGGAGAGCCAGGGCTGCTCTCGACGCCTCCGAACACCAATGTGGTGTCGGCTTCTTCGTCCTCATGGACTGCGAGCTCTGAGGCGAGCTCTTGTGAGGACATGGGTGCGTCTGCATCCTCCACCACCTCCATGTCCTCTACGGGGGATTCCCCGTCGAGCTCCTCGTCCTCAGCGACGTCCTCCTTATCTGTGAGGGGTTCCTCACACGGAGACTCGCTACTTTCCGCTTCGGCGGGGTGTTCTGCCTCCGTCTCTTGCTGATGGGTCTGTCCAGCCAGCTTCGCGGTCTTCTTGAGACCATGTACGGGGATCTTCCCGTACCTGAAGTTTAACTGGCGACCCATCGAGTCGATGGCCTGCATCGAAACTTCGTCGATGCCAATGACCATGAGGGCTCCGCCCCCTTGGTCCTTTCGTGACATGACCCGCCACATGTCAGTCACTATGTTGTTTTGGTTCCTCAGCATTGTGAGGACCCATTCATTCGCTTTCGCGGCACTCCTTGGGAGGAAGACGGTAATGTAATGGGGCGAGGGGATATTCTCTCCCATTTTACCGAGAAGGGGTACTCCCTTCCATTCTGACAACCTTGACACGTTGCTCATCAGCCACTCCGCGGTCGTCTCATCGTTGCAGTCGATGATTAGATGACCCGGCCGGAAATGAATTCCTGCGAAGCTGATGGGCGTATCCCAACATGCCAGGAAGACTTCCTCCAGTATTGCCTCCTCAAGTGCAGATAGCTCCTCATGGTTGAGGTTGACCTGAGGGTATTCCTCAGGCACTACTGCTACCCTCACCTTTTTCGCAACGTCTGCATACGTTGCTTGGGGTGGAATGGGCACTGAGGGGGGAGTTACTGCCCTTTCTTCACTGTCAGTTGCAGCAGCCTCTGCTGCAGCCCTGGACGTGCCGGGCCCGCCGTTCGCGTCTTCCTCATAGGCTACTGCCTGTGAGGGGGTGCTAGCCATGGCGTCTTTCGACGTCACTGCTGTGCACTGACGCTTCGGTGTAGCTGTAGGCGGTGTTATGTCCGCGCTGCTTCTCTTTGGGGCAGGGGTGTGTGATTGCCCCTCTGATGCCCCAGTTCGAGGCTCCTTTGCCATCCGGAGGGCTTCCTCCGGTGTGTGGCCATGCTTGAGGTATCTCAGGTACCACTTGATTCTGGAGCCACAGAGGCCTCGACGATTTGGGTCATCTAGGCCTCCTGGCTGTCCTCTTGCAGGGAAGGAGTCCTGCTTGGAACGTTTGTCCCCATTGGGAGGTGGCCTTTGTCCTCCAGAGGAGGCGGGGCGTGTTCCCTTTGGGGGGAGGGGATGGTCCCTCTTTGTTCCTGTACTCTTTCCTACCGCAGGAGCTCGGTAGGGACCCCGTGGTGGGGTTCTACGCACTGGTGCGCGTTTCTCATCTCTTACGAGGCTTGGACGCTCCTGGTCCATCTGCCTCTCTTCAAACTGCCTTGCGACAGCGGTTGCAGAGAGATCCTGCTGAAATTTAACTTTATTATTACTTTTCTTCATGCTTGAAGTTCCTTGTTTTTGGGCTTCTATATGGTCGACCACCGGCCGAGGCCCACCAGTGGCAAGGCTACTTAGAACAGGCGGTCGCCACTTGCCTGAGCCCACCGTTCAAGACTGGACTATTTGTTACCCGGGCCTCCAGCCAGGCTGACTCTCGGCACGGTCCGAGTGACACCTTAGTCCGGCCCGGTGTGAGATGTGCGGGATGGGAGAGGGGTAGGTAGTGTGTGGGAGTTGGGTGTGTGTGAGGCTACTTGTAGAAGGCGGTAACACAAGCGCCTTGTCGGTGTACTACGGTGTGACACCCGCTGGCTGTCCGGGACTGCTTATTTGTGGGGTAAACCCACTTATTCGCAGCTAACCTCCATAAGAAGGCCTTTCGCTATCCGCAACCTGCGACCCGTCCGATGGCCCAACAGTTAGGCCCCCCTAAAACCATCTCACAAGTTCATTGGGACGGACGGAGCAAAATGTCTAAGGGTCATTCTTTTATAAACCGAACAGATTAAAAATTTTTCATTTTTTATTTAAATAAAAATCGAGAAAGGCAAAGCTAACTTCTTTTGTGCCGAAGTTTTGATACACTTGAAAAAGCTTGTCTTAAAAATAAATAAATAGCCTGGAATAACGGTTAGCGACTTCGGCCAATCTTCGCAGATCAGTTTAAAAACATTTAATATTACCCATGACCATGTTTGTGAGCGGTAATATAAAAAACAAAACATATTTTCCCACTTAAACCCATTTTCCGACCGATCATTTGTATGGCAGCTACAAGAAGTAGTCATCCAATCCGGTCGGTTCCGACATATTAGCAGCGTGCAGACAAACTGCAAGTCTGTGCAAAATTTCAGCCTGATAGCTCGTTATGCTGATCAAGAATATATATACTCTATGTGGTCGGAGATGATTCCTTCTATGCGTTGCAAACTTCTAATTCTAACAGGAAATATTTATATATGAACGTAAAAGGGTATGAATTTCAAGTAAACTTATCTAAAATGGACTTCAAGTAAACTTATTTTCTATTTGTGGGTATGTATGGGGCTAACGAATCAATACTAACTTATGGGTAGTGCGGCTTGGGTCTATAACAAAATAACAAATATGAGGAGCTGTGGTGCGCTTCGTGTGGCTTAGGCTTATTAATTATAGGTTGCGAGCGCCTAGGGCCATACTGCCATGTACATTTTAACTGGAGATTTTCCCCGAATCCCCAGAGTCACCTGAATTGGACCACAAAAGTCCACTCCACGCGGGTAAGTTTCCCATTATTTGAGAGGCTAGGGACGGTATGTACCGAAAGCACTAGATGTTCTTTCTGACCACAGAATTACAGAGTCGTCGAGCATCAATTACCCACACATGCTGTCGAAGAAGTCCTACCAAAGCTCTAGTTCCTACGTGGCAATGTTTTTGATGCAGACATGAAACGAAAAGACTTATAAAACGAGATTCTTTGGTCATCAGCAGCGGAAATTTTGCATTGTGTGGTAATGGAGCTTTTAACAACCGGCCTTCAACATGCAAAAGCGACCAGACACGTTCACCGTAGACATGCTCCTGCACGAACGGACTCAATTTTTGAAGTGATGGCTTCAGTGGTGCATATGTGCTCAATTTGCGAAACTCGTCAAAGAAATACATGTTCTGTAGTATAGCACTTATTGCCAAAAATGCTGGCTAAAGCTCTTCAGTTCCTACAATGACAGATTCATATTGACAATTCTTTCCACGAATAAATCGCAGCACATATGCGACTATTCTCAAGATTTTTAAACACGATGCCTTCTTGTCTATGAGCTCGACGATGGGATCCTGGGCAATAGATGAAGTTATCATCACGGTAGGGGATGCGACATCGGCCGCAATTATCGCACTCTTTTTTAGCTCCATGCCTGACGTGGTTCATTCGCAAAATGTGGATTTATGGGCCAATCTGTGCGTTCCACCGTCGACCGTCTTCTACAAACCTCTAACAACCCAAAAGCAATTGTCGGTGTTCCTCTTTTCGTGGTTTTCAAATTTTGCACATTTTCTGGCGACATTTTGCTAATAAAGAAGTTTGAGTCAAATATAATAATGAGGAACACAACTTGAATGCTTTACTGATCGAATTGCATTAATAATATTAAAGATTTTAGATGTTTTAAGTAATAAAAAAGCAATGCAAAGCTGCAGAAAGCAACAATAAGCAAACCTGCCAACTTCTCCAATTGTGACAATAAAATTTTCGTAGTTTTAATTTTCTTTTTATACCCGTTACTCGTAGAGTAAAAAGGGTAAACTAAGGTCGTGCAAATGTATGTAACAGGCAGAAGGAATCATTACCGACCATATAAAGTATACATTTCTTGATCAGCATCAACAGCCGAGTCGATATAGACATGTCCGTCTGTCCGTCTGTCCGTCCGTCTGTATGAACACCTAGATCTCAGAGATGGTAAGAGATAGAGGTTTGACATGTATGGGACAAATGCTTCTTTTATCTGCACGCAGATCAAGTTTGTTTCAAATTTTGGCCACGCCCCCTCCCGCCCCCGCAATTCGGAAAAAACGTTACAGTTTTGAAAATAGACGATTCGTATCTTTTAGAGATATTTAGTAATTAGCAAAATAAATTGATTCTTTAAAGAAATGATAAAGATCGGATGTGCGGTTCTCAAGTAAGGAGCAAAAATGTGAAAAATAGCTGAGTTAAAAAAGTGTAGTAACGGGTATATCGAAGTCGGTTAGAGCCGACTTAAACTTGCGCTCTCGTTTTAATATTAAATGTTTATACTCTTAAACGAAGTATAAATTAAACAAGATTATGTGGATAAATGAGCAATTTAATCAAATATGATTTAAAAGGTTAAATCAATGAGCGTGTGCAGCAGCATACACCAATCATCTAACAAAAAAAATCATCAATAAAAAAAAAGTGTTAGTCTGCTGGTGAACGAACTTGTTAGAATTTTTAGGCAACAAAGTTATCGATATTTTTGTTGGCGGAAGGTTGGAATTTTTGACAACAAACAGCTTAATATAATTGTTAGATATTATCGATATTTATATCGATGTATGATAAGCTCATCATCGATATCAGCAGTAAGCGTGACTCACGAATGTAAGATCAAGAAGAAGAATAAAATACATATACACTTTGCTATTGAAACCGCATGGCGACATTACAAATTGGCGACGAGGTTAACTAACCAAGTATAATATACTTTGGAACGCAACCGTTTGTGTAAATACACGTAATTAAATTGTAAATACAATACTACATTTAGCGTAAATACGCTGAATTAAAGATGGCCCCAAAACAACGCTGAATTAAAGATGGCCCCAAACAACGAAGTCAATAAAAGAGGAGCTACGGCAGCCATGTACATGCGGGCAGCAAATGTCCCAGAGTTTGTGCCAAGTCAAATGGCTTGGAATATCTGGAAAGAGCGGCTGGATATCCACCTAAAGAAGATGGACTGCACCGGTGAAGACAACTCTAAAGCCATATTACTGAGATCAGTAGGGGACGAAGCATATAGAGTGTTACATAACCTCTGTTTTCCAAGTTACCTTCCACACACACATACGCAGATCTATGTGGAATTCTTCAAACACATTTTACACCCCCTTTCATTGTCTTTCATGAGCGCAAACGATTTCATCAGGCGACCAAAAACAGCGATGAGACTGGTTTTCCAGAGTGAAGCAACTTGCGTTAAGCTGTAAATTTGGAGCACACCAAGACGCTTTTTTTCTGGACAAATTTATAGTGGGGATGCCACAACCGATGTTTGAGGGACTGTGCGAGGAGGATGAAAGTATTACTATGGAGCAAGCGCTAAGCAAAGCCATGATTTTGGAGACCAAGTTTGCAGCAAGAGCCACAACCAGCACTGATGACGCAGACGCAGTCAACTTCGTAAAACATGGGCGTTTCAAGAGAGTCACTCAACCAGGAGCGGATTCACAGGCGGCCCAGTCAAAGAAAACAAACCCGTGCACACATTGTGGGTGGCGCAATCATCAATCAGCATCTTGCAAGTATAAAAACAGTAAATGCCACAATTGTAACAAGGTAGGGCATTTAGCTTCAATTTGTAAAAGTAAGACAGGTATTGCTAAAAATGTAAATTACATCTCGAATCAGCAACAACTAAACAAATTATATAATGAATGTATTTTTAACGTAGGTACTGCTTCAAACGGAATCTACACACTGACAGTTGAAATTCAAGGAGTTTTGCTCAACATAGCATGTGACACAGGTGCACCTTGCAACCTTATTTCAAATAAACTCTTTCGTCAAATGAGAGCAAAGAAGCTAAAGCCATGCACTGTGTCGTATGTCAACTACAGTGGAGATTGTATAAGCGTATTGGGTGAGTTTGAAGCGCAGATCACGTTCCAAGGCATATCTAAGTCTATTTTTGTTGTTGTGACCAATACTGACAACCCGCCATTATTAGGCAGATCGTTTTTACGAGCATTTGGATTCGAGTTACGTCAAGTCAACAGTATTACTGAGAACAAAAATTATACTCCAATCATTGAACAAATTAGGCAAGAATTCGCATCTGTATTTACGGATGATCTAGGAGCCTTTACTGGAAAAAAAATATCGTTAAAACTTTGTGAGGATGCAAAACTGATTTTTTGTAAGCCAAGACCATTGCCATTGGCATGGAAGCCAAAGGTTGACGAAAAGCTTAGGGAGTACATTAAGCAGGGCATGTTGGAATTCGTTGATAATTCAGAGTGGGGTACACCACTAGTTCCTGTCGTGAAACCCGATAATGACATTCGAGTTTGTGCAGACTATAAAGTCACAATCAACAGATATTTAGTGGATTTCAAATATCCATTGCCGAGAATTGACGAGATTTTCACGTTACTCGAAGGAGGTATATTGTTTACCAAGCTTGACCTGTCTCAAGCATATAATCAGCTATTGCTAGACGAAAGTTCGCAATTAATGTGCACATGGAGCACTCATATTGGCGTTTTAAAGGTAAAACGTTTACCATTTGGCATTAAAACTGCCGCCGCCATTTTTCAAAAGACAATTGAAAATTTATTACGTGGGATTCCTTACGTAGTAGTGTATCAAGATGACATAACTGTCACGGGACCAGACATGAAATCCCATTTGATCACACTTAAGTCTGTTTTGTGTAAACTACAGGAAGCAGGACTAAAGCTTAATAAGCGCAAATGTGAATTTTTCAAAGACGAAATTTCATACCTTGGTTTTACCATAAATAAAAACGGGCTCAGAAAGAATAATGAGCGAATTTCGTGTATATTAAACGCACCCGTTCCAAATAATATTTCAGAAGTGAGGGCATTTACGGGTATGGTCAACTACTACTCAAAGTTCATCAATCAATTTGCAAAGAAAATGAACGCCCTCTATCAACTTTTCAGAAAGGACTCCAAATTTCGTTGGAGCGATGAATGCAGGAAAGCTTATGAAATCATCAAGAATGTTATTGCTTCGGACAATGTTCTTGTTCACTTCAAGCCCAAAAAAAAGATAGTGCTAACTACCGATGCTTGTAATACTGCAGTGGCTGGAATTCTAGCGCACAAAGACGAAGACAATGTATTACGACCAATTGCTTTTGTTTCAAGGGCGTTGGAAGATAGTGAGAAAAGGTATAGCACAATGGAAAAGGAAGCACTGGCAATCGTTTTTTGTGTCACCAAGCTTAAACAATACACAACAGGACAGAAATTCACACTCAGAACTGATCACAAACCTTTACTGAGCGTATTTGGAGAAACGAAAGGTTTACCCGTGATGGCATCTGCAAGAGTACAAAGATGGGCACTGATATTATCAGGGTTTGATTATCAGGTTGAATATGTAAAAGGCAAGTGTAATGAAGCGGATAGTTTATCCAGAATGCCCCAAGTCTCAGAAACATGTTCAAAAGTTGAAGAATGCAGCTATGTAAATCTCATTAAAGAACAAAATCACATAGGGCTAGACTTCCATAGCAAATCAAACCAGGCGAGACCCTATCTTATCAAAGGTACTTCAACCTATCGAGAATGGCTCAGTAAGTCAGTTAAAACCATACAAAAGCAAAAACGCAGAGCTATCCGTAGAATATGGATGCGTTTTATGGGGATACAGAACAATTATACCTAAGAAGTGGCAACAAGAAGTTCTTAACTGTCTACATTTGTCTCATCTTGGTATAGTAAAAACAAAAGCCATGGCTAGATGGCTAGGCAAAGACATAGAAAAGTTAATCAGCGATTGTATTCCGTGTCAGGAGTTACAAAATGACCCTGAGAAAAGTGTACTTATACCATGGGAACCTGAAATGTCTGTTTGGAAGAGGATACACGTCGATTTTGCTGGACCCATTCAAAACCAGTATCTCTTTGTTGTAGTTGACTCGTATTCCAAGTGGTCTGAAGTATTTGTAACAAAACAGATCACATCTCAATTTACAATCGCTAAACTGAGAGAATTATTCTGTAGATACGGATTAGTCGACACTTTAGTAAGTGACAATGGACGTCAATTTACGTCAGCTGAGTTCAAGCATTTCATGGAAATGAACGGCATTCACCATTCTCTCACGGCACCAGGACATCCATCTAGTAATGGACAAGTCGAAATTTTTGTTAAAGTCCTAAAGAAGTCCGTATATGCGACTCTAAAAAGTTTCCCTAATGAAAACTTAGAAACTGTGGTAAATCGATTTTTGGCCGACTATCGAAATACAAAAGACTGCACTACTGGAGAAATGCCTTCGAAGATTTTCTTCAAGCGAAGTATCACGACTAGGTTAGACCTTTTAAAACCACCCAAGATAAGAGAGGTCATTCTTGAAAAGCAAAACAAGGCAGTTTTAAATTACAAAGGCAGTAGAAGTGTTGCATTTAATGAGGGACAAAATGTTTTTATAAGAGATTATACAAATCCTAATAAGTCAAGTTGGTCACCAGCAAAAATAGAAAGGAAACTGGGAACGAGGACGTATTTATGCTCCTTTGCTCACAACAATCGTCCCATAAAGAGACATATGGATCAGATTAGACATGCCAATGAATCACTTAAAGATAATTCAGTCATTGACGGCGAAAACAAGGCCCAATTAAACGATCCTGAAGGTAAAACTGGCAGTGTGGAGGTCGCGTCTCAAGTAAATACTGAAATTTATGAGACACCAAAACGAGAACTAAGACCTCGAAAAGATGGAAAAGTACTTAAGATTTAAGTCACAATTTGAAAAGAAAATCACGGTAACTTGAGTTCCTTTTGAGCACAGAATGTTATTACATCTAGTTTTTAAGAAACTCATAACAACATTGTATATTGTTGCATTGCAAAACACAATCCCTGTAAATATTGAATTATAAAATGTATGTTTAAAAGACTTAGAGGGAGCGTGTTAAATATTATCGATATTTACATCGATGTATGATAAGCTCATCATCGATATCTGCAGTAAGCGTGACTCACGAATGTAAGATCAAGAAGAAGAATAAAATACATACACACTTTCCTATTGAAACCGCATGGCGACATTACAATAATTAAGAACTGACCTCAAAATATTATGACCGTCGTAGCTACAACTGCTCCTAGAATTCCCCTTGAATTTTCCTTAAGAATTGGTTAGCCGGTTAATGTTTTTAACTTTGTTGTTAGCCCAGCCCCGGCGGGTCCATTAAAAAGGACTCCTGACCACGCAAAGAAGGGTCTAAAAATGTTAATTTTAACAAAGTGGCAATTGGCTAAGAGTAGAGAGAGTAGACCAACAAATTTAAATTCAATATCGTCGTACTTGATCCCCTACTTCTCTCGGATCCCGCTGGAATCCTGTCGCGAGTCCATCTCTAGCTATGAGTCCTTGAGCGACGCCCAAGCGTGCAGCATGCCTGCCAATAAGGCAGTGACCCGTTAGGGCCAAGACCACAAGCAAGATGTTTTCGATTTCAGGTTAAACGAGGACCACGTGACCCTAACTACAGCCCAAGTCGGAACCATTCTTCCGTAACCAGGCGCCGGGTTTCATTCCTTGTGATTATCTTGTAAGAGGATATGGGCGTACCTATCAAGCTCTTATCTGGGAGGAGCTGAATGGTAGCGCCTGTCCATGTACCCAGATGAGGTGGTTACTACGCATACGCAGGGAATCTTCTTTCCTCCTCCTCCGCAGTAACCAGTAGAGCCTTGCACGAATTTCCGAGAGCCACTTGCGAAACCACGTTCTTTGCCAATTCATTTGTTCAAAACAAAGAGGTTTCCACATTCATTTTGCAATTGCCTTCTCAAAATTCCTTGTTTGTTTACTTCTGATAGCTGTTTGCTATCGATAACAAATCATAATCAAGCAATTCTAACAAACTATTTCTTTGTTAGATTCACATTTAACACAATCACGAAAAATAGCAAACATGATTGCGCATCATGCCCGTTCACCAGCACAATCTATCAAAAATAGTCGATTTTTTGTCATCGATTTATGCTGCTGAACACGCTCAATGATGTATCGAAAAAAAACCTATCAATAAATTATGTCGGCGATAATTTCAAACCACGAAATGGAAGACAAGTTGTCAGCGGTGTAACTTTTAACGTCAATTTTCACATTTATTTTGAGTTTTAAAAGTTGTAGTATGATTTTATGGTGGCAACATTGAACTCCGGAGGAAGAGGTAGTAATGCCATATGGAATACTAGTTGCATTTCTCGGCAGAAGAGAAGCTTACGCTTTATCAAAAATCAAAAAAGGACTGCAGCATTTCTGAAACTCTTGCAACGATTTTGTTTCTCTCTTCACTGGCCTTCCCCCAGCAATATACAAAGCAATTAATGCAACCGCTTGCATTTTTATTCCCGTTACTCGTAGAGTAAAAAGGGTATACTAAAGTCGTGCAAATGTATGTAACAGGCAGAAGGAATCATTTCCGACCATATAAAGCATATATATTCTTGTTCAGCATAAACAGCCGAGTCGATATAGACATGTCCGTCTGTCCGTCCGTCCGTCCGTCTGTATGAACACCTAGATCTTAGAAATGGTAAGAGATAGAGGTTTGACATGTATGGGACAAATGCTTCTTTTATCTGCACGGTGATCAAGTTTGTTTCAAATTTTGGCCACGCCCTCTCCCGCCCCCGCAATTCGGAAAAAACGTTATATCTCCTACAGTTTTAAAGATAGACGACTCGTACCTTCTACTTTAGCCAAATGAATCGATTTGCCGAAGAAATGATAAAGATCGGATGAACGGTTCTCAAGTTATTAGCAAAAAAGTGAACCAAATTTGTTTGGAACTCAGTGCACACCAAAAACGCTTTCAGCATTAGGTTTAGAAACTTCAAAAATAATTTGTTTCCAACAATTATTCAAATTATTTTGAAGCCAACAACCCCTATGTGGCAGCCACAACGCAATTACTTCTAGTCAGCTGTTTTTGGCAGCGACTCCGAAGCTAACTCCGAAAGATGAAATCTCCGACATTTGTGGATTACCGACATTTGAATTGGTTGTTTTTTTTTTTTAACAACTGACCACTAAATCTTTAGAGATTTCCGATGTTGAAAATCCGCGGGATACCAGGTCTGCGGGATTCTGTTTCGTTGGCACATGACGCCATTCAACCTCTGGCGCTATTTCTTGTATATTGGCCACTCTGTTGGCAACAAACGTATTTAATCGAGACGGGTGTGTCTGCAGCCAATGCAGCACAACTTTCGAATCGGACCAAAACGTCAATCAAGTGGCAATTCCACAAGCTGCTTGACCTTCTCCCACAGTGTTGTCAACAGATGTGCTGCACACAACTCCAGTCGTGGAATAGTCAAGGTTTTCAGAGGAGCCACCCTTGACTTTGAGGTGAGCAACCTGCCGATGGTTTCATTTCCATTGGGGATACGTACGTACAGACAACATCCATATGCCCTGCTTGATGCATCTGCAAAGCCATGAATCTCACATGTAGAATCCCTCGTGACACCAATGTGTCGCGGTACGGCTACTGAGTAGCAAAACAACGTCAGCAAAACAAGCCTTCACTGCCTCTAACTTTGGTATTAAGCGGGCAGGTATTGGATCATCCCAACCGACTTTGAACAAACAAATTTCTTGCATTAACATTTTTGCGCGTGTAATAATGGGACTTAATAACCCAAGGGGATCATATAATTTCTACACAAACGTTAAGATATATCGTCGAGTGGGTGCTACTTCTAAAATTTCAGGATAAATTGATAAATACGAAGGTTACAACTTTTATGGAATTTTGTGATGACTATGGTCTTACTGTAATAAATGGAAGGACATTTGGTGATGAAAATGGAAAATTTACCTTTGTGGGTACGGCGGGAAACTCTGTAAATGATCTTTGTGCAGTCTCGAATGGTGCCCTTCATTTAGTCAACAAGTTTGAGGTGCAAGAAAAAATATGGTCGGATCATTTACCCATTGCGTTACAGCTCACCGTTGAGACTACCGAGAAAGAAAATCGACTAGCACTACCTATAAAGGTCGCATGGATCCCTTCGCAAAAAGAAGCGTATCAAAGAAAACTGGACGAGAAATAAGTGGTCATCAGACAAGAGGAAAATGTCTACCTGGAAACATTAACTGATGCCATAAAAAGTGCGGCACCTAAACTAGACAACTGCCGGCTAAATCCACATTAACCGTATAATTGGAAATGCCAAAAAGCAAGGGAGCTCTCCTTTTTGGCACTTAATAGATTTCTAAAAAGCAACAGTACCTATCATAAACAAAATTACCAGCAAAAAAATCGATAGTATAAGTCACAGTGCGCCATAAGTAAGTGTTACGTTCCAAGTTGTCTTCAGTATCGCTAAATACTACTGGCACGATTTGAGCCCGGCTGAGCTCGCCAGGTGGGGTGGTTCCATGTTTACGATACCTCGTGAACGCAAACAATAAATTTATAATTCGTTCGTGCCATAAAGAAGAAAAAAAAATTAACGCTATGCAGACAACAAAAGGTCCGTATACCTACAGAAGACGGTCAGGAAGAACTATATCGTCCTACATCCTCTGAGATCAGCGCCTAAGAAAACTCCATCCCCTTCCTCCCATACCAACACCAATAAAATAGCCTTAACACGTCATTAGTTCAATAGAATAACCCACTATAAATTTATTATTTTGAGACCTAAGCATAATATTGTTGAGAAAAAAAGTAAAACTATATGACTTCAAGAATGCAGTAATACATAATAAAATTAAAAGTTTAAAAAAGTCCAGTACAAATTGGCAATAAAAAAAATAAATATCTATGATAATAATAAAATAATATATTTTTTGCTTATATTGTTTGGATGAAAAATATTCAAATAATATATATATTCAAGTTAACAACAATATCCCTTTCACCTTTTTTTTTTCTAATTCTTTAACAATTCAAGCCACCCTCGCAAGCCCGGACTCTCGTCTGGAATGTCTATCCAGTACCTTGACTTAGTTGCTTTCTAGCTATCACTTAAGGTTAGCATTTGGACTTACCCCGATTCGATTATGGTGGCGCCAGCATATGAAGAGGGAAGCTGAAAACAAGGGCTTAAGCTCGCAGCAAAAAAAAAAAAATGATTTAAGCATATGGTCAAGAGAGAGTGGCCTATTGTTTTTCTTCCTACTCTGGCTTACAATAGAATCCGTGTTTCAACCAAAAACTAAAAATGCTAGCAGCAGCCTCCCAAAAAGAAATATACAAAAAAAATTTAATTAAATTAACACGGGATATGACTTCCCCTCCTCTGGTTCTTTTTCATTCGCTTGGAGTCAAGTCGCTGCCGATGGCCAGGCCTTGTTCTCGAGCGCGGGCTCTTCGTTTCTCCTTTCTTTGGTCGTCTGTCACTTGTCTGCTTGCGGAACTTCTAGACTCTGGGTAGATGTGCGCGTGGGTGTATGGTGGGGGACTCCCTTGGTGTCACCGCTTTTTTAAAGTGAGGCGTTTCTGCCTCTTCTGCTGACGTCGCGATCCGATTCGGTGCGAATGCACAACTGAGTGGCTCGGCTGAACCCTAGTTTGTGGCCCTGAAGGGGAGGGCGTCAGACGCTGGTGTTCAGCTTGGTCGTGGACTAATTTGATTGCTGCTATCGCCCAATATTAGCAATATAAAAGGTATTAGCAATTATTTCTGGCTGCGTTGTTGTTGGTGGCCGGGCGACAAGTACAGTGGATATTTGTTGGTTGATCTTTAATCATAAGCCGATCGATCGTTCAAGAACAGACACTTTCATTGCCGTGGTATAAAAAACTTCCAAAAATAAGAACACACGACGGCGAAGCAAACAAAAGTCGTTCGCTGTGTCCGACTGCTGTCTTTGACTTTCTTTTCCTCACTAACTCTCGCCAAGTAATTCAAGGCTGTCTGTCCCTCAGTGGGATGAGAGACAGGAACCAGGGTAGCTTCAACATTACAGGCTCACATAACAGGCTCGGAGCCGTCGATGTCGCTGACATGGAACGAGTCCGCAAAAAAATATAAATGTAGCCTGTTTCCGTGCACAACTACGTGTGGCCTCGACCCGACCCTGAGATCCGCTCGACTTGTCTTTATACTGTATACAGGTCCTTGGCATGGTATATGCCGATACTCTTTCCAGCGTTATTGGCGAGCTCATATAAAGCAGTCCCCTTTCGTTTCAGAATAGTTCACCTTACTCTGTTTGGTCCCAGCTTCGCATTATACCCTTCTGCTTGCTTACTTTGCCGGCAATTTTTCCTATACACCACTTGCCCCTCACTGAAGACGATTGGCCGACTACGCGTATTATATGTTTTCTCCGCTCTTTTGTGTGCCAAAACCTATTCTCGTGCCACTTTGCTCCTCAAGAGTTCCATTCGGTCTCCCTGGGCGTAGATTTCCTGATCTGCCTACCTAGCTGACGTAAAATGGGATAGTCCTTGGCGTGCTGCACCATTCTGGTACCAAACAGAGCTTGGTAAGGATCCATATCTATCCCTGTGTGATGTCCGGTGCGTAAGGCAAAAGCTACTCTACTCAGGTGGGCATCCCATGTGCGTTGATCCTCATCGATGGCTGACCTTTAAATCTGTAGAACGGATCTATTGACGCGTTCTGCTGCGTTGCTCTGTGGGGAGTAGAAGCCTGTGCGAACGTGTTGAATCCCATATTGTTTCATTAACTCAGCGAACGTCTGAGACACGAACTGCTTTCCATTGTCAGAATGTATATATTCCGGCACTCCAAACTGGTAAAAAATTTGCGTTTCCAAGAACTCTGTCACCTTGCTGGCCACCGCACTTCTTAAAGGTTGCAGCCACACGAACTTAGTAAAGTGGTCCAAGCAAACGAGAATTGTTGTGTTGCCATTGCGAGATCTTGGATAGGGTCCCATAAAATCGATATACAATCGCTGCAACGGCCTCTCTGTGACTTGCTGCTGACCCATTATAGGTCGTGTTGGTTTATTTGTGGATTTTTTGGTTTTGCACACTTCACATTCCTTTGTCACCTGCCTTACTTCTCCGACCATCCCTGGCCAGTAATAGTGCTGTCTGACTCTAGCCAGCGTCTTGTGAAATCCACCATGACCTGTGCGCGCTCCTTTCCTTTTCGCAACCCGGAGGGTACCCACAACTTCCAAATTAGCTCTTCCTGTGCACCTTGCTCCTTACGAAATCTTGTTCTTCTATACACGTAGCCATCGGACGAGCAAATGTCGGGCAGTTCCTTTGACTTCTCTTCTACGGTTTTCAACAGCATTTGGTACTCCGCTGACTGGAACTCCGGATCTTGTAAATTTACCTCCAAATCCATTACTCCTCTTAATGCCAGCTCCTCCATATGCATCCGTGATAGTTTGTCTGGTACCACATTCAGAGATCCTTTCCTGTGTTCAATGGAAAAGTCGAACGCTTGCAGTTTCAGGCTCCACCTGGCTAGTCGTCCAGCTAGATCCTTTTGTTGCATAAGCCATTTGAGGCTAGCGTGATCAGTTATTACTTTGAAAGGCATCCCCTCAACATAGGCTCGAAACTTCTTGATCTGTTTGGTATAGCACGCCTCCCACTCCAATAGTCGAAGCATCACATTGGATAATAAATGGCCTCTTGAAATCGGGTGTGTTAAGTACTGGAGCAGTCCCTAGTGCTGTCTTTAGAACCTGAAAGCCCTCCTTTCCTGCGGGCGTGGGTGCAAAATGTTTGATTTTGTCCTTTGAGAGGCAATCATGCAACGGTGCCGCAACCGTGGCATAATCTCTCACGAATCGTCGGTACCACCCGGTCATCCCTAAAAACCGTCTCAACTGTTTAGCGGACTTGTCCTCTGGAAAGTCCTTAACTGCCTCCACTTTACCAGGATCAGTTCGCAGCTCGCCCTCTCCTACGACGTATCCCAGATACTTAGCCTGTCTGCTGCAGAAGTTGCTCTTCTCTACATTTATCGTCAATTTGGCTTCAGCCAAACAGCTCCTAACCTTGCGCAGCAAATCCATGTGTGCCTCAAAGTTTGATGAGCATACCAACAGGTCATCCACATAAACAAATACGTTCTCTCGCAGCGCCGCAGGTAGCACCTTGTCCATAAGCCTACACATCCTTTGAGCCGCGTTACACAAACCAAAGGGCATAACGGTAAACTGATAGACTGGCCTCCCTGGCACCGTAAACGCTGTTTCTCTCTGCTTTTCGTTTCCAAAGGCACTTGCCAGAACGCGTCCTTGAGCTCAATTGCCGATATGAAAAACGTCTCGTGAAGCCTGCTTAGTATGCCTTCAATATGCGGCAGGGGATATGCATCGCAGAGACGGTTCTTTGGGCCTTTCTGAACTAGGGTGACAGGGGAGCTCCAGCTACTATTACTTTCCTCTATTACCCCTAGATCTAACATCCGATCAAGTTCAGCATACATTATCGCTTGCTTTGCTGGCGAGATGGGATGATGTCTCTGTTTCACCGGCAGCTGTTCATTATGAACTTCTATCAGATGCTCTTCCAGGGTGGTTTTCCCTAACCCCAGGCGGGCGAAGGATGGAAACGTTTGCTTTACCAACTCCAATCTACTGGCCTGATCTGGTGTCAAAACATGGGGAACATAAGCCGTGTCTCCCGGATCAGCTGCCTCCACCACGCTCACTTCACTCACGTGATCTGTAAAGTTGATTTGCGTTCCTCCCGTGCTGCCATTGATGATTGACAGTCCAAACTCTCGCCAAAAACTAGTCCCATAGTAGAAGGATTGTTGCAACGCTGGTACAACCAAAAATTCCAGCTCTTTAATAACTCCGTCCCACAAAACTGGTAGCTCAATTTTGCCTTTCACACTCGTCTCGCCTCCATCAGCAGTTCGAACCATTTGCCCTTTTAGAGATCGTAATTTTGCCGTTATGCCAAACAAAAAATCCTCTGCTCCTCGTCCTATACGATTCGTGCTGGCACCGGAGTCCAACAATGCCAGTACCTCGACTCCATCTATCTTCGTTTGTGCAAAGAAGCGGTTATCATTTTGCACTGATACCACTGCTGCCACCACTCCTTTGAGCCGTCTCACATCTCTCTCCCGCTGCCTCATCTGCCAGATCTTCTTAAATTTCCTGTTCTTCGACTCACCCATTTCTTTTGTAGTTATGTCTGCGCCGGCCAATTTTTAACTTATGTTGCTGCAGGTTCGTGGGGTCAGGGGTCGCCTGTCGGCCTGGCACAGTCTGTTCTAGTTGGCTCTCGGGGGCGGGAACTCCTACACTGGGCCTCCCGATGCTCCTGGCAGGTGACGCGAAAAAAAGCTGGGACCACCGTCAGATAGGTCTTATTTTGGCCACATGCGAAACATTTCGACTGGTGGAAAGCCCCGGATCCCTCACTTCTGTGCTTGCAATAATAATCACTTGGCATACCGCAAGTGAAACATAGATAAAGATGATACGGTGAGGAACAAAACGAGTCCCCTCCGGCCACTGTCGCCCGGGGCACTCCTGACCCACCAACCTTCATTGATCCTCCTTTGTTGGTGCCATTTTGAGTGGGTGAGACTTGTTTTGGCCGTTGGAAGGCTTCTACGTGTCCCGTGAAGTCTCCTTCTTCGCCTCGTTCAAACTCGAGCTCGCTGACGCCCGTCCAGAACCCTTGCTTCGCCGCTCTCTTAACCACCTCTCAACTCTAGCACCCTCCATACGAAGCTCAGACAAGGTAACCAACTTCGCAGCATATAACAACCCTCCCATCTGTGTGCTCAGGTTATCTTTGATAATACCCACCAAACTTTCTTCTGTGATTTTCTCTCTTAGCTTGAAATGGAGATTATGCACCTCACTATAAAATGCCTTAAACGACTCCCCTGGCTGTTGCTTGCGGTCCAGGCTCTCTTTTATGGTCATAAAGTCTGAGTCTGAGGTGGAAAAGGCCGCAATAAATTTATTCTTCATGGCGTCGTAATTAAAACGGCCATCATTCTGATGATTTTCTACGGTCTGCCAGTACCATTTTTCGGCAGCTCCGCCTAATAGGTAGTGGAACTCTTTAAAAAGCTGGTCCTCGGAAATTCGGAATTGCGCTTTCATACGTTCCACTCGGAACACGAAGCTCTGGACAGTTACACCGCCTTTGGTGCCATCAAACTTCAGATTCCATCGGTCCAGCGGTACCTGCCTAGGAGGATCCCCTATTTCCGTTTGCTGACTAGTGCTGGTTGTCACCCCTTGGCCACTGTTGGGGTTTCGGGGTTGTAAGAAATCCTCTTCAAAAACTACTTTTCGACCCTCTTGAGTCTGATTCCGACCGGAAGTTTGGCCAGTAAATTTGGGAGCAGGAGTGGATGCCATTCCTTGGTTCCCTGACAGCGGTCCACTCCCCGTTCGATTGGTGATCTCTAAGTCTTCTAACCGCATGTTCAAGCTGTCAACTTGCGACCGTATACTCGCTAGTGCATCAGCAACTGCTGTATTTTAGCTCAGCATTCCGGATATCATTTGTTGAAGTTAAGCCAAGTATCCAAGACTTTCTCGGTTCTGCAACCCTGTCTGGTTGTTTTCCTGGAACTCATTTGTTAAATTTTCCGCCAAGCCATTGCACCTTTCTCTATCTATGGCTTCGTCGATTATCTCTCCTTCGACTTCTCTATCTTCAGCCTGCTGTTCGCCCTCCTCGGTACTATGGTTGTATCCCGCGACTGTTCCCAACTGGTCCAGCTGGCTGGAAAAACTCACCCCTGTGGCATCCTCGAACAGGTTAGAATCTGCCTCCTCTGATTGAGCCCGAGCTACGCTACGCGTGATGCGGCGGGTCCCCGGCGCTGGACCCCCTGCTTTTGACTTTGTCTGTTCCATTCGTCGACACAACTATTCCTCACAAACGACTAGAGCTGATGAACCCACCAAGAACAAAAAAAAAAACCTTTTTGACTTAAGCTGTAGCCTGTGACAAAAATAATTTGAACTAGATTCACAATGTTCCCTTATATCCTGAAAAAAATATTACAGAAACTGCTTTGAGAAAAAAATGGTTATTTAATAGCTGTAATTAAAGAAAAATAGTACTCTTCGAGTTTCAATGAAAATATCATATATGTATGTATTGGTATGTTCGGAAATGAGTTTACACGTTATTCCGTTCTGGCCTGTGGACCTTTTCCTCTACCCCCACATCCACTTGTTCCTGCATTTTTCCTCACAAAAATGCCCGACATGTAACAGGCATCTCTGGTGGTTGATCTGTTTAATCTTCATAAAAAAAACAAATAAAAAATTTAATAGAAATCTACACTTGTTTTTGCACAAACCGTTGGGCGCCAATTGTTACGTTCCAAGTTGTCTTTAGTATCGCTAAATACTACTGGCACGATTTGAGCCCGGCTGAGCTCGGCAGGTGTGGTGGTTCCATGTTAACGATACCTCGTGAACGCAAACAATAAATTTATAATTCGTTCGTGCCAGACAACAAAAGGTCCGTATACCTACAGAAGACGGTCAGGAAGAACTATATCGTCCTACATCCTCTGAGATCAGCGCCTAAGAAAACTCCATCCCCTTCCTCCCATACCAACACCAATAAAATAGCCTTAACACGTCATTAGTTCAATAGAATAACCCACTATTAATTTATTATTTTGAGACCTAAGCATAATATTGTTGAGAAAAAAACTAAAACTATATGACTTCAAGAATGCAGTAATACATAATAAAATTAAAAGTTTAAAAAAGTCCAGTACAAATTGGCAATAAAAAAAAATATATATCTATGATAATAATAAAATAATATATAAGCAAAAAGGTTGGATGAAAAATATTCAAATAATATATATATTCAAGTTAACAACAATATCTCTTTCACCTTTTTTTTTTCTAATACTTTAACAATTCAAGCCACCCTCGCAAGCCCGGACTCTCGTCTGGAATGTCTATCCAGTACCTTGACTTAGTTGCTTTCTAGCTATCACTTAAGGTTAGCATTTGGACTTACCCCGATTCGATTATGGTGGCGCCAGCATATGAAGAGGGAAGCTGAAAACAAGGGCTTAAGCCCGCAGCAAAAATAAAATATGATTTAAGCATATGGTCAAGAGAGAGTGGCCTATTGTTTTTCTTCCTACTCTGGCTTACAATAGAATCCGTGTTTCAACCAAAAACTAAAAATGCTAGCAGCAGCCTCCCAAAAAGAAATATACAAAAAAAATTTAATTAAATTAACACGGGCTATGACTTCCCCCCCTCTGGTTCTTTTTCATTCGCTTGGAGTCAAGTCGCTGCCGATGGCCAGGCCTTGGTCTCGAGCGCGCGCTCTTCGTTTCTCCTTTCTTTGGTCGTCTGTCACTTGTCTGCTTGCGGAACTTCTAGACTCTGGGTAGATTTGCGCGTGGGTGTATGGTGGGGGACTCCCTTGGTGTCACCGCTTTTTCAAAGTGAGGCGTTTCTGCCTCTTCTGCTGACGTCGCGATCCGATTCGGTGCGAATGCACAACTGAGTGGCTCGGCTGAACCCTAGTTTGTGGGCCTGAAGGGGAGGGCGTCAGACGCTGGTGTTCAGCTTGGTCGTGGACTAATTTGATTGCTGCTATTGCCCAATATTAACAATATAAAAGGTATTAGCAATTATTTCTGGCTGCGTTGTTGTTGGTGGCCGGGCGACAAGTACAGTGGATATTTGTTGGTTGATCTTTAATCATAAGCCGATCGATCGTTCAAGAACAGACACTTTCATTGCCGTGGTATAAAAAACTTCCAAAAATAAGAGCACACGACCGCGAAGCAAACAAAAGTCGTTCGCTGTGTCCGACTGCTGTCTTTGACTTTCTTTTCCTCACTAACTCTCGCCAAGTGACTCAAGGCTGTCTGTCCCTCAGTGGGATGAGAGACAGGAACGAGGGTAGCTTCAACATTACAGGCTCACATAACATAAGGATGAATATAGCAAGAGGTTGGTGGAAAAGATAAACACTGTCGAAGATAGCAAGCAATGGTGGAAACTAGCTAAGGAGATTAATAACCAATAGTACGTTCCAAGAACAGATGTATCTGCAGAAGAATTTGCGCATCACTTCCAAACACTTTTAAATCCCAGACAACTAGCGAATTGCATAGAATATGCGCCGTTCGCTCATATTCACAAAAAGGGCTGTCATCATGAGGCTAGCAACTATAGAGGAATAGCTTTTATGAACTGTGTAGCCAAATTACTGATGGGTATAATTGCCAACAGATTAACACACTGGACGCAACGAGAAAAGCTTATTTGTGAGTATCAAGCAGGTTTCCGGTCTGACTACTCTTTTTCGGACAACGTCTACATCCTGGCAGCGGCAGCACATCATAAAGTGGTTGAAAAGAAAAAGTATATGCTTATTTCGTAGACTTTACGGCAGCGTTTGACAGAGTACCACGGCAACTACTTTTCTATAAATTACATCAACTGTGTATTTTATCAAAAGTACAAAATCTCCTGCAAAATATATATTGCAATACATCTTCCTCAGTGTGGACTAGGAGTGAGCTGTCACAATCTTTCCACACACACACAGGCGTAAAACAAGGATGTCTTCTTTCCCCATTGTTGTTCATATTATTTCTAAACGATCTACATGATGAAATTGAAGGAGGACTATGGATCGGTGATATTAACCTCCGAGCACTTTTGTATTCAGACGTTGTGTTAGCAGACGATGTCGATATGTTGCAACAAATGATCAACAAGCTCGAGCAGTACTGCAAAAAGTGGAATATGGAGGTGAGAGAAGAGAGAGTTCTTGTGACTGATTGACGTGTTTTTTTGTACTCCGCAATTTAAAATTATTTGTGTCGTTTATCGTGCCTATATTGGTCTAAATTCGACTTAAAGATCAGTGTTCATTTGACCCATTGTCGGTTTGTGCGTTGCATTCTGTGTTGTGCATTTAATCGCTATTAATTTAACCAATTTTTCAAGCAAGATAATAACGCTACCAAAAGAGAAGACAGAACAGAAACCACCACCCCCCTGGGAGATCTACTACAGCGGACATGTTCCCAAGCACGAGTTTGGGTGCGGCTTTGCAGTGAGTGATAGACTGCGTCGCTCTGTCATCAGCTTCACACCAGTTGATGAACGGCTAGCCGCGCTCAGACTTAAGGCAAAATATTTTAATATTAGTCTTATCTGTGCTCACGCGCCAACAGAAGACAAGAAAGACCCGATGAAAGATGAATTCTATGAGCGCCTGGAACAATTATACGAGCGCTGCCCTGATCACGACATAAAGATCGTGCTAGGCGATTTTAACGCGAAAGTCGGGAGAGAAGGAGTTTTTGGATCGACAGTCGGACGATTTAGCCTTCATGAAACAACCTCCGGTAACGGAGAGAGGCTAATAGACTTCGCTGCGGGCCGGAACATGGTCGTAAGTAGTACCAGATTTGAACACCTCGACATCCATAAGGCGACCTGGAAGTCCCCTGGTCAACGAACACGAAATCAGATTGATCACGTTGTGATCGACGGAAGGCATTCATCAAGTGTACTAGATGTGCGCGCGATTCGAGGAGAAAACATAGACTCGGATCATTACCTGGTTGCAGCCAAGGTACGCACGCGGCTCAGTGTGGCACATGCCTCACGCTCTAGCACACGTCGAAAGTTAAACGTCGAAAGGCTGCAATCACAAGGGACCTCTGAAGCCTACACAGCTAAACTCGCCCAACTGCTTAGGGAAACCTCCCCATTCCCTTCCGATATATGCGAACAGTGGCAGCGTATATCGCACTCCATGAGTACAGCTGCCAAGGAGATACTCGGTTACTCCGAGCCCCCTCGAAAGCGGTCTTGGTACGACGAGGAGTGCCGACGCGCTACTGCAGAGAAAAACGCTGCCTACAGGAGAACTCTGCAGTCGAGAGTAATGCGGGCTGCTAAAGAGCGAAACCTGGAGAAAAGGAAAGAGGAGAAACGCCTTTTTAGAAGAAAAAAGTTTGAGCAGGAAAGGCGCATGCGCGAGGAAGTCGAGATGTTATTCGGCATGAGTGAGACTCGAAAATTTTACCAAAAGATTAAGCAATTAAAAGAAGGTTTCAAGCCCAGAGTCGCACAATGCAAAGACGAACAGGGGAATCTGGTCACAGATCCGCAAGTGGCGCTTAACAAATGGAGAAGTTACTTTTCCAACCTACTGGGAGGCGATGACGAACATGATGCCGCCTTCAGAGAAGTAACGATGCCACCAATCGACAACATAGAGATAGACCCGCCGACCCAACAGGAAGTCTGTTTAGCCATAAGAAGGCTAAAGAACAACAAGTCGCCAGGCGCTGATGAGCTGCCCGCTGAATTGTTCAAGGCTGGAGGCGAAGAATTGGTAAGGTGCATGCACCAACTTCTGTGCCGTATATGGGTTGATGAAAGCATGCCTGACGATTGGAATCTAAGTGTTCTCTGTCCAATCTTTAAAAATGGAGACCCTGCAGTTTGCGCCAACTACCGCGGGATTAGTCTCCTCCCCATCGCATATAAGTTTCTGTCCCGCATTATTTGTGAACGCCTAAAGCCGCTAATTGATTCACTGATTGGACCTTATCAGTGTGGCTTTAGACCAGGTAAATCCACCACAGACCAGATATTCACATTGCGCCAAAGCCTGGAGAAGACCTATGAGAGAAACATCGAAAGTCACCATCTTTTCATCGATTACAAAGCCGCTTTCGACTCGCCGATAAGGTCAAGGTTTTTCGAAGCCCTGTCTACTTTAGGTATTCCAGCAAAGTACGTTCGACTTTGCATGATGACGTTGAGAAGCACTCAAAGCTCCGTCAAAATAAGAACGAACCTTTCCGAGCCTTTTGATACCAAAAGAGGTTTTAGGCAGGGTGACACCTTACCGTGTGACTTCTTTAATCTGCTGATGGAGTATATACTGCGCCAGTGCCCAAGTGCCAACAGATCGGGCACCATCTTTAATAAAGATGTAATGCTACTCGCATATGCCATGATATTGACATTATCGGCAAAACCGAACAGGCAGTAAGCAAGGCGTTTTCAGAGATTGAGAAGCAGTCTGAACTAATGGGTTTAGCGGTAAACGAGGACAAGACGAAGTACCTAGTGTCCTCGAAACAGAAGTACACACAACTTGGGCAATCTGTTGCAATAGGAGAGTACAACTTTAAAGTTGTAGAGGACTTTGTCTACCTTGGAACGATGATAACCAGCGACAACAACATCAGCCTGGAAATTCGAAGAAGAATCACGCTCGCAAACCGATGCTATTACGGGCTAAGTAGGGAGCTCAAGAGCAGAAACTTCAAGCGAAGAACAAAAATAGCGCTTTATAAGTCGCTTATCATCCCAGTCCTGCAATACGGCGCAGAAGCATGGGCAATATCATCAGCGGATGAGGCGGCGATTGGCGTTTTCGAGCGAAAGATTCTTCGCAGGATTTATGGACCTTTGAAAGTTGGCGAGGACTTTCGCATCCGAACTAATGACGAACTGTATAAGCTCTATGGGGATACTAGTCTGGTCAAGCGCATAAAGCAACAGCGGCTGCGCTGGCTGGGACATGTTACCCGTATGGATGATCAAGCTCCAGCAAAAATGGTCTACAAGAGGAATGCGAAAGAACTGGAACAAGGCAAGGTGGGACGACCACCTCTAAGGTGGGACGACCAGGTGCGGAAAGACATTTCTAAGCTTGGCGTGAAAAACTGGTGCCAGCTCGCACGGAGCAGAAGCGACTGGCGGACATTAGTTGCAGCGGCCGAGACCGTCAAACGGTTGTGATGCAAGCATCGGGCCAATAAAGAAGAAGAAGAAGAATTTAACCAATTTTAATAACGCGGCGTCTGCCCTGTATTTTTGTTTTTGTTTTGGTTTCGCTTAATCTACTTCTTTGGCGGTTCCCCACCCTCCCCTCACCACAGGTTTGTGTGTGTTTGTCTGTGCTTACTCTCTTTGAGCGTCGTTCCCACTCTGCTTTGTGTGTCGCTTTCAGCATTGTTGTTGGTTCTCTGCATACAAAGCTTAGAACGATTGTTGTTTTATTACACCGCTCTGAGAGTAAGTTTGTGTTTCGCGCTTAGAATTCATATTCTCACTAGTGTTGAACCCCTGTGGTAAATTTAGCATAATGTCGTGCTGCAAAAAGTCTTGCTCATACAAAGACGCACCTGAGTCAGATCAACTAAGGTTTGTAAACTGTTGGTAGTGCGAAAACATGATGCATGTTAAATGTGCTAATTTAACTAGGCGTGACCTCGACAAAATGTATTCTCCTAAAAAAGGTTGCGGTTCTACAAGATGGTCATGCCCTGTATGCACTGAGACTCAATTTAATTTCTCGCGTATGAGCAATGATATGAAAAACAAGTTTAATTTCTATACAAATTGAATAAGCAAATCACTAGCGAGTTTACATCCAGTGTTGAGTTGCTTAGTCAATTTAAGTTTAAATCGCCGCCCTCGCGTCGTTTGGAGCGTCAGTTTTTAGAACTGCCTCCTCGCCATGGTTGCAAGTCGTCCGAATCTACTTCATCGTTGCCAGTTTCACCTCAATACTTGGACTTATCTCCAACCATTTCAATTTCTGCTTCACCAGGAACTATGCTTGATTTATCTCCCTTGCCTCCCTCCCGGAATCAAGTTCCTGATAATATTTTAAATAAACCACCAATAGATAGATTAGCTCATTCCCCAATTGCTCCTCCTGAACCTGTTGAGCCCGTTGCCAGTGTTACTGTTCCATCTCAGCCTCCTCCTCTAACTGTGATTGCACCACGCAAGCAAGTTTTCGTGTCTAGGTTGTCCCCTGAAACTACCTGCGAGAAAATTGCCGCTTATATCGCGAGCAAAACCTCAGCAAGTGTTTCGATTACAAAGTTTAATTTTGCCCAACCTCGTGATGTTGCTTCCTTCAACATAAGTGTTCCATCTGAAGCATTTCCAATCATACGTGACCCAGAATTTTGGCTGCCAGATATGATTGTTCATGAGTTTAGGCCAGAAATCGAGTTAGGCCAATGCCCGTTAGCTTACCTTCTTTAAGTGCATCCTGAAATGTAGGATCTAATTCTAATAGGGTTTCAAAAAACTAGTTCCGTCCGTTTGTCCTCATATAGCCTATCAGAATGTTAGGGGTCTGTTATCCAAACTTTCTACCTTATTCCTAAGTAGTGCTTCATTTGACTTTGACATTATTGCATTTTCAGAGACTTGGTTAAATCAAACAATCTCTGATTCTAAAATATTGTCAAATGATTTTTTTATCTACCGGCATGATCGACCAGTTCGCAGAGGTGGTGGTGTACTGATTGCAGTTAAATCCAGCCTGCGATCAGAGCTGATCAATGTTAATTTGCCTAGGGATGTTGAATTTGTTGCCGTAAAGGTAACTTTTCTAACATTCGGTTTATTTATTACCTGCCTACCAAACATTACTTGGTCAAAATTTTAATTATCTTGTACCATCAGCACATCATGACTATTTAGATAGTCTGTTGGACTTGTCGTTTTTTCAAATTAACGCAGTACCAAACAATTTAAATAAATTGTTGGATCTCGTTTTTGTCTCTGACAGTGCGAACGTTGTTGTCTCTAGGTCTGCCCCCCTATCACTGCCCGAAGATATTTACCATCCTACTTTTGAAATCTCCATTTCAGTTATCGGACCTACCTCTTCGACTGTTATGATTTCTAATAAGCCTCGTCGTTGTTTTCGTAAGGAAACTTTACGTTATTAAATCAACTTATTTGTGCAACAGACTGGACTCCTTTGTACGATGCGGTTGATTTAGACTTAGCTTCTACCTTTTTCTATGAATCTATTAATTCTCTCTTAGATATCTGTATTCCTAATAGCGTTGCTTCTCCCGCGTCAGTTAATCCTCCTTGGTTCTGTCCTAGACTTTCTAATTTGAAAAATATTAAGTCTAGATGCTTTAAAAAGTATAAAAGAACTGGTTCTGCAATTACACTGTGGAACACTCAAAATTGCCTGGGACTGGGACCAATAAATTGTGAAACTAGAGGCATCAGGTAGCAACAACTCATACCCAGTTTTTTTGGAGCACGTCAAGTTCGTGTTTAATGGGCACTTTTATACTAGCAACACAAAGTTACAATCTCTGTTGCTGTTTAAAAGAAGATGAAAGCTAAAATTTTGAAAAATTCACCAAAGATGTAAGGAATCACCAGTATTCTAATATAAAATTCCCGCCTTCAACGGATAAACGGTTAGTACCATGCCCATAGAGGTCTAACTTAGAAAATGGAATTAAGGAAAAACCACTCGATAGAATTGTATAAGATTTTAACTATATTGAGATACGGACTAATAAAATGTGTACTTAAGAGATGGTAACATGCATCGAAAAACCGCGATGGTGGGTACCACATTTGACAGCACCCATCATCGAGGCAATATAGGCCATAAACTAGAGATCAAAATAGACCGAACTGCGTTTTTAGATTCACCATCGGACCCTTAAGTCACGGGCTATGGCTATCTTTGTACAAGCAATTGCCTCAGAACAACATTGACCATATGGGTATCAAGAGCGTCTTCAAAATTATGCAATAAATCCTATGAATAAAAGTCGTCATTTCCATTACGAAAATCAAAAATTTAGTTTAAAAATGTCTTTGGTGGACAAACCGCGATACGCTAAGATGCCTTGAACTGATGTATTTAAATGATCCGATCTGTTTTTCTGCTGGTATTGAAGCACTTCACTCATGAGATTAATTCCCTAATTTTGGTGAAACTGGTTTCACCTAAATGGTCAATGTTGTTCGAAGGCAATTGCTAGTATATAAATGCCTAAGAACCGCGAAGCAAGCCTTTATTGGTAAAACTGAAAACGCGATTCAGTCTATTTTGATCTCTAGTTTATGGCCTATATTGCCTCGATGATGGGTGCTGTCAAATGTGGTACCCACCATTGCGGTTTTTCGATGCATGTTACCATCTCTTAGTACACATTTTATTAGTCCGTATCTCAATATAGTTAAAATCATATACAATTCTATCGAGTGGTTTTTCCTTAATTCCATTTTCTAAGTTAGACCTCTATGGGCATGGTACTAACCGTTTATCCGTTGAAGGCGGGAGTTTTATATTAGAATACTGGTGATTCCTTTCATCTTTGGTGAATTTTTCAAAATTTTAGCTTTAATTTTCTTTTAACCAGCAACAGAGATTGTAACTTTGTGTTGCTAGTATAAATGTGCCCATTAAACGCGAACTTGACGTGCTCCAGAAAAACTGGGTATGAGGTGTTGCTACCTGATGCCTCTAGTTTCACAATTTATTGGTCCCAGTCCCAGGCAAAAAAAAAGTTGAATTTTGTTCCACTGTGTTACAGGGGTATAGCTAAGCTTTCGGCTATTCCAAAATTATTTAAACAGATTATAACCTCATCCTTACAGCACTATTGTAAATCGATCTTATCACCTTTCCAGCATGGATTTACAAAGCGTTGGTCAACTACGACCAATTTGCTTGAATTTTCCTCAATGATTAACGATTGATTCCTTTTGAAAAAACAAACTGATGTCATCTACACCGACTTTATCTACACCGACTTCAGTAAAGCATTTGATTCTGTGAACCATGATCTTCTTCTCGTTAAACTTGATCGTTTAGGATTTCCATCCCCTTTTCTACTTTGGATTTCGTCGTATTTAAAAGATAGAACTCAAAAAGTTCTGCTACGCTCTAATACGTCAAAGCCTGTCTTTGTCACTTCAGGTGTGCCACAAGGCAGTCACCTCGGCCCATTGTTTTTTACTCTATTTATTAATGATCTCCCCACAATAATTTCAAATTCTCGGATACTTATGTACGCCGATGATGTAAAACTTATTTTATCTTTTAACGACCCGATGTACTCCATCAGATTGCAAGATGACTTAAACTCCTTGCAGTCCTGGTGTCTGATTAATCAATTACACCTTAATTGCTCCAAGTGCATGTTTATGACTTTCCATCGTTGCAAGCCTTCGCTGGCTACTTATACGATTGACAATGAACCCTTGGAACGAATATCTAGTCGTTGATCTTGGAATTCTTTTTGACCCAATTGAGTTTCAATCCTCATATCTCCTCTATTGTTAATAGAGCAAATGGTGTACTCGGATTCATTAAACGTTGGTCGAAAGAGTTTAATGATCCATACACCACAAAGCTTTTATACACTGCTCTAGTCCGTCCTGTACTTGAATACTGCTCGTCCGTCTGGTGTCCGCAGTATAAAAAGCATATAGATCGTATTGAATCTGTTCAGAAGCAATTCTTGCTTTTTGCGTTTTAACATTTAATTCCAAAATCATAAAGGCGTGGCCGTGGTTAAATTAACAATATATAAATGTTTGTTCGCGAAGGTGCTGCTGCGCTCAATGGCTCTCAGATTACAACTAAAACATAGCAAAAAGGTCTGAGGCAAGAAGCACGAATCTATGTATAAGAGTGGGTATTACAGCTTATTAACAATGAACAGAGTTACAGTTTAAATAGAATAGAAATTTGGCGAGGGCAGAAACAAGAGTTATTGAGGCTACTTTTGTATTATTAGCTGCTGCGCTGAACATACTCCCCCCCGTTGAAAGGACAGGGCTTTCAACAGAATCTTTATCGGGTAGGTCGCACAATTATTGACTACCCGTCTAATGGTTCCAGTGGGTGTGCGTAGGTCTGCGACTTTGATGACAGCGCCAGCTCCAGAGATGAATGTTGGGAATTGAGCCATCTTGCACGATGTTGGAGAAGTGTTTGGTACTCCTCGCTCCACAGCCTCCAGAAGAACTCGTCGAAGTCGATTGAAGTTAAGTGGCGCCAAGTCGGGTTCAGGAACTGTCATAAGTGGACGACTAGTAAGGAAGTTGCGGGTGAAGGACTATAAAATCTTCGGGATTTTCTGAAATGGATACAAGAGGACGAGAGTTGATTATGACCTGAAATGACCGAAAGTCGTTGAGCAGGTCATCCATGACGTTTTCATTGAGACGAGGTCGGGGTCTGCAGCATATTGACAAGCCATAGGCATATGCTAAGTGGCAGGAAATATTAGCGTTGATATTTTTCCTTGAGATGCGGGCTGCGATTGAGTTTGTGCACCAAAGCGTCCAAGTACAGGTATTGGTGCCGACCAAGTAGAAATCTCTCCAAGAATCCAATCCACGCTTCCGCCTTTTGAAATGCTCTTCTCATTGAACGTCAAAGGCATGCTCCACTTGCTTGAAATGACGCACCAAATCATCCAGCCGAGTGCTGGTATTGGCGCCATCCAATGATCCTTGGTCACTGACGAACGACGCAAGTTTTAGGGTCCGATGACCGCTACCAGAGAGGATCCAATGACGCACCAAAGGGTCCAGCCAAGTGCTGGTATTGATGTCGTCCGATGATCCTTGGTTACTGACGAAAGTCGAAAGATTTTGGGTCCGACGACCGCTACCAAAAAGGATCCAAATGAGATGGGTTTTCTGTATGCCCATGCCTGACAACTCGAGAATCAGAATTGCTCCGGTGAGCAATTCTATCCGTTGTGGCAAGTAAAACGAGAGAATGGCTAGCTGAATGTTTGAGGAGTCGTTGTGATAGTTAGAGCTCACTGATATGCCTGGATGATTGTGAGACATCGTTTGCGCAATTATGGCAGTGAGGCTTGTTGTGAAATCTGCAGTCCGCGACTTCAGCACGATGTCAACTGAGAATCCTTCAGTTGAGAAGTTGGTATCTACAATACCTGAGACTGGAGCCAGCGATTTAGTTTTACGAAGTTGAAATTGGTTGGCGAATTGAGTTGTAACGAATTGTATCTGAGAGCCTGAGTCCAAAGGTGCACGGCACTTGATTGAGATAACAGCAGTAGCAAATAGCACAACATCAGACGAGGACTGAGATATAGAGGCTTGAGGCAAGGCTGTCGACATGCCGAGCATGGCAGCAGATTGCGATGTGGTTGATTGGGAAGAATTTTGAGTGATAGAGTAGCGAGACGATTATAATGCAAAAGAGTGCGATGATTTAGTTTGCAAGTACGACAGGAACCAGATTTGCAATCTCTCATTTGATGGCCTTCTTTTGTCGAGCGATTGGCGAGAAATGTTCGAATCGTTTGCAATGGTAAATCTGGTGATCCGTGCCGTCACAAATTATTTGTGTGCTGCGAAGCATTTGCAGCAACAAATGAATTTGTCTGATGCGTACTCACAGTTTTTTCAGACTTTCCCACCTGACCATCCTGCTCTTGAGTGGCGTGCTGCACATTCTCAAGCGTTCGGCATCGCTTCACCAAGAAGGTTGATAATTTCTCCCAGGATGGTAGCTCGTTGCTCGTTGCTTTCCTCCCATTTGACCTGGGTATTTTTGTCCAGCTTCTGGAGCAAAGTTTGTACGAGAATGCAGTCAGCCACTTCTTCCTTGTTGGCAATCGATTGCAATGCACGCAGGTGCGCAGTAACCTTATCCGTCAGCTCTCGCAGCTTGCCCACAGACGCGTCTGCCTTGCCCAGCCCAAATATCTCTCTGATGTGTGCCTGTAAAATGAGACGCTTTTTATCAAATCGCTTTTGAAGAATATTAATTGCAATTGCTGGTTAATTTCCAAAGAGCTGATTGTGTCCAGTGCAGCGTCAGTTAAACAGGATCGCAGATGTTGCAGATTTTCGATAGGAGTAATCTCTGTCTCCTTGCCGATGATAGAATTGAACATAGCGTAGAAACTGGCCCACTCTGTATATGCCCCATCGAATCGACTCATTTGCATTCATTCTGAAGGTTGAACAATGTTGAGGCGGTTCACGTTTACTAAGCTCGCGCTGGAGAGTAGCTCTCAACCTTAACAATTCGAAATCAAACTTGCCGGGGATATCACTAGATATGGAATCGAAATTTAGCTCCTCCAGGCCTGCATGCGCCTTGACAAAATTACACTCCAGCTTATTTAATGATTCCAGCATCCCACTTAGAACATATTCACCCATGCCTTTAAGCCTCTTATCATCCATCTCTGCACAAATAGCTTTGAGCCGGTCAAATATAGCATTTTTTTTTTTGCTGTAGAAAAGCAATCCGGTCAACAGGAAACAGAAAGCACTGTGGATGCAGCAGCTGAGCTGTTCGAGTCGTTAGGAGTAATGTTGTTTGCTGAAGCTTCATTAGGAGTATTCTCGTCCACCATTTCGATGATTTTTTAACAATTAAAATCAATGCAAATTATGTAGGCGCGCGCGCGCGTGTGTTCAGCCAGACGAAAAATGTGTAACTATTTTTTGACTGCAGCCGCAAACAACGAAAAACGCGTTCACCGTTAGGATCGAAGCAATGCGAATGACCGTTTGATTTCTAGACGTTGCTATGCGGCTGTCCAAAGCAAAGGGCGAAAGCAATTGTTTGCATGTGCACAGCGCGGGCAATTCGAAACTAAAATTAATAATTTTTGATAATTGTTTATGCACAATATTATTAAGCCACGGCGATCACGTCGGGGTCACCAAAATGTTGGAAGCTGCCGAGCTTTTTCGACAACTTTGATAAAAATGAAAAGTCAAAATAAATCTTATTTATCTTTAAACATTTAATTCCAAAATCATAAAGGCGTGGCCGTGGTTAAGTTAACAATATATAAATGTTTGTTCGCGAAGATGCTGCTGCACTCGATGGCTCTCAGATTACAACTACAACATAGCAAAAAGGTCTGAGGCAAGAAGCACGAATCTATGTATAAGAGTGGGTATTACAGCTTATTAACAATGAACAGAATTACAGTTTAAATAGAATATAAATTTGGCGAGGGCAGAAACAAGAGTTATTGAGGCTTCTTTTGAATTACTAGCTGCTGCGCTGAAAACGATTCTTCTGAACTTTTAGGTCGCCTTAACTTCTCCGTTCCTTCTAGGCCAACAAGAAACTATTTTCCTTTAATATTGCCTAGATGCACAACTGATTATGCAAAGCACAATCGATTTCGAGTCTTATATCAAAATTATAATGATCTCTATCACCTGCTCTCAACAGATCTCTTTCTCTTCTCTCTAAAAACATCTCTCTATAATTATCTTAAGGGAAATCTCTGACCTTTCTTGGCTGTGTGTAGGGGCATAGCTTGCCGGACTGGCTAAAAAATCTTCCCCCACCGGGTCAGAGATTTCTGGTTATTTAATTTTAAGTTTAACTTATAATTTTTTTTATTTATAGTTAGTTTTAAATTTAACGTTTAGATAGTATTTTTTTTCTTAAATTTGTTCTCTTTATATGTCATTTGTTTTAGTTTTATTAGTTTATTATTATTCTTTCTTTCCTTTGCTCCTATTTAGGTTTTGGTTTTTCTTTCCTCTTCTCCATCTCTATATCGTTAAAGTTTTTGGTAGCTCTAATAACGTCTCTGACTACAATTGGCTGTGAATCGGCCGGACGGGCAAATAAAATTCCCCCATCGTGTCAGAGGCGTTATTAGTTATTCTGTAATTTTGTTAGTTATTCTTTGTTAGGCTTTCTAAGTTGTTAAGGCTTTTTTATAACGTATTTGTAATTTTATTGACAGCCTTTTTTGTCGACCTAATAAATAAATAAAAAATAAAAATACTTATATGGGTTTTAGCGACCTGTTTTTTGTCAAAGTTTTTGCATTTTGGCTGGCTTGAGCTCGGTGCAGAGTTACAATTCAATGTAATCAACAAACAACAACAATTGGAAAAGCAAAAGCAACACGTTCAAACAAACATAGCAGAATTCTAGGCTGAATCGTGGTCTCGTCCCATAGCAAATTGGAGTCCCCAACTCGTTATTCGGCGATATGAAGATTTATAAGGGAGTCTGTGTGGTCGTTTGAATGTGAATATGCAATACAAAAATTTTTAAAGCCCGATGTGGTCTCTTGAAACTGAATGGCGATGGATTTTCGCAGACCCAATCGGGACTTTGCACAATGTGCAATTTAAACGAAAAGGAGACATTTAGCCATTTTATTGGACGCTGCCCAGTTCTCAGAGAGTTTAGGGTGCAGCATCTAGGGAATACTGTACTAAGGGAGAATGAGATTATAAATATATTAAATGGGCCAAACTGGGATCAATTAATTACCTTTTTAAAAAATGCGTTAAGATACAGATCATTTCTTTTAAACAATTTTAATTAAGTAAACATTCATCCTATATCAAAATTGTAAGAAATAAAACGCACTAATTATCTACAAACTTTTGCCGACAGACGACTATTAAGTCATTTTTAGTAGTTCTTAATATACCCCCAATGAAATTATAATTTTTTCGAAACAATTTAAATAAAGAACAAATACATACATACATACATACACTACTTCAGGGACATCCTTCATGGTACATTTTAACTGATCTTTCTCGGTGTTCCATCTCAGCCCTAATGTTTTGGCATCATTCTAAGAAACGCTTAAAGAAGTCCGTCGAATCTTTTTGCCATGCAGAGGATCGAATGAAGATAATTGGGATTTTAAAGTTAAAGTTCGAATATGACAGTCGGTTTTTGGAAACGAGAACATTTAACAATTCCGATTCCGCATGATTTGATCGAATTCGAAAACGGGAACAGGCCTGGCAATCTTTTAAACTATAAAAGTCTCCATCTTTTTGAAATCACCAAAATTAAAGTTATGTTTAGAGCAATAAATTGTGGATCCTTTGAAGCTATATCATGGTGGTTAACACTGAGAAAAAATTATAAATAATTTTTAGCAACAATTACCTAATATTATTTAAAGTTATAAAATCTATAAAATTATAATTTGATTAGATACTGTAAAATGCTTTCCACCAATATCAACTTGAGACTTGTACGACAAACCAAACCTGAGATGTCACGTTTTTAAAAAACCCTTTTTTCCTTTTTTTTTTGTTTGTTACGATTGTTTAAATTGTTAATAAAGTTAACAAAAAATTTTTGTGGAAAACCGCGAATTACGTTTTGTTGGGCATGTCGAGATCTAATTTCGAATTTTTTTTTTATTAAAATAAAAAATGAAAAAATTTTAAACTGCTCGGTTTATAAAAGAATAACCCCTATGCAGTGTGGTTTATAAAACAATCGATCCACAAGCTCCATGTTTTTAGGGATTTTCTGGCTGGCTGTATGTGGCCCAGTGGTTAGTGTGCTGGACTGCTGGGCGGGAGGTCGTGGGTTCGATCCCGCCTCTGAACATCTAATAATAAAAGTTTTTTTCTTTCTTTAGAAACTAGCTTTTACACATACGGTCACCTTCAACAGCTATTGGCGCCAGCTGTGAAGTAACTAGCCATGAAAAAGCAAATTCTCAAACTTTGCCGTTCGGATCCGGCGTTAAACTGTAGGTCCCTTTCTCTTGTGCGAAAAATTTAAAGCACACACGCCAAGAGATTGAGAGAAGCTTGGCTTGGCCCCGTTGTAGGAGCTGTATAGCCAACATTTACATTTACATTACGAAGAGATAGACTTTAGAACGCCAAAATTTCTCTGTTGTCTGTACTGCATGTCCAACTTGTGACTTGCATTTTCCAATTCCCAATAAATTAATATTCTTTCGCTCCCTTGACAACTGCAATTGACTTTCTAACTCCTCAGTCATAAAGTTAACCTGTGATCCAGAGTCCAACGACGCTCTTGCCATCACATATGAACCAGAATTGTTCATTACACGTACAACTGCTGTGGCCAATATTATTTGATCTGAGTTCTCTTTTGCCGCATGATTAACGGACGAAGTATGTTCTGGAACAACGACTTGTGCTGATGCATTATGACTTGAAGCTAAAACCTGGCTTGCGTTTGTTTTATATCTCTGTAACAAAAAATGATGCTTGGAACAGACTGCAGACACTAGCCTTGGAAGTCGAAACAGAATGACCTTTTCGTAAACAATTTATACACAAGGGACAACTTTTCACGAATTTAGAGCGCTGTTGACAAGATTGTGCCTCAAACGAACTACAAGCCTGTATAAAATGATCGCTGGCCTTACAAAAAAGGCATTTCTCAACAGGCTTTGTTACTGATAAAACCGTTTTGTTGCTTTTTGCAGAAGCTCTATCAGCTTGAACTGCGCATTGCGATTTAGGTCTACCAGATATTGTTTCCTCAGCAGATAGATGCTGATACCGCTTGTTAAGAGCAAGTTCACAATCGTCCCAAGTAGGAATCTCTGAATAATTCAAGTTTTGTTTCAAGTTGTCCTTGCATCAACTTTCCCTATAATGATCTGAACTAGCATAGCGTGTACAAGTTGAGTGTCATCTCTTAATATCTGAAGAGGACAATAAATTGCTGAAACACTATCTATCAAACTTCGCAAAGCAGATGCTGAAGGTTTTTGCATTATTGGCAATTTGAACAGCTTGGCTAAAGTGTAAAAAAAAATCAGACTTGTATTGTCGTATACACGTTTAAGCGCACTAAATGCCTTTGGCTAATTTTCGTCAGAAACTGCAACCAGCTCCAAGCGATCAATTCCAGCAGCGTCAATGCGAATAATTCTGACGCACTGCTTGACTCGAGCGCTGCTAACAGCTAACGCTAGTGTGTATGTAAGTATGCGAATGCAAAGTGAACGAAAAACTTGTAACAGTTGTGCAAACGCAATGCTCGCGGTTGTATGTTTTTTTTTTTTTTTGTATTCGTTTATTTATATTTATTTACAACTTACAACTAAGACTACTACTAGGAAGAGCAAGGTGGCTGCGATTCTGAGGTACGGCCGTGAAGCAATGCTTTGCAAAGCCCTCAGCGCCCTTAATCCGTCACTCTCCTTCTACTACGCTCCAGTCTTCGCAGCTCGATCAATATAAAGGCTGCGTACTGGCTAACGTGCTCCCAGTTTACGCTACTTTCCAGCATAAGTGGGACAAGGTTCTCCACCGACAGCGGCCCAGAGCTTGCTCTGAGCGCTGCCTTTAAAGTCTGAACGTGCCGCAGACAAAGAAGGAGTGATCATCATCTTCCTCCAAGTTGCCGCAGTAGGTACATGTTGCGCCTGCCTCGTGCCCAAAGCGGTGGAGATAACTCCGAAAGCAGTCTTACCTTGGTAAGATAGAAGTTTACCTGCCCATGCCTCCTTTTGACCCAGTCCCCAAGGTTGAGGTTGAGGCGGTAAGTCCAGCGACCTTTAATGGATGAATCCCACCGGCCTTGCCACTTAAGCAGGCTTTCTTCCTGGGCGAACGTTCGCACTGCCTTTTTGAGGTTGGCTGGGAAGTTATTGCCGTGAACCTCGTTAAATACAATAGCGCTTACTGAGGCTAGCTCGTCAAGGGGCGACACTCCTGCGATTACAAGCGAAGCATCATCTGAAACTGAGCGAACGCACAGCATATTCTGATTACCCCCAGCCGATGTGTTGCCTGCAGACTACGGCTGTAGCTTTTCACCCGCAGGGCTCCCAGCCAGAGCGGCGTACAGCATATTGGACCTCGCTGGTTAGCAGCAATCTTTGTCCTTGCTTTGGGCATCGGGTATTCAGCATTATCCTAGACAGCGCTGTTGGTTGATGCCGCTTTTCTACTTATGTATTCCAAGTGCACTTGAAAACTAAACCTGATATCGATTATTACCCACAGGTACTTTAGCGCTCTCTTGGAGGTGAGCACCGTACTGCCCACTATTATTTGTGCAGTCTCCACCTTTTTCCGGCTGCTTATAAGAACAGCTTCAGACTTGTGTGGCGCTAGTTCCAGGCCCGCTGAAGAAAGCCACGCCTCTATCTGCTTGATAGCTAGGTTACACAGCGACTCTGCCTGCCTGAGGTGTTTTGCCACTACAACCACAGCAACATCATCCGCAAATCCAACAACTTGCACTTTTTGGGGGAGAGATAGCGTTGCGAATGTCCAGTGTGACAACTAGGCAGTATTCCTTCTCCCCGTTTTTCCATCTAGTCCCCTCTATCGCGCTCGCGGCTGTGCGCACAACCTTGTTGATGGCATCGATTGTGGACCTTGCCTTCCTGAACCCGTACTGGTTCTGCGAGAGAACACCAGCTGTGGCTATGGCTCGCTCCAGCCGTGTGCAGATGAGTTTTTTTAGGATCTTTCCTGCAGAGTCGATAAGGCAGATTGGTCTATATGTCGTAGCTTCGTCAGGTGCCTTGCCTGGCTTTAGTAGTAGGACTAACTTCTATATCTTCCACTTATCGGGGAACACACCTTCCAGTAGACATTTGTTGTACATTTCTGCGAAGATTTCCGGTTTCAGTGTCAGCGCTAGCCTAAATGCTCTATTCGGTACAGAGTCCGGGCCTGGGGCCTTGTTTAGTTTCAAGCACCTGGCCACTTGGAGCACTTCCATTGCAGTGACTTCCTCAATGGCCATATCCAGTGGCACTTCAACTGGTGAAATTGGAAAGTCGTTGCTGCGAGGAAAAAGCTACTATGGCTTCGATCGTATAAGGATCTCACTGCAATGATTTCGAGTGGGCGTTAAGTTTTTTTTACGACCATTTTGTATGCGCTGCCCCACGGGCTGAGCTGAGTCGCAAAGTTCTAGCAAGCACTTGCGCTTATTCTCTCTGATTGTCATCTTGCCATGCATAAAATTCTGGGGTTTCACGAAAGCGTTGATAGCGCCTCCTTGCGTGCTTACAGGAACGCCTAACTTTTGCGATTTGGTCGATTCACCAGTACACTGATACGTGATACCGACCATACGGTTTCCGCTGATATGTGCTCTGCCATTTGTTCTGCACTTCCAGTTGCGGCTAGGTTTTCAACCGAACTCGCAAAGGCTTGCGTGTCTAGTGTCTCCGCACGGTACGATTTCCAGCGGTGCACCTGGTCTACGCGCTGGCTCGTTTAATGTGCACCGTATGGCAAGGTGGTCACTTGCGATGTATTCGCAGCTTATGCTCCAACTCGCAGTTGGATACAGCGAACTGCTTACAAAGGTTAAGTCGACTACCGATCCAATACCCGCTCTGCTAAAGGTGTGCTCTGATTGCCATTATTTAGCAGACCACTGTTCAGTGCTGAGACGACCTCAAGGAGTGTTCGTCCTCTTGTGTTCTTAGATACACTGCCCCATTTTACTGCCCACGCGTTGAAGTCTCCTGCAATGACTAATGGGTTGCGGCCAAGGGCATCAGTCACAAGCACATCCAGGATGGCAGAGAATTGCGCAATGCTTAGGCTGGGGGCAAGGTAAGCACTGTACACCCATGTATCTCCGACCTTGGCTCGAACAAATCCGTCTTCAGCGCGTTCCGCGGAGAAATGCAGACCTGCTGTTCCGCACAGCCAAATTTCCGCCTTCCCTGTTTTGTCCGCGACCCACTTGCAGCTGTAGTCCACTTTGTAAGGCTCGCTTTGTATCGCAAGATCTATGGGCCGCTCTCGCACTGTTTGCGACAGCAGATCTTGCGCAGCGATGCAGTGGTTCAGGTTAAGTTGAATCAACTGCATTTTTGGGCTGTTTGGGAGCTCCGTCGCGACGGGACAGTGTACATGTACGGCTGCCCGCTTGATGGTTCACATCCTGAATGCCCTTGGTGCTACATAAGTATTGCTGCGTTCTGGCAAGCTGCGATTTTATGCCCAATTTCTCCGCACTTTAGACAACAGTTTGTACGGTCCACGGCGCTCCTGCAACGCGCTGCAATGTGCCCAGTCTCAAGGCATCTGTAGCATCTCCTGACTCCTTCGCGCTGGTTCATGCGGCAGCGTGTCCATCCGATTTTGAGCTTTCCTAGGTCTAGCGCCCGTTGTGCGTGGCTCGTCGGAATGGGCCACCTGCGTCTCCGCGAATGAACTACGCAGACTTTTCACGCTGCAAACTTCTAAGGGAATGCCTGCTTGGACAGCAAGGCTTCCGCAATCTCCTGCAGAGTAGTCAGCGCGTCGCGGTCGCGGTCTAGCCGCGTTTCCGGTGTCAGAGTACGGATACCCGCACTGTCGCCTAAAACTTGCTCAATCGCCGCCTTAAATATATGCTGTATGTGTGTGTGTGCTACGTGCCGTTGTATAAGCAAACAAAAACGTTTTTATGTGCAATTGATGAACAGTTATTCAAAGGCAACGCAAGATGTTTTTTTTTTTTTTTGTAAGCGTGGGACTTGGAGTTCCTCACTCACTAAAACCACCCCTACTCTCCGTTTCCCGCTTGCGGAACTACCGCAAGGTATTTCTTCGCGATAGGGGAGATGGCACGAAGGCTTCTTATCTAGCGGTTGACACCAAATTGCGCTGTCGTTCAGCGCGACGCAGGCATTTTAGAATCTGTGCAGGCATGGTGCAAATAGCATCCCAATTGATTGGCGAGTTATGTAGGATGTCCATCAAGTCAGTGACTGTGAATGGCCTCCCAATACCTAGCCATAGCTCTTCCTGTTCGGCAGCGAATCTCGGACAGACAAAGAATATATGTTCTGCGTCTTCTATGGTCCGCGCACAGTGTGTGCAAAACGGATCTGTCTCGTGCTTAAAGCCCCATACGGACATCAGAAGTAGCGAGAAGTTTCATGCAAAAATTGAGGGAAGAAGAAGCAGAAGTTACAACTTTGCCTCTTGAACTTTTTGCATGTACGGAGGTGCGAAGTTGAAAGTTATACTTAACAGACAATGTTGCACTTAGCAGCACATTTGTGGATACTATGTAAGATGGCTGTGGGCCTTATTGTGTTTTGACCAGCTGAAGCAGCATTGAGAATGCACCATGTTAAGCCACTCTGCTTCTAACTGCATCGGTCAGCAGGACTGCTTTAAGCTAAAGTGATTTAAAAAGAAAATAAAAAAAGAACATGGGAGAAAAACAAAAGCAAAAGAATCGCTTGAAAGTATTTTTGCATGACAAAAAAATGTTTTTACTATTGGCGGTGAAAGAGCGAGTTGTCATTTTTGATTTTTTCCACCCCATTCGGATTTTAATTTTGTGAACAAGGCTTGGGGAGAAGTGGCCGAGCTTTTACAAAAAATCAACTTGGCATCAAAACAAAATATAGATGATCGAGCCACTGCTCGGCTGACCACACTGACCCACCGGCAATTAAATTAAAAATATCAAAAACATATTTTTTGGCGTAGTTTTTTCTTAAGTCTGGTTACACTGCTCTTACGTTCCACGGCGACGAAACATGAGGTGAAGTTAGCTTAATTACGCACTTCGGATGTCCGTATGGGCCTTAAATCTATAGAGATAGGACTTGAAGCATCCATGTTCAGTCAGTAGCAGTAGCTGTGTTAGGTAAAAGTCGGTTTGTCTGTGCTGTCTACCCACCCACTGCCTTATGTCTGCAATTATTCTTTTTGTCCAGCTGCCGTTGGTGGTAGTACTCCACTTCGCCTGCCACTTCGTCATCGTGCTCTCTCTCCGATTATCATCTGCCTCTTTGCTTTTCATAGCTAACAGGTCTAGAGGGATCATTCCTGCTAGTACTAGAGCCGCGTCCTCAGACACTGTACGGAAGCTGCTGGTAACTCGGAGAACACACCTCCAGAACTCCATTTTGCATCTTCGTGCGTATGACGGTACGGTCATTGCAGGGGCCCATTGTCGGGGTCCTCCGATATTAGCCATGATTCCGGATAAGGCATTCGTTGCCTTGATGGCTTTTTCCTCCAAGTATGCCAGGTGTCTTTTGAAGTTGAGCCTGTGGTCCAGCATAACCCCCAGGTATTTTATGGCCTCCTTTGACGTCATGTTTTGTTCTCCGACTCTTATGTTGGCAGTTTCCACCCATTTCCTGCTACTGATAAGGACCGCTTCGGACAGGCTCAGCCCGTTTACCTCTAGCCAGTTGGTCACCTGCACTATTGCAGCATTTGTTTTGCACTGCATGTCTTCCAGCTTTTTTAATACTGTGACGATGGCAATGTCGTCTGCAAATCCAACTATGCTGACGTCAATCGGTGTACGTAGTCGAAGTACTCCATCGTACATCACGTTCTACAGAATAGGCCCTATGACCGAGCCCTGGGGCACGCCGCCTGTGATTCCGTATGATTTCCGCCCCTCTGATTTGTCGTAGAACAGAATACGACTCTCGAAGTAGCTGGCTACTAGTTTTACCAGATACGCAGATATACCAAGACGTGTGAGGGCTTGGAGTATCTTTTCCCAGAGAGCAGAGTTGAATGCGTTCTTAACGTCTAGTGTAGTGACCAGGCAATACTCTTTGCTTCCTCCCCTACATCTCTTTCCATCTGTGGCTCTGCGGGCTGTATGCACCACCGGCGAAATAACGTATATCGTGCTTCGTTGCTTTCTAAACCCGAACTGCTGGTTTGAGAGACCGTGCCGTTCTTGCATTTCCGCCTCTAGGCGATTGCACAGGATGCGCTTGAATAGTTTACTGACTACGTCTAGCATGCACAGTGGTCTGTACGCAGAGGGATCCTCCATGTTCTTGTCCTCTTTGAAAGCAGCACCAGTCTCTGTAGCTTCCATCTTGTTGGAAAGACTCTCTCCCTGATGCATTGGTTATAGAGTTCAGCGAAGACATCTGGCTGAGCTCCCACAATGATCTTCATTGCTTTAGTTGGTATCCTATCTGGCCCAGAAGCTTTGTCGGCGTGAATACGGGAAAGTGCATTTAGTACTTCCTCGGAGTTCGTATTATGGTCGTCCGGTAAGTTATCTTCCATTGTGAGGCCTATTGTATCAGGGTGGGCTGGGAATAACGTACTGGCAATTCTTCCTAGCTGTGTTAGGCAAGTGGGAGATGGCCCCCTAGCCAGCTTCCCAAGACAACCTTGTAAGCTTGGCCAAAAGGTTGTCCCTCTGCTTCCTCGCACAAAAGTTTCCAGCAATTCGCTTTGCTCTGCTTTATGGCCTTCTTAAGTCCGGCCCGTTGCGCTTGGTACGCAGTGTGCAGTATGCCTGCTTGGCGCTGGGCCTGCAGGTCTAGCCGAGATCGTTATTTCGTATTATGGTCGTCCGGTAAGTTATCTTCCATTGTGAGGCCTATTGTATCAGGGTGGGCTGGGAATAACGTACTGGCAATTCTTCCTAGCTGTGTTAGGCAAGTGGGAGATGGCCCCCTAGCCAGCTTCCCAAGACAACCTTGTAAGCTTGGCCAAAAGGTTGTCCCTCTGCTTCCTCGCACAAAAGTTTCCAGCAATTCGCTTTGCTCTGCTTTATGGCCTCTTAAGTCCGGCCCGTTGCGCTTGGTACGCAGTGTGCAGTATGCCTGCTTGGCGCTGGGCCTGCAGGTCTAGCCGAGATCGTTATTTCGGATTTCGTTATTCCACCAATGAACCAGTTTCCTTCTGGCGGGGCCCTTCTTCTTTCGCGCCATCGCGGCATCGCAGGCCCTTTCCATAGCCTTTGCCAAGACGCCGGCTTGGTTTTCTGCATTTCCTGTTAGATGGGTGCCCTCTAGCATTGCCATCAAGGATGCTGCATCAAGAGTCTTCTCGTTCCACCCAGAGTGTGTAGGTTGGCTTCTCCGTTGCCGTTGTTGTCCTCAAATGCATGCCACTATGGCTTGATGGTCGCTGTGTGTGTATAGGTCGGAGACTTCCCATGTCATGCTCCTTTTAAGGTGTGGGCTGGCAAACGTGAGATCAATTATTGATCCTCTCCCAGCCTTCAAGTTGGTTTACTTTCCACTGTTTAGCAGCGTCACGTTAAGGGTTGCAAAAGCATCCAGAAGCATTGCACCTCTGGCGTTGGTTCTGGCGCTCCCCCAGTCCACTGCCCATGCATTGAAGTTACCTGCAATTACTGTTGGCGTGTGGCTGCGTGAATACGACGCAATTTAATCCACTACTCCTTCCAACTCCTCGACTGATAAGCTAGGGGCTATATAACAGCTGTACCAGTATGTACCACCACATCTGGCTCTCACATACCCCAGTGCTATCTTCCGCTCACTAAGTTGCTGTGGCGGGCTTCCACAGCTCCATATTGCCGCTCCATATCCTTGGTTTCCTTGCTTCTGGTTTTGGATTCAGACTCCGTTTGGCATCGCTCGGTATGGTTCACAGAATAGTGCCACATCAGTCCCTAGATCTCGAACAGTTTGCGTAGCGAGATCTTGGGCCGCTCTGCAATGGTTGAGATTAAGCTGAAGTAGCTTAATGTTTACTATTTGCTCAAATTGCCTTCGTAAATAGGGGGCAAGCTCAATTTCTCGTACGTAATATGCACGCGGGATTATTTTTGCAGCATTTGGAGGTGTGGCTTGTGCTTCCACAGTTAAAGTACTGCTTGCTTGCGTCATGCCCACTTCTGCACCTAGAAGAAATGCGGCCAAAGTCTAGACACTTGAAGCACCGTCTAGCGTCAATTTTTTTCCGCACGCGTCATACTGCCCATCCGATTCGAATTTTTCCTCTGGTAAGAAGATCATCAGCTATTTCCTTAGGTAGAAACATGGTGGGCGTCTGGGTTCCTCTGTATGCCTTCCTTAGTTTGGGTACTGCATCTGATGGAATGTCTCCCTCGACGTTTGCGAATACAGCATGGAGTACTTCTTCGCTTGAGGACCATTCGAAAATGTCCCTGATCTCTATCTACATTTTGTCAGAGATCGCTTTTGCGGATGCACTATCTCCCATCACAGTTTCCACCGCCTTAAGGAGCTGATTTGTGGCCTCGTCGCCTGTCTTCCTCATTTGCATAAGAAGCTCTCCATCTGCTGTGCGTCTTATGCCACACACCCTCTCCCTATAAGCCAGGATTCCGCAATCGGTCTGGACTGCCTTCCAGAACGTTTTTCCGCCACTTGCAATTTTTTGCTTGGTGGGGTGTGGTTTGTAGGCAGTTGGGGAAACGATGATATAACATTTCCTGTCTGCGACGATCTGTCTCTGTCTGCCTGAGGCTGAGGCGCCTTTTTTCTGGCCTGCTGTCTTGCCTCTTTATTCGACGATTTTGATCGACCTTGCTGGTTTCTTGAAGGGGTTGTCAAATCGAGTAGCTGCGGTGGCGTTGGAGGTGACTGCGGCGAGGTTTGGGGCGTCCGGCTGTGACCGTTCCCGATGTTCGTCCTCTCATCGAGCATTACAGTGCCATCTTCATGGCTTTTTTCCGCTAGCCTTAAACTGTGCTCTGTGTGCAGTTCCTTCATATGGGCAAATGCATCCCTGTTTGCTTGGGTGACGTGCCTGACTGCTTTTGGTCTTTTTTCGGCAAAGGTTTGGATTATCTCATCAATTAGGACCCCTAATTCCTCTGAAAGCGCCAATGTGCTCTTATGCACTCTCACTTTTTTTTTCAGTTCTTGCGAGTAGTTAGGACTTGGAGTTTCCCTGCTTCTCTTTGGGGTATCGGCTGCGTCCGTATTCTCAGTTGTCTGGAACTGGAATATGTTCGCTGTCATCATCGACGGAGCTGTGGACGGTTCTGCATTCGGTGGAGATCTTGCGATTTTAGTTCGTCCTTGAAACCTCGCCAATAGCTCGGCTTCCGCCCGTTTGGCGTCTACGTCGTCTGTCGGTTCGCCTATGTTAGTAGGTGACCGGTTATCTGCCATACCGCTGCTTTTGCGATTGCTGTGCGAAGACGTCAGGGTTCCAGCACTGTCTGTCTTTTAGCTCGTAGTCCCACGATGGCCGAAGGTTTCCCTTGGCTTGACTGGTGGAGCTTTTACCGTCCCGACTCGGTCGCCAGGGCCTCGACGAGGCTGCCTTGAAAATCTGCACTGCTTTAACGATCGTTTGCTGTTTTGTTTCGCACTGCACTACCGACTTGACGCACTCCTCACACACACTAGCGGAACTAATGCCGTTCTGAGAGGACCGTGGTGGAGATTAACTTCTAGGCTGCGGTTGCCGTCGAAAAGTGTGCTGCTGGACACAAACAAACACCGTGGATTTAGCGCGTACAGAAAAATCAATTGGTTTGATTTAATGTTTGGCTTATGTTTACAGTTGCGCTAGGCGCTTTTTGCCCTTGAATGTTTGCCCTGTGGGCCAAGGAAGCACTACTGTTTCACTGGGCACTAAGATGTCGCACAGTTGTGTCGGTTTTACTTCGGTTTTTTTGGCTGATTGGTCGGAGCTCTTACTAGTCGCGTCCGCTCAGCTCGAGAGATCGATCGATACTGAACGCAAGATTGTATGTATGCGTATGTGTGGGAAATTAACTGTTAATTTGGGTACTTGGTCACTCAGTAACTGAGCAACACAAATTAATAGGGTAATTTTGCCATGTTTGCTTGGCAATTTATTTGCTTTGGCAGAACTCCAATGTTACTCAGTAATTCTGAGATATATTCCAGCCCAATGCCAGATGAAGTAGCGATGAACACGTTGTAAATGTAAATGTTGGCTATACAGCTTCTACAACGGGGCCAAGCCAAGCTTCTCTCAATCTCTTGGCGTGTGTGCTTTAAATTTTTTCGCACAAGAGAAAGGGACCTACAGTTTAACGCCGGATCCGAACGGCAAAGTTTGAGAATTTTTGCTTTTTCATGGCTAGTTACTTCACAGCTGGCGCCAATAGCTGGTGAAGGTGACCGTATGTGTAAAAGCTATCTTCTAAAGAAAGAAAAAATCTTTTATTTTTAGATGTTTAGAGGCGGGATCGAACCCACGTCCTCCCGCCCGGCAGTCCAGCACACTATCCACTGGGCCACACACGACCAAACGTTAGGCGACGCAAAGTCCAGGCAAATTCCACAATAAACCCACTCGGAAGGGGGGCCAAATGCTTCCCAATCCAAAAGTCCACCCGGGGGCGCCAAAATGATCCGCCAAATTCAAAACACTGGCGGTGATGCTGATGAGACCTCGAATGGCCTCTCAACAAATCGATCGTCTTTTAAGGTTTACTTGTTGAACCTTGACCCCCCCTTAAACCACAAACAAAAGCACTTCTTTTCACTTTGAATTAAATTTTTTGACTAACTTTAATTTGGCGACTCCAGCAAAGGCAGCAGCCGTCGGTTCAATATGCATGTAAGTATGTACAAGAATAGAGAGAGAGATAGAGAGAATACAAGAGAGCCTTACAAAGGGGGCCGACTCTTTAGTTTTGAGACTTGACCCTAACAGAGCTCATACAGTTCGGTATTTATTCGAATGCGGATATCATCACCAACTTTTAAAGGTCCATAAATCCTCCGAAGAATTTTTCGCTTGAGCACGGCAAACGCCGCCTTATTCGCTGCTGTCATTGTCCATGCTTCTACGCCGTATTGCAGGACTAGGATAATAACGACTTGTATAGCACTATTTTCGCTCTTCGACTGAGAGCTCTGCTCTTGAACTCCCTACTGCGTCCGTAGTAGCATCGGTTTAGAAGCCTGATTCTTCGTCGGATTTCCAGGCTGATGTTGTAGTCGTGGGATATCATCGATCCGAGTTATACAACTTCCTCTACAACTTCAAAATTGTACTACACTTCCTTTCCGCAGATACTAGGTACATCGTCTTGTCCTCGTTTACCGCTTAGCCCATCAGTTATGACTGCCTTTCAATCTTTAAAAAAACGCCCACCATTCTGGTGTGAACTAGGATATTTTTGATCGGACAAAAAATAACGGAGCTAGGACCAATACAGTGGGAAAAAAGTAGATTTTCGAAATTTCGACTTTGAACCCTCATAACTCCGCCATTTATTGACCGATCCAAACTATCATCGTTCACACCAGAATTACATCAATTCTTAACAAAACTCCGTCTTCAGTTTTAAATTCGGATCATCCGTTCTCAAAAATTTTTTGCAACCATGGGCCTATGCTTTAAATTTTTGGTTAACTTTGAACAGAAATACAACAACAACCGCAGGTACAAGAAAAATGACTAATTTTAATCTAACCGATTACCTATCGAAAGAAAAAATCCGCTTCTTAATTCCACTTATAGTTTTTGAGTTATTTAATTTTTTGTAAACCTTTAAAAAATGACAGCTGAAGGTATACAGTACCCTTAAATGGATCGGAAACGTTCTTTCCTGATTTGACGAAGCTTTGCGTGTTTCTTAACGTCTTCATGTAAAGTCGAACGTTTTTGCTGGTTTAAAAAAGGTTGACAGGGCTTAAAAGAACCTTGGCCTTTCTCATAAGTTTTCTCTAGGATATGTCGTATAGTGAGTATCTGGTCTGCGGTGCATTTAGCAGGTCTAAAGCCTCACTGATTAGGTCCAATCAGTGTGCTGATAAACGGATTTAGCCGTTCACAAATAATGCACGACAGAATGTTATATGAGAAAGGAAGGAGACTGATCCCACGGTAGTTGGCGCAATCTGTAAAGTCTGCTTTAAGCTCACTTAGACTCCAATCTTCGGGCATGCTTTCGTCGGTGGGATCTGGTGGGACCATTTCCACCCAGCTGGTTGGCGAAATAGCCTTTCCATTTGTTATCGCCACTTGCGGATCTGATACCATATTCCCATTTGCGTCCTTGAAGTGTGTGACTCCGAGTTTTCAAAACCCGGTTTCAAACTTTCAATACGTCGTCTAATCCTTTTGAACAATTCGAGTCTCACTCATGCCGAATAACATCTGGACATCCTCGCGCATGAGCCTTTCTCGCTCATTCTTTCTCTCCGATTCTCCCGGTATCGCTCTTCCGACTCCGCATCGTACCAAGACTCCTTTCGAGGGGACTCGGAGTACCCGAAAGTCTCCTTGGCACCCGTACTCATGAAATGTGATATACGATTCCACTGTTCGCATTTATAGAAAGGGAAGGCTTCAGAGTTCCCTTGTGATTGCAGCTTCTCGACGTTTAGCTTTCGCCGTGTGCGAGAGCGTGAGGCATGTGCCACATTGAGCCGAGTGCGTACCTTGGCAGCACGCCTAGCATGATCTTTATGTCGTGATCGGGGCAGCGCTTATATAGTTGTTCCAGACGCTCATAGAGTTCGTCTTTTATCGGGTCTTTCTTCTCTTCTGTAGGCGCGGGAGCAGAGATAAGACTAATATTAAAATATTTTACCTTAAGTCTGAGCGCGACTAGCCGCTCAGCAACTGGTTTGAAGCTGATGACAGAGCGACGAAGTCTATCACTCACTACAAGCCGCACCCAAACTCTTGCTTGGAAGCTTGCTCGCTGTATTAGATCTCCCAGGGGGGCGTTTACTTCTCTGTTTCTTCTGTTGGTGATGTTATTAATTTGCTTACCTGTCCAACCCATCGCATTTCCTGAAGTGCGCTAACGTCCGATGAATATTTCTTGAGGACATTCACCAAATCGATATCAGTATCATTTCTGTTGAGTGTGCGGACATTACAGGTGCATATCCTCAAATTGTTGTCGCAGTTGTCATTAGTGGTGATTTTTGACGGTGGGCATCAAACCCGACGAACTAACCCTATATTTTGAAGGAAAGGGCGGACCGATCAGAAGCTTTATCTGACTACATACGCCACCATTAGGTCCAGAATAACTATGACAAGAAGTTCTGAACCACCACTATCTTTCTATGCATCTTAAAAAATAGAGGGAGAGTGGGGAGAACGGGTTTGTGTCTAGGTCTGGTTAATTCAATTGTTTCGAGATACCTGGAATTAGGCAAATTATAAACTGGTGATCAAACACTGCGAGGGGTGCTTACTTGGACAGCCATATCATCGCCGCAACGCTGCAGCTGTGTTGCGGAATTTATTTCGCACAATTGGAGTTGCTCTGGGAAGTTGACCCAACCAGGGCGAAAGGCTTGGAAAGCGGTAAAACCAAATATAAGGGACCTTCTGAGTGAAAGCAGAGAGATAAGAAAGATTCTGCTACTGAAGACATTTGCCTTCCAAACGCCTAAGCGATGTACCACAGAGGGAACACTGCAGCATATCGGTTGTATCAAGCTTAAATGTGGACCGAGCACCTTTTTATCAGTTTATTGATTGAAATTGAACACTATCATTTTGCCAACAACAACAATCTACGGGTAAGCAGAATCACTTAAATCTTAATTTGAGAAAAAACTCACTTCGCCACAGTTGATCGGCACCGACAGTGCTTTAACAATTACACAAACCCCTTTATGATATCAGCAATTGGCGCAAAAGGAGGATAAATGTTAAAAAATTTGCCGCGGCAGAATATGAATACACCATCTCAGAAAACGAAAAGAATGTTTTGTAACCTTTTAGCTGCAAGCAAAAAAATACATTTTTCTCAATGTTGCTTACGACGACGAGTTGAGACGAACGGGGTCCCCTGGTTCCCTAGCTGCTTCGGATGGGGTGGGTTTTTGTGTCAAGCTCAGACGTCCGCATTACATAAGTTTATTTTATAGGACAGAACTAATACAGGAGCTATTCCACCAAACAAACTCTTTAATCAAATCTGAATTCCAAATTTACGAACATGTACAAAATGGTACCAAAACAGTTGTTGCTTTCGTTACCAACGGATCATCATTGTGTGCGAGGTGTCAAGATGTTGGTCGACTTTCGCATTCTTCACCCTACACAACCTTGATCATTGAAAGCAGCTGTTAGCAAAGATCTCCTTCAAAGAATACCGCCTACTCACCATGAGTTCCATTTTTGCGATTATTACACATATGTAAAGTGGCGCCACTGTTCACGCACCATCCGTCACGATATTTGTTTTCCCCGGCAGAGAGCAAAACGATATTTGGCGAAACACAAACATTTTGTTGTTGCTTTTCTTTTTTTCTCGCACTTTCTGTGTTTGATTTGGATATTGTTATTGCCTGCTGACATTTTGCTGCATAGTGCCCCTGTTTGCCACACACATAACATTTACCGTTTTTTTTTCTTATATTCGCGATTGCCTTTGTTGTTGCCATGTCTTGCCACGTATGCTTGCTGCTCACTGTTGTTACTTTTTGATTGGCTTCTCCGATCTGCTTCTTCTAACAATTTATTTCGAAAGTTTATGAAATTTGATAGCTCATCTCTTGTTTCAATGGCTATCACAAAGTTCTCGAACGATTTTTGTACACTTGACAACAGTATAGTCACAACGATTTCGTCGCTAAGCGAAATGCCAACTTCACTGAGCTTATCAATCACACTTGCAAATTAATTTAAAATATCAACGACACGCATGCCCTTTGACAAACGTAGATTTAATCCATTTTTGTACAATGTCACTTTTCGAGCAGGACCCCTTGGCTCGTAAATTTTTTTTAATTCACTCCACGCTTCGAATGATGTTTTGCAATGTTTTATGTAATTTAACTTAACGTAGGTTTTACTGATAAAATGATAGACGCTAAGGCTTTCTCGTCGGCCTTCTTTTCCATAATTCCGAATGAATTAGGACTCCGCGCATATGGACACATCAAATTTCATAGTTTTTGTCGTCTAACTTTTCGATAGAGTACAAATTATTCGCCATTTTGGACACATCAGCTTTGTTGTTTTTGGACACACCAATTAACCACTTTTTTTGAGTCTCGTAATTACACCTCCATTCTTTAACATGTTTTCAAATATATTCCCGCTTATTTTTCTACCTGGGCCAATAACCTTTTGTTGTTAGAACCCTAAACCTTGCAGTGTAAAAAATAAAAAAAAATTAAAAAAAAAACAATGATGCAGACGCAGATAGAGGCACGCAGAATGACGAGGGCTGAGAATTAAGAGTAACTTTATCACGGTCAATTTTCAAGAGCGGATTTCTTAAGCTATGTAATTAGTCCTTATATATTTTTATTACTATTACGAAAAAAAGAAAGAAGAAGTAAAGTGGGTCGCACGTGTCTGCATCGAGCTCCGTACTATCACCTGTAAAAACTCACACACACAACCAAAAGCGAAGAAGCTGGTGTCATTGCGCTGGTCGGGGTGCTCCTCTAGCCATATCGCTGAAGAAAATTGCGCTCCGAGGGAGGATTTGGATTTTAATTATTGGCTGCCAGTGCATATTTGCGAACACCAATTCGGCGAAAGTGAAGAAAATCTGACGTATACGAAGAAAGTTTATCCACCTGGACAAATACAACGTGAGGCACCAAAACAGAAAACTAGTGGTGGCACTCGACAGCTGATCATCGCACCGCACTTGAGTTCGTAAAAGTAACGTAACGTTAGGTAAGCCCAGTGAATGCACGTCAAAGCGGAACCACAAAGCCCAGTGCACGTGCAACTGTTATCAGCTGGCCTGTGCTCACGCTCTGCTCAACACCCTTACTCTTAATCTGTAAAGTATAAAAGATGCCGTTACAGTTTTCAAGCCCTGCCATAGTAAGGCAAATGACCCCCGGAAAGCCGAACATCAAGCGGAAAAAAAAACGGGTTTGTCCTTGGATAAGGAATAAATGGGTGAAACAAATGGGCTTGCTGGTGTCTCGATAGAGCAGTTAATGCAAGTGATGCAACAAACTATGGCCGCTACACTGGATGAGAAACTCAAGCATCTGGCGACTAAAGACGACGCACTAGGGCTAAATGGTCGGCTAATAGAGGTATCGTCCCAAGTAGAGGCGATAAAGGCAGAAAACCGTCAGCTTAAGCTAGAACTTAAGCAAATTAGAATTGATAGACAAAATGATCAAAAGGAAATAGATAGGGTCATCAGTCAGTCAAAAAGGGAAAACGTTATTTTTAGGGGCGTGCCCAAAACATAAGGGCCCAAAGATGCCGTAAATGAAATTTGCAAAAATAAATTAGGCATAACCCAGCCAAAGATCATGGCAACCAGAATACTATCGGAACGAGAACAAAGCAGGATACTGATAAGCGAAATGGCGACAATCGAACACGCGGAAGAAGTATTTATTAATCCTAGGAAGTAAACAGGGTTAAATGTATATGTCGAAAAAGACTTGTCCGAGCAAAAACAGCTAAATAAAACCCTATTGCTTCAACTTAATAGGCATCTGCAATCGCTCAACAAAGAGGTGAAAGTCCAAGTAAAAAATGATTCAATGCGGATTAAAAATAATTGGTACCTCTGGAACAGCAAGCACGACTTAACCTGTGGAAAAGAAAACGGATACGAATCATTGGTGAAATGTACCCTTCTCTTACATCAGATAATATCTCTTATGGTAAACTCATAGAGAAAACACCCCAAAAAAACTAATAAGGAAGAGGCAACATAAAAGAAGAAAAACTAAGTCTAAGAATAATAAATCTAGTCCACAAATGCAAAATACAACTATTAATATTACCAAGAAAGATAAAAACCTGAACGATACTTGTAAATCTAAATTAAAAATATTATCGTATAATGTAGCCGGATTAAACAGCAAGTTAATCCAAAAACAATTTTTTAACATGATAAACGAGCACGATATATTTGTTTTGTTTGAAACATTTGTCGAAAAGAGTCTGGAACTTTATGAACCCTATTTCTGTGACTATAACATACAATGGCAATTGGCAACAAGAACGGCAGAAAGAGGGCGAGCAAGTGGGGGAATATTTTACGGCATCAAGAAGAATCTAATACAATTTTGTAAGCTTATAACAGTGGAAGAGCAATTATTATAGAGTTCTCACTCTTAAATGAAAAGCTTTATATTATACCGTGTTGTTCATTCACTGGGGTTATTTTGGGCCTTCTTTTGCTGCAGTTAAAACATATTTGAACTCAGCTGTCCTCCAACGCGTTTCGGCAAGCCTTTGCTGCCTTCTTCAGATAGTCTGTTTTCATTTTTTGAGAAAATACATACAAACATAAATACACATATTCTCTACATATATATAAAACTATTTAAAATTTAAATACCTAAAAGCTTGTCGTCATATTTGTTTCTTGTATTGCACTAGGTTATTGTTTGTTGTCAGTCTCTCCATGTTTTTGATTTCTATTCACTATTTGTTTAATATAATTTTTCCCTTGTTAACGTCGTTCTTTTCTGTGTCAGTTCCGCTGCATATATGAAGTTCGTTTGCTCCACGTCATCTCTATTGCTTACTGTTTGCCCCGCTCTCTCTTGGATCCGCAGGCTTTCCAGTGCCATTCTGGTCTTCCATCTCGCTTCCACATCCAGTATTGTTCGAAGTCAGCTGTGTGCCCTGCTGTGGTGATGTGTTGAGCTAAGGCTGTTATCATTTTTCCCTTCTGAGCGTCTCTTCTATGTTCGCTTATTCGCGTGCCCAGAGGGCGTTTAGTTGTGCCTATGTAAATTCCGTTGCATTTTCCCCGTCTTTGCCCTCACACCCACAACTCCGCTCTTGTCTTCTATTTTAACTCGATCCTTGGTATTTGTAAACAAGCGTCTTGTGTTGTTGTGGGCTTTGTAGGCGTAGATCAGCTGCTGTGTCTTTTGTTTTGGCAATATTTCTGCTAATGATTCAGCATTTGTTAAGATTTGAATATATGGTACGCTTATATATTTCCTTGTTTCTGTCTGGTTCTCCTTGGTGTTTTTATTATTTAATAAATTGTCTGTTGTTTCTCTAATTAGTATGTTTATGAGGTTTTCTGGGTAACTATTTTTCAGCAAAATTTTCTTTATTTTAATGTAGTTGTCCGGTCTAAACTGTTCTTCGCTTATTGAGTAAACTGTTCTTATTAGGTTTTTAGCGGTATTGATTTTCTGGTTGGGCTGGTGGCTCGAATTGTAATTTATTAGCCTGCCTGATGCCATTGGTTTTGTGTACCAGTGTTGCCTGAATTGCACTAACTGGTTAGCAGATTATGAAAGACTATACAACTTCAGGATCGAGTCGTCCTTAAGCAATATAATGATACTAGGAGATTACTGAACCCACAGCACATGAGAAATTGGCAAACGCTCTAAGAAAAGCAAGTCTCAGTAATTGACAGGAAGAGGAAAAAATTGATAGCGCTGGGTGAGGACTTTCGCTTTACAATCATTAACGGTACAATCAATAGCGATCAAGAAGGAGGTTGGTTGACAAGAACTTGTCAGAAAAACGTAGTCAACTAATATCCAAGCTGTGATGGATTAAAGGACGTGCGCAGGACTACGCCGAGAGATTGGATCAAGAGCTGACAAAGCGGGCAGTAACTCAGGAACACATGAAACTAGACGATCTTATTGGAAGTATAACATCAGCTGGAAGATTTATGCAAAGGTCAATAACACAAAATTGGAAGCAGCCTTGGTTTAATATAGAGTGTAAGGAAGCCAGGGAAGATTCACAAAAAGCGCTCAAAAAGGCTACGAAATCAAATACGGCAGAAGACAAATTGATTGAATGGAGATACGGGGAGAAGAAATATGAAAGTTAAAACGGCAGAATTGGAGCAATATTTTCAGAGCCTTCTATATGAAAATTGTCAAACCACCACAATGCTACTAGAAATGTCAAACAATGTAGTGGAAGAACTTGATTGTGACTACCCAGGAGATCTGCTGTGCTCTCAATAAAAGTAAGCCCAATAAAGCACCGGGCATAGACCGCGTACCTGCTGAGTTTTTGATTAACGCAACCCCAAAATTCATACAGTATCTGAAAGACGCCTTTAACAGAATCTTTAATTCTGCCAATGTACCGAGTTGCTTCCGAACTAGCATTCTGTTTCCAATCTTCAAGAAAGGCAACCCAAATAAAGCACAGAATTACAGAGGAACTTCTTTCTTAAACGCAACGATGAAAATTTTTACGAGCTTTATTGGTCGAAATCAAGCGCTAAGCGAAGATCAAATGGGCTTTAGAGACGGATACTCGACTGTGGATAGCATTTTTGTATTGACGTCACTTGCAACAGAGTACCGGCAAAACAAAAAAAGAGGTTAATGTTTTTTTAAAGATTTTCGAGCAGCATTCGATACAATAAATAGAGAACAACTTCTTTATAAGTTGAGAAACAAGGGTTCCACGTCTATTCAACACAAAACAATTTCAACACGTCAATTCAACACACGTCAATTCAACAAACGTCAACTCAACACACGTCAATTCAACACACGTCAATTCAACACAGCACAATTATAACACATATAAAATTTCAACATAATCAATTTCAACACAAAGCAATTGAACATCGGCAAATTTCAACATAGTACGATTTCAACACAGTACAATTTCAACAATGGAAAAAAATAAACAATTTAAAAAAAAATTATATTTCAATCCTGTAAGTGGCAATGTCAGTCGAACCTGTCTTTAATATCCTCCGAAAAAGTATAAGCATTTAAAAGCACCAGAGATAACATTCTTTTGTTCACAACTTGGATAATTTCATTCGAATGCAGATGTTGTAAATATTGTTCGTGTTTAATTGGTCTTGGGTTGAATTGACGTGTGTTGAATTGACGTGTGTTGAATTGACGTTTGTTAAATTGACGTGATGAAATTGTTTTGTGTTGAGTAGACGTGGAGCCTTAATATCCTCCGAAAGTGTACTCATATTTGAAAGCATTAGAGATAACATTCTTTTGTTCACAACTTGAACAAATTTCATCGCTTGTATCACTTTGTTTGTGTTTAATTTGTAATGTGTTGAAATGACGTATGTTTAATTGTCTTTTTGAAATTTATGTGTTGATTATACCGGGAATTTGTTTTTTGAATCGGTGGGGGATGATGGTTGCGATTGTGTAAAAAGTGCGCCGCAGGCAAAAATTTTTTTGGAAAAAATTTTTACCTGCAGCTAGTGTCTCCCATCTATCTCTGATGGTACTACACACTTGCATTTTATTTACTATCACTAATAAAAGTCATCGTTACTCAACTATATGTAATATATGATTTTTTTATTTTATTCTTGAATTATTGTATTGTTGTTTTAAAGTTTTATATTGTGTGCGATGCCTTTAAGGTATGCAATTATGTCATCGTTAGTGTGGTAGAATAAAACAACATTTTTCAGGCGAGCGTCGTAGTCCCTGTATTTCTTCCGCTTCTTCTGCTCAATATCTCGGCCAGCTGCTTGTTGTTCAAAAAATAGGTCTGTTAGTGTTTGTTCTTGCTTTAAAGTGTCTATAAATTTCCCAATAGTGGCGTGTGAAACTTGAATTCTTCCGTTAAAAGCATTATGCCAACCCTCAACGTTATTATTTGTACGTGGTAAATCATTTAATATAGCGATATAGCAGTTCCAGTAATCCAGGGCAAATCTCGGGGCTTGACGGCGCTCCGCTCTAATCTTTTTCCCAATCCATGTAATTGTGAAGTACTCAATGATGGGTTTGAGATCATTTGCATTGGACTTAAAATACTCGGATTGTTTTAGTTCTTCGAAAGCATTGCACACGTTATCAATGGGTACAAAAGCGAGGGCTATTAGCATTTTGATGGCAAGACAGAACGCTTCATCAACTGCATACTGATTCTTGAATCCCATTTCAGTCACGTGCCGATAAACACTTTGGCCAAAATGAAAAAGACAACCTTGAATTTTTGTCTCTGGGAATGTATTTTCCATTGCATTTAAAAATCCTCTTTCATAATCAGCGATCATCACAGTCGGCCTCATAAGATTTCCAGAATCCCGAATCTGCTCCAGAATTCTGCTGTATAGTTTCTCAGTTTTGTTTGGCGCTAGAACATAAACTAGTGGCAGGGTCTTTCCGTGATATAGCCCATGAATTGTGTATAACTGGGAAAATATTTTGGGTACTGAACGAAAAGTCCCGTCACACATCCATGTTTTGCATTTTGAGAGGTTATCAAGATTTCGTTGTGTTGCAAATATTATATATCTATCGTTGTTATTTCCATGATCATAATACAGAAAACTATCGCCATTGAATGTTTTCGTAAACCTTTCTGTAAGTATTAATTCTTCTCTTGTTGCTGGTGTAATCACCTGTGAAGAAGTCGCAGCTCTTGCACGCTGTAATGTGCGAGTTAGTAGTGGTACGTCTGGCAAATCCGCAATGGCGCTGGATAAAGCCGCTTCTGTGGCTTTAATAATGATTAAACTTGGGCGTTCGTCTGAGTTTACCGCCGTGATTTTGGCTTTTTCAACTATCTTTTTAGCCTCTATTTTTCCGCAGTCAGGCGAATGTGATGCAAGCTCATCTGCTCGTAAAATGATGCCTGTAAAGTTGAAAATTTTATATTCGTATTATAAATCGGAGCTTAGCTTAGCGAGGTCCTCCCAGGAGGAGTCAAAATGGGTGGACACACCTTTACAGTCAGAAAGTCCCACGCAACTGCAAAACATGAAAAATGCCACACAGGAATATTGCTACACTTGGAACTTAAAGATAAACATCGAGAAGTCCAAGGTACTGGTGGTACGTGATAACAGAGAGAGACGAGCGAGCAACGAATAATGGACCCTAAATGGCTCACCGCTGGAAATTGTTAAGTCTTTCAGATATTTAGGAGTGACTCTCACTGGTAATATCCAGTTTGACAGTTTGAACTGAAGCTAAAAGACACCCGAGCAGCGATAGCACTATCGGCACTATCGATGGTTTGTCACTATTGAACCGCCATCGATGGCAGACCTGCACTATCGATGGTTTTCGATAGTTTTTCTGAAGAATTTCACTTCTTTAGAAAACGCGCAATTGTGAGCAGGAGAAAATTTTACAGACATAGAAGTGTAATTAAAGTTCAAATTAATAAAAGTGACATGGACAAGTTCCTTAATAAAGTCGACAAAGGTAATGCTAGTTATTTGTTAGTTGTTTGCAAAGCTTTTAAAGCGTGAAGTTTTAATTTCAGTAAAACGGCACAGCTCGCCTGCACCCAGCAATGAGTCCCCATCATGCGACTGCAGCAGCGCTGACTCTGACGTCAGCACGTCAGTTAAAAATGCGACCCCTAAAAGAAAAAAACGGATTTCTAAAGTTTGCAAATACTTTAAGCGCTCCGACGACAAAATGCTTGCCAAGTGCCTGAAGTGTGGCAAGGAATACAAAACAAGCGGGAACACCTCGAATCTAAAAGACCACTTAAAAAGATTCCATCAAGGACTTGATGACCACGTTCCCGACACCATTCCAATGAATCAAATTTGGCTACGTCATCAAGCAGCAGTGCAAGATCCAGCGTGCACTCGATATCATCATATTTTAAAAGAGCCATCCTGTACGACAGCAACTCTAAAAGAAAGAAATACATCGACAAAGCACTAACGTTGATGATTGCAGCGGATGTACAGCCATTTAACGTTGTTGAGAACGAAGGATTTATCAAGTATTCGCAGATCCTGGACCCGAGGTATAAAATTCCCAGTAAAAGTCACATAAGAGATGTGCTGATGAAGGGTATGTTCGAAGACAGTATGGCCAAGCTATGAGTTTTATTATATGATACAACCAGCGTTGCTGTGACATGTGATATCTGGACATCAAAGGCTAGTGATGCTTATTTAACTGTGACATACCATATAGTTCACAACTTTGAAGTTAAAACAGCGTCACTTGCCACAGCAAAATTGATGGACCCAACAAACCATACCGCACAAAACATTGCTGACACATTGCAAGCTATTTTAGTCGATTTCAATGTTTTGGAAAAAACGGTATGCGTGGTTACAGACAATGCGAAGACAATGATAAAGGCATGTGACATTTTAAATCTTCGCAATCTGCCATGTTTTGCGCATAGCTTGAATTTGGTTGTGCAAGATGGCATAAAAGTTGAAGATGATAATACAACGTTTAACAAGCTATTTACTTAATGTAAATCTACAGTTCGATATCTCAAGCAAAGCGCTATTGCTCATGAAAAACTGAAAATAGCCCAGGAATCTGACACGCCGTTCAGCTTGTTACAGGAAACGCCCACTAGATGGAACAGTTTTTATTTTATGATTGAGAGAATCATAAAAACCAACGGAGCCATTTCAAAAGTCCTGTTAGCCACCGCACATGCACCGATGCCATTCACTGCCAACGAAATAAATATCCTTAAGGATATTTGCAACATATTGGCGTATTTCCACAATCCGTCAGAAAAAATTTCCGGAGGAAAATATGTGACGGTTTCCCTTATAATACCAATTATATATGGGCTCTACCGAAAAGTCGAAAACATCACAGACGAGTTGATTACTTCCGAGGGGAAAATGCTTCAAAACGTTCTACTTTCTTCGATAAAGAAAAGACTTTTCAAATATGAGGAAAGAAGCATCACAAGAATTAGCCCAATATTGGACCCGAGGTTTAAAAAATTTGGGGTTTTCAATGAATTTAATGCTGATGAAGCATCAGTACTATTGGAAAACGACCTCGTACTGGTTTCACAGCAAAATACTCAAAACCCGCTTTCACCAGAGGACATGAAGAAAAGCGAATCTATATTCTTCGATTTTGTAGAGGAAAAAGCGATGGAGCAAACAACCACCAGGCGAAGCGATGCCATTATGCTCAAACGGCAATACTTGGAAAGGGCTGTAGCATCACAGGACACAGATCCATTGCTCTGGATAAAAGTAAACCCTCATATATTTAAAATTGCAAAAAAAAACTAATTTAATTTTTATTAATTTCAGATGAATGAAGCTGAACTCGGGCTTATTGGAAAGCTAATGCACAAATACTTATGTGTGCCCGCCACTTTAGTTGAGTCTAAGAGGATGTTCAGCAAAGCTGGGCAAATAGTTTCAGAACGCCGTTCTCGTCTTAAGGATAAGAACATTAATATGCTTTTATTTTTAAACAAAAATACTTGGCTTCTTTAAATGTACAACAAAAATATATTAATGTACAACAGGATATGCTTTAAATGAATAGCAGAATATTGATCAAAACAATGTGAACTTCTTTGGTTAAGTTTTTGTTACAATTTCCCTTAAATATCTACTTTTTAAGCTACTATCGAAAACTATCGATAGTTATCGATGGTTTGAAAAAAAACTATCGTCCACTTTCGATGGCGCCGACTATCGATTGTTCTCCACCTCTAATAGGAAGCACATGGAATACTCTTTTAAGCCGGAAAAATGTCAATCCCAAATACAGAATGTACCAGGCGACCGCCAAGGCGATTACGTGCTACTCATCAAAAGTATGGGGATGTTTTTAATATAAAGACGTTGAACGAAGTCTAAGGTTTTTTATTAAAAGGATTTTCCAGCTACCGCAAAACACACCAAACTACGCGATACATTTAGAAACTGGTTTGCCGCCCTTATTCACCTACACTCTGCAACTGCATTTTAATTATTTCAAAAAAATATTCGACATGCCTGCACAAAGATATCCGAAAATTATTGCAAAGCACCTGCTGGCGACACAGTCGCAACAGTTTCGCCAGTGGATAAGTTTGGCACAGGAGTTCGGGACTGCCATGACTCTTAAAAAACCCCAATCAGTGAGAAATACAACAAATCAGGCTAATACGTAGTATAGAATGTACGATGCGGCAAAGATGGGAAACTGAAGCGAGACAGAGCGTTACGAGAAACACTTACTCAAAGTTAGGTTATAACATGGCTAAAAATAACTATTTTCAAGACGCTATCGGATCAAACATGATTTCGTACATTTTCAAGGCTCGAGTGGGAATGCTCCACCTTAACTACAGACCGCATCATCAAACCGAAGACAGTCTTTGCACATTGTGCAATCTGAGAGAACGGGAAGACACTCTGCACTTTGTTGGAAGATGCCCAATACTGCAAGAACTGAGGATGGCCTACATGGGAAAACCAAGACTGACTAAGGAGGAATGCTATACGGTGCTAAACGGAAGGAACTGGATTAATTTGGCTATATACATAAGAGACGCGCTAAAATATAGGGACCAAATTATATTCGAGTATTTATAAATGAAATTCTCGGAGGCAAAGTTTGCTATCTTTTTTTATCTTATCTATGTTGCCTTTAGGATATAAATTTAAGTAAATATGTAATTGTATGTACTACTAATATTAAGAGTAAAAGAAAATATGGGCATTTCCACAGAAAGGTCCACCAAGATCGACAAAACAGTTTTTAAAAAAATTATTTTTCTTAACATGACATGAAAAACAAAAATTAAAATAAATAACATAATTCATTTAAAGCCTTTCTGCTTCCATTTAAAAAAAAAAACGGCCTGAATACTGAAGATTAGTCAATTTCATTGTCAGCTTTTTTTATTATGTCGCGTGCTAAATGTCGCGTTCTTCATAATATTAAAGCTTATAAAAACAAAGCTAATGTAAATAACTGAATATAATTGCACGAAATAAAAAGCTGCATTATTCACCTATATTTAGGAGTTAACTGCTTTAAAATAGTTGTTTACTATTCCCAGATTTATGAATTTTATTAGATGCAGCCGAAAACGACTTCCATTTTTGTCGCGTGATAAATCACATAACTTTTTCAATTTATATTTTAATCGTCAAATCGACTGAACCTATCTTTTGCACTAAATATACTGCTACCAAAACTCTACCAAAAAATAAAAACAAACAAAAAATATTTTGTTGTTTTCTATATTTTTTTGCACTTTAAAGTCGTACGAATGTCGCGTTCGCGACTGTGGAAATACCCATATGTAATTATAAAAGAAGCAAAACAGCTTAAGGCTAACGGCAAATCGCCATGCCTGTAATGAGCCAAAAAAATTTATACTACTACTACCTTATCACGTTGAGTCCCATGATAACATAAGCCAAGCATAGCTCCAAGCAGCTTTGCAACTCATACACTTAAGGAATCCTCCTGGTTATTCGGCAGTTCAATAGGAGAACTAGAGACAACAACATTCGCGCTGTCAGAGACAAAAACGAGATCTAACAATTCGTTTAAATTGTTTGGTACTGCGTCAATTTAAAAAAACGACATTTTCAACAGACTATCTTAAAAGTCATGATGTGCTGATGGTAAAAGATAAGTCGACCCATTAAAAATTGATTATTTGGTAGGTTCAATCACCAACAACAAGCATTGAGTTAATGTCTCTTAATTGGGTAAAAACATCTTAAATACAAGCTATATGTTGCATATAAACTTGAATATCAGAAAATGGAGGGACTTACGAACAGGTAATAAAGAAAGTTATCGTTACGGCAACAAATTCAACATCCTTAGGCACATTAACATTGATCAGTTCTAATCGCAGGCTGGATTTAACTGCAATTAGTACACCTCCACCTCTGCGAACTGGCGGATCATGACGCACAGTGTTTCGTGTAGAACAAGCTAGCTGGACAAAATTATTTTCTTAGCTTTTTGCATTAATTGGCTTTAGACTAAATAAAAAATGTTCTAGAGTTGGGGTCGGAAATGTCCCGTTAAGTTCTTATGGGTTCATTTATGATAACTAGATAGTCTTTGCATGATTCAATGCATAACTTTTTAAGTACTAAAGCTGCACACACAAATGAATACATTCTAAAAAGAGAATTTAACGCCAAATAAAAATGTATTTCGGATTTTAAGACCTTGCGAAGGAGATAATAGTCATAAGCCCCCAAAATATGAAAACTTACGACTTTTACACTCTTTTGGTGGAAAGTGTACTTATTCTCGAAATCTATAAACAACATTTTGAATTAAGATTGAAACTTTTATTTGTTTGTTCATTCTTTAAAATTTTTGCATACAAAGTTTTCACAAGAACTAAACAATTAGTTTAATAAAATACATTTTCGTTAAAATATATGTGTATTTTAAAAATAAAATAAAAATAGTTGAACACTGTTGAACACCACCAAATTTATAACACACAATGTCAACGAACAGCATTAACATATACCTAAAATTTGGGCGGTTCATATGAGTTCATAAAAAGTTATACTCTTTCAAAGTTTTAATTCACTTAGAACTTGCATAAATAAAAACAGACAACTTTAAAATGGTCAAAAAAAAAATTTTACATATATATATTGACAAATTGTATCTCCATCAGAAGTACTGACCTTTAACTGAATTACTCATATTTACTTCAAATCAATCTATTTGTATTTAGTCCAAATATACTCCTTCTTTTAGCACGTGTGAAACTTAAATGTTAGATGCATTAAGCAGCAACAGAACAAGTTTGCACTTTGGGAGGCAATATTAAGAAATTAACGGTTCTTTTCCATCAAACTTTTTTTGTTTTGCTCTTTCCACATATTTGTTTACGATGTTGCATTGTTGTTTTTCCCAATTGTGAGAATCACTTTTGTCCAGCTAGCTTGTACTAGACGAAACACTGTGATGACGGTAGATCAAAAACTCATTTGACAATACTTCAGAATCAGAGATTTTTTGATTTAACCAAGTCTCTGAGAATGCAATAATATCAAATTCAAATGAAGCACTATTCAAGAACAGAGTAGAAAGTTTGGATAACAAACCTCTAACATTCTGATAGGCCGTATGAGGACAAAGAGTTGCAACTAGTTTTTTGAAACTCTATTAGAGTTGGAATTGGTAAATTTCGATTTCTTTGCTTAAACTCATGAACAATCATAACTGGCAGCCAAAATTCTGGGTCACATATGATTGAAAATGCTTCAGCTGGAACACTTATGTTAAAGGAAGCTACTTCACGAGGCTGGGCAAAGCTAAACTTGAAAACACTTGCTGATGAGGATTTGCTCGCAATATAAGCGGAAATTTTCTCGCAAGTAGTTTCAGGGGAAACCTAGACACAAAAACTTGCTTACGTGGTGCAATAACAATAAGAAGAGGAGGATTAGAAGGAACTGAAATACTGACATCAGATTCAGGAGGCACAATTGGAAGATGATCTTATCTCGGTGTTGGTGGGTTACTAGCAATATTACAAGCAGCTTGATTCAAGGGTGGAGGCAAGGGAGATAAATCAAGCATAGTTCCTGGTGATGCGGACAGAGAAATGTAAATGTAAAATTGGCTTACAGCTCCTCGAACAGGGCCAAGCCATGCTTCTCTCAATCTCTTGGCGTGTGTGCTTTAAATTTTTCGCACAAGAGAAAGGGACCTACAGTTTAACGCCGGATCCGAACGGCAAAGTTTGAGAATTTGCTTTTTCATGGCTAGTTACTTCACAGCTGGCGCCAATAGCTGGTGAAGGTGACCGTATGTGTAAAAGCTATTTTCTAAAGAAAGAAAAAAACTTTTATTATTAGATGTTCAGAGGCGGGATCGAACCCAAGACCTCCCGCCCAGCAGTCCAGCACACTAACCACAAGGCCACATACGGCCACAGAGAAATGGTCGGTGAAAATTCAAACATTGAGGCGAAGCTGGCAATGGAGAACGAGGTTCGGACGACTTGCCAACACCAGAAGGTGTCAGGTTTAAAAACTGACCAACTGACTCTAACCAACGACAACTTATATTCACTAAGCAACTCAGAACTGGAGATAAACTCGCTAGTGAATTGCTTGTTCAATTTGCGCAGATTATTAAACTTATTTATCATGTTATTACACGTTCGAGAGAAATTAAATTGATCATCTGTGCTAGTAGGACATGACCATCTTATAGAACCTCAGCCCTTTTTAGGAGAGTAAATTTTTTTGTGGTGGTTCAGAACTTTTAGTCATAGATCTTCTGGACCTAATGGGGGCGTATGTGGTGTGGTAAAGCTTCTGACCGGTTCAACTTGGCGCACCCAGAGTGATCCTGGCTTACTACGTCTCAAATCAACTCACACCTCCTCGTGGTGACCACCGAAAGCAGTGGCAATGCACCCGCATTTGCTGCTGACTAACGTGAGCGGCGTTCCCCCCCCCCCGCCGCGACGGGTTTGGTACCCACCACCGTAAAAAATCTCCACCAATAAAAACTGCGACTACAATGCCTCGGATACGGACTCCTCTGACGACGACCCACGCAAACGTTTTAAGGACCACGATTTGAGAATATACACCTGGAACGTCCGCACCCTCCAAGGAGATGGTGATGATATTTCCTTGGAGAATGTCCTCAAGAAATATTCATCGGACGTTACCGTACTCCAGGAAATGCGATGGACGAAGCTTTTGGAAGCAAGATAATAACGCTACCAACGGAGAAGACAGAAAAAAAAACATCACCCTGGGAGATCTACTACAGCGGTCATGCTTTCAAGCACGAGTTTGGGTGCGGCTTTGCAGTGAGTGATAAACTGCGCCACGCTGTCATCAGCTTTACACCAGTTGACGAGCGGCTTGCCGCGCTCAGACTTAAGGCAAAGTATTTTAATCTTAGTCTTATCTGTGCTCACGCGCCAACCGAAGACAAGAAAGACCCGATAAAAGACGAATTCTATGAGCGCCTGGAACAACTATACGAGCGCTGCCCCGATCACGACATAAAGATCGTGCTAGGCGATTTTAACGCGAAAATAGGGAGAGAAGGAGTTTTTGGTTCGACAGTCGGACGCTTTAGCCTTCATGAAACAACCTCTGGTAACGGAGAGAGGCTTATAGACTTCGCTGCGGGCCGGAACATGGTCGTAAGTAGTACCAGATTTGAACATAGAGACATCCATAAGGCGACCTGGAAGTCCCCTGATCAACGAACTCGAAACCAGATTGATCACGTTGTGATAGACGGAAGGCATTCATCAAGTGTACTAGGTGTGCGCGTGATTCGAGGAGCCAATATTGACTCGGAACATTGCCTTGTCGCAGCCAAGGTACGCACACGGCTCACTGTGGCGCATTCCTCACGCACTAGCACACGTCGAAAGCTCAACGTCGAGAAGCTGCAATCACAAGGGACCTCCGAAGCCTACACAGCTAAACTCGCCCAACTGCTCAATAACTACTCTCCATTCCCTTCCGATATAGGTGAACAATGGAATCGTATAGCACACTCCATGAGAGCGGCTGCCGAGAAGGTACTCGGGTACTCCGAGTCCCCTCAAAGGCGGTCTTGGTACGATGAGGAGTGCCGACGCGCCACTGCAGAAAAAAACGAGGTCTACAAAACATTTTTGCAGACGAAAGCGGATGCTGATAAAATTGTTTACCAGAAGAAAAGGAAAGAAGAGAAGCGCCTATTTAGAAGAAAAAAGAATGAGCAGGAAAGGCGCGTGCGCGAGGAAGTCGAGATGTTATTCGGCATGAGTGAGACTCGAAAATTTTACCAAAAGATTAAGCAATTAACAGAAGGATTCAAGCCCAGAGTTGCACAATGCAAAGACGAACAGGGGAATCTGGTAACAGATCCGCAAGTGGCGCTTAACAAATGGAGAATTTACTTCTCCAACCTACTGGGAGGCGATGACGAACATGATGCCGCCTTCAGAGAAGTAACGATGCCACCAATCGACAACATAGAGATAGACCCGCCGACCCAACGGGAAGTCTGTTTAGCCATAAGAAGGCTAAAGAACAACAAGTCGCCAGGCGCTGATGAGCTGCCCGCTGAATTGTTCAAGGCTGGAGGCGAAGAATTGGTAAGGTGCATGCATCAACTTCTGTGCCGTATATGGGTTAACGAAAGCATGCCCGATGATTGGAATCTAAGTGTTCTCTGTCCAATCTTTAAAAAAGGAGACCCTGCAGTTTGCGCCAACTACTGCGGGATCAGTCTCCTCCCCATCGCATATAAGGTTCTGTCCCGCATTATTTGTGAACGTCTAAAGCCGTTTATTGATTCACTGATTGGACCTTATCAGTGTGGCTTTAGACCTGGTAAATCCACCACAGACCAGATTTTCACACTACGACAAATCCTGGGGAAGACCTATGAAAGAGGCATCTAAACACACCATCGTTTTGTTGATTATAAATTAGCCTTCGACACACCGATAAGGTTAAGCTGCTTCAAAGCCCTGTCTACTTTAGGTATTCCAGCAAAGTACGTTCGACTTTGCATGATGACGTTGAGAAGTACGCAAAGCTCCGTCAAAATAGGAAAGAACCTCTCCGAACCATTTGATACCAAAAGAGGTTTTAGGCAGGGCGATACCTTATCGTGTGACTTATTTAATCTACTGATGGAACATATACTGCGCAAGTGCAAACATGCCAACAGAACCGGCGGATTTATTCATAAAAATCTAATGCTACTTGCATATGCCGGTGATATTGACATTATCGGCACAACCACACGGGCAGTAAGCAAGGCGTTTTCAGAGATTGAGAAGGAGTCTGAACTAATGGGTTTAGCGGTAAATGAGGACAAGACGAAGTAACTAGTATCCGGGGACAGAAAGTCATTGCGACTTGGACAATCTGTTACAATGGGAGAGTACAACTTTAATGTTGTAGAGGATTTCGTCTACCTCGGAACGATGATAACCAGCAGGAACAACATCAGTCTGGAAATCTGACGAAGAATCACTCTTGCGAACCGATGCTACTATGGGCTAAGTAGGGAGTTCAAGAGCAAAGACCTCAAGCGAAGAACAAAAATAGCCCTTTACAAGTCGCTTATCATCCCGGTCCTGCAATATGGCGCAGAAGCATGGTCAATGACAGCAGCGGATGAAGCGGCGATTGGCGTGTTTGAACGAAAAATTCTTCGGAGGATTTATGGACCTTTAAAAGTCGGCGATGATTTCCGCATTCGACAAAACGAAGAACTGTATGAGCTCTATGGGGACACCAGTCTGGTCAAGCGCATAAAGCAGCAGCGGCTGCGCTGGCTAGGACATGTCGCCAGAATGAAGGAAGAAGCTCCAGCAAAAAAAGCGTATAAATCGAAGGCGGATGACTATGGAGGCTGAAAGAAGGGAAGACCACCACTAAGATGGGAAGACCAGGTGCGGGAAGACATTGCCAAGCTTGGTGTGACCAACTGGTGGCAGCTCGCACAGAAGAGAAGCGAATGGTGTGTTTGGATGCCTCTTTCATAGGTCTTCTCCAGGATTTGTCGTAGTGTGAAAATCTGGTCTGTGGTGGATTTACCAGGTCTAAAGCCACACTGATAAGGTCCAATCCGTGTATCAATAAACGGCTTTAGACGTTCACAAATAATGCGGGACAGAACCTTATATGCGATGGGGAGGAGACTGATCCCGCGGTAGTTGGCGCAAACTGCAGGGTCTCCTTTTTTAAAGATTGGACAGAGAACACTTAGATTCCAATCATCGGGCATGCTTTCGTCAACCCATATACGGTACAGAAGTTGATGCATGCACCTTACCAATTCTTCGCCTCTAGCCTTGGACAATTCAGCGGGCAGCTCATCAGCGCCTGGCGACTTGTTGTTCTTTAGCCTTCGTATGGCTAAACAGACTTCCTGTTGGGTCGGCGGGTCTATCTCTATATTATCGATTGGTGGCATCGTTTTTTCTCCAAAGGCGGCATCATGTTCGTCATCGCCTCCCAGTTGGTTGGAGAAGTAACTTCTTCATTTGTTCAGAGCCACTTGCGGATCTGTAAACAGATTCCCCTGTTCGTCTCTGCATTGTGCAACTCTGGGCTTACAAACCTTCTGTTAATTGCTTAATCTTTTGTCTCAATTGCTAATCTTCGAGTCTCACTCATTCCGAATAACATCTCGACTTCCTCGCGCACGCGCCCTTCCTGCTCATTCTCTTTTCTTCTAAATAGGCGCTTCTCCTCTTTCCTTTTCTTCTGGTAAACAATTTTATCAGCAACCGCTTTCGTCTGCAAAAATGTCTTGTAGACCTCCTTTTTTTTTTTGCAGTAGCGCGTCGTCACTCCTCAGCGTACCAAGACCGCCTTTGAGGGGACTCGGAGTACCCGAGTACCTTCTCGGCAGCCACTTTCATGGAGTGTGATATGCGATTCCACTGTTCGCCTATATCGGAAGGGAATGGGGAGTAGTTATTGAGCAGTTGGGCGAGTTAAGCTGTGTAGGCTTCGAAAGTCCCTTGTGTTTGCAGCTTCTCGACGTTGAGCTTTCGACGTGTGCCAGTGCGTGAGGCATGTGCCACACTGAGCCGTGTGCGTACCTTGGTTGCGACAAGGCAATGATCCGAGTCACAATTGGCTCCTCGAATCGCGCGCACATCTAGTACACTTGATGAATGCCTTCCGTCGATCACAACGTGATCAATCTGGTTTCGGGTCGTTGATCAGGGGACTTCCAGGTCGCCTTATGGATGTCTCTATGTTCAAATCTGGTACTTCTTACGATCATGTGCTGAGCGCGGCAAGCCGCTCGTCAACTCGTGTAAAGCTGATGACAGAGTGGCGCAGTTTATCACTCACTGCAAAGCCGCAACCAAACTCGTACTTGGAAGCATGGCCGCTGTAGTAGATCTCCCAGGAGGGTGGTGTTTTCTTTTCTGTCTTCGTCTTTGGTAGCGTTATTATCTTGCGTCCATATCCAATCCATCGCATTTCCTGGAGTGCAGTAACGTCCGATGAATATTTCTTGAGGACATTCACCAAGGCGATATCAACCCCGTCTCAGTTGAGGGTGCGGACATTCCAGGTGCATATCCTCAAATCGTGGTCCTTAAAACGTTTGCGTGGGTCGTCGTCAGAGGGGGTTTGATCCGAGGCATTGTAGTCACAGTTTTCATTGATGGAGATTTTTTACGGTGGTGGGTACCAAACCCGACGCACTAACCCTATATTTTATACCCTGTAGGGAAGGGGGCGGGACGCCGCTCACGTTAGTCAGCAGCAAAAGCGGGTGCATTGCCACTGCTTCCGGTGGTCACCACGAGGAGGTGTGAGTCGATTTGAGACGTAGTAAGCCAGGATCACTCTGGGTCCGCCAAGTTGAACCGACCAGTAGCTTTACCTGACCACATACGGCCCCATTAGGTTCAGAAGATCTATGACTAGAAGTTCTACACCACCGTATCGATAGAGTTCCCGGTGAATTTCTCAGGAATGCGGTGGATGGTCTTTTTACAGAGCTCTTGCAAGCCATCCAAGTTTTCGAAGAAGGCGTGGCACCAGAAATCTTTAAATATAACCTTATATAACCAATGTTTAAAAAAGGTACCCAAGCAGCGGTGCCAACTATTGAGGAATGTCTTTTTTAATCAGCATAGAAAGGATAACATCATGGGTTAATCGCAACGGTATCCTGAGCGAATTTTAGGCGGGATTCCGCAAGGATTACTCCACAGTAAGCAGCATACTTGTCCTTGCATCAATAGCAACAGAGCACTTCCAAAGAAAGGACAAAATGTATCAGTTTTTATTAACTTTCGATACAATCGATAGAAGGACTTTACTGCTGAGGCTCAGTAATTGCGGAATTTCGACGAAAATACTAGAAATTATTTGCAACCTATACAGTGAGAGCACTGCCGTGTGGGACGGGAAATCAGTGGAGCCAAAAACTACTTCAAGTATGATATAGGCATAAATGGAATTGCGGCAATTTTCAAGGCAAGAGTAGAGCTCTTGAGTTTAGAATACTCCCCCGACAGAATCGATCGCTCGGAAGAGTGTTCATTATGCAATATGAGAGAAAAAGAAGATACGCTGCACTTTGTAGCAAGATGCCCAATCTTTAGACAGATACGTGGGATTTATTGGAAAAGGGACAGTCAAAGCAGAGAGGAATGCCCGCAAGTTTTAAATGGAGAAAGCTGGACGAAGCTTATTGGCTCCATCTAAGAGAAGAACTTATTTAGAAACTTGCGCATATTGAAGCTTTTTTTTGACGAACGATCTGGTATCTGGGGAAGACCCGGGAACCCAGGTGTAGTAGTCAGGGAAGTGGAAAGACACGTTAAGTTTTGGGCGGACGGCAGTAAGCCAAGCCGGTGTTACCACCTATTATCATTTTTTATTTTTTTTTAGTTTTGCTTTTTTGTTACCAACGACAGTGTTCTTACAACATTATCGTAGCTTTACTTCTTATACAGATCATGTTAATAGTAAGTAACAACTTAAACAAAATGATAATTCTACTACTGCTATTACTATATGTAACTTATGCTTAGTGTGGGGACTTTCAAGCCCGTGGTGAAAAGCTTTATACTTACGCTAAGTTTGGGCGACGACCAGATACCCTTGCATAAACAGTCCCTATATTGGTCGATTTTGCATGGATGGGAGAGCCGAAATTGAGTTCTTGGAAAACGTTATAAACACAGTCCAAAGAAAGTTGTAGCTATTGACAGAATACCATTACCGACAAACCGATTTTAATACTGATACGTGTTAAATGTTTGTCCCTGAAGACGGATGCCGATGTGCATCCAAAATAGAAATATTTTGGAAACAAACACAAACTGAGTTTTTCTTCTTGACCTCGAGCCAGCAAGCAGCACATTCTACACATCGATAACACAGTGCAACAAATTTCAACTTTTTTAAAAACTACCATGCAACACTATGCGAAATCGATAGTGCTACCCGAACTGAGTAAAACCATTTCAGCGTTTGGCTAGATTGGTGGCACTTTTTTTTTATGGACCCTCAAAGTTTTTGAAATTGGGTGTGATAACAAAAAAAAGGTGTCATCAGATTTGGGAATACAGCTCATTCAGCTTTAGTGATAGCTGCAAACTGTCTTCGGCAAAGTTGTAGCTGACAGTCCGCAGAATAAATTTTTCTTACAAAGATTTTCAAAAAAATTCTATTTTTCGGGAGTTTTTCTTAAAAAACTTTTTTGAAAAATCTATTTTTTTTACTTTTTCGAGTATAACTTTTAAAAAATCAAAATTTTTGGCATACATTCTTTGGGAAAAATGAAGCTTTTGAGATAACAAACATCTGTTCTGAACAAGGTTTTACAATCTGAACACTTCCACATCCTCTAAATCGGCCCCAAAAGTGTGTATATCCAATAAAAATCACTTTTTTGTTATCATTCTTCAATATGTTCTCAAGTTTTTTTTTACCAAAATAGCAGCTAATTAATTTTTTTAATCTTTTAGAGCAAAACACTACGCGTTTTACTTGTTGTAGTCCATGAATAAAGAAAAAAAATAATTTTTTGGACGGTATTTTGAAAATTCACCCATTTATCAACAAAAATGTTGCCAATTTAATACTGTCAAAAATATTTTAACAAGCTAATACATTTTTTAACAAGCTGAGATCATATTAGAGTTAATATTTAATATTTTTAATAATAATAAATAATAAAATACAATAAATTAAAATAAAATAATAATAATAATTATAATTAAATAAAAAAAATTAAAATAAAATAAAAAGATTAACTCTAATATGATCTCAGTTTGTTAAAAAATGTATTAGCTTGTTAAAATAATAACATAATTATAATAACAACAATAACAATAACATTATAATATAATAAAATAATAATAAATTGGTGAATTTTCAAAATACCGTCCAAAAAATTATTTTTTTCTTTATTCATGGACTACAACAAGTAAAACGCGTAGTGTTTTGCTCTAAAAGATTAAAAAAATTAATTAGCTGCTATTTTGGTAAAAAAAACTTGAGAACATATTGAAGAATGATAACAAAAAAGTGATTTTTATTGGATATACACACTTTTGGGGCCGATTTAGAGGATGTGGAAGTGTTCAGATTGTAAAACCTTGTTCAGAACAGATGTTTGTTATCTCAAAAGCTTCATTTTTCCCAAAGAATGTATGCCAAAAATTTTGATTTTTTAAAAGTTATACTCGAAAAAGTAAAAAAAATAGATTTTTCAAAAAAGTTTTTTAAGAAAAACTCCCGGAAAATAGAATTTTTTTGAAAATCTTTGTAAGAAAAATTTATTCTGCGGACTGTCAGCTACAACTTTGCCGAAGACAGTTTGCAGCTATCACTAAAGCTGAATGAGCTGTATTCCCAAATCTGATGACATCTTTTTTTTGTTATCACACCCAATTTCAAAAACTTTGAGGGTCCATAAAAAAAAAAGTGCTACCAATCTAGCCAAACGCTGAAATGGTTTTACTCAGTTCGGGTAGCACTATCGATTCCGCATAGTGTAGTTTGGTAGTTTTTTTGGCTGTTGCACAGTGTAATTGGTTCCCTTGCACCACTCACAGAAACACGTACCGCGAAAATTCCCTTTCTGACTCTTCAGGTGTTCGGAGACAACTGACCAGCCGCTTGTTAGTTGGCTGGCAACGGCCTCTACCGAATCAACTCGGTGCGCGCACGCTCCGAAGTACTGAAAAGGCGAAGAGTTCAAGTTGAGATGTGCTGTATCGCGGGAGCGAAGCAAGTCTGTTTATTAAGTACAGCAAAGCGCCCTATTTATACAAATTTTTTACATTGGTTCTTATGGGCACGTAAGGTTTACATGTAATTCTTATCTCTTAATCTAAGCTAGGATATTACGGTTTTCTAAGTTATGTTTTAAGCTTAAAGCGTTAAGGAACAAAAGCTTTTGGGTATGCAACAGTTTGTATCATAGTTTGAAGCTTTCGCCAAAGAGGGTATGCAACAGTTTTTCAGCAAGTTTAAAGTTGAGCTTACAGCGAACATTGTTAATGATAAAATAATACTACACCTTCCTCTTTAAAAAAAAAAAAATATATAGTTCTGAGTTTTTAGTATTATTATTATCTCTATATCTATAAAAGAGAGTGTCCTGACTGATTCACTGATTCACTGATTCACTGATTCACTGATTCACTGATTGGCAATCATCGCACAGCCCAAACGGTAAGAGATAGAGGGCTGTAATTTTCACAGGAGTTTCTGTTGGTGGTGAAAGTGCGTACTAAGACGGGGTTTTGGAAAATTCCACCCGGAAAAGTCGGAAAAGCGTCGGAAAAGTTTGTATGGGAAAAATGCCATTTTTCATCCGATTGACTTGAAACTTGATTTGTAAGCTTAGTAAGCGAAATAATTCGACACGTGTTTTCCCGATTTTGGAAAATCCGCCCACGAGGAAAATTCCCGGAAAATTCTGCATGAAAACAACTATTTTTCATCCTATTGGCTTGAAATTCGGTTTGAAAGGAACGTAGGTGAAATGAATTGAAATGTGATTTTCCGAAGTTGGAAAATTTGACCCAACGGTCGGAAAATTCCCGGAAAATTCTGCATGAAATAAACTATTTTTCATCCGATTGGCTTGAAACTCGGTTTGTAAGGACAAAATACGAAATAATTTGATATGTGATTTTTCAATGTCGTCGCCCCCGGAAGGCCGGAAAATTCTGCGAACACTTTTTTCACCGATTGGCGAAATTCGGTTTGAAAGGACAAAAACGAAATAGTTTGAAAGGATATTCCGAAGTTGGAAAATTGACCCACGGTCGGAAAATTCCCGGAAAATTCTTGTTGCCCACGAGGAAAATGGCCGGGAAATTCTGCATGCAAAAAACTATTTTTCATCCGATTGGCTTGAAATTTGGTTTGTAAGGTCAAAATCGGAATTAATTTTTGTTTTTATTTTCCGATGTTGGAAATACCGCCGGGATGCCCACTGGGAAGTGGTTGGGGAGTGAATGGGTTGTGGGTGGTAAGTTGTTTTGGAAGTGGGTGGAAAGTGGGTGGTAAGTGAATGTAAAGTGTGTGGAATGTGGCCGGAATTTGGAGGGATGTGGGTGGGATGTAGATGGGAAGTGGACGGGAGAGGGTGGTATGTGGGCGGGAAGTGTGTGGAATGTGGCGGGAAGTGGGAGGGATGTGGGTGGGATGTGGGAGGGATATGGGTGGGATGTGGGCGGGAAATGGGCGGCAAGTGGGTGCTGTGTGGGCGGGAAGTGGGTGGGATGTGAGCGGGAAATTGGCGGGAAGTGGATGGGATGTGGGTGAGATGTGAGCGGGATGTGAGCGAGAAGTGGACGGGAAGAGGGCGGGAAGAGGGTGGGAGGTGGCTGGGAGGTGGGTGGGAGGTGTGTGGGATGTGGGTGGGAAGTGTTGGGAAGGTTGGATCTGGGCGGGAATTGGGTGATAAGTGGGTGGGATGTAGGCGGGCAGTGGGTGGAAAGTAGGTGGGAAACGGGTGGAAGTTGTGAAAGAAGTAGATTGGGAGTGGGTGGGGTGTAGGTGGGATGGGGGTGGTAAGAACGCAGCAGCAAAGTCGTAACGCTGAAAAAGCAAAGTAGTAAAACGTTGATTTCAAGCCTATGTATGTATGATTCGATTTCTGGGCTCTACAGAGGAAATAAATTTATAGAATGTTTTCAAAATTGGTAAATATTTGACTCTCACGATTGACTTCAAACTGATTCTGATATGGGATCTATACTGTTCAAGGCGCAGCGAAGCGCGACGGGCTTTTTGCTAGTTATATATATATATTTTTTTTTTTTTGTTGTGGTTGAAATGAGTATCTGCCATATTCCGGTTTTCACTAAAGTGAATTCGAATTTTTTACATGTTCTCTTCTCTATTCAACAATCAAGGAAATCTGTATCAAACCTACAGTTTCTACTTACTCTTTACACGACTGATTCAAGTTCAAACGTTTTAATCTGATTAGCCAAATCAATTTTATGCAACAGCATATTTAACGAATTCGAATTCGACAATTTTTGTCGAAAGTGAAAACCGGAACAGGCCTGTATGTTATTTTTAATTTTTTTTTTACATATCGCTCACTTACTTCAATACTGGCATAACTCAAAAAATACGATTTTTGACCTAATGATGCAGATACATACGCTGTATTGTGTACTATTTTGTCTAAAATTTTCATATTGATATCTCTTATACTTTTCACGTGAGATCAAAATTTGTCGAAATATTATTTTACAGGTTCATTTTCATGTTAATGCATGAGCGTCATAACTCAGTTGTCCTGCAGTCGATATGACACAATCATACCTCGGCTTTTAGTTAAGACACCATATTTTTAAGTATTATTAATGAGCATTTTAAATTTATAATATTTTACTAGATTAACTTGAAACTTAAAGAACCATTTTTTGCGGAGATAAACCCTTGAGAACTTTAAACGCGTTTTTCTCAAAATGGACTATTTTGAGTTATGCCAGTATTGAAGTAAGTGAGCGATATATATATTAGGTTTTTATAATTGTAGTGGCTTAATTCTATTTTTGTGAACAATTTGTGTTTTCTTATTAGAGTCTTGTATGGTAACATTATCATTATTATTTATTTTGATAATAATATAGGGTGTGAAATATCTATTGTCCAATTTATGTCCTACTTCGTTTCGTAATAGTACTGATTTTCCAATTTCTAAGTTTAGTTCGTTACTTGTTTTATCATATTCTTTCTTTTGGTAAATTTTATTTTTGTTCACCATAATGCTAGCTCTACTTTGTGCCAATTGTAATTTATATTTAATTTCTTTTTCATAGTCTTCATAATTATATATAGGTTCAACTTGTTTTGAAAAAGGGGTTTCTGTGGGCCTTTTGCCAAATACTAATTCGAATGGGCAGTAATCATGTACCGATGATGAAAGCAATATGTAAAGTGCTGGATCCAATCATCCCAGTTGTCTTTGTTTATTGAAATATAAGATCGCGCATATTCGTTGAAAGTCCTATGGCTTCTTTCTACTGTTCCTAACGTTTGGTGATGGTAAGCTGTTGAGTTTAGTTTTTCTATTTTAAATATTTTACAAAGTTCAGCTAATATTGAATTCATATATTCAGTACCCATATCTGAAACGAGTTTTTGCATTGGTCCGTATACTAAAATCAGGGACCGAACAAATCACTCCTTTTTATATAAAAATCAGAACATAATAATTATTTATGATTTTTTCTTTTTTTTCTCATAAGATATTAATTATTAAATACTTTTATTTTTTTTCATCGTCCATAATCATTTCAAATGATTTTTTTACATTAAAATCTAAAATACTTATTATTAGTCGATTTTTATATGTAAAAATCATTGATGATGTTTTTTTCTGAGTTTTATTTTTATAAATCAAGCATAAGTAATTATTCTCGATTTTTTTCGTTTCTAATCAAATCAAACCAGTTAGTCAGAGATTTTTTTGTTTGAAAATCACAAATAAAAATCCCAATAAGAATTCGTTTCCATACACATTTTGAAATATCAGTTGCTCTACAAAGCAGGCAATGAAAAATTTTTATTTACCAAAGGAGGATATAAGAGAATCAACTCTTGTGCTGACAATTTATAAATTATTTTGAACAAGATAAAGACATCATTTGCCAAAAAAACTGCAAAAACGCCTGCATCAAATTCCTAATTTTCACCTTTTAGTCCCACTTAAAACCATATTGCTCTATATTGCTTACTCTATATTCGTATATCTTTATTTATGTGTTTAGTTTCACAAATAAAATGTGCCGAATTGATTTTTGCGACAAGTTTCATCGCAAGTCTGAAAAAACTAGTTTTAGGGCGGAAAATACGCGTTCTACGCCTAATATGCTGCGATTATGTAGCGTAGCCGTTTCAATTTTTATTGAGAAAATACGGCTGCCTAGACATAATCTAATCTTTTTTCGGAGCTTGTAATGGCTACTTGCAGGTAAACGTCACAATAGAAACGCATTGTCTCATGAAATAAAAAATGTTCTTAAGCGCTACAAGTAGTTGAAACAGCTGAGAGGGGGATTCTTCTGCTGAGTAAAAGTCTCTCTTTATCCAACTCTCATTGGGTGAATTGCAGCCCACTTCATGTCGCAAGAAGGGAAAAAAGCTTTTGGGTAGGCTCCTATATAAGAGTCCCCGGACGCAGGGCTTAGCCTCTTTTTGCTGTGATCGTCCGTTAAACCAGTTGGGTGGAGTCCAATTTAAACCCAGTGAAACCCACAACGTGCTCACTCAAAAAAGTCTGACAGCTCCCTTGCCGTATTAAATTTTATTGGCATTCATTATTCGCCTAAGTAAAAGGGGTGCATAATACCACTGTTACCACGCCCACGTGCAGTGGAATCGCCTCAAAGAGATTTCTGGTTTTTGCCTATTTTGGTCGATCCAAACTTCAAACTAAGAAAACATATAAACGCAAAGGTATGTGTCGACGCATGCAAGGCGAAATTCGGTGCTGACCCTGACCCCTGAAAATCTCCCAATCTTTTCTTTGCATCTATAGAGTGCCTAGAAGAAAAATCGGTTGCCACTACATACTTTGGTTGCCTTGCTATTGAGGTGGCCACGCCAGCTTTTGTGACAATTAAGTGACGACAACTACCTAAATCTGTTCTCACAATTCTAATGGAGGGGAGCGCCCAAAAACGATATACAACCTAACCTCAAGTTTTGGCGAAATCAAGAGAGCTGGAAAAATTACGATCTTCTCACGCTCAGCGTTAACTTCGCCATCATCTTGTCTCCTTCATCATCCGTTCCAGCCATCGTACACGTTACCCCCTTCCACGCTGCCGCGGCGTCAGTATAACGTGTAGTGCGGTCGCAAACGGACGAAAAAGAATTTGTTTTTGGAGCGTGCTAGAAATCGTTGAAAAAAAATTATAAAAATCAGTAATTTAATTTTACGTAGTCCCCCATTGAGGCAGGAAGTGTGTGAAAGTGTGAAAACAGCAAGCATTTTAATAGGAGAGCTAGTCTCTTCATTTTCAGTTTTCATTTAAAGCCATTTTTTTTGCTCCTTCTTTGCTCACTAAACGAAGCATCCGTTATTTTTTTGCATGTGTACCGAACGAACAGTGAAGAGAAGTGAAGTGCAAGAAATAGAAAAGAAGAAAAAACCAAACCGAGTCAATGGTTAAAAATCAGCTAGAAAAACCCCCAAATAATTAAAAGGTGGCAAGTCCCCGCAAATTAATTAATTTCACAGCACATGCAAACTACAAAAACAACACGTGAAATGCCTTCACCGTGGGATGTATCACCGTAAGTTGCAACTGTTCCCATTTCCCCTGGTTTCTCTTGATTATTGTCTTTTGCGCCTTGACCCTTTGACGTGCCGATCGAATATTGTTGTTGGTCATCCGATTAGGCAATGCCGTCAAGGGAGTCAAGTGAGCTTTCTTTACTGACAATTACGCCAGAAATGCCTAAACATATTTAAACCTTGCCGCACACCTTTCTTCTTGACACATATGTATGTGCATATGTATGTATCGTAACCGTGGCTGATGGCAGCCTCGATCAGCTGTTTGCTAGCCATTTTTGTTAAAGCGCAAGGTACAAGCTCTGAGTCCATCTCTTTAACCCCCAAGTCATTGCAATCTTCTGCAATGAACAAGTCATACTCTTCTTTATGGAGTGATTGCATGTGCCGCCTTGCTGATTTATACTCCTTGGAAATGTTTTTTGCATAGTATGCGCTCAGCAAATTTGTCGTCTTTAATTTTTTTCAAAATGTGTACGGAAAGAAATTCAAATTGGGATTTTTATTTGTGATTTTCAAAAAAAAAAAATCTCTGCCTAACTGGTTTGGTTTGATTAGAAACGAAAAAAATCAAGAATAATTACTTATGCTTGATTTATAAAAATAAAACTCAGAAAAAAACATCATCAATGATTTTTACATATAAAAATCGACTAATAAAAAGTATTTTAGATTTTAATGTAAAAAAATCATTTAAAATGGTTATGGACGATGAAAAAAAAAACATATTTAATAATTAATAGCGAACAATTTTTTTTAATAAAAATCAAAAATATGAAATCATGGCTTATCTGAGAAGCTGAACTGAAATTAATATTGTTCCACTTAGCAGAACAGCTTTTGAGTGAATGCTTCATATCAATTTATCTAATGAAAAAATTTCAAAATAACAGTTATTTTTGGTCCCTGATTTTTATTATAAAAATTGAAAATAAAAATTGATTTTGAATATCTTTTAAACTAAAAGGCGCACTACAAAAGTAGACATATATCTATAATCTATGATTCAATACCTTTCCATTGATACATCACATGTCCTTGAAGGATCAAGGATAAGGGTTAAGGATACAAATTTTTTTATTGATTCAATGCCACTGTTTATACATTTCGCTCACTTATTTCAAGTCTGCCATAACTCAAACACGTTAGAAAGTCGGTCAAGCCCTGCAAAGTGAAATAGTAGATCAGTGTTATAGTCCCAGTTCATGTAAGCACTAGAACTACTTTTTGTTCCTATGGCAGCTATATGCCAAAGTCATCCGACCCGGACGGTTCTGACAAATGTGCAGCGTATTTGTACCAAAAGACTTCGTGCAAAGTTTGGTTGAGATAGTTTTAAAACTGACGGAGGAGCTAGCATAGAATCAGACGGACATGGCTATATCAACTCAGCTCGTCATGCTTCCTCCTGTGCGTTACAAACATCCTGACAATTTTAATATACCCTCTCCAACGGTATAGAAATATCTCTTCGTCTTTAACTCGGAAATCATATCACCTTTTAAACCGCATATCGATTTTTTTGTTTTTAAGATGATCCGGTGACGAGCTATGATCAACGGCGCTGCGAAATAAGGCCCCAATGAAATAAGGCCCCAAAAAAAAAAATTAAATAAGGCCCCAAAAATTTTTACAAAAATCGCGAGATTTTTATGCAAAAAATGTTCATTAATATTTAATTTTATAGATAGTTTATTTCACTAAAAGTCCAAATTAAAAAATATTTTAAAATTTTATTTGAGGTATTTCCGATATTTTTTATTTTATTGAATAAAGCAATAAAATGAACAAAAAAAAAAGAATTGAAAAATTGGGGTACTATTTCATATGAAATAACACCCCAAATTTAGGGCCTTTTTTCATTTTTTTTTTTTTTGCGGCCTTATTTCATTTAAGTGGGGCCTTATTTCATAATTTAAATTTGGGTATTACTATATTTCATATGAAATAACACCCCGAATTTGGCGCCTTATTTCATTTTATCGTTTGGGGACTTATTTCATTGGGGACTTATTGCCTGCTGCCATGATCAACACGTTTCAGTTTTGAACTGGTTTAGCCGGCTGGTTCGGCTTGATTCATAGTACCAGCCTACACATCAAGTTTTCAGTTCAAAGCTTAAGTCATTTCTAAGAAATGCTTTTAAACTTAAATTCTATAGAAACAGCGCTTTCTATAATATCAATGCCGGACTCTCTTCTTATTTACAAGCGAAAATTGTGAAACTGATTCGTTTTTTATGCTCTATCTATGTTCTTCATTGTTGGTCATCCATGGTTCGGGGTTCAGTATTGTCAAAACCATGGCAATTTAGTTATTTTCCTTATGATCTTGACAATGTCCTTTACCTCTGGTCATCCGCGGTATTAATCGCGGTTTGGTATTGACATAGACAGGGCAATGTAATTATGTGTGATCATTTGTGGCTTTGAAAATCAATTTCTTAAGCATTTCGCGGTTTTGTTACCATAGAGACCCCTGAGCTGCGAATTGCTCCTATGCATTGATGCTGACATGATTTTTCACTTGGTTGACAATTACGTTTTTCATAATTACTATTTTTATCCTCCTTGGTTTTTTTTCGCAATTTAATAAGTCTTCAGTCATTGTAAATGGTTTAAATGCCTCAACTATCACAAAGTCTGTAACTAAATTCGTTTTACACTCCGTGTACTCAACTAAAAACCATTTTGTACTTAACTAAAATGGTTTAATACGCACGAGTGCTGAACACAAAAAAGTTCGGTACTTGCTTTTTTCGGTCGGTGCGTTACAAATTTTTACCGTACTTGTGATTTCTTACAGTAAAATGTAAAATTTGCTATACAGCTCCTCCAACGGGGCCAAGCCATATTTTCATCTCACATGGACAGTATAAGATATAAATATCAATTTGAAAATTTTACACAAATCAGTACACAACACAGCAAATATTTCTGCAATATTAAGTAATTTTTGAGTTGTGACAGACTTGAAGTAAGTGTGCGAAATGTATAAGCAGCGGCATTGAATCAATAAAAAAAATTGGTATCCTTAATCCTTATCCTTGATCCTTCAAGGACATGTGATGTATCAATGGAAAGGTATTAAATCATAGATCATAGATATATGTCTACTTTTGTAATGCGCCATTTAGTTTAAAAGATATTCAAAATCAATTTTTATTTTAAATTTTTAAAATAAAAATTAAAAATAAGTCTTATTTTTCAATAATTATAATTAATTAAAATTTTAGCACACACATGTGTAAGAAACGCCAGGCACGGCGTTGTTGCTGAAACTAAACAAAAATAGTTTCAATTAAAGCAACAAAAAAACCCCGGTTTGAATGCTATTCTGTACTCAAACTATTGGCTACTGGGTTAGAAGCGGGGAGGAAATCTCTCTCACTAACACAACAAAAAAGCCAAGCTGGGGAACACACACATACACAGGGTACTGGCAACCAACGTTGTTCTCATGTCTGCCGGTTTTTGCTGTCAAGTATGTATGTTAGGAATTCCCAAACGATTATGGCAGCGCTGGCATGGAGTGGGAGACGATGGGGCCAGTACAAGCAAGCGAAGGTCACTGATGATATGGTAGAGATACCATTGAAACAGCTGTATGACCAAATTTTTAGTTTTTATTATTTGAATTAATTTTAAAAATTAAAAATAATTTTATAGATAAATTTCAACAAATAATTATTATTTCTTAGTTTTTTTAACAATCTTATCTTTTGTCGTAAGGTACATTACAGGGTTTGTCCGGAAAGTAATATGACAGTCAATTTGTATTATATAAATTCAAAATAAGAATTATTTGTCAATTTTAATAATAAAAATTCAAAATAAAAATTTAATTTAAATATCTTTTGAACGGAGGGAACCTGACCCACATATTGGCCTATATATATGATCTACACATTTATACCTTTCAGTTGATATAAAATATGTATGAACAAGTGCATGCACATATGGGTCATTCTTTTACAAACCGAACGGTTTTAAAACTCACCAATTTTGATTAAAATAAAATAAAAATAAAAACCGAAAATAGATTTCATCATGCCCACCAAAACGTAATTTGTGATTTATTACAAATCAAAAAAAAATTCTTGGGCCGTCCGCACACGACTCGCATCGTCATAGTAGCGTCAACTTCAAATCATGCATTTGCCGGGCATCTACGATAACGAGACAGGTCTTGATCCGCACACGACGCAATTTTCAATCGTTAAACACACAATTCAGAAAGATGTCGAGTGATGAAGACGAATTAATTTTATTAATATACCTGCGCCACCGAAGAAAACGAAAATCAAAAATGGTTTATTTAAAACAATAGAATGCGGTTTTGCTTGTTGAAATACTGACGGAGGCACTTTTCTAGTTTCAACACTTTGACGTTGGTTGGAAACTAACAATAATTTACCACCCTCATTTGAACTTCCGCATGACGAAACTGGCAATGAGTTTCCTTATTATTTTGTAGCGGACAGCGCATTCCCATTAAAAAAATTAAATTTGGTCTAGTCCCTAGAGAAATATCTATATATTTAAATCTGTACGCCCGACTGACAGACTGACATATTATCAACGCACAGCCTAAACGGCTTATACTACAGGCTTGAGATTTGGCATAGACTTTCGTTTAGTTATGCGGGCGCGCACTAAGAAAGAAAATTTTGGAAAATTACACCTGGAAAAGTCGGAAAAGCGTCGGAAAAGTTTGTATGGGAAAAATTTTATTTTTCATCCGATTGACTTGAAACTTGGTTTGTAAGCATAGTACACAAAATGATTCGACACGTGTTTTCCCGATTTCGGAAAATCCGGCATCGATGAAAAAAGCCGGAAAATTCTGCATGCAAAAAAACTATTTTTCATCCGATTGGCTTGAAACTCGGTTTGTATGTGTAGAATACGAACCGTCAGGTCAAACTTTCCAACTTCGGAATATCACATTTCAAACTATTTCGTATTCTATCCTTTCAAACCAAGTTTCAAGCCAATCGGATGAAAAATAGTTTTTTTGAATGCACGATTTTCTGGCCATTTACCTCGAGCGCGAATTTTCCAAAATCGGAAAAACACGTGTCGAATTATTTCGGGAACTATGCTTACAAACCAAGTTTCAAGTCAATCGGATGAAAAATAAAATTTTTCCCATACAAACTTTCCGACGCTTTTCGGTCTTTCAAAAACTCCGTCTTAGTACGCACTTTCACCACTCACAGAAACTCCTGTCCGAATTACAGCCATCTCTTACCGATTAGGCTGTGCGATGATTGCCAATCAGTCAGTGAATCAGGGCACTCTCTTTTATATTTATAGAGATAGACTAGCATATATCCCGTCGCGCTTCGCTGCGCCTTCAACAGTTTAAAGCCAATGCCCACCCACTTTCCACCCTCTCTTCACCCACTTCCCACCCTTTTACTACCCACTAACCACCCACATCCCACCTACTTCCCGCCCACATCCCAACCACATCCCACCCACTTTCCACCGAGATCCCGACTGTTGGGTAAAATTTTCAACATCGGAAAATGCCACTTAAAATTCTTTAGTATTCAATCCTTACAAAACCAAGTTTCAAAGCAATTGGATGAAAAATAGTTATGTGGGATGTAGAATTTTCTGGGTATTTTCGCGCCTGGTGCCGGATTTTCCTACATTGGAAAATCTCATATCAAATTATTTCGTATTCTGTCCTTACAAACCGAGTATGAAGCCAAACGGATGAAAAAAATATTTTTTTATGCTGAATTTTCTGAAAATTTTCCGACCGTTGGGTCACATTTTCCATCATCGGAAAATCACATTTCAAAATATTTCATATCCTATCCTTACAAACCGAGTTATTTAGCATGTACAATTTTCCAACCATTTTCAGTTCTGGGGTGCGGATTTTCCGACATTAGAAAATCAAGTTTCAAATTATATCGGATTTTCCAAAATCGGGAAAACGGGTGTCATATCATTTCGCGTACTATGCTTACAAACCAATTTTCAAGTCAATTGAACAAAAAATAAAATTTTTCCCTTACAAACTTTTCCGACTTTTCCGGGTGGAATTTTCAAAAACCCCGTCTTTCCCACTTTCAGCATAAGATAAAATTACTGTGAAAAAGTCAGATTTCTATCTTTTATAGTTTAGGCTGTGCAACGGTCACCAGTGAGTCAGTCAGGTCGAACTCTTTTATATTTATACTAGCAAAAAGCCCGTCGCGCTTCGCAGCGCCTTGAACAGTATAGAATTAATATCAGAATCAGTTTAAAGTCAATCGTGAGAGTCAAATTTTACCAAATTTAAAAACATTCTATTAATTTGTTTCCCCTGTAGAGCCCAGAAATCGAATCAAAGTTTTACATACATAGGTTTGAAATTGACGTTTTACTACTTTGATTTTTCACCGTTACGACTTTGCTGCTGCGTTCTTACCACCCCCATCCCACCTACACCCCACCCACTTCCCATCTTCTTCTTACACAACTACCCCACTCACTTCCCGCCTACATCCCACCTACTTATCACTCAATTCCCGCCCAGATCCAAACCACTACTCACCCACATCACCTCACTTCCCATCCACATCCCACTCACTTCCAGCCCACATCCCACCCACTTCGCGCCCACTTCCCGCCCACATCCCAACCACCTCCCACCCACGTCCCACCCACTTCCCGCCCACATCCCTCCCACTTCCCATCCAGTTCCCACCCACATCCCTCCCACCCTCTTCCCACCCACTTTCCGCCCACAACCCACCCAGATACGAACCACATCCCGCCCACTATTCTCCCACTTCCCAGTGGGCATACCGACGGTATTTCCAACATCGTAAAATGCAATCACTAATTATTTAGTATTTCATCCCTACAAACCGAGTTTCAAGTCAATCGGGAGAAAAATAGTTTTTTGCATGCAGTATTTTCCGGCCATTTTCTGGAAAATTGGAACACAGTTATTGTTGAATTTTCATATCGATATTTGAAAATGAGTTTGTTGATCGGATGAAAAACGAAAAAGTTTCATACAACAGTTTTCCGCGAATTTTCCGACTTTGGGGATAGATTTTCCAAAATTTGAAAGTCACTTTTTTTATGTTTTGTTATGTGTAATTTTGAAATTGAGTTTGGCGGTAAAGGCTGGCAACTAAAGTTTTGCCCATACAAACTTGACCACCTACAAAAAAGTTTCATATAACAGTTTTCCGCGAATTTTCCTCATTTCCCGACAGAATTTTCAAAAATCCGTTCTTAGTACTCACTTTCAGCATAAGATAAAACTACTGTGAAAATCTCATCTTCCTATCTTTTATGGTTTAGGCTGTGCGACGGTCACCAGTCAGTCACTCAGTCAATTAGTCAGGTTGAACTCTTTTATATATATAGACTAGCAAATAACCCGTCGCGCTTCGCTGCGCCTTCAACAGTTTAGAACCAACGCACACCCACTTCCCGCCCACATCACACCTACATCCCACCCACTTTCCACCTACATCCCGCCCTCTTCCCGTCCACTTCCCGCCCACATCCCACCCACTTCCCACCTACATCCCACCTACTTCCCGCCCACATCCCACCCACGTATCACCCACTTCCCGTCCACTTCTTACCCATTTCCCGCCCACTTCCCACCCACATATCACCCACTTCCCGTCCACTTCCCGCCCACATCCCACCCACTTCCCGCCCACTTCCCGCCCACTTTCCACCTACATCCCACCCACTTCCTGTCACATTCCACCCACTTTACATCCACTTACCACCCACTTCCAAAACAACTTACCACCCACATCCCATTCACTTCCCAGTGGGCAACCCGGCGGTATTCCCAACATCGGAAAGTAAAAGCAAAAATGAATTCTCATTTTGACATTACAAACCGAGTTTCAATCCAATCGGATGAAAAATAGTTATTTTTATGCAGAATTTTCCGGGAACTTTCCGACCTGGGCAAATTTTCCAACTTCGGAAAATCACATTTCAATTTATTTCACCAACTTTCCTCTCAAACCGAATTTCAAGCCAATCGGATGAAAAATAGTTATTTGCATGCAGAATTTTCCGGCCATTTTCCTCTTGGGCGGATTTTCCAAATTCGGGAAAACACGTGTCGAATTATTTCGCGTACTATGCTTACAAACCAAGTTTCAAGTCAATCGGATGAAAAATAAAATTTTTTGTTATCATTAGCTTCATTAGCTTAGTGTTTAGACAGTTTCGAATTTACGGTTGATTAAAATAAATCAATCTGGGAATACAGGATTAAGTAAGGCGCGGAAAAAGCAGTGACCTGTACACATATTAAATTCTATTCCGTCCCGTCCTAAGGGACACAACCAAATTTTCAAGTCGCGAGAAAATTCCTGAATTAAAAATTATTCCCTTCATGTCTTGTGAACAGTCAAGGGACATTTTAGTTATTTGTTATTTTTTATACCCTTGGAGAGGGTATATTAAAATTGTCCGGATGTTTGTAACGCATATAAGGAAGCATCTCCGACCACATAAAGTATATATATTCTTGATCAGCATGATGAGCTGAGTTGATATAGCCATGTCCGTCCGTCCGTCTGTCCGTCCGTCTTTCCGTCCGTCTGTCCGTCCGTCTGTTTCTATGCTATCTCCTCCGTCAGTTTTAAAGCTATCGTAACCAAACTTTGCACGAAGTCTTTTGGTACAAATACGCTGCACATTTGTCGGAACCGGCCGGATCGGATGACTATAGCATATATATGCCATAGGAACGATCGGTTGAAAAACTAGTTTTTGTTTTCAATGGTATCGCTCCCAACGCTCGTATTTATAAGTTTTTAATGATTTCACATAATTTCACCAAGCCTTGTCGAAATCGGACAACTATATAGTATAGCTGCCGTACAAAAGTTAGGTCTGAAAAATAGTCCTAGTGTTATCCAATCCAATGTTATCGCTCCCAACGATCGTATTTATAAGTTTTCAATGATTTTACATAATTTCAACAAGATTTTTCGAAATCGGACCACTATATAGTATAGCTGCCATACAAACTGTCAAACACATTTCAAGCTCCAAGGGTATATAAACTTCGGTCGAGCCGAAGTTAGCTTGCCTCTATTTTTTTTTTTAAAGCGGGAAAAATAAATATATTTTTAATAAAGGTCACAGTTCCCGCTGCCCTCTGATTTTTATCTGCCAAAAGCTAAATTGAAAAATAAGCTGTTTTGGCAACACTGTTTATTTATCTCCGTTAACACACATTTTTCATTGCGAAATGTTGTTATGAATTTTTAGGTGTTTTAATCTATATAAATGTCTTAGATTACACAAGTTTACAAAAAAAAGGCCAACTTTTGCAACAACGTTTTCTCCCAGCACGTCAGGTTTACGAGATATTTGCATAAACGTGTGTTAAGCGAGGTATCATTACATTTGTTGGTCATGTAGCCACATTAAGTGTCCTATACGAACCAACTTTGTTTTAATGTAAGCTGCATTGAATGACGTTACAGAAAAACCAAACATTTTTTTTTTTTTTAACCATATTCTTTATTTAAAATCTGTCCCCACGGGGACAATCATTAAATTTCATAATTATCAGTGGCGTGTACAAAGTTATTACATTTTGTTGCATTAATAGTCGATGGTTGTAAAAATTGTATAGTGAATGAAGTGAGATGAAAATGAAGGTGAAGATGAAGGTGGTGGTGGTGATGAAGATGATAATGATAATGATAGTAATAATGAGAGGATATGTGTAATGGTCGCAAAGACCATTGGAAATGCCAACAAATAAATCTGAACTCATACTTCATAAAATGTTTGACACAAAAGATAAAAATTACTCTTAAGTTCACCATAGTTTTAGATCGCAGATTTAAAAGTTATCGAAATCGCGCCAAATAGGGCACACCGATCGAAAATATAACCATGCGATAGCTATATCGGTAGGATTGCATTCGACCACCTGCAACGAAGCGAAGCTTCCGGTCTTCTTCTTGCAGCTAGCTTCCTTCTTTCCATTGCAAGCGATCAAACAGAACAGACGTGTGAGCTGTACATATTTCGGAAAATAAAATCGAAGATTTTCCTAACCATCCTTATTGGTTATTTAACCCTATTAAGGGCAATCAATTAATCAAGATAGTCTATTAAAGACCAGGTTAGCATTTTCGGACAAGCTCGTTAAAAATTTATCTCCAACAAAATTCTAATTCGGGTTTGGCCCTGTGCCTGTACTTCTCCCATTAGCATTTTCTTGGATGGTTAAGACAACCACATAATTGCGTTGCCGTCTAACGACCAGGCCAGCGACGGTTGAGAGCAGGCAGATTTGTCTCAGGGCCAGAAAAGCCTTCTATCCGCCAGAGAAGTCTCATCGCCGCCACAGAGTCGTACCTTAAGCCTCGAGAGTCTGGTTTACGCCAAGAGCAGTCTTTTCATCGCCGACAAACCTTCATCAGAGCCAGGAAATTTCCTGCTCATCCAAATTGTGGAACCCTCCGCTGTCAGTCAAAATAAGTCATCAATAAGTGTGTGCTAGTGAAAGCAAATCGAAAATTAGTCCCCCCAAATTGTGGCCGGGTTTAATTGATCTAAAATTCATGTGAGATCGATCAGAAAAAGCAGAGAAATTCCAGTATGAAGAGAAAAAGTCGTAAAATCATTTAAAAGTCCGAAAATATTAAAATCTCAAAGTCATTTCTTATATATTTTTTTTGTAAATTGTTGCTTTTAATTCATCGTGAGTGCTGATCATAGAATGTTGATCAAAGTAAAGATCTAAAAGTGCAAACTAAAACTTGAGTATGTGTGTGTGAGGTGTATTGACAAAAATATAGTTCAAACCAAGTCAAAAAGTTACAAGCAGTGCTAAAAATCATCTCTGAAACCGAAAACAACAAACGCAAACAACAAAAACCAATATCGTAAAACCAATTATTCCTATACAAGCTAAAATCTACAAAAACCAAAAATGAGTTTACGAGGAGGCCTTTATCGTCGATAAATCTGGTGAGTGATGTATAAACGAATACCCTGTTCGTCACAGTGTTACATTTTTTCACAAGTGCGAAGAGAGTATTCTAAGAGAATGATATCGTAATAATCTAAAGTTTTCCTTCTTGATAAATAAAAAGCAAATAACACCCAGCATAAGCTAAGCTTGGCTTAAGATTTTTACGATATTATCTCTCAATTGGTTTTAGTGAATATCGTAAGCGAGCTTTAGTGTAACTAAAAGCTTTTGTTGTTTCTTCTTCTTTTTCACTTTCAATCGTAGCTTGATTACATACAAGCTTGTGTTATCAGTAAAATGCAAATAATTAGTTATCAATCATCTTTTGTTCTTTTGCTTATCTAAAGTCCAAGCTTTCGCTTGACGTTTCCAAATTAAGAGAGAACTATGGTTCAAAATATAGCTTAAAGTCGATCGTCGTAAACATTAAAGAATTCTCTTAACCATTTGCCGTAATCAAACATATATTTAACGTAAAATGCAGTCTGCTCTCTTGAAAAAAAATTCTCTTCCAGAATTTAAATTGAAATGCAATCTTATTCGTTCACAAGGCAATGATCATCCCCACATATACCCTTAAATATATTTTATGTATCTAGCCCAGCATATTATCTTTTTCAGCGGTGAATTGAAAGCAATAATATTAAACCAGTAAGAAAGCAATAATAAATAAGTAATCAAGCAATATTCCAACAATTATAACGCAATTATGCAACAGTAATACAGCAGTCATACTAACCGAGATTAAACAATATTGAGTATGGTTTCTAGTTAAAATAAATTGAGCTACAATTGTATTTAAATAAAATGGATTTGAAACGAGAATTTTAAACCAAATCGTACGCATCTGGAATGGAGAAAAGAAATCTGAAAAATACTACAACTAGGAAATAAAACTATAAGTAGTATAAATTTTAGTAGGGTGACCCACGAACAGTATTAAGAGAAACAATTTTGACCAATATCAAATAAAAATTACCTTAAGTCTAATTAGAGACAAGAAAACTGAAAACTTAAATTTAGTTCTTTTGATTTTGGAGTATAAACATGGTAGGAATAGAATATAGGAATTTAAGCTATTGATGTATTTGTTAATGGAAACTTTAAGAATGGAAAATATAATTGTGAATTTGATTATGAAGATGTTTGTGTAAAGATTTTGATTTCCAGAGTCATGGGGTCTAAGATTTAAAATGATATAGCGTGTACATTTGGGGATCTGCTAACGCTAATCCATTTGCAGATCATGGTCGGGTTGGGTACAGAGGGTGTAGGTCGTTTGTCACCGTAGACCACACCGCTCGTCAGACAAAGATATCCATTTAACTTATTATCCCTTTCCTTTATCCCCTCGTTTTCCCTTTTCTCCTATTTTTGATTTTTTGTCGATCGTACTTGTGGGATTCGTCCGTGCAAGTTCGAGTCGTTTGGCCTTTTTGGTATTGACCGGTTTAAGCCGATCCGAATTAGGGCTTTTAGAGACTCTATAATAAAGATCGTGTAGTGTGCAGTTGAGGCAGCAGCAAACAACCCCCCACATTCCCGGAAAGAGCTAGTTTATCAATGGGTCCCGCTAGGCTGTCTGCACTTCTGCGTGCCAGAGACGAACAAAACTCCTGGCCTAGGCTGATGTACATTTCTTGGCGCTCAGCTATAAATTGCTTGGTGCGCAACGAGATATATTGTTATGCCGTAGACGACTACTACAGATTTTTTGGCGCCCAACAACGTGGGGCAGGTATAGTCAGATTTTCAGATAGACGTATTTGGATTTCGACGTATAAGCCCCAGAAACTGTTTTGTTTTTGTAGAGAGAAAGTTTTTTCACGCGCTTAGCTGCTTTGGATCTCGATAATTATTGCTCTTGCCAAATTAGGTCGACCAAGTGTCTAGGCAAAGGAAAAAGTTTTCCAAAATCAATTTACTGCTCACACCGTAAGCTTAGTGAAGCAAACTAGAAGAGCGTATCTGATAGCTTGTGGATCTGGACTTAAAAATTTAATTGGCAAAAACATTACAGATATTTAGCTCGTTTTTGTTCGTTTAGATTTTAGTTGTTGTTTAGAGGAACAGTTTTTATTAGTAAATAATCATACTCATACTTCTGGAACTCGAGTATTTGCGCATGTGAATATGTTCGACCGAAGTATTTGTTATAACATTTTTGCTGAAATTAGTTGTTTTATTTGGATGATAATTTGAATGCTAGACCTAGTAGTGGATAGTAAGAGTGTCTAGAATCAGTATTCAGTTTATAATCGTGCTGGATATTCGAGTAGTACGGATAGCGTATACTTGACCGCCGAATATAGGCAGTATTAGTGATTGTTTGATTTATTTTAACTAGAAGCTCCGTTTAGAAGCAATAGCCCAAAAATAATTCCCCAAGTTAATGGCTTGGTTGTTTGACGTTTAACTATAGCATTTTTGTTTTAGACTCCCGTATATGACAATCAGGAAAATTTTGTTTATGAATATGGTTTTACAACACAGTTTTTCAGAAAATCAGGAATCAGCATTAGCTGATACAAACAGGTGCACAATTTGTGAAGAGCCAATGACAAATACACAAACCTGTTGTGTGACTCCTTGTCAGCATGTTTTTCACCGACCATGTATTGAAGGTCGATTGAACACCAAACCAGAATGTCCAAATTGCTTTGTCGAACTACAGATATCCGATCTCAAAATGGTGATAGGAAATTGTTCCCCGAAAGCAAAAAAATCATTGGATTACCCTCGTCGACCCCTTACTCGAGGTTTGACGAAAGCGACGAAAGCATTAGTACCGCCAGCCGAACCAGATGGTGCAGGCGTACAATCTCTCGAAGATAGTAGCGTTAATTTAGCCGCAGGTGATGTTAGTCATAGTACGAATCATGCAGAAGGTCGTGCTAAGAAACCAGGTACTATTAGACGAAGAGGTAGACCAGCACAAAACCGAAATCAACCACGTTCTAATGAAATAGATTTGCAAAGTATCCAAATAATGATTGAGCAAACTGTGACCCGAGAGTTGTCGAATATGCAAATACCATCTCATTCAAATCCTCCAGTATCGGCTGAGGAAATGCAGTCACCTAGGAGCAATCATTCAAGCTCATCTCAAGGTCATTATCCATTTGGACAGCATAAAGTGGCGGATGTGATTCAAAAATGGGGTGTTCATTTCGATGGAACCTCTCAAGGATTGTCTGTTGAGGAATTTTTATATCGCGTTGAAATATTAACGAATGAAAATCTTGCAGAAGATTTTGAAGCATTAAATAGAAATATTCATTTGCTTTTGATAGGAAAGGCCAGAAACTGGTACTGGCGTTTTCACAAGCAGGTTAAAAAGCGAACTTGGAAAATATTTTGTGCAGCTATGCGAGCGCAATATAAAGATAGCAGCTTGATAAATGAAATTCGAGAACAGATTCGTGCTCGCAAACAAAAGCCTGGTGAGAGTTTTGAAACCTTTTATGAAAGCATTTGTCTACTAATGGATAGGTTTGTTAACAGAATTCAAAGATAGGTTGCTTTTCGAGGAAATTTATTCTGTTGCGCATTTGCGTAGGCTCGTACAGAAGCGTGAAAACTTTTTACGAGAGGTAGGTCGAATAAAACCAGCTCCCTTTCAAAAGGCCAAAGATTCAAACGGCTTTAGAGTGTATGCTTTAGAAGAACCAGAAAGCGAAAATTTGTTTGCTGGAATTGTGATGTTCAAGGTCACAGGTGGGATGACTGTCTCGCAGAGAGACGAGTGTTTTGCTATGGGTGTGGTACTCCAAACGTCTACAAGCCTCAATGCCAAAAATGCCAACGAAATTCGGAAAACCGAAAGAAGGGGGCAGCCCACAACAACCGGATGCCTCCAAAATAGATTTGTCTGTAGATACTGCAGATACTGTATCTGTATCTGAGTCCTCACAAGATACTCCACTAGACAATAGTATTCGATTTAAGCCTTACCACGAGAAACTAAGAAAATAATTAGAAATAAGGGAAAGAATCTTTTCTGCCGATTACAGTCGTGGTCGCAGAAATACTCGTCGAAGACGAAAACATATTGGATTTTTAAAAAAGAAGAGAAACTTATTGATTGCTACGGTCTTCCAAAATGCAAACGACTTACGTAGCTATGCGAAGGTTTCCTTTTTAGATATTGTAGAATTAGGATTATTAGATACAGGAGCTAATATAAGTTGCCTTGGATCTGAGTTAGCTAAGTCCGATTTTAGTAATTATTCGCAGTTTAAGCCTATAAAATCCCAGGTCAAAACTGCTGATGGCAAATGTCATCAAGTACTTGGCACATTGCGAGTACGCATAAATTATAACGGGAAAGAAAATGAAATTGAACTTTATATTATCCCCTCTATTGTGCAGAATCTGATACTAGGTATTGATTTCTGGCTTTTTTTTAATTTTGCCCCAGGCATTATCAGTTCTGTATCAGGCCCATCTGCAGAGGATGAGAGCGTAGAAGATATTAAGTATCCATTGACTGATCGAGAGGTACAACAGCTCGATATGGTTGTAGGACTATTTCCAAATTATGAGAAACAGGGTCTTGGTCGCACAACTTTAATAAAACATCACATTGAAGTGGGAGAAGCGAAACCCATAAAGCAGCGTTACTATCCAGTTAGTCCGGCTGTAGAGAAACTTTTGTACGCCGAGATAGATCGCATGCTAGCTTTAGGAGTGATTGAGCCTTCTAAGAGTCCTTGGAGCTCGCCTATGAGGATGGTGCTAAAGCCAAGCAAAGTGAGACTCTGCATGGATGCTCGCAAAATTTATGATGTTACGAAAAAGGATGCTTATCCTTTGCCGAACATCGATGGTATATTCACGAGACTTTCAAAGGCAAATCTGATTACAAAGTTAGATTTGAAGGACGCCTATTGGCAAATTGAATTAGCTGATGATTCAAAGCCTCTGACAGCATTCACAGTTCCTGGTAGACCGTTATATCAGTTTACGGTTATGCCATTCGGACTGTGTAATGCTCCAGCCACCATGTGCCGCTTGATGGATGATTTGATTCCTCCTGATTTGCGCCATTGTGTGTTTGGGTACATAGATGACTTGTGCATAGTATCAGAAACGTTTTCGGAACACCTTTCTGTCTTGGTGCGAATAGCAGAGCAATTTAGAAAGGCAAATTTGACATTAAACCTTTCTAAGAGTCAGTTTTGTGTGACAAAAATTTCCTATTTGGGATATGTCATTGGATGTGGTGGAGTTGCTACTGATCCAGCGGAGGTTTCGTGTATCTTAAATTGGCCAACGCCGAAGAACCTGAAGCAGGTTCGAGGATTTTTAGGAGTCTGCGGATGGTATAGGAGGTTCATCCCCAAATTTGCAGAGGAAACGTTTCCAATTACCGAGACTTTGTCTTGTAAAAAGCAGTTTAAGTGGACTGATGAGGCTCAATCAGCCATGGACAGGTTGAAAAAGCTGTTGACATCCGCCCCAGTACTGCAAAATCCCGAATTTGACAAAAAATTCTTTCTTCATTGCGATGCCAGCGATTTTGGAATTGGTGCTGTGCTCGTACAATTGGGGAAAGATAATGAAGAAAGGCCGATAGCCTTTATGTCCAAAAAATTATCTAGAGCACAGAGAAATTATAGCGTAACAGAACGCGAGTGCTTAGCTGTGATTCTGGCCATCGAAAAATTTCGCTGCTACTTGGAGTTGCAGGAGTTCGAGGTGGTTACAGATCACTCTAGTTTAGTTTGGTTACGACGACAACAGAATGTATCTGGTCGGTTAGCTCGGTGGATCTTGCAAGCATTCAAGTTTACGATCTCTCATCGTAAAGGTAAAGACCACATTGTGCCTGATGCGTTATCGCGATTGTGCGAGGATGATATTAGTAGTCTTGAGTTGGAAGGACCACAAGTAGATCTTGACTCTCAAGAATTTTTAGCCCCTGATTATGTGGACTTGAAACAAAGAGTTGATCATGATCCGGATAGCTACCCCGATTTGCGTGTAGTTGAAAAGTTCGTATACATTCGTACACAACATACCACAGGAGATCCTGTTCAGGACTCTCAAAGTTGGAAATTGTGGATACCTGAAGGACTTCGTTTAGATATGATTCGTCAAGCGCACGATAGCGTATTGTCTGCCCATGGAGGCATGCAAAAGATAATCGAAAGGCTACGACGAAATTTCTTTTGGCCTGGCTTGTCGAAAGAAGTCAGAGATTATATCAGAGCATGTGATACGTGCAAAGAAACTAAGGCTGCAAATATGGTGCTTCGTCCTCCAATGGGAGAACAGAGTGTGTCCTGTCGGCCTTTCCAAAAGCTGTACATAGACATACTTGGTCCTTACCCCAGGAGCAAAAATGGTCATATTGGACTCCTAATTGTCCTAGATCATTTCAGTCGGTTTCATTGGTTGTGTCCTTTAAAAAAGTTCACAACAGCACCTATCATAGATTTCCTGTTGAAAAACATTTTTTATTGTTTTGGAGTACCGGAGACTGTTATAAGCGATAACGGATCTCAATTTAAGGCTAAAGAGTTTGAAGCCTTTATGACCAAACATGGAATTCGTCACGTTTTTACTGCTTTATACTCTCCGCAGAGTAATGCAGCGGAAAGAGTGAATCGATCCTTGCTAGCAGCCATCCGATCATATATTCGCTTAGATCAGAGAGAATGAGATTTATATCTCACTCACATATCGTGTTCTCTTCGTTCATCGTTACACCAATCCATAGGATGCTCACCGTATAGGGCATTATTTGGCTTAGATATGATTACCCACGGTGCAGACTATAATCTGCTGAGAAAACTATCCTTATTGGAGGAACCCCATGCATTAGCAAGGGAAGATACTTTGGCACTATTAAGAGAACAGATCAAAGCCAATAGTAGGAAAGCCTATGAGAAAAATACGAATCAATATAACTTGAGATCAAAACCTGTTTCCTATCGAGAAGGACAGGAGGTGTTTAAGCGAAACTTCAATCTAAGTAACTTCAGTCAGAACTACAACAAGAAACTCGCAGCTCAGTTTTCAAAATGTCGAGTCAAAACGAAATTGGGAAATGCTTTTTATTTACTAGAGAATCTACAGGGGAGAGAAATTGGAACATATCACGCTAAGGATATACGCAGCTGATTCCAGCTAATCTGCCTCCTGTTAGTCGTTAGAATTATCTGGTGGTGTAATGGTCGCAAAGACCATTGGAAATGCCAACAAATAAATCAGAACTCATACTTCATAAAATGTTTGAAACAAGAGATAAAAATACTCTTTAGTTCACCATAGTTTTAGATCGCAGATTTAAAAGTTATCGAAATCGCGCCAAATAGGGCACACCGATCGAAAATATATCCATGCGATAGCTATATCGGTAGAATTGCATTCGACCACCTGCAACGAAGCGAAGCTTCCGGTCTTCTTCTTGCAGCTAGCTTCCTTCTTTCCATTGCAAGCGATCAAACAGAACAGACGTGTGAGCTGTACATATTTCGGAAAATAAAATCGAAGATTTTCCTAACCATCCTTATTGGTTATTTAACCCTATTAAGGGCAATCAATTAATCAAGATAGTCTATTAAAGACCAGGTTAGTATTTTCGGACAAGCTCGTTAAAAATTTATCTCCAACAAAATTCTAATTCGGGTTTGGCCCTGTGCCTGTACTTCTCCCATTAGCATTTTCTTGGATGGTTAAGACAACCACATAATTGCGTTGCCGTCTAACGACCAGGCCAGCGACGGTTGAGAGCAGGCAGATTTGTTTCAGGGCCAGAAAAGCCTTCTATCCGCCAGAGTAGTCTCATCGCCGCCACAGAGTCGTACCTTAAGCCTCGAGAGTCTGGTTTACGCCAAGAGCAGTCTTTTCATCGCCGACAAACCTTCATCAGAGCCAGGAAATTTCCTGCTCATCCAAATTGTGGAACCCTCCGCTGTCAGTCAAAATAAGTCATCAATAAGTGTGTGCTAGTGAAAGCAAATCGAAAATTAGTCCCCCCAAATTGTGGCCGGGTTTAATTGATCTAAAATTCATGTGAGATCGATCAGAAAAAGCAGAGAAATTCCAGTATGAAGAGAAAAAGTCGTAAAATCATTTAAAAGTCCGAAAATATTAAAATCTCAAAGTCATTTCTTATATATTTTTTTTGTAAATTGTTGCTTTCAATTCATCGTGAGTGCTGATCATAGAATGTTGATCAAAGTAAAGATCTAAAAGTGCAAACTAAAACTTGAGTATGTGTGTGTGAGGTGTATTGACAAAAATATAGTTCAAACCAAGTCAAAAAGTTACAAGCAGTGCTAAAAATCATCTCTGAAACCGAAAACAACAAACGCAAACAACAAAAACCAATATCGTAAAACCAATTATTCCTATACAAGCTAAAATCTACAAAAACCAAAAATGAGTTTACGAGGAGGCCTTTATCGTCGATAAATCTGGTGAGTGATGTATAAACGAATACCCTGTTCGTCACAGTGTTACATTTTTTCACAAGTGCGAAGAGAGTATTCTAAGAGAATGATATCGTAATAATCTAAAGTTTTCCTTCTTGATAAATAAAAAGCAAATAACACCCAGCATAAGCTAAGCTTGGCTTAAGATTTTTACGATATTATCTCTCAATTGGTTTTAGTGAATATCGTAAGCGAGCTTTAGTGTAACTAAAAGCTTTTGTTGTTTCTTCTTCTTTTTCACTTTCAATCGTAGCTTGATTACATACAAGCTTGTGTTATCAGTAAAATGCAAATAATTAGTTATCAATCATCTTTTGTTCTTTTGCTTATCTAAAGTCCAAGCTTTCGCTTGACGTTTCCAAATTAAGAGAGAACTATGGTTCAAAATATAGCTTAAAGTCGATCGTCGTAAACATTTAAGAATTCTCTTAACCATTTGCCGTAATCAAACATATATTTAACGTAAAATGCAGTCTGCTCTCTTGAAAAAAAATTCTCTTCCAGAATTTAAATTGAAATGCAATCTTATTCGTTCACAAGGCAATGATCATCCCCACATATACCCTTAAATATATTTTATGTATCTAGCCCAGCATATTATCTTTTTCAGCGGTGAATTGAAAGCAATAATATTAAACCAGTAAAAAAAGCAATAATAAATAAGTAATCAAGCAATATTCCAACAATTATAACGCAATTATGCAACAGTAATACAGCAGTCATACTAACCGAGATTAAACAATATTGAGTATGGTTTCTAGTTAAAATAAATTGAGCTACAATTGTATTTAAATAAAATGGATTTGAAACGAGAATTTTAAACCAAATCGTACGCATCTGGAATGGAGAAAAGAAATCTGAAAAATACTACAACTAGGAAATAAAACTATAAGCAGGGATGCAAACCGGTTCTGAACCGAACCGGTTTGGAACCGAACCGAACCGCTTTTTTCGCTCGTGAACCGAACCGTAAACCGAACCGGTGTGTTTTCTAAAATGCTGAACCGAACCGAAAACCGAAAAATAAAATGGTTCGGTTCGGTTCACTTCAGCAAGGTATTGAGTTACTGGCGAATAGTAAGCAAAATCAGCAACTAGCTATAAAATATTGCGAAAATACTTGGAAAAGCAGAGTTGTTGAAAAAAAGCTAAGAACATAAACCTTATTAAATTTGCTAAGGACCCAAAATTGTATTAAGCCAAGTCTTGATTGTATTATCCGTGGGGGTCCAGTTACTTAAAGCTCATGTGCAATGTGCAAAAATAATTTTTTGAATTGTGCTCTGGACACTTACAGCATATATTAAACCCATCCAAATCGGTTAAGCGGTTCTTAAGATAAACGAGTTTTTTGATTTATCTTTCCGCCCTCATAACTACAAATTTAGGAGAGTGAGTTTCTCATTGATGGTAACAACATATTTAAATTTGGTGCTGATCGGAGCGGGGGCATATTTTGTATGTTTATTCTGCTATGGCCCTTTTATTGTATAATAGGGTGTGTTTCACATATCGCATATCGATTTCGAGTTAAAATTGTTTAAGTTTATATATGCCAAATATGTCAGAGATTACTTGATCAAAGAAAATTGTAATTATTTGACTATTTTGATCCGCTTGGCTTTCAGTAGTCGATTTCAAACCGTCAAAGTTTCTAAACAATATGAAGTGACCATAGATGTTTTCGTCACTTGATATGTAAAGTTGTATGATTTCAAAACGAAATGAGAACTTTTATACGGGAATTGCCGTCGAAGTTCTGTAAAAACCCGATTAACTGAAAACCTAAGTCTTTGTTAATGAATAATACCTGTTGCAAAAATATCTTTAGTTAATTAAATGAATAAAGAGCGAACCGAACCGAACCGAACCGTAACCGCGGTTCAGTAAGCCCCAAAAACCACGTAATGAACCGAACCGGCGGTTCAAAAACTGTGTGAACCACTGAACCGAACCAGTCCTTATTTTCAAGTGGTTTGCATCCCTGACTATAAGTAGTATAAATTTTAATAGGGTGACCCACGAACAGTATTAAGAGAAACAATTTTGACCAATATCAAATAAAAATTACCTTAAGTCTAATTAGAGACAAGAAAACTGAAAACTTAAATTTAGTTCTTTTGATTTTGGAGTATAAACATGGTAGGAATAGAATATAGGAATTTAAGCTATTGATGTATTTGTTAATGGAAACTTTAAGAATGGAAAATATAATTGTGAATTTGATTATGAAGATGTTTGTGTAAAGATTTTGATTTCCAGAGTCATGGGGTCTAAGATTTAAAATGATATAGCGTGTACATTTGGGGATCTGCTAACGCTAATCCATTTGCAGATCATGGTCGGGTTGGGTACAGAGGGTGTAGGTCGTTTGTCACCGTAGACCACACCGCTCGTCAAACAAAGATATCCATTTAACTTATTATCCCTTTCCTTTATCCCCTCGTTTTCCCTTTTCTCCTATTTTTGATTTTTTGTCGATCGTACTTGTGGGATTCGTCCGTGCAAGTTCGAGTCGTTTGGCCTTTTTGGTATTGACCGGTTTAAGCCGATCCGAATTAGGGCTTTTAGGGACTCTATAATAAAGATCGTGTAGTGTGCAGTTGAGGCAGCAGCAAACAACCCCCCACATTCCCGGAAAGAGCTAGTTTATCAATGGGTCCCGCTAGGCTGTCTGCACTTCTGCGTGCCAGAGACGAACAAAACTCCTGGCCTAGGCTGATGTACATTTCTTGGCGCTCAGCTATAAATTGCTTGGTGCGCAACGAGATATATTGTTATGCCGTAGACGACTATTACATATGAGGATAATCGGGTTATGAAACTATGGAAGTATTGTGCTAGCCTGGTTCTCGGAATGGAAGGTCCAGAGGGTGAAAGCGCTTCAGTCTTCTATGGGTGAGGCTGTTGTCTAATAGGTTTATAGCCAGACTGTTGGGATGGTCTGAGAGCCTCTGCATGTGTTTTTGGCTGAATTTGTTTATCTCTTCTGCCACCCATGGAATGTTGAGTTCTCTGTGTAGCTCTATGTTTGTGGTTAGGTAGTGGTATTCTTATGACCTTGCTCTGGTACCTTTGTATTTTTTTTATGTTTGTAGTGGAGGCCGTGCCCCACAGCTGGATGCAGTAAGTCCATACGGGCTTGAGGATGGACTTATTTAGCAATAGTTTGTTTCTAGTTTTAAGTTTTGAGTGGCGTCCGATTAACCAGTACTTCTGTCGGAGCTTTAGGTTGAGCTGCTTCTTTTTCAGGTCTATGTGCGCTCGCCATGTAAGTCCTCTGTCCAGGGTTAGCCCAAGGTATTTTACTGTCTCGCAGTTTGGGATCGTGGTGTTGTTTAAGGAGACTGGTGGGCAGTCGCCTCTTCTTTTGGTGAAGGTGATGGGGGAGGACTTTTCAGCATTCACAATTATATTCCATCTGGCCAGCCATTTGTCAAAAGGTTCGTTCTACTTTTAGATACTGCCATAAATGCAGTATCGTCTGCGTAGGTGGCCACTAGGATTCTCCGGTCTTTGATGACTGGCAGGTCTGCAGTGAAGATGGTGTAGAGGATTGACCCCAACACACTGCCTTGTGGACCCCTGCCCTTATGTCAGTCATATCAGACTCCTCATCTCCGCATCGAACGTAGAACCGCCTGCAGTGAAGGTAAGATTTTAGGAACAGATAGTAGGGGGCTGGGAGCTCCTTTTTTAGCTTGTATAGCAGTCCTGAGTGCCATACCTTGTCGAAGGCCTGCTTGACGTCGAGTAGAACTGTTGAGCAGTACAGCTTGCTTTCGTGAGCTTCTCGGGAGTACCGTGTCTTCTTCTTAAGCCAAATTGATGCTCGGGGATCAAACTTGAGTCCTCCATTATTGGCAGTAATCTACTCAGAAATATTCTCTCGAGTATTTTGGAGAAAACCGCCAATAAGCTTATTGGGCGATAGGAAGCTAGCTCATTTTCAGGCTTACCGGGTTTTGGTAGGGGAGAGTCTCCAGTTGTGGACACGCTCCGGTTGTGGACACCCCAGTCTATTTTTTGACAGGTTACAGATGCCGCCAAACTGAGTAATGTCAAACTTGTAGTTTGACAGTACACATAATCTGAGCCAATACCGAAGTGTAAAAACGCATTTGGTTTCTTGCTGTGAGCAAACAAAAAAAAATCGTGAAAATTTTTCCGAGTTTCTATTTTTTTCAATTTCCACATTGCGTTAAATCGAAGCAAAACATTGAAAAGATTTGAGTATTATACTTTTTTATTTAGAGCATTAAGTGTACTTTGTGATGTGATATCAAGTTTCAGTGAAATGTTTGTGTCGTGTAAATTTGCTAAACAAAATAAAAATGGCTACCATTTCCATGAATGGACACAGTTTTGCACCGGTTGTGGACACCCTCGTTTTTTGTGTTTAAAGCGTGTGTTTGGCCATAAAACTGTCAAATATCGTTGTTTATGCTAGTGTAACATATTTTTAAAGCATTTTTGTGAATTTTTGTGCATTTTTAGCCATGTCAACACAAAAAAAATCGTCCGATTCAACAAATATCAATTTTAATGGGTTGGTCGATGCCAATAAGCAATGCCTCATCGATAAGAAGGCCGTCAAAGCTACTGCAAAGGAATATGGGCTTCGTCAAACCACTTTGATCCGGAAATTCAGAGCAAATTTTGCAGATGTTTCGTCCGTTGTTGATTCGCTTTTGTTGGAATTCGTTCGAGATTGCAACCAACGAACTCCATCAAAGATGGTGTGTTTTTTCTACCTCTCTCACATGAAGCGTAAAATATTTTTCCGGTATTGGTCCGTTTGACCCTGATTCTTCATTGAGGCTGTCGATCGAAGAGCAGTAGAAGTCGCCACAGAAGCTGATCTTGATGAAGACAATCAGCGTCGTAACATCGTTTCCGCCGATCCCAATATTGGGCGAAAAGAAGAGGTGTTATCCTCGCCCGAGCCATCCACTTCACGAGCGTCTTCGACTAGCCGCTTATCAGTGTTGGATGAAGTTGGGCCGGTGCCAGGAACTTCTCCGAAAAAGACATCGAATCGCGGTCGCAAGCCAATGCAAACCACAAAGCTAACTTCTCCGGAAAGCGTATACACTCAGAAAATTATTTTTTTATATTTAAGAAAATCACCCTAGAATCGAAATCGCCCTAATACTTAGAAAAAATTTCTATATTTATGAAAAAATTTTCTGTATTTTAGAAAAGTGGCCCTACGAATAAATTTTTTAGAAAAAGCTTTCTAAAATTCAAAAAACTATATTTTTTTTTTCTAAATTTTATGGTGAATTTTCTTTATTGCCTTTTCTAATTTTTTGGGTAATTTCACCTTTGATTTTAGAAAATATTTGTTAAATATTTAGCGTACTTTGCCCTTAAATAAGAAAATAAACCGCAATTTTAAGAAAGTTTTTCTAAATCCTTCAACCTTTCTAAAAATGTTTTCAAAATTGCATTGCGCTATGCTGCCGTTCGGTTTTAACGACGAAGTCGTCTATATGATGGCATTTGTTTACGCACACTAATGTCTATCGCAATGCCTGAAGAATGTAGATGTATTGAGCAAGTTTTTGTTTCGTCTTGTAGTAATCGATTAAAGGATTGTATAAAATAAAAGCAATCTAAAAACCCCTCAAGTAAAAAAAAAACATTTAAAAAAATAGCCATTTAATAAGAAAAATCCTTGCTCCTACGGGGATTGGATTCCAGTCCATGACATTTTCTAAGCTAATGTCTTATCCACTCGACCACGACTCTTGCTTATTATTGAGTGGTCAATGTGAGTACTTAAGCTCTAAACATGCCACACGAATTCTTAGGTATGATTTTAACACAAGGTTTTGCTAAATAAAAAAAAACATTAAAAAAAATAGAGGCAAGCTAACTTCGGCTCGACCGAAGTTTATATACAGTTGGAGCTTGATATATGCCTGACAGTTTTTATGGCAGCTATACTATATAGCGGTCCGATTTCGACAAGCCTTGGTGAAATTATGTGAAATCATTGAAAACTTTTAAATATAAGCGTTGGGAGCGATAACATTAAAACCAAAAAAGTTTTTCTCCTGTTAGGCTTTAATAGGTTTGGTGCATTCGAAATAATGAAATCCACTAGATTAAAACAAATGAGAAAACGGCCTAACTTTTTCAGACCTAACTTTGTATGGCAGATAATATAGTTTTCCGATTTCGAAAGCTTTGAATTATGAATCTTAAAAATTATAAATATGAGCGTTGGGACGATAACATCGAAACAAAAGTTTTTCTCACTAATACTTTTTTCAGACCTTACTTTTGTATGGCAGCTATACTTATAGTTTTCCGATTTCGACAAGCCTTGGTGAAATTATGTGAAATCATTGAAAACTTTTAAATATAAGCGTTGGGAGCGATAACATTAAAACCAAAAAAGTTTTTCTCACTAAGACTTTTTTCAGACCTAACTTTTGTATGGCAGCTATACTATATAGTTTTCCGATTTCGACAAGCCTTGGTGAAATTATGTGAAATCATTAAAAACTTATAAATATGAGCGTTGGGAGCGATAACATCGAAAACAAAAAGTTTTTCTCACTAATACTTTTTTTCAGACCTTACTTTTGTATGGCAGCTATACTATATAGTTTTCCGATTTCGACAAGCCTTGGTGAAATTATGTGAAATCATTGAAAACTTATAAATATGAGCGTTGGGAGCGATACCATTGAAAACAAAAAAGTTTTTCTCACTAAAACTAGTTTTTCGACCGATCGTTCCTATGGCAGCTATATGCTATAGTCATCCGATCCGGCCGGTACCGACAAATGTGCAGCGTATTTGTACTAAAAGACTTCGTGCAAAGTTTGGTTACGATAGCTTTAGAACTGACGGAGGAGATAGCATAGAAACAGACGGACGGACAGACGGACATGGCTATATCTACTCAGCTCGTCATGCTGATCAAGAATATAGGCTGCAGGCAATAAGTCCCCAATGAAATAAGTCCCCAAACGATAAAATGAAATAAGGCCCCAAATTTGGGGAGTTATTTCATAATGAAATAATACCCCAATTTAAATTATGAAATAAGGCCCCACTGAAATGAAATAAGGCCCCAAAATAAAATGAAATAAGGCCCCAAATTTGGGGTGTTATTTCATAATGAAATAATACCCCATTTTGAAAAATGAAATAACACCCCAATTTTTCAATTCTATTTTTATACCCTTGGAGAGGGTATATTAAAATTGTCCGGATGTTTGTAACGCATAGAAGGAAGCATCTCCGACCACATAAAGTATATATATTCTTGATCAGCATGACGAGCTGAGTTGATATAGCCATGTCCGTCTGTCCGTCCGTCCGTCCGTCTGTCCGTCCGTCTGTCCGTCTGTTTCTATGCTATCTCCTCCGTCAGTTTTAAAGCTATCTTAACCAAACTTTGCACGAAGTCTTTTGGTACAAATACGCTGCACATTTGTCGGAACCGGCCGGATCGGATGACTATAACATATAGCTGCCATAGGAACGATCGGTTGAAAAACTAGTTTTAGTGAGAAAAACTTTTTTGTTTTCAATGCTATCGCTCCCAACGCTCGTATTTATAAGTTTTTAATGATTTCACATAATTTCACCAAGCCATGTTAAAATCGGACAACTATATAGTATAGCTGCCATACAAAAGTTTGGTCTGAAAAAAAGTCTTAGTGAGAAAAACTTTTTTGTTTTCAATGTTATCGCTCCCAACGCTCGTATTTATAAGTTTTCAATGATTTTACATAATTTCACCAAAATTTTCGAAATCGGACCACTATATAGTATAGCTGCCATACAAACTGTCAGGCACATATCAAGCTCCAAGGGTATATAAACTTCGGTCGAGCCGAAGTTAGCTTGCCTCTATTTTTTTTGTTCATTTTATTGCTTTATTCAATAAAATAAAAACTATTGGAAATACCTAATATAAAATTTTAAAATATTTTCTTATTTGGATTTTTAGTGAAACAAACTACCTATAACATTAAATAATAATGAAAATTTTTTACACAAAAAATCGCGCGATTTTTTTGTAAAAAATTTTCGCCTGCGGCGCTTAGATTGACACAATTTTTTTGATATAATATAAAAAGTTTTCATATAAAAAAAATTTCGTCTGCGGCGTTAAGATTTTTTAAAATAGACAATATAATTACCTCGTCAAAATACAGCATTTTCTGTTCTTTGACGTAGAACAAATTTCCAGTTCGCCGTAATGCAACAATTTTTTCGCACTTCATAATTTTATCTCGCACTTGAACGTCTGCTTTACACAATGCAAATCACTAAACTGACCAACATACTCAAAAGCTTATCACTGAACTAATTGTAAAACGGTACTTTTGCACATCTGTACAAAAATGCATCAAATACTAAGTCAGAAAACGCAGGCAGATAAGAAAATTAACCGTTATTGGAATTTTTTTCCATATATCAGCCAAAATAAGAGAAATGAAATAAGACCCCAAAAAAATCATATTAAAAATTGGGGTCTTATTTCCGCGAAATGAAATAAGACCGCAAAACTAATTTTTGGGGCCTTATTTCATTTCTTCTTTTGGGGACTTATTTCATTTTGAAATTTTATTTAGGAAATAAAGCCCCAAAAAAATGAAATAACACCCCAAATTTGAGAAAAAATCGTTGTTTTTGTTTTCCATATAAATTTTTGGGGCCTTATTTCATTTTTTTTTTTGGGGCCTTATTTCATTGGGGCCTTATTTCGCAGCGCCAAGAATATATATACTTTATGCGGTCGGAGATGCTTCCTTCTATGCGTTACAAACATCTGGACAATTTCAATATACCCTCTCCAAGGGTATAACAAACATAAAAAAAAAACGAGAAAGGCAAGGCTAACTTCGTCCGTGCCGAAGTTTTTATACACTTAAAATCGCTTGTCTCAACGGTTAGCGACTTCGACCAAACTTCGCAGATCAGCTTAAAAACATTTAATATTACCCATGACCGTGAATGAAAGCGGTAATATTGAGAAAAAAACAGTTTTTCTCATTAAAATCCATTTTTCGACCGATCATTTGTATGGCAGCTACAAGAAGTAGCCATCCGATCCGGTCGGTTCCGACATATTAGCAGCGTGCAGACAAAAGAATACTCTGTGCAAAATTTCAGCTCGATAGCTTCAAAACTGAGGGACTAGTTCGCGTAGAAACAGACAGACGGACGGACAGACGGACAGACGGACGGACGGACAGACGGACGGACAAAGCTTAATCGACTCAGCTCATCATGCTGATCAAGAATATATATACTTTATGTGGTCGGAGATGATTCCTTCTATGCGTTGTAAACTTCTGGGCAAAATTATAATACACTTTTCAAGTGTATAATAAATATAAAATGAGAAGAAAAAGTGTGCTCCTACTGGGACTTGATCCCAGGCCTCCACGTTTGCTAACCGAATGTAATGTTAACTAGACCAACTGTGTACATTATTAACTATGGTTATGTCGCTACGTCTTGCTTAAGGCTAATAGTCGAGTGGGCTAAGACGTCGTCCGAGTGTTCAGTATTGTTCACCATTTGAGAGAGGTCCCGAGATCAAGTCCCAGTAAAGTAAGTATAAAAAAAATGGTTAATGCTTATTTAAAAATTAATTACAGCTTAGAAAAAAGTGGCCAAACCCAAGGGTTAGCGGGGTGGATCCAAACAACAACAACCACACGGGGTGGTCTGTGGTCGGTCCTACCCTAACTCCCCCTAAAACTTTTGTTTAAGTCTTTTACTGTCAGCTGCTTCCTCCTTATGCCAGCGCTGCCATAACCGCTTGGGAATTTTAAATTGACTTAACAGCTAAAACTGCTTAAGTTTTTTTTAGAAAAATTGCCCTGAAATCTAGAACATAATTTTTTATTTTTTAGAAAAGCGTTTTCTGGAAGTTTTTTAAAGGCGATTTTCTAAAAATTAGGGCGAAAATGGCACTTTTTAGGGTGAATTGTTTTTTGAGTGTAGAGGTTTTGCGCGAGAAGGCAAGAAAATCAGATGTGCGCGCAGCTAAGCGTGATTCTGTGTCGCACAAGAAGAAGACCCCCCCAGAAACGTAGCCGGCCAGGAAAACGACAGGCAACACCACCAGCCAAGCCGTCGGCCAAACGCGGTGCCAAGAAGAAGGCGTCTTCGTCATAGGAAGAAGACGAAGATGTCGACTTCTGTTTGATTTGTTTAGCGCTCTTTCCAAAAACACTGACCGCTGCAAATTCGATCCATTGCATTTCGGAATCAATTTTTTCATTTTGCCACTGAAGGCTTCTTAAATAAATAAACGTTCTTTTTTCTTCAATTCATGGCCATTTTACTTCATATTTTTCCATTTCTAGCGATTTTACAAGGGTGTCCACAACCGGGTACAAAAAAATTTTGGCCAAAAATCATCACTTCATATACATGGCTGCAAATTGTTTTCCATTTGTCTAAAACAATAGATTACTTCAGAGGAAAGTTAGCTAGAGTCTCTAGCTTTACAATGATGTTTATATCACCGCATAATGTTGACTTGGAAAAAAGTTATTAGTGAAAAACGCAACTATGTCCACAACCGGAGACTCTCCCCTATCATTATGACCTCGGCGCATTTCCATTGTGAGGGAAAGTATCCGAGCTGGAAGCAGTTATTGAAAATGTTAGTGAGTAGCTCAATACAGCTTTCTGGTAGGGCTTTGACTGCATGAGCTCCTATGTTGTCGTATCCAGGTGATTTTGTGTTTTTAAGAAGGGAGATTTCTTCCAAGACTTCCTCAGGTAAAGGAAATAGGTAAGTCCATCTGGCAGGGGATGTCAAGAAATTCATTGGTGTCTTCTTTGTCCCTGGTGCTGCACAAATTAAATGGCGAAAAAGTGCTGTGTAGGTGCTCCGCAAAGGCAATCGCTTTTTCCTTTTCAGAACGACACCAGTTCCCAGACGGATTTAATACAGGTGCTTGTCTCCTTGTGGGTCTTTTCATGTTCCTGGTTGCGTTCCATAGGTTGTGGTATGGGTCGCCTGGTTCAGCTTCCTCCAGGTATGTTTCCAGGGACTGCATTCGAAGCCGAATAAGAATTTCTTTTAGCTCTTTAACAGCCCTGTTTAGCGCCCCGGCGGCTTCGTGAATTTTCCTTGTGAGCCATTCAACAACTTCGTCAATGTCCTCCCCTGAGTTAAGTTCGTCATTTGGATCTACTTTCTGCTGAAGCCAGGAGCTGTACAGGCTTGTGTCAGTGTTCTTGTAGAACATTCTCCTCCTTTTTGACTTAGTGGCTGTAGGAATGTTGACCAGCAGTTGAATCGCACTGTGATCAGATGATAGGTCTAAGCAGCTTTTCGCCAACACTTTTGTTGGGTCGTATGTGGCCCAGTGGTTAGTGTGCTGGACTGCTGGGCGGGAGGTCATGGGTTCGATCCCGCCTCTGAACATCTAATAATAAAAGTTTTTTTCTTTCTTTAGAAAATAGCTTTTACACATACGGTCACCTTCACCAGCTATTGGCGCCAGCTGTGAAATAACTAGCCATGAAATAGCAAATTCTCAAACTTTGCCGTTCGGATCCGGCGTTAAACTGTAGGTCCCTTTCTCTTGTGCGAAAAATTTAAAGCACACACGCCAAGAGATTGTGAGAAGCTTAGCTTGGCCCCGTCTGAGGAGCTGTATAGCCAACATTTACATTTACATTTACTTTTGTTGGGTCAATGTTTTTGGAAATGGCAAAGTCCAGCACGTCTGGAAATTTGTTGACGTCTGTTGGCCAGTAAGTAGGCTCTCCAGTTGAGTGACAATTTAGGTTGCTTTCACGGACACACTTGTACAAGCTTCTCCCTTTAGGATTGTTTATTCTGGATCCCCACCAAACGTGCTTGGCATTGAAGTCGCCGCCTATTAGATATCTGGAACCCAGACTATCAAGCAATTGTTGATACATGTTGGAGGTGACTTTGTTCCAAGGGGGTATGTACGCCGCTACCAGCACTATGTCCCCGGTTGGACTTAATAATTTTATACTTGCACATTGCACCCATTGCTCCTGAATTGTAGGAATGTAGAAATGTAGGAAGCTCAATGAACTTCAGACCACTTTTTACAAGCACAGCTGCTCCGCCTCGGGCTCTTCCATTCGCATGATTTGCATAAAAAAGCTCATACCCATTTATTTTGAAGTAGGATTTTTGGTTAAAATGAGTTTCTGAAACAAACAATACATCAATGTAGTTTGTTTTTATGAATTGTTCCACCTCTGACCTGCTTTTACTCTGGCCGTTAGCATTCCATAGAGTTATACGCAGGCTTACTTGCATACTTTGTTGATTAGGGTGGTAAGGGAGTTTAGTACATTTGTTATAACTGTAAATTGAGCTAACATTTGCTCCATCATGGCTTCCATGCGCTTAAACATGGCGTTTGGTAGACTTTCTTCAGTCTCTTCTGACTTTTCGGAAAAGGTGGTGTTTCTATGGCCCCCCAAGGCATCGGCGTAGCTTGTGTTGGCATTAATTTTGGCATAGGACGTGTGCTCACCTGGTCTTGAGGCTTCCGTACTTTGTTTGACTTTTGGTCCGTACCATTCTTTGGCCTTTTGATATGCTTTGCAGCCCTTATAGGATGCTGCGTGATGTTCTTCACAGTGAGCACATGTCGCATGCTCCTTTCTGTCCTTTTTGCATTCCTGTGTGCTATGAACTTCTCCGCACTACGATACGGTAAGCTCTGTCCTCTTTGGGTTGAAAAGTACGATATCGAGCACGATGAGTGTCAAAATGTGCCTTAAATTTGTCGAAGGACTCCATATCACCTAGCATTATCCTTACTTGGCCTTCACTTCCTGCTTTAAAGTTGAACTCCTTTTCTTGTCCAATGATTCTGGCTATCTCCTCAACCATCACTTTGATGTCCTCGACTTAAAATTCCCAAGCGGTTATGGCTGCGCTGGCATAAGGAGGAAGCAGCTGACAGTAAAAGACTTAAACAAAAGTTTTAGGGGGAGTTAGGGTAGGACCGACCACAGACCACCCCGTGTGGTTGTTGTTGTTTGGATCCACCCCGCTAACCCTTGGGTTTGGCCACTTTTTTCTAAGCTGTAATTAATTTTTAAATAAGCATTAACCATTTTTTTTATACTTACTTTACTGGGACTTGATCTCGGGACCTCTCTCAAATGGTGAACAATACTGAACACTCGGACGACGTCTTAGCCCACTCGACTATTAGCCTTAAGCAAGACGTAGCGACATAACCATAGTTAATAATGTACACAGTTGGTCTAGTTAACATTACATTCGGTTAGCAAACGTGGAGGCCTGGGATCAAGTCCCAGTAGGAGCACACTTTTTCTTCTCATTTAATATTTATTTTTTGTTTGTTTGTTTTTTAATGTTTTTTTTTATTTAGCAATACCTTGTGTTAAAATCATACCTAAGAACTCGTGTGGCATATTTAGAGCTTAAGTACTCACATTGACCACTCAATAATAAGCAAGAGTCGTGGTCGAGTGGATAAGACATTAGCTTAGAAAATGTCATGGACTGGAATCAAATCCCCGTAGGAGCAAGGTTTTTTCTTATTAAATGGCTATTTTTTTAAATGTTTTTTTTTTTTACTTGAGGGGTTTTTAGATTGCTTTTATTTTGATTTTCTTAAATATAAAAAAATAATTTTCTGAGTGTACTGGCATCTTTTTCCTTAAGGGGGCTTCTTTTGACAGGGTCAAACCTTTGCCAACTTACTTTGGGAGGCGGTTCCTCATCACCACTGTCGTCGCCCATGGCGACGGCAACCACAGAGCAGCAAAAGTTAAACGGAGCCGCCTATGCGCTGATAAGCAAATCCGTTATATGGATACACACACGCACTAGCACTAGCTGTGGTATGCGCAAGTGTATTGGTGAGAGTAGTCTCTCACACAAGCGTCACTCTGAGGGCACAGCCAATCAGAGAAAAGCAACACGCTCTCCAAGAGAGAGGAGCACGGAAACTAACGGTAAATACCACGTTCGATCAGAAAAATGCCTCCGAACTGTCCGCAGGCACGTTTTAACTCAACGAGTGTTCAATCGCGTCTGGAAAAAAAAACCAAACATGAAGTTTTGATTTTGCTAATAAGGTACAAATTTTTGGATTTAAATCTTAAAAATGTGGTTATTTTTTGAAAAAATCGATTTTTTTGCAATTTTAAAAAATTCTGTAAATTTTTCCGCTAATATTAAAAATCTTAGAAAATAATATTTGGTAATCAATTTAGTAATTTTTTTACATTTTTTTAACAATATTAAGCCTTGAAATGTCTAAAAATTTACAAAAATCGATCTTAAAAAACTTTTTAATATCCATTCTTTGGTTTAAAAATAACTACCATGTTATTTTCAAGCTACAAGAAATTTTGGCGGTAAATGTTGTCCAAAAAAAAACGAACACTTTTATATTGTTTTTGGGCTATAACTTCTTAGAGCGGAATGATATTGGAAAACTGAAAATATGTAAAATAAGAAAAAACAAAAGACAACCAACTACTTTTTTCTAAGATTTTTAATATTAGCGGAAAAATTTACAGAATTTTTTAAAATTGGAAAAAAATTTATTTTTTAAAAAAATAACCACATTTTTAATGTTGAAATCCAAAAATTTGTACCTTATTAGCAAAATCAAAACTTCGTGTTTTGTTTTTCTGTAACGTCATTCAATGCAGCTTACATTAAAACAAAGTTGGTTCGTATAGGACACCTAATGTGGCCACATGACCAACAAATGTAATGATACCTCGCTCAACACACGTTTATGCAAATATCTCGTAAACCTGACGTGCTGGGAGAAAACGGACAATTTATCTGAGTTCAGCAGCCAAAAATACATAAGGAACGTCTGCAAAGTTCTCTGTTGCAAAAGTTGGCCTTTTTTTGTAAACTTGTGTTATCAGCTCACAGCCTAGTTAATTAACAAAGACTCGCAAATGAGATAAGGAGACAACTAATTTTTAGCAGACTGCTCATGTCATGTGTGCCATCACTTTTCCTGTAGAATCGTTGAAGTCACGTACCATCTCTAACAAAAGACAGACGCTTATGCTGTTTGTGCATATGAAAGTGACAGCAAAACCACAAACACACATTTTTTGGCTGTTAGTTTTGTGAAATTTAAATGAAATTATTTTGAAACGCGATCAACATTTTGTTAAAGCTATCGATTCAATGCAGTTGGATGAGGCCATTCTCAATTTTATTTATTGCTCGTTTTTGTGAAAAAAAACACACAAATACACGCACTTAGCGCGCTCTCACTCTCTCTCGCGTTCTCAGCGAAACAACTTTTCCACAACATTGCCTGAGCGGAACAACAGTTATGACCCATACCTTTAATTGGCTTTTTCAGAAGATTGGTGAAACATTTTCCAAATATTTTTTCTTAGTGCGTGCCTGCATAACTAAACGAAGGTCTATGCCAAAAATCAGACCTGTACGATAAGCCGTTTAGGCTCTGGCTAATTATTGCTAAGAGAGTAAATGTCTGTATAGGTGCGCGCAGTTGTCAGTATCAGTCTTGTAATTCAATCTCTTCTCTGTTTCTGTGGAACTGATGTATAACATTTCAAGAGTAAATCGTTTCCTATAGTTACTCTCCTGTTGCAAGATTGTTGTTCCTTCAAAATTCGGTGAATGTCCGCTCTCCATACAGTGTGTCGCTAGTGCCGTCTTTATACCCGTTACTCGTAGAGTAAAAAGGGTATACTAAAGTCGTGCAAATGTATGTAACAGGCAGAAGGAAGCATTTCCGACCATATAAAGTATATATATTCTTGATCAGCATCAACAGCCGAGTAGATATTGCCATGTACGTCTGTCCGTCTGTCCGTCCGTCCGTCTGTCCGTCTGTCCGTCTGTCAGTATGAACACCTAGATCTCAGAGATGGTAAGAGATAGAGGTTTGACATGTATGGGACAAATGCTTCTTTTTTCTGCACGCAGATCAAGTTTGTTTCAAATTTTGGCCACGCCCCCTCTCGCCACCGCAATTTGGAAAAAACGTTATATCTCCTACATTTTTAAAGATAGACGATTTGTACCCTTTAGAGATAGTTAGTAATTAGCAAAATGAATCGATTTGCCAAAGAAATGATGAAGATCGGATGAACGGTTCTCAAGTTATGAGCAAAGAAGTGAACCAAGCCCCCAGCTACCCACCCTAAAAAATGTTGCCTACTTTTCTGATGTTCACCCTAAGGAACGCAGGAACATTGTTAAACATGTTTTTTCATGAGTAACGGGTATATCGAAGTCGGTTAGAGCCGACTTTTACTTATGCTCTCGTTTGGTGTCGAAGCTTGTAATAAGATTTATGTTGTGAAATCTTTGTTTTGAGTTTATACTATCCCGTGGGGGAGGAGTGTGATGCCGATTAACTCGATTAGGGATAATTATTTTATTTTAAACAATATTTCAGAAGGTTAATTTCAACTTAAACTAGTGCTGATGTGCTGCTCGTGCAAGAGACGCCGACACAATGCTTCCTCTTCTCTTTTGCCATTCGCTGGGAGATAATGTTCCCGTTCACACTAAACAGCTTCGCTGTTAAAGGGCCGTGTACACCACATGGCTCCGCCGCTAGATGGAAGCCTATCGATATCGTGAGGGAAACCGGACGGTCCGTCCCGATTTGGTAGAAGTAGTGGTCGTACAAGATGGCTCTGATGTTTTAGCTTGATCCGTTCCCGCAGTAACCGCAGTATTGGGCTTGCCGACTGTGGTTGTTGTTGCGTTGGCGTTATCCAAGAAAGCTGCTTTCAATCTGTCGATAGAGATGTTGACGTCGCGATTGGGCAATCGAATCTTGAAGAATTTGTTTGTCTTGTCTAGTACCTCAAATGGACCCTCATAAGGAGGTTCCAATGGCGAGCGTACGCGGTCCACCCGAACATAAACGTGCGTATTATGACTGAGCTCTGGCTGAAGGAAGATTTGCTGATTACAATGTGGTGATGTACTGCTTTGACCGAGAGATTGCATTCTCTGTCGAAACAGCTTTATGAACTCGGTTTCGTTTGGATGATTCTGTCTAGTAGTGACAAATTCACCAGGAATGCGAAGTTGTGAACCAAAGAGCATCTCTGCTGGACTAGCTCCTAGATCCTCTTTCATAGTGGTCCGTAAGCCAAGCAGCACCAAAGGCAGGACGTCGCACCAATCGTTGGTCATGTGACACTTAATGGCGGCTTTGAGAGTCCTGTGCCAGCGCTCTACTATCCCATTTGACTGTGGGTGGTAGGCTGTGGTGCGTAGGTGTTTGATACCCAGGATACGCATGAGGCCTGAAAAGATAGCTGACTCGAACTGTCTTCCTAGATCACTAGTGATGTGCAATGGGACACCAAAAAATGAGATCCATCCATTTATAAGCGCTGTAGCAACTGTTTCTGCTGAAATGTCCGGAATTGGAATTGCAGTGGGCCATCTCGAGAATCTGTCGATGCACGTTAAGCAGTAGCGATTTCCTCTTGAGACTGGTAATGGACCAATGATGTCTATGTTGATGTGGTCAAAACGCTGATCAATTGGTCCGTAGCTCCCCATCGTTGATTTGTTGTGGCGTTGAACCTTGCACCGTTGGCATTGCGTGCATGTACGAACAAAATGGCCGATGTCCTTTGCCATCGACGGCCAAACAAATCGATCCGAGACGAGCTTTTGGGTAGCCCTGCGGCCTGGATGTGCCAAGTTATGCTGTTTTTCTATCACTTGTTTGCGTAATTGCGTCGGAATGAACGGTCGAATTGTATTCTCGTTTACGTCACAATAGAGAAAGGATGACGCGTTTAGTAGAGAAACCTTTTTAAGGCGTAGCGAAGTGTCGTTATTTCGCAGCAAATTCTGCAGTTCTTGATCAGATTCTTGAGCAGTAGCGATAGCATCGAAATCGATTTCAGTGATCGTGTTGATTCGTGACAGTAAATCTGCTACTTCATTGTCTTTGCCAGAGACATGTTGTATGTCAGTAGTGAACTGACTGATGAAATCCAGATGTCTTCCTCTTCGGGGTGGCGTTTTTTCCAATTTTTGTGAGAAAGCGTAGATCAGGGGTTTATGATCCGTGAACACAGTAAATTGTCTGCCTTCCAGTAAAAATTGAAAGTGCTGTATTGCCAGATAAATCGCTAACAGCTCGCGGTCATAGGTTCCATATCTTGTTTGCGCTGGATTCAGTTTTTTTGAGAAGAATCCTAATGGTTGAAGTTTGCCATTGGTATGTTGATGTGCAACAGCACCAACAGCGTTATCTGAGGCGTCTGTGGTTAGCGAGAGTGTTGCATTCGGAGACAAAAAGGTTAGCAAGGTAGCGTTGGCTAGTTGATCCTTGCATGCTTGAAATGCAAGCAGCGTGTCATCGTCCACACGACTGGAGTCTTATCATTTTTCTTGTTGCCCTTAATGAGCGATTTTTTTTTTTTTTTTTTTTTGGTATGCGAACCATGGTTGGGTAATCTTCCAAAGATACGCCATGCACCGTTGCATGGAGTATGCCCGATTCGTTCTATGGAACGCCTACGGACTAAAACCCAACCAGTCGCCTTCTGACCTGCTTTTCTCCCCGCCGGGACTGCCAATTAAGGTATTACTACGGCGGGCAGGTAGTGGCGTTTCGCCATATCTGCTAGTGTTGCTGTCTTGCAGCTTGCTCGTCAATCCTGACTTGTCTCATTATTGTTGAGATGAGCGATGCAGCAGCTTCCCAAACATCCTTTGAATTTATCATCCTTCTGACCAGTCCTCTCGGCGTGAACGGCTCTCCCGTTAGTGCGTGCAGTAGGCGCCTCTCCTCGGCGAACCTCTGACACTCAAACACCACATGTTTTGCAGACTCCACTTGGCTAGTGCAAAATAGGCACCAGGGTGTATCAACGTGTTCGAAGCGGTGTAGGTACTCCCTAAAACATCCATGGTTTGTAAGCCACTGTGTCAGGTGGTGGTTTACTTCTCCGTGTTTTCGGTTAAACCACTCCTCTATATTAGGAATAAGTTGGTGTGTCCACCTTCCTGTATCCGCCCTATCCCAGCTCTCTTGCCATGCTCGTAGACTCCTATTATGTGCATCTTGCGCAGGTATTCCCGTCCGTCGTGCTTTACTCGCCATTGCTTCCAGATCGAGGGGCATGCTGTTAGCTATTACCGCTGCTGCAGCGTCCGAAATCGTTCGAAATCCGCTTATGAGTCGAATCGACATACGCCGATGCGCCTTTCTGGCTTCCCGTGTGTACGACGGAAACTCCGTTGCCTCCGACCATACCGGAGCAGCGTATTGCAGTGTGGTTTTAGCCACTGTTGCTAGGAGCCGTCTTGTAGGGGGCTTGGGTCCACCGATGTTTGGCATCAGCCTAGCCAGCGCAGCCGTCGTTTTTGCTGTTTTCTCCCCAGCATACTGAAGGTGGTCCCGAAAATTTAGTCTCCTGTCGATGAGTATCCCCAGGTACTTCAGGTGATCCGCTGATCGCTTCCTCGCGTCGCCTATCGTTATCTCGATGCTCTCCACTTTTTTCGGCTGCTTATGAGGATGACTTCCGTTTTGTGTTCTGCGAGGCTTAATCCTACCTGCCGGAGCCAGCTTCTGGTAGATGCAATTATGCAGTTCGTTTTTTGGGTAACTTCTTCGAGCGTCTTTCCGACGACTGTTATGGCTATGTCGTCTGCAAACCCGTGTATCGCCGCTCCAGGTGGTTTGCTAATATTTAGCACTCCATTGTACATCACGTTCCATAGGATAGGGCCAAGCACTGATCCTTGTGGAACCCCTCCTGAGATGTTATAGGTCTGTGGTCCTATTTCAGTGTCGTACCACAATACTCTGTCCTCGAAATATTGCGCGACTATTCTAATAAGGTAATTTGGCATGTGCATTTCGCTCATGGCACTGAGGATATGGTTCCAGTTTGCAGAGTTGAATGCATTGCGGACGTCCAACGTGACCAGTGCGCAATACTCCTTCGACCCGTATAGCCAGCGTTCTCCCTCAATGGCCCTTTGGGCAATATTATGCACCTTCTCTAGCGCATCCAGTGTGCTTCTGCCAGGTCTAAATCCATACTGTTCATTCGCCAGTCCGGTGCTTCCCTCGGTGGTTTCTTCCATTCTCGCACAGATTACTCTTTCGAAGAGCTTTCCAACTGTGTTTAGGAGGCAGATTGGACGGTAGGATCCAGCCTCGTTTGCGGGTCCTTTATTCTTTGGGAGTAGTACCAGTCTTTGCTGCTTCCAGCATCGTGGAAAGACTCCCTCCATAAGGCATGCTTGGAATACCTTAGAGAATACCTCCGGGTTACTTTTCGCCGCCGTTTTAACTATTTCGCTGGGAATTCCGTCCAATCCGGGAGCTTTCTTTGCTGTTATTTTCTCTGCTGCAGTAGTAATTTCCTCCGGACTTACTACGATACCGTCCATATGTGTGCTGCTTGTCCATAAGGGGTAGCTGTTCCTCTGCGCTGGGAACAGGGTTTCAACAATTTCCTTCATAACCTGGGGGTTGGTTGGAGCCTTTCCACCTTTTACGAGTTTGTTTCGCACCATTTTGTATGCTGAACCCCATGGGTTTCCCTCTACGCTATCAATAAGATCCTTATATGCATTCGCCTTGCTTTTTTCAATTGCTTTTTTAAACGAATTCCGTTTCAGCTTGAACGCTTCCGTGAGCTCTCTATGAGCATCCGTTCCCCTGGCTCTTCTTGCTCTTCTCCTAGCATTAAAGCATTCTGTCCTTATTGATGCGATTTCCGAGTTCCACCAATATGCTACAGGTCTTTTTGTGCGCCTTCCCTTTCTTGGCATTGTCGCATCACATACTGCGGTCAAAGCCTTTGAAAGATTCCTTGCCATTTGATCAGCCGTACCATCGTTCACTGTCATGTCCCCTATCATATATTCAAGCATCTCTTTATCGATTGCTGTGGTTTTCCATGATTTTAAACAGCATTGCCGTACTCCTCTGGTATGTGGGTGACTACTAGTCGGTACTACATCGAATTCGATCATTGCATGATCGCTAAGAGTCGTAACTTCTGACACTTTCCAGTTTATTTGCCGCGATATTGAGGGACTGGCAAATGTGACGTCTATATATGATGATCCACGGCCATTATCGAAGGTGGGAGTCGTTCCGTCATTGAGTAATACCAGATCGAGGTTGCTCAGGGCTTCAAGTAGGATGCTACCCCTATTGTTAGTACTGCGACTACCCCAATCTACTGCCCATGCGTTGAAATCACCAGCAACTAAAATTGGTCCTTTTCCCCGCGCGTCGTTTACTATGTCGTCTATTATTTTATTGTATTGTGCAGCGTCATAGCTAGGGGGTGCATAACAACTATAAATGTGAATTCCTTTTACCTTCGCGTATGCGAAGCTCTCATGTGGTGTTGATTTAGTTTCCTCTGGTACCACGTCTCCACAGCAGACAATGGCCGCCTTTCTTGACTCATTTACTGTCCACCTGTGGTCTGCAGTCGGGATCTTATGAGGCTCACTTATCAGCAAAACGTCGAACTTATTTTCATCTGCTACATGTAGAAGGAGGCTCTGCGCCGCCGCACAATGGTTTACGTTTAGTTGAGCAAATTTAATCATTTTGATAGTAGTCCGCTCACTGCTCGCTTATACATGGGGCACTGGTACGATCCCGTTCCGTGTCCTCTGTCCTCGCTGTCGCTGCATATCATGCAACAAGGGTTATTTCTGCATCTTTTTGCGAGGTGACCCTTTTCTCCGCATCTGATGCAGTTTGTTGCCCTGTCTTCGTTACTTGTACAGGATCGGGCAATGTGACCGAAATGTAGGCACTTGTAACACTTTATAGGCACGACGGTTTGCTTAACCCTGCATCGCACCCATCCGATTTGAACGTATCCTCTCTGCAATACCTTGTCCGCATCGCTTGTTGTAAAAGTTACGTTCGCCGCCTGGGACCCATCGCGTAGCTTCCACATGCGTTTGATATCTCCTACCACAGGTGGGCTGATATCTTGGAACTGTTTTGCGATGGCATCACTGACCTCTTCCACGGTTGTGGTTTCATCCATACCCAGACACGTCAGGACTTTCTTATTGCCCATCGTATGCACTGCGGCGTCTTTATCCAGCAGTTTGGTTATGGCTTCACAGTACTTGGTTGTTCTCCCTGCGGCTTTCCTATCAATCTCTAAGAGAAGCTCACCATTTTGGGTTCGGCGTATTTTCCGTACGTTTTCACCGAGCTCCTGCAGATCCGGGTCTGATTTTAGCTTTTTCAGCATATCCGCGTAAGATGCTTCTCCGGTTTTTTTCACCATAATGGCTTCGGGTCTCGATTTTTGATGTATTGGCTTTGGTGTCTTCGTTGGGCCCAGCGCTCGTTTTCCGCGTACTTTTTGCCAATTCTGCTCTGCCACTTTTTCTGTGGTTGCCGTTGGTGGTGCCTTATGCATCGCATCATCCTGGGGGTTACTCTGTGCCTCCTCCGGTATGTCAGTTCGATCCCTAGTCATTGGATGCCTCTTTGCCCTGGGTGTCACCTTTTTACCATCCTTCTTCGAGGTTTTGCTTCTAGGCGAGGTTTGTACCGCTTTGTCACCTGTTGCGCCGCCAGCGACCTGTGTGCACAGTGGGGAGGTTTGTTGTTCCGTGCTTACAGTCTCCGGGACTTCTCGGGGCGTTCGGTCGGCATTACTGCAAGAGCTTTTTTCAGCTGGTGCCAATCTTGTGTCGTCTTAGACTGTGAGTTGGCATCTGACCAGTTGTTGCAACTGCTTAAGGCGCTGGAACCGGACTTGCCACTCCCGGTTCAGACTTCTCACTTTTTTTTCATTAGTGAGGTACAGCATTTCCTCAATGATTTTGCCAATTTCGTCTATTTCCGAAAGTTTCGCCTTTTTATTTTGAGTTGGCAATGGAGTTATTTCCGGGCTTGACATGTCTCGTCCCCTTTTTGGAGTAGGTGCTGGATCCAGTTCGATGATTTCGCCATCCTCTCCCGTTGTCTTCGCTGGTTCTTGCGGTCTCACAGGCGGGGAACGTGCCACTTTTGACGAATTAGCAACGGGGTCCATCATTACTGAGTCCCAATTTAGGCTACTCGCCAGGGGGGTAACGTTACCCTCGTTCCCTCGGTGGGTTCCAACAGCTAATTGTACTGCCGGATTGATTTCCGGCTTTTGTTTGGGCACCTCAGTCTCCATATTACAGGTAGCTCTGATCCCTGAGTGTGTAGGCCACAACCTAAAGTTCCCTTTCTTTTTTTTTCCCTTTTTTTCACCCTTTATTTTCTTATTTTAGCGAAAAAAGAAAATATAAAAAAAAAAATAAAAGAAAGAAATATAGCCTTGGAGTCCTGTGGGTCTTGAACTCCTATCTGTTTGGTTCGTGTTCTTGCAATACTTTCAGTACGCTACCGGATCAGTTGGCATCAGCTTGTCGCAAGTGCAGTATATGCTCTGGGCACTGCTTTGCCGATTAAGGCAGCAGCACTGCTTCCTGTAAAGCTTTGAGCCAACGATGCGGCAACGATGTAGAAATGCACAAAACGAACGAAAAAAAAAAAAAAAAAAAAATAATAATTATAAAGTTCTTCGATCTGACCTGACTTGAGCTCGGTTCTCTTAGCTCGTAATCCAGCAGTACTTCCACTACGCTACTGATGCAGATGAGGATCGCCCGTCGCGAGCGCGATATACGCTGTGGTCACTGCTTTGCCGATTTTGGCCGCACTGCTTTATCAATAAAGCTTTAGACAACGCGCGCGCGGCGACTAAAAAGAACTGTTAATCCTCTCCGCACTGCACTTGTGTCTGTATAAGGTTTTTGTTTATTTGTTTTTGTCACTTGGCCAGCGGAGCCCCAGCCGATTCCACTTTTTTAACAACACCGATTTTTGAAATACCAGTCCTTATCTGGATCATCTATCACTTCCTTTGTCTTTGCGGATATCCGACTAATGCCACAACCACTTCTGTGGATTTGTCCGTGGGTTTAATCGGTGTACAAAACACAATCTTTTGGAGCGATATTGAACACACGTCTCTCTCGGGTAAAGTCTCTCACTTGTGTCTCTAATGAGCGATTGCAGTTTGATTTGACTGTGCGCAGCGTTTGCGATGAAAGGACGGTAGTAGTTGATCATGCCGAGAAATTTCTTTAGTTGACTTGCTATTTCGGGTCGCGGAAAATTTCGGATGGCAGAAACTCGTGCTTCTAATGGGAAAAGTTCATTTGCATCTATTTTGTGACCAAGGAATTGTACTTCCAGTTTGGCGAGTTGGCATTTGCTAGCGTTGATTGTCAAATTGTTATCTTGCAGTCGCTTGAAAACTGTTCGTAAATGTAGTTTGTGTTCCTCCACGTTTGTCGAGGCGACGAGTATGTCATCGATATAAACATATACGAAGTCCAAGTCACGGAAAATATTATGCATGAATCTTTGAAAAGTTTGCGAAGCGTTGCGCAACCCACTGTCATGTAGCAGAACTCGAACAATCCGAACGGAGTAGTTATTGCCGTCTTGGGAATGTCATTTGGCTCGATTGAAATATGGTGGTATGCGCGTTGCAAGTCGATGACTGAAAATATGCTTTTGTTGTACAAAATATTTGTGACGTCATGTATAAAAGGTAATGGGTAGCGATCGGGCACGGTTTTTGCATTGAGTGCTCTGAAATCACCACAAGGTCTCCATTCCCCGTTTGCCTTGCTAACCATATGCAGCGGACTGGCCCAATTGCTGCTGGAGGAACGACAAATTCCGCGCTCTACCATATAAGCGAATTCTTTCTTAGCGGCTGTGAGCTTATCTCCAGTAAGTCTGCGTGGGCGGGCAAATACTGCAGGACCCTTGGTCTCGATAACGTGCGTTACGTTGGAAGGAGATGGTTGTGTGTTGTGGTTGTGCATGGCAAGGTGCTTGAACTCCTCGAGTAGATTGGCAACATCGTTATTTAGGACATGCGAAACAATTGTAGCATCACCAGTCCTCGATGCGGCTCTAACCACATGCAATGATGTTTTTGCGTCGATCAGCGTACGTCGCTTAGCGTCCACCAATAGATCATAGTGGCTTAAAAAATCTGATCCGATGATCGGTGTAGACACGTCGGCAAGAATAAATGTCCAGACAAAGTCACGACGAAGTCCTAGAGAAAGCTTAAGGCGCCTTTCACCAAACGTTTTGATGGGCGTGCCGTTTGCTGCGAATAGACTAAAAGTGTTTGTTTTACTGGATTTATCTTTTGTTAGGGCTGGGAGAACTGATACGTCGGCACGTGTGTCAATGAGAAATTTGTGTTGGGTGCCCTTATCGAAAATTGTTATACGTGCCACATGTTTTTCATCTTCTGGTTCGGCGGGCGACGAAGCAGAAGAGCTTTTTAGTTTTTTGATCCTTTGTTGAATGAGCAGGGCGGCTTGCACTTTTGAGCTCGGCTGCCAAACTTTGCATGGTACCAGCATTCACGAGGAGAAGAGTTGCGGCTATTATTTCCTGGCGAACGGGTTTGCGAACGGGAACGAGTGCGGATGGATTTCTCCAAATTTTCCAGTCTGGCCACTAATTCGTGGATGGAATTAGCTGGTGGTGGAGCATCAGTGGCCATGTCAATACGACCAAACGATCCAACTTCGAGAACTTTGTCAGCAAGTTTTGCTACGCCTTGTAAGTCATCGTTTGACGCTTGAAGTATGGCGCGTGCGTGTGGCGGCAGACGTTGCATCCACAGGGATTTTAAAAAATCGTCACTGATGCGGTCATTGGCTAGACCACGAAGCTCATTGAGTAGTTGGGTTGGAGGACGGTCCCCCAAGTCGATGTCGGAAAGAAGCTTCTGGATCTTTCTTTGCTCGCTCTCGCAGAATCGCTCAATTATACAGCGTTTAAGGTTTTTATACTTGTCGATTGTCGGTGAATGGAGCACGGCGTCGGTGATTTGAGCAATAACGTTCGATTCCATCGAAGCCAGAACTGTGTGGAACTTTGTTTGGTCGGAAGTGATTCCAGCAATGCAAAATTGGGATTCGATTTGGGCAAACCAGATTTCGGGACGCTCGGCCCAAAATGGTGGAACTTTCACCGCCACGCGATTAACTACCGTGCCTGGATTCGTGGTAGGTTCCGGAGTTGTATTTGATTGGCCTGTAGGAGCATTTTCAATCACTGTATTGTTCAATAGATCTTCATTCTCGTCCGCCATGTTGAAAAAATTTCCTGCAGTTGTGAAATTCTTTGAATGCGTGTATGTGTAGAGCACGTGTGTGTGTGTGAGAGTCTGCAGCCGGGAAGTTTATTGCATCAGAAAACTTTGATTGAGTTTAAAACTGCCGTGTTGAATTGTAAGGGTCACCAGTTATCCCGAGGGGGAGGAGTGTGATGCCGATTAACTGGATTAGGGATAATTATTTTATTTTAAACAATATTTCAGAAGGTTAATTTAAACTTAAACTAGTGCTGATGTGCTGCTCGTGCAAGAGACGCCGACCCAATGTTTCCTCTTCTCTTTTGCCATTCGCTGGGAGATAATGCGCCCGTTCACACTAAACAGCTTCGCTGTTAAAGGGCCGTGTACACCACAATACATTGTTGTTCCAACGTATAGTTAATTGCACTTGGTCTCCAAATCTCCATTGCATGGTATTCTGTATATCACATTGCTTTTGTCATCTTTGTCTATTTTGGATTTCGTCTTGTTGTCGTCTTGTCATTGAGTTTGTGGGCTTGTGGGCAATTTGTATGGTGTGTTTGTTGAAACACTCAGATTTTGCGAAACGCTCTGAGAGTTGTGGAACGTAGGTGAGGCTCCTAAATGATTTCGGTTGCTTATCGACTTTTGGTTTTTTGATCCTATTTTTACTAATTAATGATTATATTACCCTCAAGTCATTGTTTTTTAATGTCAGTTTAATTTCGGAAATTATGTCATTATGGTAGATCTCGTCGCTAATACTCAGCATTCGTTGAATACAGCTGGCAGCCGTACTTATTATCATATTTTTTGGGTGTTTAGAATAAAAATTGATGCGGACGGAGAGGAACTGGTGCAAACTCTAGAAGATAAGGAACAACAAGAAACGGCACGTACAAGATTCTCTCTGTTAGTGAAAGACGCCAAATCCAAAAATAGAGAGAGCACAAGAGATCGCGCAATACTTGACACAGTGGAACAGACACGTAAATTTCTTAAGAAAAATGACAATATTTTAATTTTAAATGCAGACAAAGGAAACAAGACGGTGGCAATGGAAAAGGATGACTATAGAAATAAAATGACATATATATTAGGGGATATGTGCACTAGACTGAACATAATCGTATGGGAATTTTTTTTTTTAAATGTTCTGTTTCTCAGGGCGCAGAAAATTTGGAAAAATTTCTAGTTACCGTAATAAAAAACCAAACTTCGAAATTTTAAGTTTTAATACTGGCGCTTAACTGGGCTTAAAGTTGCTAAATTAAATTTCAGTTTCCCCTTTTTAATTTTACTTTTTCGTAGAAGTAACCTTTGAGATGTTAAACATTTTTTGAACTAAAAATATATTGTTAAAAATATTTTATTCAAAGCAAAATGCTGGATATTGAGGATTCGAGCATTTATTTGATTAGCGCGTTGCGGGTAATGCTGGATGCAGCAAGCTACCATCGAGAAAAGCGGTTCTTCTGCATAATATAAGAGGATTCAAATACACATTAAGGGACAGCCTAAGCCGCACTGTCCTTCAAATTGATAGTGTATTGAAATCACTTGGTCTTACCATGAAACTAGGAATAGCTTGAGGAAACTTTATGATCAATATGTGTTTCTCAGAAAGAATGCTGGTCGGGATAAAGACATGTACCGCAACAGAGAAATGAGTCTAATGGACCATTAAGAAGAAATTTTTGATGCTGCTTTAAAAAGTTCGATTGAATTAAGTCCTGATGCTACTTTTAAAAGGCAGAGGTCCGATGACGAGGAGTCCCTATCTAGTGGAAGTAGTCGCCATCCATATCAAATGGATTTTGAAGAAGAGGAAAAACATACGCTTATCCAACTAGCAAAAGAATATTCTTATGAATAAATTTGAATAACTACTTTTAAATGCATTTTGCATTTTCGCTTTAAACCCTTACGAACATTAGAGTTTTTTTCTAGCAGCGAAATAATTTAAAGCTGAATATCTATGTTTCATTTGTTATCTCTGTTGCCAGTCATTTTGTAAATTGATAAGATGCATACAATGAGGACAGGAATCTGCATTTTGAAAAATGATCTTTTGCAAATTTGCTTCAATGAGGAAGCCATTTTAGTTTTGGTTTGGTATTCGGCTCATATGCATATCGATGATTAGTACAAAACCTTTAAAACACAGCGCTGAAATTTGCTTAACACTTTATTTCATTCTTGGATAATGGTCAAATTATGAAGAATTCCACGCGAACAAAGCTAGCGGAACATGGAATGTTTGGGTGAAAAATGCTTACGCCCATGGACCACTTCATCTCACGGTATGCCGATCCTGCTGTCTTAATTCAGTCACAGCATTGATTGTTTCTAGCACATCAACCGTTTTTAAGTTGATCCAAATCGTTTGGCATCCCAGGTTGCTTTAATGAAAACGTAAAATGAAAAAGGGGAAATCAAAATTTAATGTAGCAACTTTAAGCCCACGGCGCCAGCACCAAACCTAAAAATTTCAAAGTTTTGTTTTTCATTACGTTAACTAGAAATTATTACGAATTTTTTACGCATTAAGGAACTGAACATTTCCAAAAAAAAATTTTTTCATATAAGGGACGTTCAGTCTAATGTGCACATATAGGAAGCTAAGACAGGATCCAACAACAAGACTACAAAATAAAAATAACAATTTGGTTGACCAACTGTTCAAGTTGGAAATCATCACTACAACAGAAAGAAGTAAATTAACAAGTACGGCGCTGCCCCCTAGGATTTACGGTCTCTCAAAAATTCAGACTAGGAAATCCTCTCCGACCGATTTGCTCATCGTTAGGTGCACCTTCAAATGGACTATGTAGATATATAGCACAAATATTAAAGAACATCACGGCGGATTCCATCTACAACGTTAAAAGTTCAATTGAATTTAAACAACGGACCAATGACATTCACATATCGGAAGAAGAAAATAAGTATCATTTGACGTAGTCTCATTATTCCCGAGCAAACCCATAGACTTAGCACTAGACATCATTAGAAATAAATGGACAGCAATAGAAGAATACACCAGGATACCGAAACCATTGTTCATGGAATTTTGCATAATGGAAAAAAGATACTTTAAGTTCGAGGAACAATTATATACACAACTGAAAGGTATGCCAATGGGTTCCCCAGCATCCCCGGTTATAGCAGACATTGTGATGGAAGAACTTCTGGACAACAATGAAAACATGAAAACAATGAAAAACCTCAAGCATCCACCAAGACTACTAACAAAATATGTGGACGATCTGTTCGCCATTATTAAGGAAGCCGATATTCAGGACACAGTAGATGCACTAAACTCTTTTCATAGAAATTAAAAATTCACTACGGAGATAGAAATAGATAGAATACTTCCCTATTTAGATTCTACTATTAACAGACATGGAAACACCCTTAAAATAAAATGGTACAAGAAACCGACAGCATCAGGACGAATCATCAATTTTTATTCTAAACGCCCAAAAAATACGATAATAAATACGGCTGCCAGCTGTATTCAACGGATGCTGAGTATTAGCGACGAGATCTACCATAGTAAAAAATGGGATCAAAAAACCAAAAGTCGATAAACAACCGAAATCATTTAGGAGCCTTACCTACGTTCCACAACTCTCAGAGCGTTTCGCGAAATCTGAGTGTTTCAACAAACACACCATACAAATTGCCCACAAGCCCACAAACACAATGACAAGACGACAACAAGACGAAATCCAAAATAGACAAAGACGACAAAAACAATGTGATATACAGAATACCATGCAATGGAGATTTGGAGACCAAGTGCAATAAACTATACGTTGGAACCACAAAGTCTAAACTCAAAACAAGGATTTCACAACATAAATCTGATTACAAGCTTCGACACCAAACGACAATACAAACGAGAGCGCAAGTTAAAGTCGGCTCTAACCGACTTCGATATACCCGTTACTTATGAAAAAACATGTTTAACAGTGTTCCTGCGTTCCTTAGGGGGAACATCTGAAAAGTATGCAACACTTTTTTAACTCGGCTATTTTTCACATTTTTTCTCATAACTTGAGAACCGTTCATCCGATCTTCATCATTTCTTTGGCGAATCGATTCATTTTGCTAATTACTAACTATCTCTAGAAGGTACAAATCTTCAAAACTGTAAGAGATATAACGTTTTTTCCAAACTGCGGTGGCGGGAGGGGGCGTGGCCAAAATTTGAAACAAACTTGATCTGCGTGCAGAAAAAAGAAGCATTTGTCCCATACATGTCAAACCTCTATCTCTTACCATCTCTGAGATCTAGGTGTTCATACGGACGGACTGACGGACGGACAGACGTACATGGCTATATCGACTCGGCTGTTGATGCTGATCAAGAATATATATACTTTATATAGTCGGAAATGATTCCTTCTGCCTGTTACATACATTTGCACGACTTTAGTATACCCTTTTTACTCTACGAGTAACGGGTATAAAAACGGCACTAGCGACACACTATATGGAGAGCGGACATTCACCGAATTTCGAAGGAACAACAATCTTGCAACAGGAGAGTAACTATAGGAAACGATTTACTCTTGAAATGTTATACATCAGTTCCACAGAAACAGAGAATAGATTGAATTACAAGACTGATACTGACAACTGCGCGCACCTATACAGACATTTACTCTCTTAGCAATAATTTAGTATTGAACTCCACGTCAAGCGGAACAGACGTGTCATAAATTTGTATGTAAAATAATGTTTTTTCAATGTATTGTGATAATTGACATATTGTTTTTGTAGTGTCCCTGAAGACGGAGGCCGATGCGCTTCCGAAATATATTGGAAAATAATCCTTGAAAACCATTGTGTTTTTATTCTCGACCTAGAGCCAGCTAAACTCAACTTTTATATTATAAAAATGTAGGGGAGAATGGGGGGTTCTGAGCCGTTGGGGGTTGTGAGCCACTCGAATATTGGCCACAAAAAAAAATAAATTTAAACTTTTTGTTTATGTCAAGTGTTTCCCTTCTTATTATCTAACTTTTGGCTAGCAACCGATCAGTCAACACGTTCTTTAAGTTTGAGAACCAGAACTCGACTTTTTTTTCAAAAAAAAAGTTTTTTTTTTCATTTTTGACTTGTGAATATTATACAAAATTTCTTTCGTAATGCCAAAAGTAAGTATGAGGGAAATATCTTTGGTCATTTGCCTTTTTAATAGAATTATGTTTTTTTTTTAAATAATTTTTTTTTTTGTTATGTGACGTCACCAAAAAAAAGTGAGATATGGGGGGTTGTGAGCCACTTTGGAAAAATGTTGGTTTTGACTTCCAAAGAGGATATTGCAATGATACGCAATAAAACAGAGGAAAAACTCTCCAAAGAAGTTAAAAACCCATTAAAAAAGGCAAACAAAAGAACAGCCACCAGCAAAAAGTGCTCCTATATAAAAGAAAACAAGCCTGATGCCGTCAATCAATTTTCACTCTTCATTGATATTTCTTAATTCAGAATATGAGAAAAAATTTTATTTTTTTCATTTAATAAAGAATATTTGCTTAAAAACTCGAATTTTCAACTTTTAGATGGGTGGCTCACAACCCCCACAAATTTTTGAAATTTCAAAAAGTCAATTTTTTTTCAATATCAAATAAAAAAACCCCAAAAATTTATTTTTTTAAACTAGTGATGAGGAAAGTTTCGTGCATCTTTTACCTAAAATACAAAATTTACAGAATGAAAATATATTGATTTTTGGCTAAGTTATGTTCGAAAAGCAAAACTATGATCACAACCCCCCACTCTCCCCACATATAATTCATATTTTCAACTTTTAAAATAAAAATTGAAAATAAAATTTTGGTTTAATTTTTATGAAATTAATTGAAATTTTAATAATTATTTGTTATTATTATTATTTAAATTATTTTTAATAATTAAAAATATAAGTTTATCCTATTTTCGAATTTACCGCAAAAAAAAATAATATGTGTATTTTTGCCATACTTCTGGGAGACTGATTTGGGCTTAAATTTTTTTTAAGTTCATAACTATTATTTTCGGTCCCTGCAAAATACGCTACAGCACCTTTTTTTAAAGATCGTTTTTGGATATCATTGTTAAAAGCAGTCAAAGAAAGAATTCAACATTTAGGAAAACCAGAATTGATTATTACGGATAACGAATTTAATATTGGTTTATAAAGGAATTTCTGGCAGAATGTAGCATAAATCTACATCTCACAACGGCTTATAAGAAGACCGGAAGATATTGCAAACTTCGAAAACAATGTAAAACAAAATGACAATTTTTAGTGCCCACTAACGCGAGCGAAAACTCACAGTGGCATATAATAATATCGCGAGATTTGTCTACAATGTTGGAAGAATAGAGCACATATCCAGTTTCGCCAGACAAATCCATCAACTAAATTTTAAATCCTGGACCGACTATAAAAATCTACTGCTTTTGCACCGAATCATTTTTACAAAAGAGCCAAGCTATTTATATGACAAATTATGTTTCAGCACATCGTCCAGAACTAAAAATATCAATAGCATACGACATAAACTCTCCTGCTCAGCACGTCAATTCTTCGTACACACTGTTCGTTTGTGGAACCAATTATCCCCTCAATTAAAGGAAGTTAGTAGCGCAGCGCAATTTAGGGACAAGCTTAGGCAGTTTTTAATGTTAAACAATTAATTAATTTTATTATATTAAACATGTTTAAAATATCTTGTTTGGCTCAAAGCAGATGTGGAAATTTAATTTTTAAACTTTAGATTAAATTAGGTTAATACGCTTTCCTCAATGTTCGTTTTTTTCTTTGTAGTGACTAGTGCAATAATTTATAAGGTTATCCTTGTCGCACTAGGATGTAAAAATAAAAATAAATAAATAAATAACGAACCTAACAAAAGAATTTATACAGATCAACGAAACAATTAAAAAATAAATAAAAATGATTCAAATCTTACTTTATTGTAACACACACAGGTTGCTACCCAACTGAGGCAAACTCTGCCTCCTGCGCAGGAATGCAAACCGGTTCTAAACCGAACCGGTTTTGAACCGAACCGAACCGCTTTTTTCGCTCGTGAACCGAACCGTAAACCCAACCGGTGTGTTTTCAAAAATGCTGAACCAGCTAGGTATTGAGTTACTGGCGAATATTAAGCAAAATCAGCAATTAGCTTTAAATTATTGCCAAAATACTTGAAAAAGCAGAGTTCTTGTAAAAAAGCTAAGAAGCCAAAATTGTAATAAGCCAAATCTTGATTGTAAACGTAAACGTTAACTATTCCTTTTTTAATTGAGATTGGCTTGAAATAGAAAATGAGTATGAGTATTTCTATGACTGGCAGGCCTGCAAAATTCATGTTGAAGAAATGGGAGGACGACATAGCTCAGTAATTGCCAACTCTTTGGAAAAAAGAGCTCTGTTTTTGAATTCGATTTCATAGACTCCAGGAATCAAACTTGCTATCAGAAGAAGGAAAAAGGTAGCTTAATCTCATTTAATCTATAAATAAAAAAAGGTCAACCTGACTGACTGACTGACTGGTGACCGTCGCACAGCCTAAACCATAAAAGATAGGAAGATGAGATTTTCACATTAGTTTTATCTTATGCTGAAAGTGAGTACTAAGAACGGATTTTGGAAAATTCTGTCGGCAAATGAGGAAAATTCGCGGAAAGCTGTTGAATGAAACTTTTTTGTTTTTCATCCGATCAAGTTCAAACTCATTTTCAAAGATCTATATGAAAACTCGACAACATGTAATTACGCGAGGGAGTCGAAGTTTACGTCGCACCCAAAAAACTCAAGACGGCAACAATTTATTTGGTAAACGTTTTAATTTTTATTGTAAATCATTTGTATATATGACAGACCGTACGTGTAACGTACGTCTCGCCGTATCGGCTGTATTTCTCGGACTGTGCTGCCACATTTTATTTGCCATTTAATTCTTTTGAGTTAGCAGCGCGCGCATGCATTGGTATGTGTGCGTGTGTAGCTTATCGCTTATCCACAGCGTGGGATATGCTGACACAGCGCCCTAGTCAGCGACTGAAGTGGTCGCTCAGATTTCCTTATGGGATATGCAACAAAGTGTTACATAGTTGTGATTGAATTGTATTTACTTTGACTCAAAGCATGTGCACGCTACACCTCCCCTTTTAAGAAGAATAACGTATATTTATGAAGTTATTCTAAAATAGTGTAGTGGTGTATATAAAAATTGTATGCTTAATATTTATTGATGTATAATGATTATGGAAATTGTAATCAAAAGAAAAGTATTAATAATTTTTTTTTTTTGTTTCATATTTTGTATAGATAAAAAAAATTGGTAATTAATAAAGTTTTGTTGTTTTTTTTTTTTTTTTTTTTTTTTTTAATTTCTTTGTTTATTTTTTTTTTTTTTTTTTTTTTCATTCATTCATTCATTCATTCATATTGTAATGATAATATTTTTTATATATGTATTTTTTTTTTTTTTTTTTTATGCGTTATATATTTTTAGTCTATCTTTATGTACTATTTGCTGTTTCTTTCCTATTCTAATTGTAATATTATCTCTATCATCTATTTTTTCAACTTTATAAGGGCCAACATAGTTGTTATCTAATTTATGCCCAGTTTCGTTTCTTAATAATACAAAATCTCCTACTTCTAAGAGAAAATCGTTTGATTTCTTATCATAAAGCGTTTTTCGCTTTTGCTTTTCCTTATCTAACATAATTCTAGCTCTTTTATAGGCTACTTTTAATCTAAATTTTACTTCTTTAGCATAATCATCTATATTATATAGAGGATCTATCATATCTTTGTTTTTTAAAGTTAATGAATTGTCTCGGTGGCCTTCCGAAAACAAGTTCATATGGACAGTAGTCGTGTGCTACTGACGGGGTTGTATTGAAACAGTAGGTGAAATAATTCAACCATATGTCCCAGTCATTTTTGTCGATCGAAATATATGAACGTATATATTCGTTAAATGTTCGATGACTGCGCTCGATTGTTCCAAGAGTTTGGTGATGGTGAGCTGTTGAATGTATGTTGTTTATTTTCATGTATTTACATAAGTCTGTGATTAATGAATTTTTATATTCAGTACCCATGTCCGTAATGAATGATTTCATTGGACCATACTTGAGTATGAAAGATTCAAAAATTGCTTTAGCAACTGTTTTAGCACTTTTGTTTGGTACTGGTATAGTGACTAAATATTTTGTTAAGTCACATATAATGGTAACTGCGTACTCATTGCCATCCTCAGTTTTTGGAAGTGGACCAATGGTATCAATTAGTACAGTATCAAATGCTGTTGCTGGAGTTGGGGTTAAAGTCATAGGTGTCTTTGTATGGGTAGTTGTTTTTGCTTTTTGGCATTTCAAACAAGATTTTACATACTGTCTTATTGTCTTAGTCATGAAGGGCCAATAAAAATATTTTCGTATTTTTGACAGGGTTCGCGACGTCCCTGAGTGGCCTCCTTCAATTGGTTCGTCATGGTATTTTGACAGAATTGCGTTTATTTGAGCTGTGTCGTTTTTGTCTATAATGGTCACCTTTGGGAGTATGCATACTCGTACTTTCTTTAAAATACTATTGCCCATTTTTTTAAATATACTTAGTGATACAGATTCGAAAATTTGATCACTTGGTGACATTTTCAATTGGTTTATTTTAAGTATTCCGGCTTCTGTTTCAAGCCTTTGGAAAAGCTGACCTAAATCGAGTTTTCCATTGGAGTACAAATCATTAATTGTAAAGCGTGAAATCACTCGTTTTCCCATTTTGAACAAACACTTGTGCTTGTCGAGTTTTAGTTTCACACATTTTTTGACATCGTTGTTGTTGATTACTTCATAGACATTGGGCTTTTCATTTTCATTTTGCTCGTGCAATTGTTTAGCAGTGCTACTAATAGCTGAACTGCTTTCTTGGCCTGCGCAGGCGTTTTTCTGTCTTGTTGAAGACCTCGTAGAGACCTTCAATATTTGTCTATTCATTTCTTTGAGCTCTCCAATTGTTATTCTGGATAAAGCATCTGCAATATGGTTATCTTTCCCCTTGAGATATTCCACAGTGAAATCATATTCTTCCAAATCAAGTCTCATTCTTGTTAGTTTGGAACTTGGGTTTTTCATTGAAAACAGATATGTTAACGGTCTGTGATCAGTTTTTACGAAGAAATGCCTTCCATAAACGTAAGGTCTGAAGTGTTTTATTGCCCAGTGTATAGCAGCTAATTCCTGCTCTGTAGTTGATTTGTTACTTTCACCTTGTGTAAATGATCTGGAGGCATATGCAACTGGAAGTTGCATTCCATTATGCTCCTGAGTTAATACTGCTCCGCAAGCGTGTTTGCTAGCGTCTGTGATTATGCAAAAATCTTTTCTGAAGTCTGGGTACTGCAGTAATGTTGGTTTCATTAATGCTTCTTTTAAGTACTCAAATGCATTATCGCATTCTGTAGTCCATTGAAATTTAACGTTCTTTTTTACAAAGCCTCGTTAAGTGGCGTGAATGTTCTGCAAAATTTTGGATAAATCTCCGATAATAGTTACAGAAGGCTACGAATCTACGTGCACTATCTGCATCATTAGGTTTTGGATAGTTTTTGATGACGTCATATTTTTTGTCATCTGGGAGAATTCCTTTATCGGTACATTTGTGACCAAGATAAGTAACTTCGTGCATGAAGAATGAACATTTTTCTGGATGTAGTTTTAAATTAAATTTGCGACATAGTTCGAAGACGTTTGTCAAATTTTTGAACATATGTTGTTCGGAACATCCAATGACTACTAGGTCATCCATATAGAGAAATGCTTGCGATGGTTCTAGACCTGAAAATGCAAGTGTCATCATGCGCATAAAAGAATTTGGTGCGATTTTAAGTCCATATGGTAATCGCGTGTAGCGATAAGAGCCTGTGCTCGTTGAAAATGATGTCATATTCCTTGATTTCTCATCAAGTTCTATCTGGTGAAATCCGGACATTAGGTCGAGACATGAAAAGTATTTCGCTCGACCTAGTTGATCTAGAATATCTTCTATTCTTGGGAGTGGGAACTTGTCCGCTAGTAACTTTTTGTTAATTTGGCGATAATCAACTACTAAACGCCATCTTTTTTCCGTTGAATTTGGAAGTGATTTCTTGGGTACCAAGAGAAGTGGGCTGTTATATTCAGAGATGGATGGTTCGACAATGCCATCTTTAATTAATTTTTGTACCTGATCGTTTATTTCTTGCTTTTCCGACTCAGCATTTCTGTAGTTTTTAATGTATACAGGTGTTTTATCATTCAATCTAAGCTTTTGTTTATAGAAATTGTTGGCGGATATAGGTTCTGTTTCTAAACCAAATATATCACTGTATTCAGTGCAAAGTTCGGTTAGTTTAGATTTGAACTGTTTAGGAAATCTTAATTTCTTCAATATTTCCCTTGTTCTTGACTTTTCTTTGTTTAATTGGATTATATCATAGTCGTTAAGTGACTCAAACTGTATGTTTTGACTGTCAATTTCTGTATTTTTCGAAGTAGTATTTACTATGCGAATGTATGCATTATTACTTGTTACTATTGAACTTGCTATTATTATTCCCGGCTGTATCTCCTGATTGGGTACTAAAACCGTTTTTTCGCTAGTATTTAATCTTACTTGTCGTATGACTTCAGATCTAGCAGGTAATAATAATGAGTCATTCTCGAGTGAGTGTTTTATTGGGATTTGGATGTGTGTATGGAAATTTTTTGGGCGCAAAATTAGTGTATTTTGCTCTTCTTGATAATCTAACAGACAATTAAATTTTTGATGAAATCATAGCCTAATATACCATCTGTTGGTATTGAAAAATTTTCTGGTACTACGTGGAAATCATGTGGTACGATGTATTTGTCTGTAAGTAGTTGCAGATGTACTAGACCATAAGAACGTGTTGTTCCTTGTCCAATACCTGTTATATTGCTTATAATGTTTGTATTTATGTTGTAATATTCATTTTGTTGGTGTTTTATTACCGAAATGTCTGCTCCTGTATCAAGCAAAAATGTCAGATTTGTCTTTGTTTCTGCATTTTGAACTGTAATTATATTACTTAGATTGAGATTGAGTGAGTATACCTTTACTGATTGTCGTTGCTCAAGGGGGGTTGAGCGTTTTCCGAATTTGTTGTTCGGATGTTGTGATTATTATTATTGTTATTTTGTCCTCGCCAATTATTTTGGTTTCCTTGGCCTCTGTTGTTGCCGTTGTATTGGCCTCTATAGTTGCCATTATTGGTACCTCGGCCACGATTATTGTAACCATTGTTATTATTTTGGCTGTATCCCTGATTACCTTGGTAACCTCTTCCTCTGTTTCCATTATTATAGTACTGACCCCGTCCATTGTTGTAGTTACCACGGTTGTTGTTTCCGCGATTGTTCGAATAATATAGGACAGAGTCAGTTTTTCCGGTTGCATCAGTGCAACTGTTGACAAATTTGGCGATAGCGTCATTCATGGTTGTGAAGCTACCAGCCTGCATGATAAGTTTTACCTTATCAATAGAGCAGTTGGATGTCATGGCTTTTACAGCGTTTTGTACGCTATATTTTGACGCTAATTCAGGAGTAAGTCCATCATTTATGTAAGCGCCTTCTAGACTTTTTGCTAGTTGTTCAATTTCTTTTGAGTACTGATTGGCAGTTTTATTTTTCTGCTGGAGATTCATTAATTTTGCAGAAATAACTTCAACCGATTCTCCTTTAACGGAAATTTTTAGTTTGGCAATTATTTGACTTATGGTGCTTTCTGTACCAATCAAATTTCTTGCATGTCCCTTTAATTTTGTTTTGATCAGGGAGACTGCAGTTGTCTCATGGGTATCCATAATAGATTCGACCAGAGATAATGCGTCTAAAAAACTTTGTATATTTTCGGCTTTGCCGTCAAAATCTGGGATCAGACTTGAGGCTGTCTTGAGGAATTGAATCTGTGTCTGTGCCATGATTGCTGATTCTTGTGTTATTTCTATTGGATTTTCCTGTATGGTTCCTGGTGGTCCAAAGCCAGCAGGCACGTCTAGGGATTTGGGTACGAATAAGTGCAATTCGTGGAGCTCTGAAATTTTTATGAGCCTTTCACGCAGTGCATCTAATATTGTTCGTATTTGTAATAAGTGTAAATCGGTTAGTTTTACACAGTTATCGTTCAGTATCTTAGCTACAGCGTTATAATTTGTTAACAGTGTTTCTGTATGTCGTAATACGGTTTGACTTTGTATTGGGACATTTTTCTTAATGCATTTGTATGCTTTATCGAATTCGTTCCTGTTTTTGGTTACCTCCCCAGCTATCTCGGTCCAATTTAGACTCATTTGTTTTACTTATTTTTCTTTCTTAGAAGGTCGTTAAGTTTTTTAAGGTTTTCCCTGGCGTCGTCTTTAAGACGTTCTGAGACTGTCGGGTCTTTAAGAATAGCTATGCTTGCATGTCTTTGCGCTAATAGAGGCTGTTTCCGGCCTCCTCGCTGTCTTTAGGGGGAAGGGTTTGTGGTATTTGTGTTAATAGTTCTTCCTGCTCTCTAGCCCTTTTCGCACTTTTCTCTCTTTGTCGAGCTTGGTACTCGGCAATAGTGATTGGCTTCGGGCCGGCTGAGGGACAAGCTTCTATTGCTTCCTGAAGCGTTGGTTTGTCTAATTGCTTTATGGGAACAGCTTTTTCGAAATCAGCTTCTTCCCTATCTGACTTTTCCATTTTCTTTAATTGTTGTTTTGGATTTGGTTTTATTTATTTATAATATTTTTTTTTTTTTTTTTTAATGTTTCAACGCAACATCGAATATGAGTGTTCTTCCCAGAAACTCATTTTCATCGATTCGCGAATTCACTATTACTCTGGGTATAGTGGTTAATATTATTCCCTTTTGCGTTTTGTTGCAATGGGCCAATGGAGAGAACTCCAAGTGAAATTTTTCCATATATTTCAGTTCAAATTCGTAGACTGAAATTGGGTGTTCTTGCTCTGTTAATAGTTGTATAGTCCTGATACTGAAATAGGGTTCTGCCTCTAAAGTTTTTCTAATTAGTTGGGCAGTCATTATTGGAAAGACTATTTTTGTTCGTGACAAAAAAAAATTTTTATTTTGGTTTTCTATGCGTACAGCATGAATGAATGAATCATGTATTTCATTTAATTAAAAAAAATTTTTTTTTTTTTTGTTTTGTGAGGTGGAGTTTAAATTTTGTCGAGGTCGTTGCCTCTGCTCATGTATCGTTTTTTAATTGATCTCTTATGGATCATGTAGACTTTAAGTGCTGTGTTTGCAGCAGCTAATACGACGAGAATGAGCAATAGAATGTAGATTGATTCTAAGTGTGGTGTATGATCCACAATTTCTATTTCATTAACGACATTGGCTGTATTGCCAGCCGCCTTAGATTGGGTTTTGCCCATCTCTATTAAATATCAATTTTCTTTCCTTTTTTTTTTTTATTTTTTCAAAAATTATTAATATTTTTTTTTTTTTTTAGAGAGAGGGATGATGGTTTTTATGATTGATTATTACATTATACAGTTTACAGCATAATTTTACACTGTATAATGTATGTTAGTGTGAATGGTATCATGATATGTAGAAGGGGTTTTTTTTTTGTGTTAATGAACTTATCTAACGTACCCAGCTCATACGCTACTTGAGGGTACTAACAAAAATTGCGAACTACCAATGTACAAGTACATTGGACCGCTTTAAAAAAAAATATTTTCGGTGGGCGCACTCTGCGCACGGGCCAGCTTCTTTTTGGTCATCTATGGGTCGTCGTCTATTGGTCGTCTATTGGTATTCCCTCGGTGGTGCAGACGGCTTCATGCCTCCCGCACTAATTTGTTCTTTTTGTTGCATTTAATGTGAGCTTCTTGTTGCCAGGCCGGTCAACCGGTGACATTGCTTTGTCACCGTCTCTTCCTTCTCGCTGCCCAAAGCCTTGCAGCGGCTTTGGTGACATAAAGTAGTTTGCATTTGTATTTGTATTTGTATTTGTATTTGTATTTGTATTTGTATTTGTATTTGTATTTGTATTTGTATTTGTATTTGTATTTGTATTTGTATTTGTATTTGTATTTGTATTTGTATTTGTATTTGTATTTGTATTTGTATTTGTATTTGTATTTGTATTTGTATTTGTATTTGTATTTGTATTTGTATTTGTATTTGTATTTGTATTTGTATTTGTATTTGTATTTGTATTTGTATTTGTATTTGTATTTGTATTTGTATTTGTATTTGTATTTGTATTTTATTTGTATTTGTATTTGTATTTGTATTTGTATTTGTATTTGTATTTGTATTTGTATTTGTATTTGTATTTGTATTTGTATTTGTATTTGTATTTGTATTTGTATTTGTATTTGTATTTGTATTTGTATTTGTATTTGTATTTGTATTTGTATTTGTATTTGTATTTGTATTTGTATTTGTATTTGTATTTGTATTTGTATTTGTATTTGTATTTGTATTTGTATTTGTATTTGTATTTGTATTTGTATTTGTATTTGTATTTGTATTTGTATTTGTATTTGTATTTGTATTTGTATTTGTATTTGTATTTGTATTTGTATTTGTATTTGTATTTGTATTTGTATTTGTATTTGTATTTGTATTTGGTTTGTATATGCGGTTTCCTCCGCAGTTTTTTTTTTTGAAGTATTCGTTTTTTAATTTTTCATTTTTTTTTTTTTGTTCACATCACTTGTCACGGGTCGCCATGTAATTACGTGAGGGAGTCGAAGTTTACGTCGCACCCAAAAAACTCAAGACGGCAACAATTTAGTTGGTAAACGTTTTAATTTTTATTGTAAATCATTTGTATATATGACAGACCGTACGTGTAACGTACGTCTCGGCGTATCGGCTGTATTTCTCGGACTGTGCTGCCACATTTTATTTGCCATTTAATTCTTTTGAGTTAGCAGGCGCGCGCATGCATTGGTATGTGTGCGTGTGTAGCTTATCGCTTATCCACAGCGTGGGATATGCTGACACAGCGCCCTAGTCAGCGACTGAAGTGGTCGCTCAGATTTCCTTATGGGATATGCAACAAAGTGTTACATAGTTGTGATTGAATTGTATTTACTTTGACTCAAAGCATGTGCACGCTACAAACAACTGCATACCAATCTTCCGGAAAATTCACCCGCCTGGGTTGAAAGTGGGTGGTCAAGGTTGTATGGGCGAAACTTTAGTTGCCAGCGATTAGCGCCAAATTCATTTTCAAAATTACACATAACAAAACATAAGTTGTAAGCATAGTACGCGAAATAATTTGACACGTGTTTTCCCGATTTTGGAAAATCCGCACACGAGGAAAATGGCCGGAAAATTCTGAATCCAGAAAAGTATTTATCATACGATTGGCTTGAAACTCGGTTTGTAAGTATAGAATACGAAATAGTTTAAATATTCCGAAGTTGGAAAATTTGTCTGACGGTCGAAAAATTCCCGGAAAATTCTGCATGAAAAAACTATTTTTCATCCGATTGGCTTGAAACTCGGTTTGTAAGGACAAAATGCGAATTAATGTGAAATGTGATTTTTCAATTTCGGAAAAACCGCCCACAAGGAAAATGGCCGGAAAATTCTGCATGCAAAAACTATTTTTCATACGATTGGCTTAAAACTCGGATTGTAAGGTCAAACTGAGAATTTATTTTGTTTGTGAATGTGGCGGTAAGTGGGAGGGATGGGGGTGGGATGTGGGACGGATGTGGGTGGGATGTGGGTGGCAAGTGGGTGGAATGTGGGTGGGATGTAGGTGGGAAGTGGGCGGGAAAGTGGGTGGGATGTGGGCGGGAAGTGGGTGGGATGTGGGTGGGGTGGAAATGGCAAGTGGATGGGATGTGGGGGGAATGTGGCGGTAAGTGGGAGGGATGTGGGTGGTATGTAAATGGGAAGTGGGTGGGATTGGGCCGAAAGAGGGCGGGAAGTGTGCAGTATGTTTGTGGCAAGTGGGTGGAATGTGGGTGCGAAGTGGCGGAAAGTGGGTTGGATGTGGGCGGGAAGTGGGTGGGAAGTGGGTGGGATGGAAATGGGAAGTGGATGGGATGTGGGTGGAATGTGGCGGTAAGTGGGAGGGATGTGGGAGGGATGTGGGTAGGATGTGGGACGGATGTGTGTGGGATGTGGGTGGCAAGTGGGTGGAATGTGGGTGGGATGTAGGTGGGAAGTGGGCGGGAAGTGGGTGGGATGTGGGCGGTAAGTGGGTGGGGTGTGGGTGGGAAGTGGATAGGATGGAAATGGGAAGTGTATGGGATGTGGGTGGAATGTGCCGGTAAGTGGGAGGGATGTGGGTGGGAGGTAAATGGGAAGTGGGTGGGATTTGGGCGGGAAGTGTGCGGAGGGATGTGGGAGGGATGTGGGTGGCAAGTGGGTGAAATGTGGGTGGGATGTAGGTGCGAAGTGGGCCTGAAGTGGGTGGTAAGTGGGTGTGCGTTGGTTATAAACTGTTGAAGGCGCAGCGAAGCGTGACGGGCTATTTGCTAGTGTTAATATATGTACAACAAAATTCAAAACGCTAATGAAAACGTAACGAAAAATTCTTTGAACTGTATAAGTAAAGACGAGTTGAAAATGCTTGCCAAACAACTCAATAATAGGTATTCAATTCCATGAAAAAAGTAAAATATCGATTGTTACCGTTTACCTAAAGATTTTAAATGTTGGAATATTTATCAGGAAAACAAACTTAAGCATAGCTCGAATAGTTTTAGCAGTTCCACCCACACAAGTGTCAGTAGAATGAACATTCCTTTGTGTTGGAGTTTGTTTTGTCAGACGCTCTTAAGTCTTTCAATATCGATGATTAGTTTAAGTCTCAACTAAAATTCCATCATATTGAAGTTAATTTAGGTTTTTTAAAATCTAAATTATTCCCTGTTGTTTTGAAAATCTCATATACAAGTATAATAAAACTATTGAAATGGAAATGTCTTCATGAAATGAACCAGTCTCATCTATCAAAGCAAATTTAGGATTTATGAAAAATTAAGTGTTTATTGTATAATAGGGTGTGTTCCACATACGACGTCGATTTTCGAATGAACTTATGTATTTCGAATTAAAATTTCTTAAGATTATATGTGAAGCGCCAAATATGTCAGAGATTACTAGTTCAAAAGAAAATTGTAATTATTTGACAATTTTGTTCCGCTTGGCTTTCAGTAGTCGATTTGAAACCGTCAAAGTTTCGTCACTTCATATGTAAAGTTATAGGATTTCAAAACGAAATGAGAACGTTCATACGAAAATTGCCGTCGAAATGTTGTACAAACCCGATTTACTGAAAACCTAAGTCTTTGTATATGAATAATCCGAATACTTGCATCAAAAATATGTTTCTTAAGTAAATTAAACGAGAAAAGAGGGAACCGAACCGAACCGTAACCGCGGTTCAGTAAGCCCCAAAAACCATGCAATGAACCGAACCGGCGGTTCAAAAACTGTGTGAACCACTGAACCGAACCAGTCCTTATTTCCAAGTGGTTTGCATCCCTGCTTCTGCGGAAGTTGGAGTGGATGGATGCTTCAAATTTATTTTGCACTAGTTAAAGACTTTAATGTTGGTAATCAGCAAATCCAACAAATCGAGTGCTAAGTCCAAAGTCCAATAGAAGCGAGTTAGTTCACCTCTGGGGTGAATCATTCACAGTTTACTCGGCAACTGGGTCGATAATGACTAAATTTTAAGTAGACTTCACTGCACCAAGCGATAAGACAGCAAACAATAAGTTCAATTTCGCATTTCGTGACTTAATTCGTCACGATAAAAGGCACTTTTACCTTCTGAGCGCACACATTGCCTCGTTAGTGTGAAATAGAGATAATAAGATAACATAAATGATAGTGTGAGAGAGCATAGATGAGTGCTGAGACTGATTTCAGTGCATTTAAGAGAATTGAGTGACTTCATATTATCGACGTATATTGTCTTTCATTCGATTTTTCTAATTTAAGTTAAAGTCGACTCTAACCGACTTCGGTAGGTATACCAGTTACTCATGAGAGGAAATAATTAACAGCGTTTCTGGGGGGTGAACATCCGAAAAGTATTCAAAAATTTTTATCTCCGCTATTTATTATCCGATCTTGATGAAAATTTCAGGGATTATACATAGTTATTGCCAACATAAATTTTAGTTTTAAATTGGAACTCGATGTCTTAAACAATGTAGGAGGTGCTCAGCATTTTGAATTGAGGGGGGGGGGTGGGCGTGGCATAAATTTGAACTAACTTGAACTGCATGCAGACAATTGGAGTCTACATGTCAAGTTTGGTTGCTCTATCTCTTCTAGTCTCTGAGATCTAGGTGTTCATACAGACAAACGGACAGACGGACAAGGCTATATCGAATCGGCTTTTGATGCTGATCAAGAGTATATATCTCTTCTCTACACTCAAAGAAAAAAAGGCCTAAATTCGCCCTGAAAATTAGAAATTCGCCTTTGAAATCCGTCCTCAGGTGACTCACCCTAAGATGTAAAAAAAATTTCTTAATTTAATAGAAAGTTTTTCTGAAATGTAACGCAAGTTTTTCTTAAAGAACAGTCAAGAAGCCTTGAATATAAGAAAACAATTCTTTAAATTTAGAAAAAATTTTCTCTATATTAGAAAAAAAAATTTCTCCATTTAACAATTTCTTTTCTGAATTATAGAAAATTTTTTCTATGTCCTAGAAAAATTTGTCTTTATTTTAAAAAACTATTTTCTAGATTTTAGAAAGAAAATATATTCAAAAGAAGAAATTTTTTTTCTAATATAAAGAACATTTTTTTGTATTAATAGAAAAACTATTTTCTTAAAAGAGAACAATTTTATTTATTTATTTTGTAAGCCAACATGTACTCTGCCACAATGTGGCTTAACAGCTTTCTGTATTTCAAACTCAATCTGTTCTCCTTGCCATAATTTTGTAACAAAATTTTGCCCTTGCTCGAGTTGGCAATAATATGGTGCAAGTCAATCTGAAATAAAAAAGTTTAATTATCTCTTTTAAATTGATAATGATATATAAAATACCTTGATTCCTTTATTTTCCACTGGCGTATTGTTCTATTAATAAAAAAGAAAAAGAAAATATTTAAAAATTATACATCAAGAATGTGTTTTGACACAGGGAAAAATTTCATTTTGCACTTTTATTGCAAAAAGAGACTTTCTATAAATACATACATTCGAATCATGTAGAAATCAGATTATTTTGAAAATGTACCAAAAAGGGGTAAAATTAGTCATTTTGTTAATTTAAATTTAAATTTGCACCTAATACATGAAAGTTATGGAGGTCATATAACCAGAATCGGGTTCAGCATGTCAAACTTATCGAGAATCATTAATTTTTATTTCCATTTAAGCTCTTGTACTGTGAATATACGTGCTTCAACTCTTTAAAATTGGGTTTTTATTTGTTTTATATTTTTTAAAATGTTAAAACTAGATGGATTTGGCTACTTTTTTGCATACTTGTTTTAGGAACGATACAGAATCAGAATACAATAAGAACAAAATTTTGCCATTTAGAGAAAGCGCCCTTTTTGCAATAAAAGTGCACAAAGTGAATTTTTTCCTTGTGTCAAAACCAGGGCTCAATACCGGAACCGAAACCGGAACCGTTAACCGAAATAAACCGTTTCAAATCGAGTACCGGAACCGGAACCTGAACCGATACAAATATTTTTTTGAGAACCGAATACCGTTTACCGTTATTATTGGAACCGATAAAACCGGAACGAAACCGAAACTTTGGTACCGGTACGGTTTCGGTTTTTCGTTTATTCGCTGTACCTAATTATTTTAAGAGTGTGCAAAAGTATGTAACTAAGAGGAATCATTTCCAACCTCATGAAGTTCTTGATCGTCATCAATAGCAGTGTCAATATAGCCAGTGCATATATACAGCAAAAGCTAGTGCAACTGTTGATTTGTTTTTATACTTTGCACGAAAGTACACAGGGAATATAGTAAATTTGTGCATTTGCACTGCAAATATAAACACATTCGCCCTTTCTAGCAAAATCGCACTTAAACGTATTTGAAAACATTCAAACGTTCTTAACTGGTGGTCAGATTCATCCAATAGAAGTTGTAGATCAAACGGTCAAACTAATAGTCAAAATTCCAAAAATGTTCATAGGACCTAAGATTATTACGTATGTAGACAAAAAATCAAAAGATTGAACAGTCCAAATTATTGCGAAGTTTGGAAATGGCAATGTAGACGGGTAAACAGGAGTTGTAGATCAAACAATTAAACAGCAAAAAATAATTAAGCAACTTAAATAAATTCGAATGAAGATTTGATAGACTGCAATAGTAGTAGTGTTCAAAAAATCGGAAATTTACAAAATTGCATGAGTTAAGATTATCATAAGGATATGATAGGTTCAAAAATATTAGAATATGCAACAATTCTTATATGAGTAAATGAGACGTGTTGATCAAACGGACCAAAAAATTTGCAAAGTTTTATAACGATTTTTATTCTCATGAAGACGGATAAATAGGATGGTGAATTTTGCTAGATAAAGATTTGATTGATGGTAATTGTCAAGTGTGCTTCACTTCATCGCTTTGTGAGCGGCGTAGCAACGCACGTCGGGTACCTGCTAGTACGTTATAAGATATTTATTAGCATATAATGTAATCATTAGTTATTACATACAAAGAATAAGAAATATTAAGGCCATATAATTTGAAAAAGTGAAACCATTCATTTTGTGTTAATTATACTCTGTACCGAAGGTACATAGAGTATATTAAGTTTGTGCAAAAGTATGTAACAGGGAGAAGGAATCATTTCCGACTAAAAAGTATATATATTCTTGATCAGCATCAACAGCCGAGTCGATATAGCCATGTCCGTCTGTCCGTCTGTCCGTCTGTCCGTCCGTCTGTCCGTCTGTCCGTCCGTCTGTCCGTCTGTCCGTCCGTCCGTATGAACAAACAGATCTCGGAGATGGTAAGAGATAGAGGTTTGACATGTATGGGACAAATGTTTCTTATAGCTGCAGGCAGATCAAGTTTATTTTCAATTTTTGCCACGCCCCCTCCCGCCCCCGCAATCGGAAAAAACGTTATATCTCCTACAGTTTTGAAGATAGACGTTTCGTACCTTCTAGAGATAGTTAGTAATTAGCAAAATGTATCGATTTGCCAAAGAAATGATAAAGATCGGATCAGCGGTTCTCAAGTTATGAGCAAAAAAGTACTTCGCCCTTACCCCCCCCCCTCCCACCCATTCACAGCTAACACCACACAATCTTAGAGAGAGAGAGCGAGAGAGAAAGAGAAAGGGTGAGAGAGAGAGAAAAAGAGAGAGAGACTTTGAGATGAGCGCAGCACCAGCATTGCATTCTGCTTCTACTCCAGGTACAGAGTATGTTATAGTCGGCTTGACCGACTTTCTCACTTGTTTTTGATTCGTTTTATTAAACAGGGATAAAATAATTTAAACTTATCTTAGAATTTTGTTTTTCTTTTTTTCAGTATTAAAAATAAGTAGTACTTATATCGGTGAGTACAGGTACGTACCGGTATACCGAAATGAAATTCCGGGTACCGGAACCGAAACCGAAAACCGAAACTAATTGAAAACCAAAATAGAACCTTTAACCGAAACATTAATTTCGGGACGTACCGGTACTGGAACCGGAACCGAAATTCGTATCGGGATTAAGCCCTGGTCAAAACACTTTCTTGACATACTGTTCATATGTAAGTCAGTGTTGGCAGCCCAATGTCAGGAAGAAAAATTGGAAGACAGAGAGGGACAGAAATAGTGCACAGAGTGTCGAGCTTGAAAAAATAAAAACAGCCGCCCCTGAATATGTACAATGTGCATATGTATTTACAAGTACGTATGTACTACATACAAGTACGTATGTACTTGTAAATATACATATGTACATACCGAACTAGGTATGTATGTATTACACTGTAACACATTTTTGAACTCAAAAAAGTTGATACGGTCGAGACCAAAAAATTCTGAAAGCGTGTGATGGTAGTATAAAAAGGCTGCATGGGTTTGGTCTGATTAGCTGCCGTTTTCTTTTTATTGACCTTTGAACTTTTCAGCTTCAGTGTAGAATTAATGATTTCATGTCTCGTAAGCTATATTGAATTTTGCTTTTGTGTCTTTAGCAAAGTTGTTGCTCTTGGTTTGGCCTACAAAACATTTCTTAGTAGCAAATCAAAAAAATTACGCCTTGGTACTTAAAATTACAAAAGATGTCCAAAAAATCAATTTTTCACAACTTTTTTCAGTTTTCCAACTTTTCCTGAAATCCGTTACAAATTTTGACAAGTAATGTAGGTAAAAGTTGTTGCTTAGACCAAAATAAACAAACCGTTAGTACGAACACACTTCATTTATGTACTCTTTGATATAGTAAAAAGACCAAAAGCATGAAAAACTGTCAAAAAAATTCGAAAAAAAAACGAATTTTATCGGTAAAAAAGTAAATAAATTAAATTTCTTTAGCTACATTTTTTAAGTTATATTTTTTGACAATTTTATTGATTTAATACAAAACAATCAAAATTTTTGATAGTGTCAGCCAATTTTTACCAAAAACTGTACTTTTTCGAGATTTGGTTGAAATTATTCATCTTTTAGGGTCTTTAACTATATGAAGGACCATTCGAATGAAGTTGGTATGTTCCAGCCGATTGTTTACGTTAGTCTATGCTACTTTTTCGTCCTTCATTGCTTGGTCAAATTCGTTATAGTTTTCAAGAAAAAGTTGAAAAACAGTACAAAATGAGGGGAAAACATGATGAATTTACGACATTTTTGCAATTTTGAGTTTAAAGATGTGACTATTTTGACTTGTTACTTAGAAATGTTTTGTAAACCAAGTCAAGAGCAACAACTTCTTTTCAGACGTCAAAGCGAAATTCCAAATAGTTTACGAGATAGGAAGTTACAAGTCCCAATCATATGCTTAAAACCTAAACCAGACCAAACCCAGGGAAGGTTTTTGTACTACTATCATACCCTTTCAGAATTTTTTGGTCTCGACCGTATCAACTTTTTAGTGTTGCACAGTGTTATGATTAAATAAGTAAGGCAGCCGACGCTAGCTCGATTTTGTCCCTTACCTATTTAATCATGATATGTATTAGATATCTGGTATAACTTGTACTACATAAGCATTTATATAAATGTTGACTGTTGTAATATTACTTACCTGCTTTTGCCACTCTTCCAAGTTGGCGAAAAAAATGATTGCCGGCCCCACCAAATTTTGCGGTACAATATTAAACAGCTGCTCCCATTTCATAACGCGCAGGGCCTCAACTGATATATTATTCGCTGTAATGAATTTTAAATACAAAAATATAGCTGACAAGAACAGTCAAACATGTATTGTTTTTTGTATTTTACGTACCACCAAAAATAGGACCGAGCTCTGCCCATTCAGCTTTGCAAGTAAATCATCCATGTCGTTCCAAAACTGCTGCGCACAACTAAATAAGCTCGGCACCGCGCACGCTTCGAAAAACTCGAGCTATAATAACATTGTATTAGTGGCTACACACAAACACACATTCGCATTGTCTAATGTCGAACAGAGCAAAAGAACTGTAATATCGTTGGCAGTGCTTTCAGTGCGCTCTCTTTTCGTTTCTCACTATCGTCCTTCTCTCTGACGAACATGGTTGCTTTTCGATAATTTTCGATTAATACATACATTTAAGATAATTAATTCCAGAAAATCTTCCCTGTTTTTAAGAAAATGCAATATTCACTTTGAGGGTGCTTTTACTCTAGAAAAAAGAACCCTGATTAACAGAAAAATCTCTCCTTTTCTTGCTTTTAGAAAAGTTTTTTTTTAAGAATTTCTTTTTATGGCATATTTTTCGAAGTTCTAGAAAACTTTTTCTTTTTACAAGAAAGTTTTTCTAAATACCAGGGCAAATTTAAAAATAAGGCGATTTTCTAAAATACATGGCAAATTGTTTTTTGAGTGTACAGAGCTCGCAGGCGCGGTATATAGTGGAAGCCTCGATTCTGTTGACGCACGCCTCGTGTGATGAATGGTTCATTTTTTGGTGGTGCCACTCCACAATGAGACGTGTTATGTGGTGCCTATGTGGGAGCACCAGTTTTTGCTGACTGCATAGATATTCCGTTTGCCCTCGGACTCGTAGCAGCTTGTCCTTATCTAGGAATACATTCAAACAGATTAGTTTTGAATTGGGCTTTATTCGGAATTCTGATGCCTGTGCGTGCCGCAGCAGTAAGTTTTGCGCACGCTGAATCATCTCATAAGAAACCTCCTTAGGTGGCGGTGCCTTTTTTATTTTGGCTCGAATTATTTCGTTATTTCGTTGTAGAGAATATACACCGTTATGGCTCTGTAGAGCCTTCCTCAGTTGAAGAAATACTCCGTGTTGATTATTGGCTCCAGAGACAAATTGTCGATGAAGAATACGTTATGCCTGACCTCGGCATTGTTCGCCACCGTAGCTTTGGCGGCCACGAGGGTGAGATAAGTTTCTTTCCCTTGGCAAATACGCAAATAGGAGACGGCTGCATATGCCATTTCGCTGGCATCCACAAAGTTATGCAGCTGTACATCATAGACTCGCTCGTTTTAAAGTAGCATCTTGAAATGGATACAGCAGCAATCAGTGAAAGGGATCGTTACCATCGGGCCCATTTTGGGCAGAGCTGGTCCGGCAGGTTTTCATTCCATTCGACTTTGCTTCGCCAGACGTCCTGTGAAAGGATTTTCAACTCTATAGTGAAGCACGAAATGAATCCCAGCGGATCGAACATTGACATAAGTACTTGCAGGAGTTCGCGCTTTCTTGGTGCAGTATCATCTTCGAAAACATTTCGTTTTAGCCTGGCGAATTTCAATTTAAATTTTAAATCATCTGACTCTGGGATCCAGTACAGACCAAGCACCTTCTCGGTGGCAGTAATTTCAACAATTTGGGGGAGGTTGATTCGCTGTCTAGCTCGTACAAGACTTTTTTAAAATTCGATGACCAATTGCGTATATGAAAGCCGCCAGCTGCATGAATACTTCTGAATTGGGTCGCGATCTCAGCTACTTCTTGTGATCTTTGCCGCTGTAGATAAAGTCACAGCGCTTTTGTCACGAATGAAATGCACAATACAGTTAATACCAGTTAATACAGTTCTTAAGAACGGTCGTGGATTCGAGACTAGCTAACGCTTGGGTGTCTTCCACCGATGATATCTGCTTTTCTGGAGTCGTGTCTAAGGAAAACGCCTGTTTTATGTCGTCATGCAGCTTTGCGTTGTTGTAGCTGCAGTCACACCTGTGCATATTGACGTCCGCTTGTGGACTTGTGCGGTGTGCAGCTTTGTAGCGTCTAGGCCAGACGTGTTTTTATGCTATTGGTTGACGCCACGCGCCTTCGCGTATTCTGAGGGGCACGGCTAGGTGCCAGTTATTTGCGCCGATGAGAATGGTGGGACGCGCATCAGTGTATGACGCTGTTGGTAGTCCCGCCAGGTACGGGAACTTCTCTGCGAGCGTAGGCATGTTGTGGGACTGGACAGGTAGATTCCGGCATTCTACACTCTGCACGTCCTTCAGGAAGAATTTGCTCTTAGTGTGAACATTAGCTATGCTCAGTGTAGCCCGCTCTGAAGCGTCTTCAAAGCGTGTCGTTCAACTGTCCATCTTAGGCATAGTGGTTGGCGGACACCTTTAAGGTTGAGCTTCTTGAAGACCTTTTTCTCGATGAGTGTTACGGATGAGCCCTCATCTACAAATGCAAAGGTATTAATTACTTTATTTTGATTACGAGTGCGAACTAGAACAATACGAAAATTTCTCTGGTCCGCTTCTCGATGGGTATGGGTGTGCCCGCTCTCCGGCTTTGGCACATTTGGGGCCTGCGTTGGCCCATACAAGTCGCTCGATGACGCGACTACAGTTGGTTGCTGCTCTTTGTGAATTAGGGGGTGCCGTTTGTGGCAGCCCTGGATGCCGCACACTTTTTCACGTTGGCACTTTTGGCGGTGACTGTTCAGGCATTGATGACACAGCTTCTTGTTGCGTATGACATCATTTTTCTGCTCCAGAGACATAGATTTAAACTCCTGGCAGTTTGCAGTTTGTGCCCCGTCTTGCCGCATGAGAAGCATTTAGTTCCTTTGGAAGGTGTTTCACGGCCCGCTGTGTGGTGATGTAGGCTCCCGCTCTTTCCATAGTAGAGCGGCGGTGATACCTGGCTGGCTGCTTCGGCGATATTGTATATCCACTGGCTATAAACCTCCAGAGATGGTGCTTTAGCATCCTTAGGGTACATTGCACATTGCAGTTTCAGATGTGTGGAAAGCTTTTCAACTAGCTCTTGCATGAGCATTGGGTTGCTCATGTAGCTGGCTAGCTCACATGACTTCATCGTTGAATAGATGTTTCGTACGCAAAGTGCGTATTCGATAAGCGGCTCTAGCTTATCCTTGGGTGGAGGCACTTGCCTCGTCTTCTCTAACAGCATGTGAGGAATATGTTCAGGTCGCCCGAAACTCTAGCGCAGAGTTTGTATGATTTCGTGAACCATAGCAGGCAGAAGCAGTTTGCTTTGAACCATTTCTCGCGCTTTTCCTCTCAGGCTTGCTTGCAGCCGCATAAGATTTTCAGCGTGTGTATAGCCGGCGATTCCCGTAGTAGTTTGAAAACTGCTATAAAATAATGGCCAGTTTTGTGGATTGCCATCGAAAATAGGCAAATCTCTCGGAATCGCTTGCCTCGCAGCTAGTTGTGCGGCACTTGGAGTCTGTGTGGCGGCTGGAGCACTTGTGTTTAAGTTTTGCTCCGTTTGCAGATTTTGTGCTGCCGAGTTGGCAGCCCTGCTCAACTGTTGAAGAGCTTTTGTGAGCCAGGGCTGCATATGCGGTTTAATTCGGATTGTTCACATGTTGGCAGCGTGTGTGTGGTTGAGGTTAGGTAGGTGGGGTGAGCCTTCTTGGCGCCATATGTATTGGCCAACTTTCGGAACTCCACTTGTTTCGTACCGATGATATACTTCAGATGCCCATCGTTGTAGTTGTTGTTGTCGTAGATATGGAAGCAGCTGCATTGTTGATGCTCGCTCGTGGCACACATAGTCCGAATTCGAGAACCATTTCTGATATGAGATGAAGACGCCTGTGGTTTATCCACGTATGGGGGACTTGCTAGAGACTGAAATGCAGTTGCCAATATAGTTAGATACAACGTTTGGGCAATCACAGCTCCAACTATCGCCGGGTCCATCATTGTATTTGTGGCAGAGGGTTAACCCAGACTCTGCAGCAGTCTTTAACGAAGGCGATTTGTAGGTTTGGACTTATGAAAGTCGTAGGCGGTTCACCACTTGGTTGGGCTTGTCATGGCAGTAGGTGAGTGGTTATGCAATCACATTAGATTGCTGTTGATTCTTTTTAAAGATTTGTTGAGTTTGGCGCCGACCCTAAAAGGGTGACTATTAAACAGCAGGCCACAAGAACTATTTCTAACAATACGTTTCAACTTCATTTATTTTCGTATATTCAATTTGGTTTACAGGCTATGATTAACTAATTGAGGTGAGGTGACAGCGGCGACGGCACACGGTACGAGAAAAGAACCGTTGCTTTAGGTATCTGTAGCCAAACTAAACTCAGGTCCGCATGGCAGTCTGTTGCTAACCCAGTAGGCGAACTTAAAGCAACACAAACAACGGTTCTTTTCCCAGCATTTACGCCGGCGCTGTTGGATTTGATAAACAAATATTATCTCAAAGGGAGTGAGTGATAAGAGGGTCGGCCTACACTGGCTGTGTGGGTGCTGCCTGCGCATTCAATGATTTCGGCGGCAACACTAAGTAATTCAATTTTTTTGTGTGTGTATTCTTAAATAGTACACGCAATCCATTCCCTCCTCTACTGGCCAATGACAAGTGGTTATTTATTTGGATATGTAAAAACATTAAAATTTATAATCGCGTCTTTGTCAGAATTGATTGAAGAAAAGTATGATATTTGTAAGGATAAAGTGAATCAGGATTTTCAGCAAATCTATAGTTTTACCATTACCAATTTCAATTTGTGAGAGTTAAGAATCAAATAAAAAATTAATTGAAAAACAAAAAAGCTTTTGTTAACAGAATAAATATTTATTAAATCCTTATTTTTTAAGCGTAGTCAGATTAAAGTTCTTATTACCCGTCAAATGACGCCACAATTATCTCAAAAGACCAGTTCATAGTTAAGATCCGGGTTTTTATTGAAAAATATCGATAAAATCGATGTTTTTGACACCAAAATATTTATTTCGAAATGATACTTTGTCAATATCGCCAAAAATATCGATATAGATATTTTTTAAATATTCGATAACCCTAGTCTGGTGTCTGTCGCACAGCCAAAACCATAAAAGATAGGACGCTGAGTTTTTTACAGTAGTTTTATCTGATGCTGAAAGGCCTATTTCCAGAACAAATAAATACGCACGAAAATAAATTTGTATGTTCAACTTCATATAAAAAAAACAGCTTCGAACAGCTGATCAGCCATTTATTTAGTGCCATTTATTTTGCTGATTTCCAGAACAGACACAAAATGATCACGGCGTTGCCACATCGTTAGCTTGTGTGGATTGCAAGCATCCGATTGCTGAACTAAATTGAAAAAAAAAAAAAACTTACAGCACATTTTTCCTGTCAACATCGAACAAATTAAAAGCAAATGCGGGGCGCACCAAAATAGTCCAACCGATAATAAATATATTAGCACATAATATAATAAGACTTGCTCTACCGAGGATCATGAAGTTGCGCACACTTGCGGTGGTACATCATGATATTTTAAAAGCTGATTTTAAGATTCTTTAAGCTGTAATTTTATAAACACATTTTGAATTCATGCGGCTGACCAATCAGTGCAACCCTACAATTTGGCCGCCATTTTGGGTACTTTTTAGTGTATTTTGTGGTTGGAAAGTGGGTGAAAGTAGCAAATCGTTGATATATGAAAGCCTAAACATAAGATGCGATTTTTGGGCTCTTCGCGGGACACAAATTCAAAAAATATTTTCAAATTCTTTAAATATTTGACTCTTCTCTATTAAATTTAAGCTGATTCTGTTATTGGTTCCATACTGTTAAAGGCGCAGCGAAGCGCGACGGGCTATATGCTAGTACTTTATATGATAGCAAATGATTTTTTCTGACTGTTACATACATATGCACGACTTTAGAACAGCCTTTTTACTCTACAAGTAACTTACAAGACTCTCTCTCACTGTCTTGATATATATAAAGAACAATTATTCGTTTTAAGACCATATCTCAATCGTTAGAGGTATTTTTCGACTGAGTCTGAAGTGAATTCTTTTTTTCCGCAGGTATATTTGAAACCTACGGTCGGAGTTCAACAAATGCTAGCGGTATTGTTAACAGCAACACTAATGCTATGCACGATGACAGTTCCTGCAGTGAAGATGGTACTGACTCGCAGTCAGTACAGTTTTATCTGGGAAGTGGAGTGCCTCCGAAAATATCGACCTCAGAGCGTGGACGAGTCGTAACTCAGCCAAGCTCATTGGATATAATCAATATGGGAAGTCCTAACGGCCAAAACACTTCAACCAGCCCCACATCAGCATCGCTCGTGCCTTTAAGCCATGGAGGCACCCCCCCTTTGGAACATAGCAACTCCAATTCACCGCCTACAAACGAAAGGTAGATACAACCTGACAACTTATGCCTATTTACTGTGGGTACTTTTTACACTGGTTGGCAGACAAGGCTGTTTTTCACTTTTGACATCTACTGTCGAATTTAAATTTTTCGAGTGTTCTGTTGTATAATATAGATTTTGTTAATCAGGTTAATGCGTTTAAATTTGCATCCGTTGCGTAAAGAGTAAGTAGAAAATGAAGGTTTGACTCGGATTTTCTTGATTGTCGAATGGAACAGAAAACATGTAATAAATTCGAATTCACTTTTGTGAAAACTGAAACATGCATATTAACAAATATTCCGCGATCCCTAGCATAAGGCAGTCATTACATTTGAAAATCCTTCTCCTGAATCCAAAAATCCAGTTTGGGACTTTTCGAGAAATCTCGAAAAGAACTCCTTTTTTTCAGTGAAAAAAAAGTTTTATTTGTGTTTTTAAAATGGTCACAGTTTCTTAAAAGGTACCACTTTGGAGTCCGATGGTTGACTTAGGAGCGAATAAGGCTTATTCATATCGGCGATTTTGCTTAAGGGTACTGTATACCTTCAGGTGTCATTTTTTAAAGGTTTACAAAAAATTAGATTACTCAAAAACTATAAGTGGTATTAAGAAGCGGATTTTTTCATTGGATAGGTAATCGGTTAAACTAAATTTAGTAATTTTTGTTGTTGTTGTTGTACCTACGGTTGTTGTTGTATTTTTGTTCAAAGTTAACCAAAAATTTAAAACATAGGCCCATGGTTGCAAAAATTTTTTGAGAACGGATGATCTGAATTTAAAACTGAAGACAGGGTTTTGTTAAAAATTAATGTAATTCTGGTGTAACTAGGATATTTTGGATCGGTCAATAAATGACGTAGTTATGGGGTTTCAAAGTCAAAATTTCGAAAATCGACTATTTTTTCCCACTGTATTGGTCCTAGCTCCGTTATTTGTTGACCGATCAAAAATATCCTAGTTCACACCAGAATGGTGGGTATTCGGAGTAATTTAAGGGAAAGAATTTGAAAATCGGTCAACAGGTACTCTTTAAATCTTTGCAACCATTTTGGAAAAAGTGGTTCCGAGATAATCGCATTTAAAGATTCGACATCTGTTTTCGATGAAATAAAAATCGTTTTTAATAAATGTATAAATCGGATTTGGTGCATTTGGGTGTTAACTTTAATCGGAAAAAAATATTATCAAAATCGGTTAAGCAGTTCTCCAGAAATTTGAGTCAAAGTGCGTCAAGACATGGTAAAAAATAAAATCTCCAAAAATTTCCAAGTAAAATTTTTTTTTCCATAATATCGAACTTTTTATAAATATTTATAAAGTTTTTGACCAAAGTAGGGAAAAAACTAAGAATTTCTAAAAATACGAGGATCGATAAAAACAATTTTCATATAAAAGGGACGGAAAAAATAATTGTTTTTGTTTATATCTTTAAAACTGAGTTTCGGATCAGCTTGAAAGTTTTGCAGGATGTTTATAAGATCCTAATAGAACGTTTAAGCAAATAAAAAAAAAATCCAAAAAAAAATTTTCTGAGGGTATACAGTACCCTTAAATTGATCTTTATTCTTCCATCGTTATTTCTTCCAAGAATATAACTGTATAAAATTATTTCGCTGATCATCGAAAGCACATTCATGAGAAAAACGAAGTCGCATATTTCGCTGTAATTCATTGAATAATATAGAAGTTATTGGTACTTAAGTGAACAATAAATGATTTTCGATTCATTCAAATAGAGGGAAGCTAAATTCAGCTGGACCGAAGTTTATATACCTTTGGAGCTTGACATATGCTTGCCATTTTATTATATGGTAGCTATACAATAGATTTATCAATATAATAATAATAATAATAATAATAATAATGTTATTGTATTTATTGTTTAACTGTTAACATAAAAAATTAGATCTAGAACACTGTGGAACACTCAAAATTGCCTGGGACTGGGACCAATAAATTGTGAAACTAGAGGCATCAGGTAGCAACACCTCATACCCAGTTTTTCTGGAGCACGTCAAGTTCGCGTTTAATGGGCACTTTTATACTAGCAACATAAAGCTACAACCTCTATTGCTGGTTAAAAGAAGATGAAAGCTAAAATTTTGTAAAATTCACCAAAGATAAAGGAAGTTACCACAATTGTTATAACAAACTCCCGCCTCCAATGGACAAGCGGTTAGTACCCCGCCCAAAGAGGTCTAACTCAGAAAGTGGAATTAATGGAAAACCACTCGATAAAATTGTATAAGATTTTAACTATATTGAGATACGGAGTTATAAAATGTGTACCTAAGAGAAGGTAACATGCATCGAAATACCGCGATGGTGGGTACCACATTTGACAGCACCCTTCATCGAGGCAACATAGGCCATAAACTAGATATCAAAATAGACCGAACTGCGTTTTCAGTTTTACCAATAAAGACTTGGTTCGCGGTTCTTAGGCATTTATGTACTAGCAATTGCCTTCGAGCAACATTGACCATTTAGGTGAAACCAGTTTCACCAAAATTATGGAATTAATCTTATGAGTAAAGTGCTTCAATACCAGCAGAAAAACAGATCGGATCAATTAAATACATCAGTTCAAGGCATCTTCGCGTATCGCGGTTTGTCCACCAAAGACATTTTTAAACTAAATTTTTGGTTTTCTTAATGGAAATGACGACTTTTATTTATAGGATTTATTGCATAATTTTGGAGACGCTCTTGATACCCATATGATCAATGTTGCTCTGAGGCAATTGCTTGTACAAAGACAGCCATAGCCCGTGACTTAAGGGTCCGATGGTGAATCTAAAAACGCAGTTCGGTCTATTTTGATCTCTAGTTTATGACCTATATTGCCTCGATGATGGGTGCTGTCAAATGTGGTACCCACCATCGCGGTTTTTCGATGCATGTTACCATCTCTTAAGGACACATTAAACTGGTCAGTATCTCAATATATTTAAAATCTTAAAAAATTCCATCGAGTGGTTTTTCATTAATTCCACTTTCTAAGTTAGACCTCTATGGGCGGGGTACTAACCGCTTATCCATTTTCGGTGGGAATTTGGTATAACAATTGTGGTAACTCCCTTTATCTTTGGTGAATTTTTCAAAATTTTAGCTTTCATCTTCTTTTAACCAGCAACAGAGGTTGTAACTTTGTGTTGCTAGTATAAAAGTGCCCATTAAACGCGAACTTGACGTGCTCCAGAAAAACTGGGTATGAGGTGTTGCTACCTGATGCCTCTAGTTTCACAATTTATTGGTCCCAGTCCCAGGCAAAAAATAAAGTTGAATTTTGTTCCACTGTGGAATACATTAGCTTTACACTATAAACTTTACAATAAAATAAAAACTTTTGTGTACCGACATGGACATCTCAATCCGTCTGTCGGCCTGTCATCTAGTATGCTGATTACCCCTTCTCTGTTGAGTAGCTGCTTACTGAAATGCAGCATTCTTAATTCTTTAAGGATTGTGCATCTGCCCAGCAAATGCCATATGTCATCGTTTTCTTGGGTGTTACATAGGGGGCATGATACATGTTCCGTTCGATTGTAGAAATTTGACGTTAATTTTATCAAGTCGAAGCGAGCTTTAATGATCCAAGGAATTTTGTGCGCTGATTGAGACAGATATTTATTGGATACTGTGTGGTCGAGATCCTTATATATCCTCGAGGTGATAGAGCATTGTCGGTGGGTTCGTTCGCTTAAGGACTTTTGTTTGAGCATATTAAGTACGGTCGCGCGGAAGGTGTTTCATTGCCTTGCCGTTCTTGTAGCACTTCGCCAGTCTAGTCCCAAAGGCCTACATAGCTCCTCTAGTCCAAAAATCCAAAAAATGTTGCAATCCGATTCCAGAAGTTTGTCTGTTAGGTAATTAGGTAGGCGCTGATCATCGTTCTTATGCAGAACTTTACCTATATAGCCAAGATGCAGATCCAGAGAATATAGGTGTGCATCGTCCAGGCCCGTTTTTAGTGCTAATGCATAGCTCAATGTGCAAGTTGGTAAATGCAAGACCTTCTTAAGGAAGAGGGTTTGGAGCCTGTCCACTTCTTCAAAGTGCCTGCATCCCCAGACTTGAGCTCCATAGGATTGAACTGCTAGGAATACAGCATTAAATAGTTTCCATTTGACATTAATGCTAACTTCATGTTTGGCTAGAAAGTTGTTCCATGTCACATTCATACATGTTTTGGCTTTATCATTGCGCCAAATCACATGTTTTTTAAAGGAGACTGTGGGTGTGAATATAACTCCTAGGTACGTGAAGTCGGGCGAAATTTGAAAGGGTTCTCCTTTAAATGTCCACCGCTCCGTCGCCGCCAATCTACCACCTTTCCTAAAGACCATAATTTCGGACTTCGATAGATTTACCTCCATGCCCCACATGGTGCAATACTCCTCCAGCCGATTAATCATGTTCTGAAGTACGCTTATATTATCCGCTGTAATGACGATATCATCTGCATACATTAAAAGGCGTATATTACGATCTCCAATATAAAGCCAAGTGCAAGTCATCCAAAAATAACGCAAAAAGCAACGGTGATAATACGCATCCTTGTCGAACTCCGACTTCTGTCTTAAAATAATTTGACAGTTCTTCCCCTGTCCAAACCGCGGATTCAGTTTGGTCATACACTCTTTCAAGGAGGTTTATTATCTTAGTCGAGACACCCTTTGCATGCAGCTTGTACCATAGCAATTTTCTAGGGACCTTATCAAAAGCCGCTTTAAAGTCGATGAAAAAACCGTAAACTTTTTTGGTTTCCTGCAGCTTTAGGTGTATGATTGCTGTAAGGTTGTAGACGTTATCTACGGTTGAGTAGCCCTCTCTGAATCTAGCTTGATACTCGTTCAGACTATTATTTTGGTTAACCGACTTGCTCAGTCTATAACATATTACGCTCATAAGAATTTTTGATATGCAGTTGATAAAAGATATACCACGGTAGTTTTCAGGCATGCCCATATCACCCTTTTTATAGATTGGGAATACAATACTTGTAGAGTAACACTTTTCAATATCAGCTCCATTCAGAATATTATTGTATGCTTTGGTTAGGGCCACTAGCAATTCCAAGGGAGCGTTGACAAAGAATTCGTATGGAATCCGATCTTCTCCTAGAGCTTTGTTTTCCTTTGCCATTTTGAGGGCATATTGTACTTCAGGTAACATAATTTCTGCATCCAGTATGAAGGATCGATAAAAACAATTTTCATATAAAAGGGACGGAAAAAATAATTGTTTTTGTTTATATCTTTAAAACTGAGTTTCGGATCAGCTTGAAAGTTTTGCAGGATGTTTATAAGATCCTAATAGAACGTTTAAGCAAATAAAAAAAAAATCCAAAAAAAAATTTTCTGAGGGTATACAGTACCCTTAAATTGATCTGTTTTTAGAAAATAGCAAGACTATAAGCGTTATTTCTTCCAAGAATATAACTGTATAAAATTATTTCGCTGATCATCGAAAGCACATTCATGAGAAAAACGAAGTCGCATATTTCGCTGTAATTCATTGAATAATATAGAAGTTATTGGTACTTGAGTGAACAATAAATGATTTTCGATTCATTCAAATAGAGGGAAGCTAAATTCAGCTGGACCGAAGTTTATATACCTTTGGAGCTTGACATATGCTTGCCATTTTATTATATGGTAGCTATACAATAGATTTATCAATATAATAATAATAATAATAATAATAATAATAATGTTATTGTATTTATTGTTTAACTGTTAACATAAAAAATTAGATCTCAGTCTTCGGCTATCACTCACGCAGTGCAGACGTATACTTTAACGAGCTCGCTCACATATTTTCGTTCAATAACAAACCGTTTCTCCAACTCCTCTGTTTCTTTTCTTTTCCTTTGCATACACGGTGATTACGGTAACCTAATCGCGTGCGTGAATTCTATAGTTTACATTATGCCCCCTGGGCTGCCTAACCTGGGGGACAATCGGTTTGCAATGCTAGCCGATCCCCCCCAAAAAAAGCAAAAAACTTTCCATAAACCAATTAACTCGTTCCCTGGTCTACCAGTGCTCCAACTCCCTAACCCAAAATATATTGTCATCTCCGCTGCGGAAGAGAGTAAACCACTCAACGAATACTCCTGCTTCGCAATCCATCGCGCCCTACAGCTAATCAGCAAGGATATAGTCTCAATTTCCGAGCTTCGGGATGGAAGGCTTCTACTCCTTACAAAAGACACAAACTCCGCCAATAAGTTCCTTACCGCTACGGAACTGGTTGGAATTTGTAAGATTAATTGTGCCCTTCATGAAACCTTAAACTCCACTAAAGGGACTGTCTTTGCTCCCTGTTTAATAAATGTCACTGAAGAAGAAATATTAAAAGAGCTCGGACCCCAAGGTGTTACAGCAGTCTACAAATTCACCAAATCCATCGACGGCATAATGAAACCCTCCGGAGTAGTTCTGCTGACGTTCAACCTGTATCACCTTCCCGAATCAATGGAGATTTCTTGGTACAAAGTAAAAATAAGGCCATATACTCCAAATCCCATGCGCTGCAAGAACTGCCAAATATTCGGACACACAATCAAACGTTGCTCTAACCAACCACTTTGCGTCAATTGTGGCCAACCGCTACATGAGGGTACTGAATGCACTCGCACCCAGTGCGTTAACTGTAACGATGGACATGCTGCCTCAAGCAACAAGTGCACCAAATTTATCCAACAAAAAGAAATATTAAAGATCCAATGTCAAACCAAATGCACTTATAAAGAAGCCAAGCAGACATTTATGTCTCTAAATCGAGCAGAAAACCAATCCCCTTCCCTCTCCTATGCAGAGGCTGCCAGCAGCGCTGCTCATAAAGAAAATAAAAAACAAATACTAAAACAAACCAACAAACAAGAAACCGCTACTCCAAGAACCACACCTAATCCCACACCAAGCAATTCCAAAAACAACTCTCTTCATCTAAACAAAATCCACAAACCTCTCTTACAAAATTCAAACAACATCACATCAACTCTACCCTTGAACGCAAATAGCGTAATTACAACAATTAACACTCAAACAAACAACACACTTACTCACTCAAAAAATTCACTCACCGAATACTTAAATAACTCCACACAAAACTCTCTTGAAGAAGAACTCTCTTCGACTGATATGAATGTCAGCGAAGACGAAGATCTTTCTACCTAATCAATGCTCTTGTCCACTTTTGGCTCTGGGTGAGCGGCGCGTCGGGTTTGCAATGACGTACTGTCATCATAACCGCGTACGCGCTGCTCACCCAAAGTCGAATATTGGTCTAGCCACCTGCAAAAAAATTAAACAATTCAAACAAATCTCTCCTTTTATTTTTAATCAATGACTCTTTCTATTCTACAATGGAACATTAATGGTCTACTTAACAACTTATTAGATTTGCAGGTGCTAATTAAAGAGCAAAACCCTGATTTGATAGCATTGCAAGAAACACACATACAACTAAATAACAGCGTAAATACATCAAATTCATACACCCACTATTTTCATAACCTGCCGCATATTAATAATAACAAACAAGGAATTGCTTTCCTTATTAAGAAAAGCATCCCACATCGAATAACCCAAATAGTATCCAACATTTCGGCCTTGGCCATAGAAATAAATATTGGTCTCAAAATAAATGTTGTTAATTTATACATTCCGCCCGACCAACAATTCTCCACTATCGAATTAGCTTGCATAGCTAAAAATTTCCCTCCTCCAGTAGTCATCATGGGTGATTTCAACGCTTGGAGTCCACTCTGGGGGTCTCCCCGTTCCAATCATAGAGGAAAATTAATTGAAAATATTCTGATGACCAATAATTTATGCTGTATAAATGATCGACAACCAACCCACTTTTCTACTCATCAAACATTTACCCATGTTGATCTGACAATCTGCTCTTCCAACCTTCTACCACATATATCATCTTTCACCCTCGATAGCCTCCATGGGAGTGACCATTTCCCTCTAAAAACAACAGTCGTCACTCGGCAGAAACAAAATATCCCTTTTCAAAGTAAATTTTTAACCGATCACGCTAACTGGCCTAACTACCGATCCTTTTTGGATAAAACAACAGAACAACTAAAAATCGGAACAAACATAAACAAAGAAACAGCCCGCATACAAAAACTTATCCGCACGGCAGCCCACTATAATATACCTCAAACCAAACCCTCATATTCCAACAAGCTTACTGCATGGTGGAACTCTGAACTAAGTCTTCTCAGAACAAACAAACAAAAATCTTGGTATAAATACAAAAAAAGGCAATCCCTTGAAAACCTTATAAACTACAAAAAACACCAAGCATTATTCCGAGCAAAATGTCGCGAAAGCAAAGCTGCCAGCTTTGAAAGGATTACTGAAACTCCCAAACAAATTTGGTATAATATCAAAAAGATTGTTGGTACCTCAGTCAAAACCAAAATCAACCTGATAAATAGCCCTAACGGTCCAATCCAGGACCACAAAGAAATCGCCAACGCATTCGCAAACTTCTGGTCGGATTATTCCCACGATCGCAACTTTAATATTATCTTCAAAGAAGAGAAACTCAATACTTTAAATTCAACCTACAATCACAGACCTGCGAAACTCGCCCAGATGATAGAAAATAAAATCGAAAAACTTGAGTACGAATGTGCGCTTTCTGCTGTAAAAGGAAAATCTCCTGGGATAGATAAAATATCTTATCCAATGTTGAAGAACATTCCAGAAGGCCTTAAGCTTATAGTTGTTCAATTATTCAATACCATTTTTGAGCAGGGAGCTTTTCCACAGTGTTGGAAATGTGCTGCCATCATTGCAATCCCCAAGCCCAACAAATGTCCGACAGAACTAACTAACTACAGACCCATTTCGTTATTACCCTGCCTTGGTAAGCTGTTTGAAAAAATTATTTCTAAGCGGATTATGTGGTATACCTCCCGGAAACGCACCATCAGTGAGCTGCAATTTGGTTTTAAAAAAAACCACAGCACTATAGACGCACTAATAATGTTTGAACATTTCTCCACTAAAGCTCTTTCTACACGGAATCACGTATCTGTCCTTAGTCTTGATTTTGAGAAAGCTTTTGACCGTATAGGTATACACATGGTATTGTCTCAACTAGCCAAGATGAAAATTGGTCCCAAAATATTTAATATTGTCAAGTCATTCCTAACAAACCGAAAGTTTTCAGTCCGAATACACAACACCTACTCCCACACATATCCTCTGGATAACGGAATACCTCAGGGTTCCCCGTTATCGGTAACTCTTTTCATAATAGCATTTAATCAAATTAGCAGCATAATTAATCGCTATAATCACATGGAACACATCCTATATGCTGATGATGTATTGATCTTCTCAAAGAATAAGAATATAAACACTGTAAATACTATTTTTAAGAACATCTTAGAAGACATTAACAACTGGTCCCTATCCTCAGGTGCTAGTCTAGCTATAGATAAATGTAAGACGCTACATATATGCAAAAACGAAACTGTAGTCCGACAGAACTTTCATACAACAATTCCATTATACCTCTTGAGAAAAATCTAAAAGTCCTTGGACTTATAGTTGACCGTAAACTTAATTTTAGGGAACATTGTACATATTTAAGATCGAGCCTAGCTGCCAGACTTAATATTATTAAGTACCTCACCACTCAAAGATCCTTTACTCATAGAAATAGCATGATAAACGCCACACAGGCACTCATTCTCTCCAAAATTGACTACGCCTTGCCAATTTTCGGGCAAACCGCAAAACTAGCCTTAAACTGATCGGTCCTCCCTACCACACCGCTGTCAAACGGAGCATTCGAGCTTTTCCTACCTCGCCGACGAAAATGGTTCTAGCCGAAGCTGGCCTACCCTCAATAGAAGATAAAGTTCGGGACTCCACGTTAAGACTTATTCCTAGGCTGCTGCTTAGCTCCAACAAGCGCATTAACGCTATTGTCCAAAAAGCAATAAAACGGAAAAGGATACCGAAAAAACAATCATTGATTTATCAATGCCTTCGACTTGCACGTAATCTGGACCTGGATCCCAAATCAGTACTTCTACAATCTAACAGGAGTCCACCGTGGCTGATAGATTCTAATGCCTTTATAACTGATCTCGAAGTCCACAGGAAAAACTATACTTGTCCAGCATCTTACCGACAACTCTTTAAAGAAGTCACTAACAGGGAGGACCTGAGAAATGCGACCTATCTTTTTCACTGACGGATCCAAAACTGCGGTTGACACTGCATATGCTGTTGTCGAGAACCCTACTACAACACTAGTATCCGGCCGGATCAACAACTTCTGTTCCATATACACAGCCGAAGCCTACGCGATATTACAAGCAACCATATATGCATCAAAACAAAGAAATCCCCACGTTGTCTGCACGGACAGCATGTCTTCTATAGCCGCAATTAAAAACCCGAATAATACACATATAATAGCCTCGCAAATCAGAGATATTTTGATCGACAAAGATACAATAAAACTTATGTGGATACCAGGACACGTTGGTATTCCAGGGAATGAAGCAGCAGATAAAGCAGCAAAGCTGGCTCAAACAGACACTGTGCTACATCCTACTATAATGGAAAAGGCTGATCTACTTCGCGTCATCTCCAATCACCAAAAAAATAAGCACATTTCGAACTGGCTCGGAGTAACTCACCACTACAGCCAATTCAATGCGCTTGGCACAGCCCCCGATACCCTCCTGAAGCAAAAACTCCACACATGCGTATCTTTACTCGCCTTCGACTAGGACACACGAAACTTACTCATCAATTCCTTCTTGAAGGGCAGTCTCCACCAAACTGCAGTCTATGCAACTCCCATTCATTAACAGTTCAGCATATTCTAACCGAATGCCCTGCCCTCGCCCTGGTAAGGGCTTCTTTTGCCTCTGCACCTGTAAACGCATTAAAGGATCCAACGATTTCAAATATCAACTTAGTATACGAATACATAACAAAAACTGGACTTCTGAGAAAAATCTAAATTTCAACCCATAAGTTAAGTTACTATAACAATTAAAGGCGAGCCGAGAGCCCTGGCAGCTAGCGCTCCTCCAAAAATTTTATAGGTAAAATTATTGTTAACCTTCTCTTTAATAAAAAAAAAAAAAAAAAAAAAAAAAAATTAGATCTAGAATACATTAGCTTTACACTATAAACTTTACAATAAAATAAAAACTTTTGTGTACCGACATGGACATCTCAATCCGTCTGTCGGCCTGTCATCTAGTATGCTGATTACCCCTTCTCTGTTGAGTAGCTGCTTACTGAAATGCAGCATTCTTAATTCTTTAAGGATTGTGCATCTGCCCAGCAAATGCCATATGTCATCGTTTTCTTGGGTGTTACATAGGGGGCATGATACATGTTCCGTTCGATTGTAGAAATTTGACGTTAATTTTATCAAGTCGAAGCGAGCTTTAATGATCCAAGGAATTTTGTGCGCTGATTGAGACAGATATTTATTGGATACTGTGTGGTCGAGATCCTTATATATCCTCGAGGTGATAGAGCATTGTCGGTGGGTTCGTTCGCTTAAGGACTTTTGTTTGAGCATATTAAGTACGGTCGCGCGGAAGGTGTTTCATTGCCTTGCCGTTCTTGTAGCACTTCGCCAGTCTAGTCCCAAAGGCCTACATAGCTCCTCTAGTCCAAAAATCCAAAAAATGTTGCAATCCGATTCCAGAAGTTTGTCTGTTAGGTAATTAGGTAGGCGCTGATCATCGTTCTTATGCAGAACTTTACCTATATAGCCAAGATGCAGATCCAGAGAATATAGGTGTGCATCGTCCAGGCCCGTTTTTAGTGCTAATGCATAGCTCAATGTGCAAGTTGGTAAATGCAAGACCTTCTTAAGGAAGAGGGTTTGGAGCCTGTCCACTTCTTCAAAGTGCCTGCATCCCCAGACTTGAGCTCCATAGGATTGAACTGCTAGGAATACAGCATTAAATAGTTTCCATTTGACATTAATGCTAACTTCATGTTTGGCTAGAAAGTTGTTCCATGTCACATTCATACATGTTTTGGCTTTATCATTGCGCCAAATCACATGTTTTTTAAAGGAGACTGTGGGTGTGAATATAACTCCTAGGTACGTGAAGTCGGGCGAAATTTGAAAGGGTTCTCCTTTAAATGTCCACCGCTCCGTCGCCGCCAATCTACCACCTTTCCTAAAGACCATAATTTCGGACTTCGATAGATTTACCTCCATGCCCCACATGGTGCAATACTCCTCCAGCCGATTAATCATGTTCTGAAGTACGCTTATATTATCCGCTGTAATGACGATATCATCTGCATACATTAAAAGGCGTATATTACGATCTCCAATATAAAGCCAAGTGCAAGTCATCCAAAAATAACGCAAAAAGCAACGGTGATAATACGCATCCTTGTCGAACTCCGACTTCTGTCTTAAAATAATTTGACAGTTCTTCCCCTGTCCAAACCGCGGATTCAGTTTGGTCATACACTCTTTCAAGGAGGTTTATTATCTTAGTCGAGACACCCTTTGCATGCAGCTTGTACCATAGCAATTTTCTAGGGACCTTATCAAAAGCCGCTTTAAAGTCGATGAAAAAACCGTAAACTTTTTTTGGTTTCCTGCAGCTTTAGGTGTATGATTGCTGCAAGGTTGTAGACGTTATCTACGGTTGAGTAGCCCTCTCTGAATCTAGCTTGATACTCGTTCAGACTATTATTTTGGTTAACCGACTTGCTCAGTCTATAACATATTACGCTCATAAGAATTTTTGATATGCAGTTGATAAAAGATATACCACGGTAGTTTTCAGGCATGCCCATATCACCCTTTTTATAGATTGGGAATACAATACTTGTAGAGTAACACTTTTCAATATCAGCTCCATTCAGAATATTATTGTATGCTTTGGTTAGGGCCACTAGCAATTCCAAGGGAGCGTTGACAAAGAATTCGTATGGAATCCGATCTTCTCCTAGAGCTTTGTTTTCCTTTGCCATTTTGAGGGCATATTGTACTTCAGGTAACATAATTTCTGCATCCAGTATGAAGAATGCATCCTTGAGTAATGGGATTAAGTAGAGAACCAAAGTGCTGTTGAAAGATGCTTGCTTGAATGCTTGGGCTGATTTAAAATCTGTACCTCTAATCTCTCACACCATACGCCACCACTGCTTGCTGTCATTTACTTCGTCCAGCTTAGTTTCCAGTTGTTTATAGTATTTTTGCTTCCGTTCCTTACATAACCGCTTATATGCTATGTTGCTTCTTAAATACTCTTTTCGCAGGTCATCCGCACATGTATCGCTGGGGCAATTTCGGAGGTCATTTAAGAGGATCATCGAGCGTTTTCTATATTCGCTGCATTGATTATCGTACCATACATTTTTGCTCTTGGGCTCTGTGGGCGAGGCATTAATGAAGGGCTTATCAGCTCCTCTTATCACAATATCTTGCAAGTGGGTTAAGGTCATCGGCTGTTCTTCTCTACCCCTTTTTTTGAAGTGCTTTCACAACTCGTATTTGGTAACCTTTTTGTTGTTTAGGGTTCCATCTCAGTTTGGGTAATAAATTTAGAGATTTGCAATGCTCAAACCCTTTAAAGTTAACTCTCATGCAAATTGGTTGGTGATCTGACCATAGTTTGCTGTCTACCCTGAAACTTTCAATTATCGGCAATACTTCATGATGCACTGCAGCAATATCATTGGTTGAACTCCCCACCGTATTTATGAAAGTAACGCTTCCTTGTTCATCTCCAGAGACTAAACCGTTTAAAACAATAAGTCCATTATCGTTGCAGAAATCTATGAAATGGGTCCCCTTCGAATTTAGCACTTTATCCTTCGTCTTTCTCCCTGCATTATTCACAACACATGAGGTATTTTCCAAAATGTCGATCTCCTGCGATAGTTCTCCGATTCGAATATGAAGGTCTCCTATCACAATGGGGGTTTCTATGCGACTTTCTGAGAAAATATCTTCAACAGGTAAAAATTCCATGTTCCAGTTCCATCCTCTAATGTATAGTGGAATTATATTTAAGGTTTTATGACTGTCCCGCAGCTTCAATATATGTATACCTTGCAATTGTATCATCTCGTGTGTCAGACCCATATCTTTTAGGTTCTTTTTTACACCCACAAGGGTTCCACCAATCGCACGGCCAAAATTGGAGTTACGTGTTGCTGGCGTCCAGTACACCTCATACGTACTAAAATATTTTTCAAACTTTTTAATTTTATCCTGACATACATGTGTTTCTTATAAAATGAAAATATCAAATGATCTTAAATATTAAAAAAAAAGGGGGAACATAGACTTATTTTCTAATCCATGTATATCACAGTGGAACAAAATTAATTGTGAAACTAGAGGCATCAGGTAGCAACACCTCATACCCAGTTTTTCTGGAGCACGTCAAGTTCGCGTTTAATGGGCACATTTATACTAGCAATACAAAGCTACAACCTCTGTTGCTGGTTAAAAGAAGATGAAAGCTAAAATTTTGAAAAATTCACCAAAGATGAAAGGAATCACCAGTATTTTAATATAAAATTCAAGCCTTCAACGGATAAACCTATGAAAGAGGCGTCCAAACACACCATCTTTTTGTTGATTATAAATCAGCCTTTGACACATCAAGCTTCTTCAAAGTCCTGTCTACTTTAGGTATTCCAGCAAAGTACGTTCGACTTTGCATGATGACGTTGAGAAGTACGCAAAGCTCCGTCAAAATAGGAAAGAACCTCTCCGAACCATTTGATACCAAAAAAGGTTTTAGGCAAGGCGATACCTTATCGTGTGACTTCTTTAATCTACTGATGGAATATATACTGTGCGAGTGCGAACATGCCAACAGAACCGGCGGATTTATTTATAAAAATCTAATGCTACTTGCATATGCCGATGATATTGACATTATCGGCAAAACCAAACGGGCAGTAAGCAAGGCGTTTTCAGAGATTGAGAAGGAGTCTAGATTAATGGGTTTAGCGGCAAATGAGGACAAGACGAAGTACCTAGTATCCGCGGACAAAAAGCCATTGCGACTTGGGCAATCTGTTACAATGGAGGGGTACAACTTTAATGTTGTAGAGGATTTCGTCTACCTCGGAACGATGATAACCAGCAAGAACAACATCAGTCTGGAAATCCGACGAAGAATCACTCTTGCGAACCGATGCTACTATGGGCTAAGTAGGGATTTCAAGAGCAAAGACCTCAAGCGAAGAACAAAAATAGCCCTGTACAAGTCGCTTATCATCCTAGTCCTGCAATATGGCGCAGAAGCATGGACAATAACAGCAGCGGATGAAGCGGCGATTGGCGTGTTTGAACGAAAAATTCTTCGGAGGATTTATGGACCTTTAAAAGTCGGCGATGATTTCCGCATTCGAAGAAACGACGAACTGTATAAGCTCTATGGGGACACCAGCCTGGTCAAGCGCATAAAGCAGCAGCGGTTGCGCTGGCTAGGACATGTCGCCAGGATGAAGGAAGAAGCTCCAGCAAAAAAGGCGTATAAATCGAAGGCGGCTGACTATGGAGGCGGCAAGGTGGGAAGACCACCACTAAGATGGGAAGACCAGGTGCGGGAAGACATTGCCGAGCTTGGTGTGACCAACTGGTGGCAGCTCGCACAGAACAGAAGCGAATGGAGAGCGTTAATCGCAGAGGCCCAGACCGTCTAACGGTTGTAATGGCCATTAAAGAAGAAGAAGAACAGATAAACGGTTAGTACCATGCCCATAGAGGTCTAACTTAGAAAATGGAATTAATGGAAAACCACTCGATAGAATTATAGGATCAATCAGAGGAGAACCTCTGACAGATCTTTCTCCACGTATATATCAGTACCTGCCAATTTTCGGGTATTTTTTAGAACCCTGGCCACCATTTCCTCCGACTCCAGTTCTACTACAACACCCATTGTTCCCTTGTTCTTGAAAATAATCCGGCCGTTTTTGGCTGCTATTTGCGGTACATGCAACTTTTCCTTAGCCGGTTTTTTTTGCTGTCATTAACCAAACGGCTTAACTCTTTTCTGTCCTGCTGGCGATCCCTTTCTAGCTGTTCGACTTTAATTTTTAGCTGCTCATTTTCGGACCTAAGCTCTTCAATGTGAGTAACAACTTGGTTTTTAAAGTCCGTTATATCCTCCTTAGAGGCTAGAGTTTCTATTCTTTGGTTAATATTGGACTCCATAGTTGATACCGCTTTTATGATGTCCTCTAGCGTCAGTTCCTTGCCGTGTTCTCCCCTTCCGCTCTTGCTGAAAGGCGTTATTATCGATGTCGAACCTGTGGCCTCCAACCTCTTATTTGGCGATCGTTGCATTTTAGTAGAGCCTAAAAGTATGCAATGCCAATATTCAAGGTCGAGGCTTTTGCCTGTCTGGTAGCTTCCTTAGGTCGTAGCAACAAAGCTTTGCTTCAGCGCGCTTTTGGTAAGTTCTTACAGCTTTCACAGGAACTTTTTCGGGGGTCAAAGTCCAATCGGACAGCTGACTACAGAAGGCTCAAGTTTTTTGAACTTCTCTTTATTAGTTGATATTCCGCTTACCCAGATGGGAGATCACAATCAGGTGTTCTGGGTGATAAATCAGCCGGCCTCCAACAGTCTCCACAGCAGCGAACAATCCCGAAATCGATGGCTATCAGCTGGTTTGTCCTGCGCTTTGAATAAACGCTTATTAAAATAAGGTACGCGGGACGACTCGCTAAGTACTTGTAAGCTTAATAGGGTGAACCATCATCCTCTTAATAGGGTGGAGCATCATCCTCAATATATTCATAACTAAAAGTGTAAAGTGTTAAAAAAAGTTTTTCTCACTAGAACTACTTTTTCGGCCTTTCGTTTCTATGACAGCTATATGCTATAGTCATCCGATTTGAATCAAACTTGGCAGAATTGTGTGGTAACAGGTATCATTGATCAGTAACTAGTTCAGATGCAATAGCATTGAAAACAAACAAGTGTTTGTCACTAAAAATTTTTTTTAGACCTATCTTTTGTATGGCAGCTATAATAAAGGGTGATTTTTTAGCTATTATCTTTTTGGCAACACTGGCTTAAACAGCTCACGCACGATTCGTGTTTTGTTTTACTGTCAAACATCTTCAGTTTGGTCTATAATTTAACCATGAATCGTCTAACAAACGAACAACGCTTGCAAATTATTGAATTTTATTATCAAAATGCGTGCTCTGTTAAGAAAGTTCATCGCGCGCTTCTTCCATTTTATGGTCAGTTTAATCGACCTACTGAAGCGGCTGTTCGGGCTATTGTGACTAAATATCGCACCGTCTTAGTAACACGCTTGAAAAAAAATTCTCGTGTTAATAACATGAAAAAATTTATATTTTCTTCTGTAAAAAATTGTTAGTAACACGTGTACAAATAAAAATTTGTTACAGACTGAATTTTTTCTTTGTGTTATTATTGCGCGTGTAAAAAACAAATGTGTGTTATTTTACGAACCCTAATAAAAAGAGACTTAGTTTCAATGTTTTCTTGTTTTGCACTTTTAGCTGGTTAGTCATTTTGGGTTTTATATATTATACTCTGTACCAAAGGTACATAGAGTATATTAAGTTTGTCCGTCCGTTCGTCCGTCCGTCCGTATGAACAAACCGATTTTAGAGATGGTAAGAGATAGAGGTTTGCCATGTATGGGATAAATGCTTCTTATACTTGCAGGCAGATCAAGTTTAATTTCAATTTTTGCCACGCCCCCTCCCGCCCCCGCAATTTGGAAAATACGTTTTATCTCCTACAGTTTTGAAGATAGACGATTCGTACCTTCTAGAGATAGTTAGTAATTAGCAAAATGTATCGATTTGCCGAAGAAATGATAAAGATCGGATGAGCGGTTATGAGTTATAAGTAAACCACCCTTCCCCCACCCCCTACCACCATTTCACAACTTACACCGCACAATCTTAGAGAGAGAGAGAGACGTAGAGATGAGCGCAGCACCAGCATTGGATTCAGCTTCTACTCCAGGAACAGAGTATTTTAAAGTCGGGATTGACCGACTTTCTCACTTAATTTGTACACTTCGTTAAGGTTAAAGATTTGATGCCAAATTTTAATAGGGATGCAAGGAAAAATATTGAATATGAATGTAAATATAAATAATTAAATTTAATTCTGCTGTAGTGAATTTCAAATGTCGATTTGTAAGTGTTTTTTAAGTTTTACATTAAACTGGGGTGCTTCTAACAGTTTTGAGGCTGTGAGGTAAATCGTTCCACAGACGAATATCATTTACAAAGAACTGCCCCTCCGAGCACTGCATTTTGGTCCAGGGACAAATAAAACTATTGGTTCTATGTAAGAGAGAGAGTGTTTTTTATTTTTGAAACAAGTAAGACGGTTCCTGATGTTCTTGATTTTATGAATATGAGTCTTGAGATAAGTCCACTTCCTAAGGCAGGGGTCAAAAATCTTATAAGACAAATGTGATATACGTACAACATTTAACACATATCTAGCAATTGAATTGAATGCCACGATTAACTTACCAACTTTACCAACATTAACTAACCTGTGGCCAAAAATACTTACACCATTAAGGCCCATACGGACTTCATATGGACAGAAGAAGCAGAAGTTACGATTTCGCTAGTTGAACTTTTTGCAAACAGTCAGAGCGCAAGAGAGAGCGGGGGAGTGAGCGTGAAAACAAAGGACTAAACTAAAAACTAAAACTAAAAATTTAGCTTATCTGAGTATATGTAGGCCTTAACCAACTTGTTTTTCAATGTCGAAAAAAATTTTGAGTTGTCACAATGAACGTTCTCTTTGTCAGGATGGAGTTAACATCACTCAAAAAAGAGAGGCGTTTCAAAGTGCACTTCTATGTAGGATTTTCTTTGGTGTCAACTGCTCACTAAAATGTTTTGAGTCGCTACCCAGCAAACAATTTCATATAAAAATAAACGCTTTGTAAGCGTTCAAAATTAAGCGAAACGCTTATAAAACGCTGCTGTGACATTTATAAAACGCATCAAAGGAAGCGTTTTATAATCGAAATGCAACCATCTTTATAAGCTTATAAACGACGCTTGTAAAACATGTTTTCTAAAACAAGTAAAAACACGTTTTGCAAATGTGTTTAGTAAATGTTTTATAATTATTTTTTATTAGCTTTCCCCAAGCTTAGTAACAAGGGTTACAAAACACGTATTCAGAATGAAATAATTAAGCGTTTTAAGTGTTCTTATTGGCTTTTTTTTTATTAATAATAATAAAAAATTAAAATTAAATTACTTAGCTTTTTCAGTTCTTTTGTTTACTAATAATACATTTCGTTTTAAACATATTTTTGTGAGTATTCTTCATTCTATTTTTATTATTAATGCTTATCAAAAATAGAAATTAAATAAAGTTGGCCATTTTCAGTTCTTATGATAACTCAAAACAAATTAAGCTTTGAACAGGATTTTTATATAAATAATAATAAAGAAAAATTAAAAATTAAGTTGAATTAGCGTTTTTCCTATATTTAAAAAAGGAACTTGATGTCTTTTAAGCTTAAATTTCGAGGAGCAAAAAAGGAACATAACGTTATTAGGAAATTGTTATTTTATGTTGAACTATTTTTTGTTGTTTTCATTTTAATACGATTTTTTGCGTATTCAAAAAACGATTTCGAGGCAACTATAAAGTCCTCTTCCTTGCCTTCATTTTAGCAAGTAAAGGTTTCTAGAATGAAACTTAAGTATGAATATTAATAATTGATTTTAGTCTGAATTAATGCGTTGTAACTTACGACGAATGGCAGTGGTGACAGTAAAGGCTCGAATGCACTGCTTCTCCGCAGTACCTCTCCACGAAAATCTTTCTGCGACTCCGCCATCCATAAGTTTTTGCCAAGACTTCGTAACAAATTTTTTCGAACTTGATGTCGACAACCGTTTAAGATCTGCTTTCTAAAAGTAGAAATAAAAACAAAATCCATGTATTCAGAGCTCCATCATTTCGAAATGATTCTGGCAAATTTAAATTCTTACCAGTAAAGAAAATTTGTCTATATCTTTCTGAACATCTTTCTCAAACCGAAGAAAATCTTCAACGCTGCTAAATGGTTTGCTTGGTAAAATGGTTATTATGCGAAGCAGCTTTCTTCAATTCGCGAACATCTTTACGCAGTCCTTGAGTTTTCTCCGTAAGCCTGAGCAATATAAGCTTGTTGCGTTCTTCCACCTTTTCAACAGCCTTTTGACTTGCGTCGTTGATCAAGGATTGAATTGCTGTCGTAAACAAATAAAATGTGTAATTTCTTGTAAAAAATAGCTTATAACATATAAAAGTAAGTAACTTACCAAACGAAGTTACACTGTCCAAAAAAGTTGTTCTTGCACTTGGGCTTGGTTGCATAATATACATACCCAGCAAACAATTTCATAAAAAAAATAAACGTTTTTAAGCGTTCAAATATAAGCAAAACGCTTATAAAACGCTGCTGTGACATTTATAAAACGCATCAAAGTAAGCGTTTTATAATCGAAACGCACCCATCTTTATAAGCTTAAATAAGACGCTTACAAAACATGTTTTATAATTCATTTTTATACGCTTTCCACAAGCTTTGTAAATACGGTTATAAAACATGTATTGTAAGTGAAATAATAAAGCGTTTTAAACATTTATTTTGTGAGTGTTCTGGTTGGTTATTTTTACTATTAAAAATTTAGAATTTAATTAAATTAGCGTTTTCCCTGCTTTAAAAGGAAATTCAAAGTCCTCTTCCTTCCTTAATATCAGTGTGAAAGTAAATAGTTGACTTTAAACTGCAAGAAAGCATTGTTACTCACCACGAATGGCAGTGGCGAATGTCATGTCTTGTCCGCAGCAAACTTCCTTGCACTTGAGGTTAACAGTCGTATATAATCTGCTTTCTTAATTTATTCCTAATACTATTGCTGCTAGCATTAAATGAATTTAAACGCGAATTTAATTTTTTAAAGAAAAATGTTTACTTCCTTGTTCTCATCCGATTCCTATCATTTCTTCGGCCAATTTATTTGTTTTGCTAATTACTAACTATCTCTAAAAGGTACGAATCGTCTATCTTTAAAACTGTAGGAGATATAAAGTTTTTTTACTCTACGAGTAACGGGTATAATAACGTTGATTGTAGAGGCTTGTCGTATAAATCAGATAAGTTGTGCACTCTAAGACCGTGAACAATAATTTTGTTTTCCTGAGACTTTGAAATGGAATGTACTTTAAAAATAAAATTTAGTTCTAAATAGAAGTTGTCAGGTGCAATAGACGACAAATAAAAGTTTTTTGTTCTAACGAATTTGTAAGTGCCGTCGCTTCGAACTTTTGAGTTGTTCGAATCTAAATTTATATGCCGAGTTCCATGCACACTCTGCTCAACCAGTCTGTTGTAAATTTGTAAGGGAACGTTATTTTTTTTCTTTACCTATTTTTTTAGTTTTCCTAGTTTATTTTCAAACTTAAGAGCACTGGTTGTCTCAAGCGATCCAAATTGCATTGAATCTCTCGCCAAATGACTCAAACAGTTATATGTTAACAGCAAATCAACATTTAAAACGGGAACCCTTTTTAAGAAATCCTTTAAGAGTTCATCAGCGCATTGATTACACTGCGCAACAGTCAAAAAAACTACCAAGATACACTATGCGGAATCGATAGTGCTACCCGAACTGTGTAAATCCCTATCAGCGTTTGGCTAGATTGGTAACACTTTTTTTATGGACCCTCAAAGTTTTTGAAATTGGGTGTGATAACAAAAATAAGGTGTCATCTGATTTGGGCATACAGCTCATTCAGTTTTAGTGATAGCTCCAAACTGTCTGAGCCAAGAGAGCTGACCGGCCGCGTTTTTGATTGAGCTCCGTTTTTGCCAAGTTTACCAAGTTCGCTGTAATAAAATTCACTTGAAGCCAGTGTCTGAATATCATACCTGGCCCTGCACATTGCGGAACACCATCGTCAACGCCACGGAAGTCTTTATTCCCACAAAAAGGAGTCTATATTCTGCACCCAAATCAGGCGAGGGAGGGGGGAGGACGACCGATATAAGAGAAAGTGGAAATTTCAGGCAAAAGAAACTGCACTATTTTCTCATTCTGGTAAGAAAGCACAGGTCACCGATCAGCTGTGTTACTTGTGATCGCAGTAAGGCAGGTTCTGACAATCGATATCGCCTGTAGCGGATATTGATAGTAAAGAAGTTACCAGGAAATACAAGAGAGGGCGCTGTAAAACCCCTTGAAATTTAAGCTTTGGCGCGACGACCATCTCATTCAAACGAAAATGTTTCGCTCACCAAAGTCGCCCTTAACATCCAACTCTGGAAAACTTTTTGTGATTGGAAATGGAACGCCATTGAGGAAACCAGCCGATAAACCAAAGGAGCTGTCATTGCGCGATATATTAGCAGCAATACAGAGTGTCAAACAAAAATTTGATTTTCGGCTACAAAATGTCTCTACGAAAGAAGACGTGCAAGAAATAAAAGGTCAAATTGGCATTGTAACCAAGCAAATGGAAGACCTTAAAGAGGAAAACAGGGCCTTAAAAACCAAAGCGGACGAGCTGCAGAAGAGGGTAGACTCTGACCATAAGGAGGATCATGACTTTACTCTCACTTCACTATTAAACAAGATCACAAAAAACTAAATTATAACTGTAGACACAACTCATATAGAAATAATAATTTAAATAACCCAGATGACCAATTTTCACAACACTCTAGAATATAAATATCCTATCTTACAATGTTCTTGGACTAGCAAACAAGTTTATTTACCCAGGGTTTTTTGACTTTGTACGGAAAGCCGATATTTTCGCACTGATAGAAACGCATGTGAAGGAGCACGGAGTCAGCAGGTTCCAGAACACCTTTCAGGGTTTCCAGCTCTACTGGCAACCAGCATTAAGGAACAGCAGATTTGGCAGAGCTATTGGTGGTACTGTCATTGGAATTAAAAATGACCTACAATGCAATGGCGTAAGCCACACATATGAATGCATAGATGGGCATCATATGATCAAAGTAATTGGAAAGGATATTATATGTACGATACTGCCCTTATAACTGAGAGGCTTGAATCCAATATTACTGGGTGATCTTAATGTTAGAATTGGAGATCTGCAGACCTTCTGCTACACTTTGATGGATCTTCTTCTTCTTCTTTAATGGCCATTACAACCGTTAGACGGTCTGGGCCTCTGCGATTAACGCTCTCCATTCGCTTCTGTTCTGTGCGAGCTGCCACCAGTTGGTCACACCAAGCTCGGCAATGTCTTCCCGCACCTGGTCTTCCCATCTTAGTGGTGATCTTCCCACCTTGCCGCCTCCATAGTCAGCCGCCTTCGATTTATACGCCTTTTTTGCTGGAGCTTCTTCCTTCATCCTGGCGACATGTCCTAGCCAGCGCAGCCGCTGCTGCTTTATGCGCTTGACCAGGCTGGTGTCCCCATAGAGCTTATACCGTTCGTCGTTTCTTTGAATGCGGAAATCATCGCCGACTTTTAAAGGTCCATAAATCCTCCGAAGAATTTTTCGTTCAAACATGCCAATCGCCGCTTCATCCGCTGCTGTTATTGTCCATGCTTCTGCGCCATATTGCAGGACTGGGATGATAAGCGACTTGTACAGCGCTATTTTTGTTCTTCGCTTGAGGTCTTTGCTCTTGAAATCCCTACTTACTTTGATGGATCCAGCACCCGTAAATCCCAAGACCACACTGTAAATGCTGCGGGAAGAAATCTAATGGAGTTCTGCGATGATAATGGGTTAATCGTTTTAAATGGCCGAGCGAAGGGAGACAGTGATGGTAAATTTACATTTGTCTGCACAGTTGGAAGCTCAGTTAACGACATATGTGCCGTCGGCTGCAGCTTCACAACGAATATCGTGGAACTAAAAGTAAAAAGCGCTATATGGTCAGATCATTTACCATTATGTCTCACCTTGACAACAGGATGCGAAAACACTTGTACCCAAGATCTACGACTGTTACCTAAAATTCTATGGAAAGAAAAATTACAACCACAGTATAGCAAAAAAGTTAAGTTAAACATAGAATCTAAAAAGCTAGAAAACCCCGAATTACATATAGCGGACATTTGCCAAATTATAAAATCATCAACATATTCAAGACCAACAGTGAAGAAAACATTTTCTCAGAACAAGTGGTTTGATGCCCAGTGTGCGAAGCTTCGAAATAGTGTATTCAATGCTCTTAACAAGTACCGAAACTCTGACGATGCTGAACACAAATTGGAGTATTTAGATTTAAAGAAGAGATACGACACCCTGTTGAGCATAAAAAAGCAACAGCTCATCGCAACCATAGAAACTAAAATAAATGACGTCCAAAACAGTAAAGATTGCTGGACACTCGTAAGAGAGTTGCGATCACAGACATACCAAATAGGCTCAGACATACTTGGCAGCACTTTCAAGGACTACTTCAGAACCCTATTAAACACAACAGGAAATATAAATAGAATGCACTTCGCCTTAATGCTAAATAGGGACAATGTATTGGATAGCGACATAACAATAGAGGAAATAAAAAACATGTTACGAAAAGTCAAAAGCAAAAAGGCACCAGGGGAAGACAGAGTGCCGTACGAGTTTTACGCAAATGCCCCCGACGAACTGTTATTAGAGTTGGCTAAGATATTCACAAGAAAGCAAAAATAATGATGGGAGTGAATGATCGACTATCGGAATGGGTGACAAAATATGGTAAACTAAATGAATATCAGGCAGGATTCCACAAGAAGTACTCTACAAACGACAACATCTTGCATCAATAGTCAAAATCAGGTTCTCAGAAAATAAAAAAACGTACGCATACTTTGTTGATTTTAAGGCAGCATTTGACAGAGTCCCAAGACAACTATTGATTTTTAAGCTACAACGAAAATCGTTAACTTCATTGAAAAAGTATACGCAGTATCCAGCAGCGTAGTATGGAACGGAAGCCAGTTGTCGGAAAGTTTTGAAACTTTTAATGGAGTTAAGCAGGGATGCTTGCTATCCCCTTTACAATTCGCATTATATATTAATGATCTCCATGAAAACTTAGGTGGTGGCCTTAACATAGATGAACTAAATATCAGGCTCCTTTTATATGCAGATGATATCGTCCTGCTAGCTGACACCCCAATCACAATGCAACGTATGGTCAATTGTCTTGAGAGTTATTGTGGCTTATGGGGAATGGAGGTAAATAAGCTGAAATCGGAGATTATACAGGCCTGTTCCGAATTCCGAACGTTTTCAAAAAGTAAAAACGAAACGAAAACGAACGTTTTACTATTTGCTGTTCCCAATTCCGAACGATTTGGCTACGTTTTGACTTTTCGAACTCGGTTTCGAAGTCGCTTTCATAAACAGCTGGCTGACTGGCCTGCGCGTGTTTGTGTATATCGACAGCAGCCAGAGTTGGCATCATCGCTATAATTTTAATTTACAAAGCTCTTATTTACACTTTAAGTCAATTTATTTTTATTTAAATCAGTTTTTAATTGTTACATTTGAATTTGTGATGTCAAATATGGTTGAATATAGCTAAATAAAATAGAAAAAGTGCTGACCGAATAAATTAATTTAAATAATGCAACCCTAGCAGCTATCGATTGACGATTGAATTCGACTAAAACGTAAAGTGTAATTCAGAACAGCTCGGTTTGAAAACGACCGCTCGGTTTTGCTTTTCACGCAATATTTTATAGATGTTTATAAAAAAATTATTTTAAAATAAACTTAAAATGTAAACATTTTAAGTAGTGATGCTAATCGATTTTAAAAAGGTTCAACATTATTAAATTGATAAGTTTATAATTTTTGCGATTTATTTTAATGCTTTTAATAGCAATTACTTTTCCTTCTGCTGACTCTGCAGCACATCTTTTGAAAATGACAATTCTGATCGATTTGCGGAATTCGGAACAGCAATCAACTCGATTTGCGACAATTCCACTCGTTTTCGGAATTCGGAACAGGCCTGATAGTTTTTCGTCAACGAGGAAGGCTTGCTGCGGGCGAAAAATGGACCTATCAAGGAAACCCAATAAAAGTAGTAAACAAATACAAGTACTTGGGAATTATTTTTACACCAAGCCTGACTTTCAACAAGCACTTAAGCGAAAAAACCCGGAAGGCCAAGCATGGAATCAACATGACATGGAACAGTTTTTTAAGCAAGCCGAACATAAGCCTAAAAGCCAAATGGAAACTTTTTCAAGCTGTTACCCGTGCAGTGCAAACTTATGGCGCGCAAGTATGGGCCAACTCCTTATTTGATGAAATAGACGCGTTGCAACGATATTTTATCAAGAAAATACTGAGGTTACCTGCGAATACCCCGAACTATGTGCTGAAACTGGAGTAGAAGAGGCGTTCCATTACACATATAATTTGCACCTTAGATACATAACCAAGACTCTATTTGAATATGAACCCACCCGGCATTCTGTCAAATGTAATCAGAAGAGAGAAAATTTATTGGTACAACGACCTAGCTATGCACCTTTAATATACAACTTGTTATGTAGGCCTGCTGGCTAGGAACCGCGCTAGGCAGAGGAGCCTGTATTGCTTCGCGTAAATAATTGCCGATGAACCACAGGCAGCGAAGAAAGTAATTAGAAAGATGCTAGGCAATAACCGATCGTCAGTCGTCAAAGCGAAGCCATCGAGGAAGTTTATATCGCTGTGCGGGTCGTGGCAAAAACTAACCAAAAAGTATAAAAAAATTGTCAGTGAAAGAGAAAAGAAAGGCCAGCCAAAAGTTGAAGGCGCCGCAAAATTCCCTGGAAAGGGCAGTGCGTGGCAGTTTTCTTGCTCCAGCCAGTAGCAAAAAAACTAAAACAAAAAAAAACGCGAATCCGACAACTATAATTTTTTTGTTGTGCAAAAAAAAAATAGATATTTTTTTTTTCCCGCATACGCACAAGCTACGAAGGAAACAAATCGTTAGACGAACGACACAATCAAACATATACATATATACATACATAAATCAGGCAAACGCATCTGAAGGTCAACGACCGCACCAGAGCTACAGCTGAGCTTGTGAAACACACAAGGCGAATTGGCTCTCACCGGAGTACGGGATCCACTGCCTAAGCTACCAGGCGCAAGTCAGCAGTACCGCTGTTCCATTGGCGAGAGAACGAGAACGGATCATCAGACAGCGATGCAGGCGATCAGGAAGCAGAGGCGAAAGTGGTGGCTTCGGCAGGTCCGACGCGTGTACCGTGGATGTTGTGGAGAGAAGGGGGAGGGGGGTGACATTTTTTTAGTTTTTGCTCACTAAAAGGGAAAGCAAGAAAGAATTCTCGGTTGTTAAGGGCAATTTCGGCCTAAGCCTAATTTGTTTTGTTATTGTTGTGTACTTGGCTGCTGTCGGTGTCTGAGCAGATCTTTGTTGTCCATCCATCCTTTAAAAGGTACAGAAACAAATCGTCTGTCGTTGCTGGCGCCACCAACAAAAGGCGGGTGAGTACTCATAAACATATATTACAACAGATAACAAGACCCAAGCGCAGTACAAGAACACATCTGCACTAAACAGATTATTAGGCAAACAGCAATTTAAGGGAGAGAATGTTTACCCGTAAGGCGAAGCAGAAATGAAATTTTAGTTTGGAGGCATAGAAATCTTAAACAATTACGGTGACAACTGTTGTGCCTTTTCTTTTTAGAGCGAAGCTCTTTTACGGACATCAGACTGGGGGGTAAATCTTGAAAAATTTTGTCTTTGCGACAGATTTGTTTGGGGTATGTCTTTGCGACAGATTCTTTTGGGGTATGTCTTTGATTTTGTGTTTTGTATTTTGTATTTGCAAAATCAGCTGCTTTTACCATTACCGCGTAGTAGCAGGTGGGTTGTGTGTGGAGTGGGGGAAGGTGATGGGTATTTGGTAGAGACCTGGTGGGGATCTGGTGAAGATTTGGTGAGGATCTGGCGGGGATTGGGTGCTGATCTGGTGGGGTTCTGGTGGTGATGTGGTGATGATCTGGCGGTTATCTGGTAGGGACCTGGCGAGCTCTGGTTTGGTACTGGTGGAGATCGAGTGGGGATCTGGTGTGAATCTGGTAGGGATCTGGTGAAGATCTGGAGTGGATTTTGTAGGGATCTGGTGGGGATTGGGTAGGAATCTGGTGGGGATCTACTGGGGACCTGGTGGAGATCTGGTGGGGATCTGGTGGGGATCTAATGGGGATCTGGTGGAGATCTGGTGGGGATCTAGTGGGGATCTGGTGGGGTTCTACTGGGGATCTGGTGAAGATCTGGTGTGGATTTGGTAGGGATCTGGTGGGGATTGGGTAGGGATTGGGTAGGGATCTGGTGGGGATCTGGTGGGGATCTAGTGGGGATCAGGTGGGGATCTGGTGCAGATCTGGTGGGGATATGGGGAAGATCAACTTGTAGGGGTTTGTGGGCAGGTGGTGGAGGGGATCTGGTGGGGATCTGGTGGGGATCTGGTGTGGATTTGGTAGGGATCTGGTGGGGATTGGGTAGGGATCTGGTGGGGATCTGGTGGGGATCTAGTGGGGATCAGGTGGGGATCTGGTGCAGATCTGGTGGGGATATGGGGAAGATCAACTTGTAGGGGTTTGAGGGCAGGTGGTGGAGGGGATCTGGTGGGCTCTAGTTGGGATCCGGAGCGGATCTAGAGGGGATCGTGTGGGGACATTAACATAACAGTAACTTAACAGTGTCTTGACAGTGACAAAGACTTAACAGTGACTTAACAGGGACTTAACAGTGACTTAACAAAGACATTACAGAGACTTAAATGTGACTTAACAGTGGCTTGATAGTGACTTAACAGTGGCTTGACAGTGAACAGTGACATAACAGTGACTTAACAATAATTTAACAGAGACTTAACAGTGGCATAACAGTGACTTAACAGTGACAAAACTGTGACTTAACAGTGACCTAACAGTGACTTAACTGTGACTTAACAGAGAATTAACTGTAACTTAACAGTGACCTAACAGTGACTTAACAGTGGTTTACCAGTGACTTAACAGTGACTTAGCAGTGACTTAACAGTGACTTAACAGTGACTTAACAGTGACTTAACAGTGACTTAACAGTGACTTAACAGTGACTTAACAGTGACTTAACAGTGACTTAACAGTGACTTAACAGTGACTTAACAGCGACTTAACAGTGACTTAATAGTGAACTAACAGTTACTTAACAGTGACTTTACAGTTTCCTAAAGCGACTTAACAGTGACTAAACAGTGACTTAACAGTGTTTTGAGAGTGACCTAATATTTGATAATTTAACATTTATTAATACAGAATCCAAATGTGTCTTTTTCCATTACTTAAATCGGATTCATCGTAAAGAGATTCGCTCGTACCGTGCGTCTCAACACACACTTTTTTTTTTGTTATTGTAGTTTTTATATATTTTTATTATTATTTGAAGTTTTTTTGTGAAGTTGAAGTATGCCGAGAAACCTAGTATTTTAAATTACATATATATGGAGAAGAGAGAAGTAGAATTATATTGAAGTAGGATTATTTTTAGATTTAGTAATGGAGCTTACTAATTATAAAATATTTAATTGAAAAAAAAAAAAACAAACATGAATTGCTAAATTAATTTATAGTGGAGTTGGGATGAAAGAGGGGGTGTCTGCGCTGGTGGGGCGATAACCGCAAAACACAGCCAAAAGCATGACCTGTGACTAAAGACGGACTAAGACTGCATTAGGGGACTAGCAACTGCTGGCCAAAGTTAGTCCAAGGCCGCGCAGATGCGTGGAAAAGGGGTGGGTAGGCCAAACCGCCGATCAGCACTTGTTGATCAAGCCAGAGAGCAACTGAGCGGCGTTTGTGTGTATGAGTGCATGTGTGTGTGATAGATATTCAGCCGAGGCGAGTGTGTTTGATTGTGTGAAAGAGTGTGCGTGTGACAGTTGGGTTGATGGGTGTGAATGGATGCATGTATCTGATAGATTAGTTTGTTTTAGGGAGTTCTGATGGATGCCTGGGTAGGGGACATATGATTGCACGTGAAGTTGTTAGTTGGTTTGTTGGCGGGTCGGACGGAATTTTAGACGGACTTTTTTAATGTAAATATAATATAATGGCACGAGACTATAAATGTATTGTTAATGTTCAACATTGGGTGTGAAGGTGCTCGGAGGACCACCCCGCATACGGCGAGCCGAGCCGGGCTGCCAGCGTGCCAACTGAGAGCACGGGCCTCCTCGATGGGAAAAAAGGGTGAACATAACAAACTACCTGATGAAGTAAATCATACGGAATGGCGCAATATATGTGTTGATATACTAACACAACTAAAGCTTAGCAGGTCAAATCATTTAATTGATAGTGCACGAGCCAGCGAAACTAGGATTTACAAGTACCTTGACTATAACAAGGGATCTGAATTCTGCTGCGAAAACCTCACACTCAAGAAAATATCCTGGATTATAAAGGCTCGCCGAGGCCTTCTATGGTTAAAGGAAAACTCTATTAACAGTACCCGGTCCAGACAATGCAACCTGTGTAACCTCAATGAAGACGAGACGATGCAACATTTAATCGGAAGCTAGGTTTTATTACAAAAATTAATGGCGTGCCGTCCATTATTTATACATATAAGGGTTTTAGTGACCTGCATTGATTTTAGTCAAAGTTTTTGTGCTTTTTACAGCGCTGGCCATTGACAAACCATTGAAAACCTAAACGGTTTCCCTATTAAAAACAAACAAACCGAAATACCTTGTGTATTTCTCGTCATTGGCGCCAGAACTATCACTGAACGAAGTTCAGATTCTGACAACAGCCAAAGATATAAACGCAGTTTTAGCTAACAACAAAACATTGGCCACTCCTTCATAAAAAACATGGTATACTTTCAGGCTGACTACTTCATATCAGAAAAGTCGGGGCTTGGATTTACAAATGTATAAATAGTAATGAATACCATGGTTGGAGTGTGAATAAGCATAGAAGTCTGCTGATGAAGATTTGGGGATAAATCCGAAACAGTCTGTCCAGACATACCAATTGCTATTCCGATGTGATGTTGTGAGCTATCTCTGTTAAATTGTGTTGATTGCATTAAATTGTTATCAACCATTGACCTTGAGCCAGCGCTGTAAAAAGCACAAAAACTTTGACTAAAATCAATGCAGGTCACTAAAACCCTTATATCTTTATAGAAAAAGCTTAATCGAAGAATTTTAGTTTTCTAGTTCGTTATTTAATTTTAATCTACAAGTTTTTTTGTATTTAAGTTCAATTAATTTAACAATATATGTTAATGATCTTTTATGATTGATATTATGATATGATCTTTTGAACTTCTTTGTGCTGGGAACGATGCGGTATCTTGAGACGATCTTGGCAGCCGTGTGTAGTACCAGAATAGAGAAGAACAAAAGATGTGGCTGACGGCTTATAACCCAACCAAGCCACTAAAGCTATATAAAAATGTCTTAGTTATTTGTTATATGTACACAACTTTTAAGAAAATAGTGATGAAAAGAAAGACTACTACTACTACTACTACTGTCTTCGGCAAAGTTGTAGCTGGCAATCCGCAAAATAAATTTTTCTTACAAAGATTTTCAAAATAGTAATGTTTTCCGGGTGTTTTTCTTAAAAAACTTTTTTTAAATATCGTATTTTTTTACTTTTTCGAGTATTACTTTTAAAAAATCAGAAATTTTCCCATACATTCTTTGGGTAAAATGAAGCTTTTGAGATAACAAACATCTCTTCTGAACATGGTTTTACAATCTGAACACTTCTACATCCTCTAAAGCGGCTCCAAAAGTGTGTATTTCCAATTAAATTCACTTTTTTGTTGTCGTTCTTCTTTATGTACTCAAGTTTTTTTTTACCATAATAGCTGTCAATTAATTTTTTAAGCTTTTAGAGCAAATCCTTAAGCGTTTTACTTGTTCTTATCCATGAATAAAGAAAAAAAAAAAGGTTTTTTTTGACGTTTTTTGAAAGTTCTGTAATTTATCAGCAAATATGTTGCCAATTTAATACTGTATAAAATATTTTAACAAGTTAATACATTTTTTAACAAGTTTTAACGTCTTCACGTCAGGCACCAAAAGGTTTTGTTCCTTTAACAGTTTAGCAAGTTCTTTCGACTTGCGTTGAGACAATTCTAGTTTCGCAACAAAAAAAACGAGCCGGGCTTGTGATATCAGAATTGGTCCCCTTTGTGAATATGATGGTATAAAGTCAGACACAGTCTCTGTTTTATCGCTGTCGCAGCACATGTCTCCAGCAGCTTGACTGTCAGTGGGCACACTTTGCTGAAGTTCAAGTGGCAATGAAGTGTCCACTGAACGCTCTTTCGGCAACTGAACACTTGGAAAGTTTTTGCTTTTATGGCATTCATGCCCAGCACTTTATTTTTACGAGCATATCAATCCTCGGGATTATGCATCCTGCCCGGATTCGTCCAAATGACAGGCGTATCATAGCGAAGAAACCGCTGCTTTCCGTTTTCGTATTCGAGGACATTTCTGGAACATATCAAACATACTAAATTCGGTGCCCATTTGTTTTAGTAATACTCTTTTTATAGCATTTTTGGTATGCTTTTTAAAAATCTTTACTGAAACCACATGCATTTTTTTGTATCTCTTGCGCGAGTCTATTTTTGTAATAAATTTTCCACACACATAGCAAAAATTGTTAATGTTTCCTTTACACTTGTTTATTTTGCTTTTTGTTTGATTTTACACAGTGTGACGGTTGAACGCCAAAACAACACACTTTATCAAAATACCACCAAATTTGAAATGGTCACACTGCTCTGATTTAGCGATTAAGTTGTCTAGGTACTAAGCTAATCGAAGAAATTAGTGAATTTTTTTGGAAATGCACTTTTTTGGGGCCGCTTTAGAGGATGTAGAAGTGTTCAAATTGTAAAACCTTGTTCAGAAGAGATATTTGTTATCTTAAAAACTTAATTTTTCCCAAAGAATTTATGGGAAAAATTCTGATTTCTTAAAAGTTATACTCGAAAAAGTATAAAAATACGATTTTTCAAAAAAGTTTTTTAAGAAAAACCCCCGGAAAACATAATTATTTTGAAAATCTTTGTAAGAAAGATTTATTGTGCGGATTGTCAGCTACAACTTTGCCGAAGACAGTTTGCAGCTATCGCTAAAACTGAATGAGCTGTATGCCCAAATCTGATGACACATTTTTTTTGTTATCACACCCAATTTCAAAAACTTTGAGGGTCCATAAAAAAAAGTGCTACCAATCTAGCCAAACGCTGATAGGGATTTACTCAGTTCAGGTAGCGCTATCGATTCCGCATAGTGTAGCTTGGTAGTTTTCAAAAAAAGTTTAAATTTGTTGCACTGTGTTATTTATTGCGCAATCCTCTTTATTAAGCAGAATTCGTATTGCAAGACTAAGTTGCAGAAAATGTTCATACCTCTCTTCACTTAAAATGCCTTTTAACACAACCTGACCAGTATACAAAATAAACTGACGGAATTCAGTTGCCTTAAATCGATCTAACTCCTTAAAATCTCGGGGTTTCCTACAGAACTCTTGGTATGAAAGGCGCCATAGATAAAATTGCATCGTTTAGTTTTCGTATTTCACTTGGTTTTAAATAATAATTACGGTTCTTTACTTTCAACCACGATACTAGCAAAGCCTTTGTTACGCCCAAGCATACAACGTGCATGTAATCTAGGGGAAAGACTTGGATCATATCGATTGGAAGTTTTTCTATCTCCAAAGTACTTTGGTGATTGTGGTGGCTGGCATCAGTTCTTTGCCGAACTCTTAAATTTGTGCGAAATGTTTGATTTTGGTAATCAAATATACGATTATCTTTTCGTTCGCCCCTTTGAGTGCACTTTGTGCCTGCGTGACCTTTGACCCCGAGGATAAGTGCCCTGGCTGGTGCATCCAAAATAAATGCTCGACATCTAATTTAAAAATTTCATTTTCATTCTGCCAAAAATGTATTAACATAGTTGGGATGCGACCGTGCACAAAAAATTGCGACTACAAAAACTGAGTCCGTCCCATTCACATTACCTAAAATAGGCCACATGCGCTTCATGGAACTTTTGAAGATTGGCAACCCATCGATGTTAAAGTTCAAGTCCAATATCGTTGTGTCCACTTTATGTAGCCGCATAAAGTCCGTTAAACAATCTTTTAAGCTGTGACACAGCATACTCCGTCACAATTTTGAATTACCGTTTTTGTTCACTTTTTAGTCTTAGTTCTTTTCCTTAGGTTTAGTTTTGTCTTTTTCCTTAGTTTTAGTTTTCATTCTTCAGTTTTCCTAGCACGTAAGCCTATACATATTCCTCTAGCTGTAAGTGTATTAAAGTCCTCATGGAGAGGCAATGAAAACCAACCACTGTGTTTAAAACGATAGTCCACCACTAACCAGCCAGTTTTCAAATTAACCGCCAAGCCACAGACACACACCAACGAGAACCGCCACGCCACGCACACACCGACAAAGCCCGCCACGCCACCCATACATCAGCGAAGCCCGCATACGCACTCACACACACAGGCATCGCCGGGCGACAGCGAGCAGAGGCAGAGGCCGACGCCGGCGCTTGGCAAACTTACGCATACGCACTCACACACACAGGCACAGCGAGCAGCCGCGACAATGCAACAGAGAGGGAGAGAGAAAGATGATCGCAAGCAAATGGGAAGCCGGCAGACACACATACACCTAGCCAGAAATCTGCAGCCGAGATCGGTGACAAGTTTGGCACGCGCCCAAAATTTTGGCAAGCGGCAGTGCAGTTTTTCCCGTGGAAGTCGAGAGACGTACCCTGTTCCCGCGCGCGTGCAAAACGAAAAGCCACCTCGTACAGCCGGCCCAAGGAGTACCAGTAACCAAGCCAGAACCGCGTCCGAAACCAAGGAACAATCCTCACCAGTGCACGAGCCAGAGAAAGAGATTTGTGAAAACGCCAAGCGAGAACCAAATTAAAAGACAACGACTAACAAGTGTGTGTGTGGACACCGATTTCCCCAAAACACGTGGAGTGCAGGGTAAGCTGGCCAGTGGCTATTTTGTATAGGGTGAGCCTGCAGGGTGCGGTATAGGCCATTTGTACCAGTCAATTTTTCTTCATAATAAACTTTATAACGTTTTGAAATATTTGAGCCAATCTCTACTAACCGGGCAAGTTATTAACCAACATATTTCCCACTAATCATTGCACGCCACCCCTGCTATCGGTGTCCAACCTCAGAGTTGGCCGTGTAATGATAAGTGACCAAATCTCCTCTCGACTCACGCATTCGCCATAGGTGGTAACCTCGTATGCTGGCGACCAGGAACAGGGATCAGTAACGCTTTCACCCCTTCCCCCCTCTCTTTCTAACCTTCGATCTCGTGCGTCTGCTCCAGGTGTTTAACCTCAGGCGTGGGCGATCATAGACGAGCCACGTGTCACGGCCACCATTCTCTATTGTAGGAGGGGAAACCTCGGATATAATAGGCGACCATTTCTACTCTAGGTGTTAACCTCGGATATAGTTAGACACTGTTTTTCTGCAAAGGTGACAAACCTCGGATACAGTGCTCTTCTATTTCTGCTCTAGGTGTTAACCTCAGACATGGACTACTTCTATTTCTGCTATAGGTGTTAACCTCAGGTGTGGTCGTGACTATTTCTGCTCTAGGTGATGAACCTCAGATATAGTTCCCCCTTTCCGCCATAGGTGATAACCTCGGATATCTTTCGACACTAGTTCTGCCACAGGTGATAAACCTCCGATACAGTGTCCTACTTTCCGCCATAGGTGATAACCTCGGATATATTTCGTAACTATTTCTGCTCTAGGTGATAAACCTCAGATATAGTTCGCTGTTAATTCCCCACTAGGTGATAACCTCGGATATCTTTCGACGCTAGTTCTGCCACAGGTGATAAACCTCAGATACAGTGTCCTTCTTTCCGCCATAGGTGATAACCTCGGATATATTTTGTTCCTCGTCCTGTCCCCGGGTGAAAAGAACCCCATATCTAGTTTGCCAACAGTGACACGTGCTCTCCACCCCGTATTTTTACTACGTCGACTACTCGTACCCGCCCATTGGACCAACCTCGGATACGACTGGTCATATATCCCGATCCCGGGTGTTCTACTTCCCTGTAACCAGAGTTTCTTTTCTACGTACAGATTATCGACGCGACTCAAACTCCCACCTAAACTGAGCGCGACAACCCTTTAACACCCGTTAGTCCCAGCACTTATAAATTTTACTGTAAGTGGCCTTGGCCAGACTGAGTTATACCTCAGCCTAAGACACTACCTTACAGATGGCGCCCGAGCAGGGACTCTGGGTCATAAATCATTAGAAAATTTAGGGTAAAATCTTTCGTGGCTTAAAACCCACCAGGTCGAAACAAAACCGTCAGAAAAGAAACTAAGTAGTAGGCACATCATAAAGAACAGGGGAATTTCTAGATAGCGAATCGACGTTCGCGTCACACAAATCTCACGTGGTACTTTTACTCTCATTCGACTTCAAACGACATCGTTATTTTCATATACGCATGTGTATGACTTATCACCTAAGCCTCAGCCGCGTACTTTACGGTTATTGACCGGTGCCGTTATTTTTTCTATGCATATACATAGTCCCAGAGGCAAGAGAGGAAAGTACAGTCATAGCAAAGTAGCTTATTCAGTCGAGTTCACTTGACCGCACACCGAGGGTTTTACTCTAATCATTTAATTTGCCAACGTCTGGTTAGCAAAGCCACGCTCTCCCAGAGGTAAGAGAGGAGGAGAGAAAGAGAGAGGGAGAGAAAAGCCGACACCCGTAGCCAAAACGCTGTCGCCTACGCTGCGTCGCTGCCGTTACGAGCGCTGCCCCGGCGAATAGGGTATATAACCACTAACACTTGGCAAACGAGGGCACTTGATCCCGAGCTCGCACCGAGATCACATCGCAGAGGTACTCAGCACCGAGAAAGTTTTCTTACAATATCCACACGCGCAAAGTCAAGCAAATATCCTTGAACCCGAGTAAAACCAGCAGGACATAACCCGGAACCACATCCTTCACCACAACCGAGTCAAAGCCATATCCTGTTGTTCAACATGGGAGTGCAATGGATATCCTTCCGACGCAAGTCTGAACTTTAAGCTATTCTCAAGGAGTTCGAGCAGGATACCAATGGTACAGTGGAAGAGCTAAGAAGTCGTCTAGCTGCTTTTGCAGGCCAACCAAACCTAACCCCTGCCATGGCATCCCGCCTGCGGGAATTGGAAGTATTCTATGGTAACGCAGTTACCCCGGAAAGCAAGGTTCTCCTTCCCCGTTCCCGAGGAACTTCACCAAGTCTGGAAGAGACCTCTGGAATCAAACTCGGGACTGCCGGAGGTCCCACTCTCAACGTACCGGTACCCCCTTACGACCAACCGCCTTCCACCTTAGGAGCAACCACTGGATCGCACTCATCCGTGCTTCCAAACCCTGTTTCTGCTGCGACGGAACGTCGGTCACACCTAGGCCTAGCCGACCAGATTCGCAGATGGGGCGTCACTTTTAATGGGAAGTCAGACCCACTCCGCTTCATCGAGCATTTAGAAGAGGAGGCAGCTGCGTACCAGATCGACAAGCAACTAATCCCTCACGCTATCTTTGGTCTTCTCACGGATCGTGCCGAAGACTGGTTTCGGGTCAGCCGCTTGCAAGGAGTGACTTGGGAAGTATTCAAACAAGAATTCTTGGACTTCTTCCTCCCGCCCCGGTACTTTCAGAGATTGGAGGATGACATCAGAGTACGATTCCAAAAGCCGGCAGAACCGTTCAAGGAATACATGATCGATTTGCGCCTTATGATGCATCGGGCTGGTTATAGCGAGGTACAGGAATTCCATCGACTGTACGAGAACTTGCTGCCAGGAAACCAAATGTTCGTCCGCCGCCACGAATTCAACACGCTACCACAGCTAACCCAGCTCGTAGTGAACTATGAGACAGCCCGGGACCGTGACATCCAACAGAGACAAGGGGGACGTGCGTCCTCCAATAGCTCCACGCATTCGCAGCCATCCGGCGACCCGTCACGGGAACCCCACGGACGAAGCTCGCCATCTAGCCCCAAAGCTCGTACCCACGACACCAGAGACCAACGGAACCCGACTCCAGAACCAGTGATCGACACGCGACAAGCCTGCCGTAACTGCGGCCAAACTGGTCACTTTAGCAAGGATTGCCGCCAACCACAGGTTCTCTTTTGTTGGGATTGTGGCCGCCGAGGGGTACGTACGGTGAACTGCTGCCGAACGCAAGCACCGGGAAACGAATCGCGTGCCTGTCCACCAGGGGAAAGGACAGGGAACACGCAGACCAGTCCCCGCCACTAGAATCCCCACTACGATTCGAGAAGAGCCGCGTAGTAGCCCAAGTCACCGTGGAAGCAGAGCCTCTGATTGCCACCCTCGACACTGGAGCCACACGCAGCTTTGTGAGCGAACGAATCGCTCAGAAGATTGGCACCCCGCAAAACCGACGCACTGTACTAACCCGCATCAGCCTAGCCGATGGATCCCGACGAGAAGTCACCCACGCCTTGATGGTTCGCATCTGCCTAGGATCACGTGAAGTTACCATGCCTGTTCTGGTCATGCCCACTGTCATCGACGACGTCATCCTAGGGATCGATTTCCTGTGTGGCATGGAAGCGACTTTACTTTGCGGCCAGGCAGCCCTTAAGCTCGAACCCATCTCGCCACCGAGACCCACAGCGAACAGTACGGGTACATTATCCCCAGGTACCAGTGACAGAGCCGCGGTTATAAAACCTTCACGGAGTGCCAAGCGACAAGAGAACCTGATTCCCAGGCCTACTGTAACGACTTCGGCTCAGCATCCGGAGATATCAGCACAGCCGGCTAAGGAGAAGGAGGCAAATCCCGTAGCCAAGATGACCCCAGTGTTACCCGCCTCATGTGCCACGGCAGTACGAAACAACCCGTTTCGGAAATCACAGACCACCGCTACCGAGAAGTTTCGAGCTACCTCAAAACTAAAGACGGCTCAAAGGACACCTAGTCGACACGAGAACGCATCCCAACCACCGTCCGTTGCTTCCCTCGCCACGTTAGAGGAGGAATCAAAAATTCCCCAAGCATTGACGAACGATAACGAAGAGGCGTGGTTAGAAAAGTTTCTGGAAGAGGAACTTGGCAAATTCGAGGGGCTGAAGGGCGTATCACACATCGCGGAACACACAATCACCATGCGGGACGAGCGACCAATTAAACAGAGGTACTACCCGAAGAATCCGGCCATGCAGCAGATTATCAACGAGCAAGTTGATGAGCTATTGCGAGAAGATCGTATCGAAGCATCTCGGAGCCCGCATAGTGCACCAATCGTCCTAGTGGGGAAGAAAACCGGCGATACGCGCATGTGTGTCGACTACAGAGACCTGAACGCTCGCTCCGTCCCTGACGCCTACCCGTTGCCACGCATACAACACATCCTGGAGAAACTACGCAACGCCAAATACATCTCGACACTGGACTTGAAAAGTGGGTACTGGCAAATCCCACTGGCAGCTGCGAGCAGAGAGTACACCGCCTTTACAGTCCCGGGCCGAGGGCTTTTCCATTGGAAAGTCATGCCATTTGGACTCCATTCGGCGCCAGCGACTTTCCAACGAGCTCTGGACAGTGTGATTGGGCCATCCATGGAGCCACATGCGTTTGCCTATTTGGATGACATCATAGTCATAGGTAAGACGTTGGAGGAGCACGTACGAAACCTACGTGAAGTTTTCCGTAGGCTGAGGCAAGCAAATCTACGTCTTAACAAGGAAAAATGCAGCTTCTTCAAGAAAAGTCTCGTATACCTGGGCCATGTTATAAGCGAGGCCGGAATTCATACCGACCCAGGGAAAATCGATGCCATCAAGCAGCTGAAACCCCCTACCACGGTCAAGGAGCTACGACGTTGCCTGGGTATCGCCTCGTGGTACCGTCGCTTCGTACCAAACTTCGCCGACATAGTACAGCCGATGACAACCCTTCTCAAGAAGTCACGCAAATGGGAATGGAACAACGACCAGCAGCAAGCTTTTGTGAAACTCAAACGTTGCCTTACCGAAGCTCCAGTACTAGCCTGCCCGGACTTCTCACAGAAGTTTTGCCTCCAAACTGACGCTAGCGACTTTGGCCTGGGTGCCGTCTTGACCCAACAAATCCAGGGGAAGGAACGAGTCATCGCATACGCTAGTAGACGTCTCTCCGCAGCTGAGATCAACTACTCCACCACGGAGAAGGAATGTTTGGCCATTGTGTGGGCCATTCGGAAACTCAGGTGCTACCTGGAAGGGTACAGATTCGATGTCATCACAGATCATTTGGCGCTCAAGTGGTTGAACACCATCGAGAATCCGACTGGTCGCATCGCTCGCTGGGCCCTGGAACTCCAACAGTTCCAGTTCGATGTTCACTACCGCCGAGGAAACCAAAATGTCGTCGCCGACGCCCTGTCACGACAGCCGTTGGAGCTACTACAACAGACGGTGCAGGAACAGACTAAGTGCAGATGGATGCATCAGATGTTACAAAAGGTCGAACAAGAGCCAGCAAAGCACCCTGAGTACGTACGGGAAAACGATCAGCTATACCGACGTTTTGGATCCCGTCCCGAGGAGGAAGATTTTATCCCTTGGAAACTCTGTGTCCCCACTGAACACAGACAGCGAGTTTTAGAAGAGTGCCATGATCAGCCTAGCGCCGGACACCAGGGTATCCGCAAGACGTCGAACCGCGTGGCCCAACGGTACTATTGGCCTGGACTCTTTCGAGATGTGGCCAGATACGTACGCAAATGTAGACTTTGCCAAAAACACAAGGTGAGCCAACTTAAACCACCAGGACGAATGCACACTCGTCAGGTCCAGGAGCCATTCGAGGTCCTCTGCGCTGACTTCGTTGGCCCACTTCCCCGGTCTCGACATGGCAACACCGTCCTAATGGTCTATTTCGACCTATTCAGCAAATGGGTAGAGTTGGTACCACTACGCCGAGCCACGACAGCCCATCTGCAGCGTTCATTCAGGGAGCGCATTTTGGCCCGCTTTGGAGTACCGAAAACTTTTGTCTGCGACAATGGTACGCAATTCACCAGTAGGTCGTTTCGGAATTTCTGCAAGCAGACGGGAATGTCACTACAACATACGGCTCCGTACACGCCGCAACAGAACCCGACAGAACGAGCCAACAGGACCATTAAGACGATGATTTCACAGTACATAGACGGCCAGCAGAACACTTGGGATGAACTCCTACCCGAGATCAGCCTAGCAATCAACAGCAGCGCCTCAGACACCACCGGCTTTAGCCCAGCATTTCTGTTGCAAAGCAGGGAGCCTAGGCTGCCAGGCGCACTCTACGAGGAAGTGACACCCGATCTCGGCAAGGAACCTGTGACACCCGACACACGTGCGCAGCGCCTGAAAAACATTTTCAAAGTGGCCCTCGACAACATGCGCCGAGCGACCGAAGGACAGAGTCGTCAGTACGATCTGCGAAGACGTGAGTGGAGGCCAACAATCAAGTCGCTGGTATGGCTACGTACGCACCATTTGTCTAATGCAGCTGAGGGCTTCGCCGCCAAACTAGCACCCCGTTACCAAGGACCGTTCAAAGTCGTCAAATTTATCTCGCCAAACATCGTCCGTCTCCAAAGTACCGAAGGAAGACACCGACGAACGGCCAATCTCGCAGACTTGAAACCATTCTACGGAGAAGATGACATGGACACCGCCTCGAGAACACCCCCTGACGAGCCCGCAGACGAGACAACCGATGAACCAGCAGCTAACTGCACTCAGTAACACACACGCAGCAGGAACCCCACAGTAGCTATACTAACCTTAAGCCCACCCTAACCTATGTAATCTAGGATTAACCATTACCAATTTGTAAACCGCACCCCAGGGATCAGTTAGGGATTTTCAGTTCTTTATTTTTATAAGCACTTTTCTTGAAAGGTACTATGTCAGCTCGCAGCAGAGGTGACAGACCAGTACACGCCCGTATACGATACCCGAGCCCCACCAGTAGTCATCACCACCATCATCACACCACCCGACAACACAACAACGCAGCTAACCGACGACCTCGGCGTCAACGAAGAAGCCACTCCTCACCACGCACCATGGATTCCCGGAACTCCAGGAGAGACCACGAACGACCACAGCCACCGTCACGTCAGCAAAGCCGCCCACGTCGCAGAGAGCGTAGCTCAACCATAGAGCCCCCAAGTCGCCCAGCCAGTTCGCCCACCCGTGGCAATGATCCCTCGTGGGGCCTATCATGGGAAGATCTGGAGGGGATCCATTTACCCGACTGGGACCGACTAAGCCCCCTGGCAGGCGAGATTGCCCTGCACCTAAGCAATGAAGCGATTGACGATCCTCTCTATGTTGGACCCAATGGACCCCAAGAGCCCTTTCTGGCTAATTCGGACGAGGAGTCGTCCGCCACGGATGGACATTTCGCCAATTTGGTCCACCGAGCTATAAGTCCCATGGTGAGTCACCGCGACGAGAACCCAGAGACTCCCGGGCGTCCTTCAATAGGAGCTGCATCCCACCAAGGAGAGAGAGTGATAGAAATAAGCGACGACGAGGACACCGCAACGCTCCCCCGCAGCCCTGGGCCCCTCTCGATCCCAGATGATCCACCACCAGCCTATGGTTCTTGGGAGGCACAGGAGACCCCACCTCCCGCCTATGAGGAAACGTGCGGTTGCGTGTCGCAATCAGCCAGGACCGCACCAAAAAGACCAACGTCATCAACGGCCCATTACTCCGATATTAGCTCCGACGAAGAACAGCCTTCCACGTCAACTGCTGCTCGGGCCAGGCTAACAGCGCAGGATCGCACAGGCCGAGACGATGCTGGATCCACTACGGCCATCGTGCCAGCCTTCCAACTTTTGGGCCTACGAGTAGATCCCCCCCCGAGCGGAAACGAGCTGCATGACCCCGGACCAATCATGGTACCTGACACGGCTATCATGGCAATCGTGCGGGAAGTCCAGGAGGAGCCTCCAGAGAATGCAGCATGGGTAGTAGCCCCGGAGAGCTGGAAAGTAGCCACGCCCGAGAGGAAGTTACCAGCGGAGGTGGTGGCCCGTATCCAAGCCAGGGTCGACCGCAACGCACGCAGGAACGTACGGTTCCTGGAGGCCGGCGGCGGCGCCAACTTCCGCGTACGCATCAACACCCGAAACCAGGTGTCTTGTGGCTTCCGCCCCGCGAAGTAAAGGGGGGGTGTGACACAGCATACTCCGTCACAATTTTGAATTACCGTTTTTGTTCACTTTTTAGTCTTAGTTCTTTTCCTTAGGTTTAGTTTTGTCTTTTTCCTTAGTTTTAGTTTTCATTCTTCAGTTTTCCTAGCACGTAAGCCTATACATATTCCTCTAGCTGTAAGTGTATTAAAGTCCTCATGGAGAGGCAATGAAAACCAACCACTGTGTTTAAAACGATAGTCCACCACTAACCAGCCAGTTTTCAAATTAACCGCCAAGCCACAGACACACACCAACGAGAACCGCCACGCCACGCACACACCGACAAAGCCCGCCACGCCACCCATACATCAGCGAAGCCCGCATACGCACTCACACACACAGGCATCGCCGGGCGACAGCGAGCAGAGGCAGAGGCCGACGCCGGCGCTTGGCAAACTTACGCATACGCACTCACACACACAGGCACAGCGAGCAGCCGCGACAATGCAACAGAGAGGGAGAGAGAGAGATGATCGCAAGCAAATGGGAAGCCGGCAGACACACATACACCTAGCCAGAAATCTGCAGCCGAGATCGGTGACAAGTTTGGCACGCGCCCAAAATTTTGGCAAGCGGCAGTGCAGTTTTTCCCGTGGAAGTCGAGAGACGTACCCTGTTCCCGCGCGCGTGCAAAACGAAAAGCCACCTCGTACAGCCGGCCCAAGGAGTACCAGTAACCAAGCCAGAACCGCGTCCGAAACCAAGGAACAATCCTCACCAGTGCACGAGCCAGAGAAAGAGATTTGTGAAAACGCCAAGCGAGAACCAAATTAAAAGACAACGACTAACAAGTGTGTGTGTGGACACCGATTTCCCCAAAACACGTGGAGTGCAGGGTAAGCTGGCCAGTGGCTATTTTGTATAGGGTGAGCCTGCAGGGTGCGGTATAGGCCATTTGTACCAGTCAATTTTTCTTCATAATAAACTTTATAACGTTTTGAAATATTTGAGCCAATCTCTACTAACCGGGCAAGTTATTAACCAACATATTTCCCACTAATCATTGCACGCCACCCCTGCTATCGGTGTCCAACCTCAGAGTTGGCCGTGTAATGATAAGTGACCAAATCTCCTCTCGACTCACGCATTCGCCATAGGTGGTAACCTCGTATGCTGGCGACCAGGAACAGGGATCAGTAACGCTTTCACCCCTTCCCCCTCTCTTTCTAACCTTCGATCTCGTGCGTCTGCTCCAGGTGTTTAACCTCAGGCGTGGGCGATCATAGACGAGCCACGTGTCACGGCCACCATTCTCTATTGTAGGAGGGGAAACCTCGGATATAATAGGCGACCATTTCTACTCTAGGTGTTAACCTCGGATTGGGCTGGACACTATTTTCTGCCATAGGTGATAAACCTCCGATACAGTGTACCCCCAAATCTGCTCTAGGTGGTAACCTCGGACTTGGTCTGCTATTGTTTCTGCTTTAGGTGAACCTCAGTTAAAACTTACGCCTATCCTGCTCTAGGTGATAACCTCGGATATAGTCGGCGCCCATTTCTGCTAGGTGTTAACCTCGGATATAGTTAGACACTGTTTTTCTGCAAAGGTGACAAACCTCGGATACAGTGCTCTTCTATTTCTGCTCTAGGTGTTAACCTCAGACATGGACTACTTCTATTTCTGCTATAGGTGTTAACCTCAGGTGTGGTCGTGACTATTTCTGCTCTAGGTGATGAACCTCAGATATAGTTCCCCCTTTCCGCCATAGGTGATAACCTCGGATATCTTTCGACACTAGTTCTGCCACAGGTGATAAACCTCCGATACAGTGTCCTCCTTTCCGCCATAGGTGATAACCTCGGATATATTTCGTAACTATTTCTGCTCTAGGTGATAAACCTCAGATATAGTTCGCTGTTAATTCCCTACTAGGTGATAACCTCGGATATCTTTCGACGCTAGTTCTGCCACAGGTGATAAACCTCAGATACAGTGTCCTTCTTTCCGCCATAGGTGATAACCTCGGATATATTTTGTTCCTCGTCCTGTCCCCGGGTGAAAAGAACCCCATATCTAGTTTGCCAACAGTGACACGTGCTCTCCACCCCGTATTTTTACTACGTCGACTACTCGTACCCGCCCATTGGACCAACCTCGGATACGACTGGTCATATATCCCGATCCCGGGTGTTCTACTTCCCTGTAACCAGAGTTTCTTTTCTACGTACAGATTATCGACGCGACTCAAACTCCCACCTAAACTGAGCGCGACAACCCTTTAACACCCGTTAGTCCCAGCACTTATAAATTTTACTGTAAGTGGCCTTGGCCAGACTGAGTTATACCTCAGCCTAAGACACTACCTTACAAAGCCATAATGGACATATTCTCCACCTCCTAACGATACAGTTTGAGCATCAGTCGGCATGCGCTTAAGCGTTCTGATGTCTTTTGGAAGGCCGTCAAACTTGTGACATAACAGTGCTAACAATTTTTAGCATGAACATTGGATACATTGCACTCTACAAACCACTCAGCTAAAGCTTCATTAAACACAAAATTAGAGTCAGTCGACGGATCGTCACTTTCACTTGACGAATAACTTTCATCTTGTGCCAAGAAGCAATCAAAATTATTTTCGGCTTCCGACCTAATCTCTTGTTCTGGACATTAACCCCAGTTCTCCACGGAATATGATGCCCTGCTATTCCAAAATGTTGGAAAACTTCGCGCACAACACTTCTTGATTTTCTTTGCTGCCGACATTAAACAAATTAACTTTAACAAACGCACGCAGTATTACATTTTATTTGACAGAAATTTTTTTGCTTCTTTCCTCTGCATCAACCACAACTGGAATGACTTTTATTTGCTCGCCTTCGCTCAAGGTTAACTGTAAGTTTTTTTGTATTCGCTTTAAAGAAGCTGTAATTTTTTTTCTTTTCCTTGCACACAAGAACGTTAGCTGCAGCTGCCTAGCATTCCGAGAGAGCGAGAAAGAGTAAGAGAGCGATCACAAAATTTCTCTCGGTCGCCGAAACGACATTTGAAAATTGAAGGCTGCCATGCGACGACGCATGCAAAAGAAAGCTTACTTTAAGCTTCTTTTGCATAACGTTTGCTCAATTGCTGGCTGGGCAGCTTCCTCTTCGGTTTTGCCAGGAATTATGATGTCATCAACATAAGCGATTGCTATACCAGACCTGGTCAAATCTCGAAATATGGCGTTAATGTGTCTTTGAAACACACCTGGGGAGTTTGTTAATCCAAATGGTACTTTTCTGAACTGGTACTGACCGTTGTGCGTAACAAAAGCTGTGAATTTACGACTTTCTTTCTCAACATCAACATGGAAAAATCCATTTTTCAGATCAATCGTACTGAAAACTTTTGCATCTTGAAGTCTATCGAGTTGATCTTCGATCAGAGGCAAGGGAAAATGGTCACGTAAAATTTTCTTGTTTACCTGCCTGTAGTCCATACATAGTCTTTGTGTACCTTCGCGCTTTTTGAACAATACGACTTGGCTACTGTACTCCGACTCAGAAGGTTCGATTATTCCATCTTTTAACCATGGATCGACTTGGTCATCTATCGCGCACCGTTCAGAGAATGCGAATCTACGCGGTCGCGAGCAAACAGGAGTGTCATCTTTCATCACAATTCGCATCTCAACGTTTGTCGATTTCACTTTTTCTGGTTTATAGTTTTTTATAAGTTCATACACTTGATCTTTGGAACTTTTGCTTGCACTTTCGTCAATGTTTATATTCATTTCTCCGGTATTTTCCACGTTTATGTTCATTAACGATGCTAGTTCATCTTCACTTTCGAAATTGTCAAATTTCTGTATTGTTATGCCATCGCGATTAATTTTTATTTCAGCTTGCTTAGAAAAATCTACACCGAGTACCACTTCAACATCTAAAATCGGACGATACAACCAAAAAATTTGTCTCAAACAGTTGTCCATCTACTTTCAATGTTCCTTTAAACGATCCGAAGGGCTTCACTTTATTCTGATTACCGAATCCGATGAGCAATATATTGACTTTGCTTAAACTTGGGTTTTTGACACACTTGTACGTTGTTTCACTGATAATGTTGTACTTACTACCAGTATATAAACCAGTAATAAAATTTCGTTTATTAAGGTATACTTCTTTACACATTGGCTTAAGATCATCTGATACTTTTCTCGTGTTACTTGATTTTTGTTCGAGTTCAGAACTTTTCACTGAGCAGTCTTTAGCTATGTGCCCAAAATTATTACATTTGAAGCACTTCTTCCCTTTGCTTATATTTTCACACTTTTCAGACTAATGACCCTTCAATCCACAGTTAAAACATTTCACATCTTTATATTCGCAACTTTTTTTGGATTGATCTTTATTATTTTGTCCACCTTTAAATTGAACATTTTTAACATTTTCAGATTTTTCACGCATTTTGTTATGTGCTGAAAATAAAGAACAATTAATAAGCTAGGCATGTTTTGAATGATGTTGTTGTTTGGAGATGGGATCGCGCCGATACACAAAGACTGGTTCGATAAACAAAGAGCGAGCCAGGGCTGCGGGTTAGAGGTTTCGGAGTTAAACTGGTTCCGGAGTTTGGTAGTTTAAAGTCGCGTTTTAAACTGTTCCCAATTTGTGGGTGAATGGTGGCCTAGGAAGAAGAAAAGAAAGGTCATAAATTGAAAGTCATTGCCGGTGGACTGCGAAGATTTTTGAAGTTGCGGATTTACTCGGTAAGGCCCAAGAAATTGAGGAATATAAAATAAGGAAGATAATAAGTTAATTTCAATGGTAGGCCTTTTTTTGTGACGAAATCATCCCCGAGGACTGAAGCGGCTTAATAAGGACAGGAGTGGCCACCAGAGGACCCAATTTTCGCCCGGAGCAAATTGGCCACCCACCTCTGGATGGCCCCAGGTTTTTATACCACCAGCTAAAAAAAGAAATAAGCAACTAGAAGACATTAGTTTTAAGTAGTCATTAATTTATTCATTTATGTGTTAATTTTTTATCTAGTTTTTTTTTTATATACTTACGTTAATTGTCGTGTATTCGTCCAAGAGGTACCCTGGTTAGGGAGAAAAAAAAAGCATGTTAAAAATTAGTAAGGATTTGTTTGAAAATATATGTATATGAGAAAGTGAAAATATAATGAAGGCGTAAATTGGTCTAAGGGGGTGAGATGTCAGCCTAAAGTTAGTCTTTGTGAAGTTAGGGGGTTGTCCGAAATGATAGGAGTCAACCAATGGTTAGGGCGGGTATGTTCCGGCAAATAGTCCACCTGTTTTGCCATGTTTTTATACACTTGAAAAGTGTATTATAATTTTGCCCAGAAGTTTGCAACGCATAGAAGGAATCATCTCCGACCACATAAAGTATATATATTCTTGATCAGCGTGACGAGCTGAGTCGATTAAGCTTTGTCCGTCCGTCTGTCCGTCTGTCTGTTTCTACGCGAACTAGTCCCTCAGTTTTGAAGCTAGCGAGCTGAGAGTCTTTTTTTGTCTGCACGCTGCTAATATGTCGGAACCGACCGGATCGGATGGCTACTTCTTGTAGCTGCCATACAAATGATCGGTCGAAAAATGGATTTTAATGAGAAAAACTGGTTTTTTCTCAATATTACCGCTCTCAATCACGGTCTTGGGTAATATTAAATGTTTTTAAGCTGATCTGCGAAGTTTGGTCGAAGTCGCTAACCGTAGAGACAAGCGGTTTCAAGTGTATAAAAACTTCGGCACGGACGAAGTTAGCCTTGCCTTTCTCGTCCGCCGACCAGTCCAGCTATCGAGGTCGTACTCATCCCTGAGTCAGCCGTAAGCTAGCCGGCGACCGATAGTTGGACCCGGGAAAGAAGGTCGGATTATAACAATTTTTTCGTAACATTTTAACTTTTCCTTGAAATCTTTGAGGTTCTTTGCATTGTATAAAATGGCTTTATTTAAACTGAGGTCGTTAATCCCAAACAATGACATATTGGATTAACGCACTGTTCGCTATGTTACCACGCGATGCTATTTCCTTCATTTTCAAAAGGTATTCTTTAACACTTTCATCTTGCTTCATTTTTCTTTCCGACATTAGTTTATGTAGTTGAGCACTATTTACATCTGTTTTAAACTCACTTATAAGCGACTTTTTTAACATTTTCCAGCTTTAAATTCCCCTTTCACTCATAATGTACATTTTGGCCAAACCTTTTAATGCTCTTTTGGCAAAAATAAATTTCTGCAAATCGTCCCAAACCATCATGACAGCCATATCTTCAAAGTATTTTATCCATACCTCTATAGGAAAGGAATCATCTCCACTATACGGACGCAACGAATCTTCAACATCGCGAAAACTTAAAGCGAACCTCGGAGTGGCCACGCTTACGTTTTGCGTCAACGGTGTATCATCTTTTTTGGCCACAGTGTAGAATGCGCAAGCGTTTGATTTTTCTCACCTGTGTCATTCTCTATGGCAGCTGTTTTAAAACCGCTCACTCTCTTCGTTTTCCTTCATATTATCGTTGGGTTCTTTATTCTTTTCACGCACATTAACATTGTCTTCTTCTTCACTTTCTAGTTCATATTCCATTAAAGCATCTACTAACAAATTTGCAGCTTGCAAATTGCGAAATATGTAGGAGGTTAGGTCACTTTTATCATGTTGTAATCCCAAAATTTTGCAAATTACAGCAAGATCGTTCTTAAAGAGATTTTCTGCTACATACGAAATTTTTTTCCAATATGGTTCCTCCTCTACGTCAAAGGTAAAACCTTCAAACACACGTAATCGTTTGCGATTGCCTCGATCGTCTTCGTTTTCAAATACAAATTTGTGCAAAAGTGCAATGTTTTGTCTCTTCTCTTTTTTCAACCCTTCTTGCAGGTGTTCAAAATCGTTGAGTTTCGGCATCTTGGCGTCGTCTTTTTTTTATGCACACACACACACACACACACGCTCTCTTAATGCGCAGTTTCGTCGTTGGTATGTGTGTATGTGTCCGCTTTTGTTCTTTGGCGTCTTAAATTTTTTGCAGGCGTCTCTGCAAATTTCTTTGATTTTTCACTTCTAAAATTTCACTTTAATTGAATCCTTTCGTTGACTTTTCACTTCACTAGGCTTTCCTTAGGTTGAGCCCCCATATTTGTGGGACTTGGGTTGTAAGATAACTTAATAAATCCCTATAATCAAGTTAAATGTATTTATTTGTAGTTTTCATATAGTTTTAATTATAATGATAGGATATTTTAATGAACTGAATGTCACAGATTAATATAAACTTTAGTTGTGATGTTCTTCCACTGGGGTTGTTTTGGGCCGTCTTCCTTTGCTGCAGTTAAAACATATTTGAACTCAGCTGTCCTCCAACGCGTTTCGGCGAGCGTTTGCTGCCTTCTTCAGGGAGTCTGTTTTATTTGCGAAAAAATACATACAAACATAAATCCACATTTTCACTACATATATAAATAAATCTATTTTAAATGTAAATACCTAATAGTTTGTCGTCATATTTGTTTTTTTGTATTGCACATGATTATTGTTGTTTGTTGTCAGTATATCCATGTTTTATATTTCTGTTCACTATTTGTTTGATTTAATATATTTTTTATTGGCGTCGCTTCTTCTCTGTCTCAGTGCTGCTGCATATATAAAGTTTGTTTGCTCCACGTCCTCTCTGTTGTTTACGGTTTGATCTGCTCTCTCCTGGATCCGCAAGCTTTCCAGTGCCATTCTGGTCTTCCATCTCGTTTCCACATCCAGTATTCTTACATTTTCGAAGTCAGCTGTGTGACCTGCTGTGGTAATGTGTTGAGCTAAGGCTGTTGTCATTTTTCCCCTTTGAACATCTCTTCTATGTTCTCCTATTCGCGTGCCCAGAGAGCGTTTTGTTGTGCCTATGTAGATTCCGTTGCATTTTTCCCCGTCTTTGCCCTCACATTTTATTTCGTACACAACTCCGCTCTTGTCTTCTCTTTTAATTCGGTCCTTGGTATTTGTAAACAGTCGTCTTGTGTTGTTGTGGGCTTTGTAAGCGAAGATCAGCTGTTGTGTCTTTTGTTGTGGCAATATTTCTGCTAATGATTTAGCATTTGTTAGGTTTTGAATGTATGGCACGCTTATATATTTCTTTGGTCTTTCTTGGTTCTCCTTGGTGTTTTTATTATTAAATAAGTTGTCTGTTGTTTCCTTAATTAGTCTGTTTATGAGGTGTTCGGGGTAACTGTTTTTCAGCAGAATTTTCTTTATTTTGATATAGTTGTCCGGTCTAAATTGTTCTTCGCTTATTGAGTACACTGTTCTGATAAGGTTCTTAGCGGTATTGATCTTCTGCTTGGGCGGGTGGTTCGAATTGTAGTTTATTAGCCTACCTGATGCCATTGGTTTAGTGTACCAGTTGAATATGAGTTTTTCATTTTTCCTTGCAATCTCAGTGTCTAGATAGGCTATTTTGTTCTTCTCCTCTATTTCTACTGTAAATTGTATACGTCTGTGTTGTTTGTTGAGTACTTCTAAAATTTTCTCGGTATCCTTCGACTTAACAATGCACAATATGTCATCTACATACTTTGAAAGGTGTTTTATATGTATGTTCATTGAGTTCAGTTTCACAATTGTATCGTCCAGTATTTTGTCCAGGATGATATTTGCTATTGTTGGGGACAGTGGATTCCCCATTGGCATTCCAAATATTTGGTTATAAACTGTGTCATTATACGTGAAATAGTTATTATCTATCAAGCAGAATTCTAGCAATTCCTTAAATCGTCGCTTGGGAATATCTGTGTGTGGTGCTACTTCAGTCCATCTCTCCATAATGTTGCTTATCGCTAGTGATATCGGAATGTTGGTGAACAATGATACTACATCGAATGAGACTAGTATTTCGTCCTTTTCAATGTGCAGGTCTTGAAGTCTGTGCTTTAATTGGATTGAATTTTGTATATTGTAGTTGTTGGATGTTAAGTTTTTTAAGATGTGTCCTATGTGTTTTGCTACTTTATAGCAGGGTACAGTGGTTGATGCAGCTATGGGTCTAAGTGGTACGTCTTTTTTATGGATTTTGGGAAGTCCATAAATTCGCGGAGCATTACCGCTTGAACAGTATAGGTTTTGTTTCTGTTTGTTGTCAATGTAGTTATTTTTGGCTAAATCGTTGATCATTACGTTATTTTTCCTAATAAGCTTTGTTGTGGGATCCTTTCTCATTGTTTTGTATGTGGTCCGATCTAGAAGCATTTTATCCATTTTTCCGCTGTACTCTTTTTTATACATGGCTACTGTTTTATTTCCCTTGTCCGCTTGTGTAATTATAATTTCGTCTTGATGTGTTTTTAGAAATTTCTCCGTGTCTGATGCAATTTTTAAAATTAGTTCGTCTTTCTCATTTGTCCTGTTGTTGTTTTTAAATTTAATTAGTCTCTCAGTTAGGTTTCTTCTGGCGATCTCCTTAGCTTTGTCTTCTTCCACGGTTTGTATTCCTTGTTCCAGGTCGGCGATTACATGAATCGGTGATATATTCGTCTTTGTCACAGGAAGAGCAAATTTCGGTCCTAAGGATAATAGCCATTGGGTGTGTTCTGGAAATTCGATGTCTGTTTGGTTGACAAACCAGTCTTTGTTTAACGTTAGTCCATAATCCCTGGTTTTGGTCTTTAGTGCTTTAGTTATTTTGTTGCTCGTTGTTCTTTCAGTTGTGTTGCGGATTGCATGGTAGGCATTTTTCTGTTTATTTTCGAGGTCTGTGAGTTCTGTTTCATTGATCGTGGTTTTTAATTTGTGGTAAGTGTGTGTCAGGTCTGCCTTCGTAATGTGTATTTGTTTATGTGTTTCCTTGATTTCAATGTTGAGTACTTTAAGTAAGAAATTTGTAACTAGTTTTTGCAGTTCTTTTTGTGTGTCGTGTAGTGTAATGTTATGTCGTAGGGCGGTTGTTTTCCCCTGTAAATGTTTTGGAACTATTCTTAAGTCAACACTTAGTTGTGATTGTTTCTCTTTCGTCTTAAACTTTAGTGTTGGTCTTAACTTTACGTCTTTCGTCTTAATGAGCAGCGTCAGAACCGTACAGCTTTGATTCTCGGCACAAACTAAATATGCTTGACGGCTCGCTTGCCGCCTCTCTTTCACGTTCAGCTGATCTGGCAAGACTTGACAGATCAGGGATGCCAGACCCATTTCCACATGAGCTATACTTAAAATAAAATAACTAGAAATCTCTGAACCGGTGGGGGAAGATTTTTTAGCCAGTCCGGTTTACGGATTTACAACAACTGTCGATTTTTTAAGAAATAATTTTATTATCTTTAATTTTTGTTCCAGTTTATACATATCGGTGGACTAAAATTAGAGAAAATGGCATTTTAGTAGACCTACCTTTTTTCAAAATACTAAAATTTCGCGATATCTCAAGAACCGTTCTACTTTTGACATATCTGAGAGCAGATTTGAATTCAGCGTGCAATTTTACATTAGAATCAATTGCTAAAAGTACAAAAAAACTTTTCAAATTTTGTGACATAGTGATGGGCATGCTTGCAACACGTGAGCAAACTACATCCCACATACATTTGCACAACTTCATTATCCCCTTTTACCCATTTTCAGTGGGTACAGGGTATAATTAAACAAAAAAGAACATACGACGTAAAAACAAATAAATTACAGGTTAAAGTAGGGCAGACAGTACTTCAATAAAATGAAACAGGTCACAAATTAGATTACAGATATTTGGGAAAGGACGTTATAACAGAAATAGGAATAAATAACAACATTACTACAAAAGACAAAAATAAAAAAACCAAAAAAGTTAACTTAGACCGAACAAAACTAGTAGAATAAACAAGTTTTGTAAAATTATATTTAACTTTAAATTTAAGATTCCTTCCTTTACAATAAAGGGCCACAGAGCGTAGCTCTACGAATGCGTAAATCTCAGTTAACTACGAGATGTACAATTCTGTCCTTTAAAAAATCCATAGAATTATTATTTTTTTCGGTAAAAGGAGATGTATTGATTATTACTCTGTTCGACAGCATTTTTCCCCAAAGCGCCAAACCAACATTTTCTAAAGTGAATTGGCCCGCTGATCACGAAAATCGACATTTAACAAGTGAGAAAGTCGGTCAAGCCCGACCATAACATACTCTGTCGTGAGAGTCAAATATTTACCAAATTTGAAAACATTCTATAAATTTGTTTCTTCTGTAGAGCCCAGAAATCGCCCACATCCCACCCACATCCCTTCCACTTCCCATCCAGTTCCCGCGCACTAACCCACCCACATCCCACCCAAATCCCACCCCCTTTCCACCCAATTCCTGCCCAATTACCCCCCACATCCCGCCCACTATTTCCCCACTTCCCAGTAGGCATCCCGACGGTATTTCCGAAAACGGAAGATGCAATCACTAATTATTTAATTATTTATTTAGTATTTCATCTCTACAAACCGAGTTTCAAGTCAATAGGGAGAAAAATAGTTTTTTGCTTGCAAAGTTTTCCAGGAATTTTCCGACCGTTGGGCAAATTTTCCAAAATCGGAAAATCACATTTCAATTTATTTCACCTACTTTCCTTTCAAACCGAGTTTCAAGCCAATCGGATGAAAAATAGTTTTTTGCATGCTGAATTTTCCCACCATTTTCCCCGTGGGCGGATTTTTCGACATTGAAAAATCACTTTTCTAATTATTTCGTATTCTATCCTCACAAACCGCGTTTCAAGCCAATAGGATGAACAACAGTTGTTTTCATGCAGAATTTTCCGGAAATTTTCCGACCGTCAGGGCAAATTTTTCAACTTCGGAAAATCACATTTCAATTTATTTCACCTAATTTCCTTTCAAACCGAGTTTCAAGCCAATCGAATGAAAAACAGTTTTTTTCACGCAGAATTTTCCGGCTATTTTCCTCGTGGGCGGATTTTCCAAAATCGGGAAAACACGTGTCAAATTATTTCGCGTACTATGCTTACAAACCAAGTTTCAAGTCAATCGGATGAAAAATAACATTTTTCCCATACAAACTTTTCCGACGCTTTTCCGGGTGGAATTTTCCAAAACCACGTCTTAGTACGCACTTTCACCACTAACAGAAACTCCTGTCCAAATCACAGCCCTCTATCTCTTACCGTTTAGGCTGTGCGATGAACTCCGCCCCTTATTCTCCTGTTCTTTTTTAATAAATCTTTAGTGATTGGGACTTATAGCTCCATATCTCGCAAACTATTTGGAGTTTCGCTTTGATGTCTGAAAAGAAGTTGTTGCTCTTGACTTGATTTACAAAACATTTCTAAGTAACAAGTCAAATTATTCACGTCTTTAAACTCAAACTTGCAAAAAATGTCTTATAATCAAAATATTTTCCCCACATTTTGTACTGTTTTTCAACTTTTTCTTGAAAACTATAACGAATTTGACTAAGCAGTGAAAAACGAAAAAGTAGCTTAGACTAAAATAAACAATCGGTTGGAACATATCAACTTCATTCGATTGGTCCTTCATATAGATAAGGGCCCTAAAGTATGTGTGATTTCAACCAAAACTCGAAAAAATACAGTTTGTGGTAGAAATTGGCTGACACAATAAAAAATTTCGATTGTTTTTTATTAAATTAATAAAATAGTGAAAAAGTAACCTTAACTAACCTATGTAACTAAAAAAATTGCATTTTAAATACATTTTAACTATAACATTTGTTTATATTTTTTTTGTCATTTTTATGACAGTTTTTCATGCTTTTGGGATGTTAACTATATGAAAGAATAATTAAATGAAGTTTGTTCGTGCTAATGGTTTGTTTAATTTGGTCTAAGCAACAACTTCTTAATGATGTATTACTTGTCCAAATATGAAACAAGTTTCAAGATAAAGTTGAATAACTGTAAAAATGTGGTGAAAAGTTGGCTTATTGTACGTCTTCTGTAATTTTGAGTATGAAGATGTGGTTTATTTGATTTGCTACTAAGAAATGGTTTGTGGGCCAAGCCAAGAGCAACAACTTTGTAAAATAAATTTTACACAATTTTTTCCGTTGTGAAAATCGCACTTAATATCTAACTTTTTTTAAAAAGTGATCAAATTAATGCAAAGTTGCAGATACAAGCCTTTATAACGCCGAAGTCCAGCTCCGGATTAAGAAATGGTGTATCAACGAGTGACAGGGCGTTCAATTACCTTCCAAGTAAGCATTACCTGTTCATAATGAAAGAACCGGTACCAAAGAGATACGCATTTTTCTATAGGTACTTTTTTTACAAATCAAAAAACTAGCTTTTTCGCGATTTCTCGAAAACGGCCACATATAAAAATTTGCGGTTTGGATTTTTGGACTCAGCGGAAGGACTTACACAAGGAATTGCTACCAAATGTTCGGGATCGCGAAATTTGTATTATTTTGTAAACTAGTGTAATGTAAATAAAAAAAAATACGCACAATCGTTGTGCTCGTGCAGTTGTTGCAAGGAATATATTCTTCTGTAGAAATAAAGGGGAAAAAATGTTAAAATATATAAATAGAAAATTAAACGATTTTTGATATACTTACGCAGAGGAGTAGGAGCAAAACGTTTAATTTTCGGGCTCGACATTTTTTTCCTTTTGATATGAACATTTTGTTGTTAAAAAATCCCTAAACTTACGGAATTACTTGGGTCGCCAAAGAAGCGACTAATATACTTGAATTTCCGAACAATTATGAGGGCAGTTTCAGAATTATCTGAAAAGGACTCAATGCGGATAGGGATATTTTTCTTAATGTAACAGTAATTGTAAGGGCAATCTGAAGACAAAACTAGTTCTCTAAACATACATGCATGTGAGGAACGAGAAATCGGATCCCCGACCTGTTGAACTGTTTCCCTAACATGCAACAGACTATGATCATTATATAAAAAACTGTCATCGCCGAAAATCTTTGGAAAATTGTGAACAAATATACTAATCATTTGTTGGGAAGTTCGCATCGCACTGTTGCTTTTTTTTTTTTTTTTTTCTTGTAGGGGTGGTTGAAAGCTTTAAAGCCGGTTTGGCGCTAGAGAGTAGCTACCAAAGCGTGGGACTTGAGTTACCGCACCCACTAAACAATCAACCCCCATCCCGATTCCCGGCGGAACTACCTTTAGGTATTACTTCGCCTGGGCGAATGCCCAAGGCTCACCTAGGATTCTCTCCTATGAATTTGAAATACGCAGTCTTTCTGCATAGCACAGCTTTTGAAAAATAGTTGTGGCCATACTGCAAACTGCAGACCAATTTTGTTCTGACTCTAGCATTATATCCACCAGGTTACAAACGGCTGGTGTCCTCCCAACCCGCCTGCTTAGTTCAGTTCGCTTATTAATGAAAGACGGACAATTAAAAATAACGTGTTCTGCGTCTTGGATGACCGACTGCCCGGTACATTCCGGGCAATAAGGGTCGTAAGCGTGTTTAAACCTATAGAGGTATGATTTCAAACACCCGTGTCCTGTCAAAAGTTGCGTCAGATAGTATGTAACCTGTCCGTGTCTTCTGTCTAGCCAAGGGCCTAAGTTAGGGATTAGGCTGTACGTCCACCGTCCTTTGGTAGACCTTTGCCACCTGGTTTGCCATCTTCGTAGGGTCTCCATTTGCATTTCCGCTTTATGCTCAGCCAGTTTTGTGCCATCTGTCCCTCCTTTGAAAATTTTGGCCGCCTCTTGTGGCTTCAGGTCGAACGGGCTCAGACCCGCCACCACCAGTGTTGCATCATTCGACACTGTTCTGAACGCACATATAGCTCTAAGTGCACACAGCCGGTGCGCTACGTTTGTCCCTCGTACGTATGAGTCGTATCGAGTGGCCTGTGCCCAGATAGGGGCCGCGTATAGCAATTTTGAGCTAACAATGCCCACGAGTAGTTTCCGTCTCGACTGTTTAGGGCCTCCTATATTGGCCATGACTCTGGCTAAGGCTTTCGCCGTTAGTCCTGCTTTTTTACTAGCGTACGCCAAGTGTTCCCTAAAGTTTAACCTGTGGTCGATCATAACCCCTAGGTACTTCATGTATGGCTGAGAGGTGATGGTGGCTTCGCCTAACCTTATCGTGGCCGTCTTGACAACTTTTCGACTGCTGATGAGTACCGCCTTCGCATCGCACTGTTGTGTACAAAGTAATTTGTAAGCACAGTGTAAAAACCAAAATACATAGTACTGGTCATCATCAACTTCGTCTTGCAAAGCAACAGTGCCAGTATATAATACAAATTAGCGGAACTCAGTTCGGAGCATGGCTGCGCATGAATATTAATTTATGTGAGACATCCTTTTTTTTAAGATGGGACATTTTTATTTTAACCATATAAATTTGAAGCCGAGTCAAAAAATTTCTCATGACACCTAGTTTACTAAGTGCATGCAGTCTAAGGGTATCTGGGTTACCTTACAAACACTAATTGTTTCTAAGACGCACTTTTGCGCTAAATATTCTTTAGTGTGATGGCCAGGGAATGTTCTGTTTGTGAAATCGGCGTCAGTCAATAAAATTCCCGACTCTGTGCTGTACGTTAAGGTCGAATTGATTTTTTTGGCTACCTGTGTACATTTCGCACACCCATGTCGAGACGTATGCCCAGGAGTACCACTTATAAATAATCTAGCAGGCGCACCACACACAATAGCTCGAAGTTATACAGAAAATTTGTTTGCGGTCATAACTAAGCCGCTTCTCACAACTTCTGAGCAAAAGTCGTCAAAAAACGCATTACAATATTCCGGATTACTTTTTCCTAAGAAAACAGCGACTGGAAAAATGGGCACATTTTCAACATTATTCAATCGGATTAAAATTGTCCACAGTTGAGCCCTAGAGCTATTGAATAATGGTAATCCTTCAATATTAACATCTATGCTTAAGCTGCTTGGCAATTTTATTCCTGCGTTCAATTTAAGTAGTTAATTTTTGAACTCCACATTTAAATATGAACCACCACTAAGGTTGGATATTTTCGGTTTCGACTTACAGTCAAACTTGTACATCCAAATTTTTACCTCGTAATATTTTAATTAGGTCAATGGTGCAATCGCGTCTCGGTTTATATTTTATAAACCAATTGCGCAACTTGTCAGTCAAACTAACATTATCCTCACAAGTAATGTCCGGTAAATCGAAGTCCACGTCATCTTGCATTTCATGCGGACGCTCATCGTGCAAAGCCAATTCAAGCGCAATAAGAATTCATGTAAATAATTTGTATAAACACTGGGTCTGCTGCCCTAAAATAAACACAATTAAACCAACCCTTCCACTCGCCTATTACACTTAGCTTCAATGAATAATTTTTTCTAGAATTTTCCTTGTTAGAATGTGCGGTAACCGATTTAGTACAGAAGGTATAAAAGTGCCCATCCTTTAGTCCCGTTTCAATTGCAATAACGTACTTCGGTGTTTGCGTTTTTAATTAAAGAACCCTCTTTATGAATGATCTATGGAGACTATCAACTTCCTCAATGCAGGTGTAACCCCACGCCTGTACTCCATTCGCGTGTTCCGATCTTCAAGCTGCTCGGAATAGATTCCACTTGTCGGTAAGGGATATCTCTGATCGCCCAGGAAAAGAGCTCCACATAATATTTAAGCTCCTTTTCACCTCTCCATTCCTATTTACGATATGTTTTTTAAAGGACATTCCTGGTGTTAAAGTAACACCCAAGTATTTATACAGGCAAGTCGCTTCCAATGACGTACCCCTATATAACGAGGTTTCATTTGCTGCGCGTCTTTTACTTTTTTTAAATATCGTAGTTTGAGACTTCTTCAGATTCACCTCCATTCCCCACTTTTCGCAATAACATTCAAGTTTTGCTATCATCCTTTGAAGCGTGGTGACATTATCCTAAAACATAACTGTATCATCCGCGTATAGAAGCAGATGTATAATAATCTCATCTATCCACAGGTCACCTTCGAGCTCTCCGTGTGCGTCATTCAAATATAACGCGAACAACAAAGCGGATAGAATACATCCCTAGTAGTATAGATTTGGGGTATCAGGAACTTAAATTTTTTTTATTAATAAATAAAATTAGTTTAATAAAAATATAATTCAGAGAAACTCTTAGACACTTTAGTCCCTAGAGATAACGACCCAGGTAAGGGTGAGAAAATGGGCTGCTTGATTTGGAGCGCACAAGTGTCGATAGTAACACCTAAGTATGAAAAATAAAAACACGCAAATATGAAGTGCCTGTGCAAAGGACATTTTTAATTATTGTTGAAAAAATCTTTAAGACAAATTAAATTTGATATATCTTGAAATATCAATTTCTTAAATATACCATTGAATAGGAATTGAAAAGACCTTTCGAATAAACCCCCACATCCCTTTTTTTAGTAGGAAAATTTTGTTAATTTCTTATTTTGGGTGTTCTAACTTAAGTAGTAAAGACTTGGGGGCACGGGAATTTTCGGTCTGAACACCACACTTAGCTGAGACACAAACAATTTCCCTTAATTTAACTCCGCCTCTTATGTGATCCTGTTCTTTTTTAACTACCACGATAAGTGTTAGGTCTCTCCTAAGTATTTCCTTCACCAGAGATCTATGCGCCCGTTCCTTCTGTGGTCGCGAGACCCATCGACCCACCAGCGACCCTTTTCTTACCTGTCTCCATTTTTACCACACTTAGCCGGGACGCAAACACTTTCCCTAAATTTAACTCCGCCCCTTATTCTCCTGTTCTTTTTTAACTACCACGATAAGTGTTATCTTTTTACCACGATAAGTTAGTTTTCCCTCACTTATGGGCTGTGCCAATTTCTTTACCAGAGACCTGTGAGCCTGATCGATGTAAAACTGAATTCTCTATATATTGAAATTGAACACTTTGAAACAGTAAGAGTGAGAGAGGTGGTAGTGAATATGTATAAATGAAAGAATAATGTCCCGTTATAATATTGATTTTTTTTTAGCTGACTAAAAGTAAGAGCCTATGTAAACCTAACCTAGCATAACCTAAACTGAAAGAAATTGTAATTCCACAGGAATTTTAAGTGTTTGCCTATACCGATGTATGTTCGCTCATACTTACGTATCCTTACTTACGAATCTTCTAAGGATTGGATTGGAGAAATTCTCGGTGGTAAATGGTCACCATGGATACACCTGCAGCACCTCATAGCGCCAGGTGGGACTTGACCAACTGCTTCTCATGTCAGGCTGAGGATGACGGCGATTTGGTGGGCTGCAACGGCAGCGGTTGTACAAACAAATATCACGTAGGATGCGCTAACGTTAAGGAGGCCGGAGTAGGTTGGCTTTGTAGAGTATGCGACACTGAGGCGGAAGATGCGTCAAATGGAGGCGCACATCTGACAGTGCTGCGCATCAATAGGCGAAGTTCAGTGGCGAGCGGTTTAGAACTGCAAACGGATGTAGCGACTTCGAACAACAATGCTACGGCAGGTGGCGGTCAGACCGAGGTGGGCTTAAATGGAGCATCGGCCTCTTCAGAGGATGCGCAACACCTGCAAGAAGAGATAAGGTTGTTAGAAGAAGAAGACTACATATTACAAAGGCGTCAAAAGTTGCTAAAAAGGCGTATAGAGCTTCTGGCAAAGATATCTGAAGGGCACATAGTGGCTAAAGAGCCACGTGTATGTTCACTGGTGGACAAAACGCCAAGGGCGTCTAGCACACACGCTACTCCTGGGGAGCACCAGGCTAGTAACCATCAGATACACACACATGTCCAGGATGGGACGCAAAGGGCGTGCAGCACTCACGCCGCTCCTGTGGGGGCTCAGACGTGCAATGAACAGAGACATTCGTTCTGCCCATGGGTGACTGCTACCAGTGGGGAGCAGAATAATGTAAAAAACTCTGTAAGACCTCAAGCTAAAATATCGCCTGAGCAAATAGCTGCGCGGAAAACTAATGTACGTGAACTATCGAGATTTTTCGGCAAGCCAGAGGAATGGCCTCTAATTATAGCAATGTACGAGCAGTTAACTGAATTATGCGGGATCTCAGATGCCGAGAATCTGATGCGTCTTAGGCACGCGCTGGAGGGTCCAGCAAAGAATGCAGTGAGAAGTCTTATGATGCATGCAGACTGCGTACCACGGATATTATAAACTTAAGAAATGAGATTCGGTAGACCGTAAATTATCATCGATGTGCTGCTGACACAAATAAAGGAGTTTCCCCATTTGAAAGAGAATAAAATAGAGAATTTGGTTGACTTTTTAATTGAGGTACAAAATGTGTGAGCAGCATTTAAATAATCTGGAGCTAACCCAAGAGTTGGTGGCGAAGTTGCCATGCTTACTTCAAACGTTCTGGGGCATGCATAAACTTACTGTGCCGAACTGCACAATAGCGAATTTTGGATTCTGGCTATCGAAAATGGCAGAAGGTGCAAACAGTGTCATGCTTCCCAGCACTCAAGCAAAGGCGCGGAAAAAGGGCGTAGTTAACGCACATGCCGTTAAAACGGATGGCGAAGGATGTAAGGTGTGCCAGCGGTCTTACCCCTCTGTGGAGGGATGCGAAGCATTCATGGGAATGCAGCTGTCGCAGCGCTGGAACGTGGTAAAACGCCTTAAGCCGTGCTGGAGATGTTTTTTAACCCATACGGTGCGGGATTGTCCTATTATAAGTCCGTGCGGAGAGACCGGATGCCAGATAAGGCATCATCCACTACATCATCAACCAATTGGGAGCACAGTCAGAGCCAATTGTAATGCTCATCGCCAAGATCCAGTTGCAGCACTGTTTCGCGTACTGCCAGTAACACTATATGCGAATGGCAAGGAGGTTAACGCGCATGCATTTATTGACGACGGTTCTTCCATTACCTTAATTGATAAACCTTTGCTGAAAGATTTGGGAGTGAGAGGCAAGCCACAGCCGGTCTGTAGAAAAGTTGCGTTTAGTATGGGATGCGGCTGCTAAAGCCCCATACGGAGTACGACGAAAAATTCGTTTTTTTACAGTATTTCATATAATTAGATACACCTTGGCTTTGCTTTGATGTTCATGTGCTGTTAGAAAGTGTTTCTATTTATGTGAAATACTGTAAAAAATCGAATTTTTCGTCGTACTCCGTATGGGGCTTAAGACGGATGGTGTATCCCTAAACACACATATTCGCAACTGGGTCTCCAACTCCAGGAAGGTGCTCAAAGAAAACACCTTACCGATGCTCGATTTAAACGACGCTGAAAAACGAACGGAAAAGGAGCTTGGTATTTGGTGGAATACTGAAGAAGTCCACGAAAGGAGTACCAGACAGAGAGGCACATGTTAGTTGATGCTAGCGAAAATGGATTTGCTGCTGTGTGCTATACACGGTACAGCCAAGGTACACATGTGTTCTGTTACTTGCTGGGTAGCAAGACCAAGGTAGCCCCTTTAAAGCAGATATCCATTCCGAGGCTGGAACTACAGGGAGCTACGCTGGGAGCAAGATTGGCCCACTCTATGAAGACGTCTCACTCAATCCCAATTACAAGACGAGTTTTTTGGTCAGACTCACGCATGGTGCTGTGTTGGTTGCGCTCGGATCAGAGGCGCTACAAACAGTTTGTGGCTTTTCGGGTGAGTGAAATATTAGAGCTCACAATTATAGAAGAATGGCGATGGATCCCGACTTCCAAAAATGTGGCAGACGAGGCCCCCAAGTAGCAGTGGACCCCTAATTTTAGCAATGAGAGTCGCTGGTTGAATGGTCCCGCATTTCTACGGCTGGATTCTAAGGAATGGCCAACTGAGTCTAACAGGGACCTGAATGTGGGCCATGATGAGCTACGGTCACAATTTATTGGAAGAACGTACTAGGATGAGTAGCGGCTATGATCGTCTGGTGTTGCCGAGGAACAGTCGCTTCACGCTACTAATAGTACAAGAAACTCATACGAAACTCCAGCATGCCAATCACGAGACGATGATAAACGAATTGCGGCAGAAATTTTGGATACCAAAGCTGAGATCGGTTGTCGCTAAGGTGCGTCGAACCTGTCAAAATTGTAAGAATCAGCGAGTGGTGCCCAATCCGCCACGGATGGCGGAGCTACCAAGACAGAGGCTGGCAGCATTTCAATGCCCATTCACCTTCACTGGGGTGGACTTCTTTGGGCCGCTTGTGGTTGCGGTCAGAAGGAGTTCCGAGAAGCGCTACGGAGTACTATTTACATGTTTGACTACGAGGGCCATTCATATAGAGGTAGCTTACTCATTAACCACTGATTCTTGTATTCTCGCAGTGCGCAACTTCATAGCCAGAAGAGGCAGCCCAGTGAAACTCTGGAGTGACAACAGCACTAACTGCCAAGGGGCCAACAGCGAGCTACGAAAGGCACTGGAGACGATTGACAATGACCAGCTGGCGTGCGCATTTACCGGACCTGATATGAGCTGGGAGTTCATACCTCCTGCGACGCCGCACATGGGCGGGGCGTGGGAATGCAAAGTGCGCTCGGTGAAGACAACACTTAACTCTATCCTGATCAGCAAAAGGCCGTCAGACGAGCTACTAAGGTGTGTTCTAATGGAGGTAGAGATGATAGTGAATTCACGTACATTCCAGTTACCGATGACGACGAGGAGGCGCTCACGCCCAACCACTTTCAGATGTGTGGGTTCATTCGAAAGGTCTTTTTGAGACCTATGTTATATTTAAGAAAATGATATTTCAAGTTATATTAAATTTAGTTAGTCTTAAAGATTTATTAAACTACATTTAAAAATTTCCTTTGCACAGTCACTTCCTATTCGAGTGTGTTTATTTTTTACACTTAGGTGCTACTTTTGGCACTTGTGCGCTCCAAATCAAGCAGCCTCACCCTTTCCTGGGTCGTTATCTGTAGGGACTAGGGTGTCTAAGAGTTTTAGCCGGCTCTTGGTCGAGAATAAAAACACAATGGTTTTTTGGGATCATTTTCCAATATATTTCGGAAGCGCATCGGCCTTCGTCTTTAGGGACACTACAAATCCCCGGTTATAGCAGATATTGTGGTGGAAAAACTTCTGGACAACACAATAAAAAATCGAGAGCGTAAGTTAAAGTCGGCTCTAACCGACATCGACAAACCCGTTACTCATGAAAAACATGCTTAAAAGTGTTCCGGTGTTCCTGAGGGTGAAAAGCCGAAAAGTATGCAACATTTTTTAACTCGGCTATTTACTATCCGATCTTGCTGTAAATTTCAGGGATTATAGTTATTGCTAATATAAATTTAAGTTATAAATTGGAACTCGATATCTTAAAAAATGTGGGACTTATTCAACATTTTCTATTATGGGTGGGCGTCGCCAAAATTTGAAACAAACTTGATCTGCGTGCAGACAAAAGAAGACTACATGTCAAGTTTGGTAGCTCTAGCTCATATAGTCTCTGAGATCTAGGTGTTCATACAGACAGACGGACAGACGGACGGACAGACGAACAGACGGACAAGTCTATATCGACTCGGCTGTTGATGCTGATCAAGAATATATATACTTTAAATGGTCGAAAATGATTCCTTCTGCCTGTTACACACATTTGCACGACTTGAGTATACTTTTTTTACTCTACGAGTAACGGGGATAAAAAGAGGGAAGCCAAATTCGGCTCGACCGAAGTTTTTATACCCCTGGCGCACGAAATATGCCTGCCAGTTTGGTATTTGGCAGCTATACAATATATTCATAATTGAAAAGTGTAAAGTGCTAAAAAAAAAAGGTATTCTCACTAGAACTACTTTTTCGCCCATTCGTTCCTATGGCAGCTATATGCTATAGTCATCCAATTTTGATCAAACTTGGCAGAATTGTGTGGTAGCATGTATCATTGATCAGTAACAAGTTTGGATGCGATAGCACTGAAATCATAAATGTTTTTCTTACAAAAACTTTTTTTTCTGACCCATATTTTGTACACAGAGAAAACAAAATTGGCTGCACGGCGCGTGTAGAAAAGTCAATCCTAAACGAAACGTATTTCGCCCTGGTAAATTGCTCACGCTACGTGTACAATTTAAAAAGCCACACGTGGCGTGCAGAAAAGCTACACGCGACGTGTAGAAATTTAAAATCTATATGCAAATCTAAATTAAATGCTGCGAGGGCAAAGCCAAAGACTACACGATATTTGAAATCTACACAAAAGTAATGGGTTGAAAATCCCGGTCAAAACGTGTAGAAATTCTACATTTTCGTGTAGCTTATTAATTTTTTTTTTCTCTGTGTATGGCAGCTTTTCTATATAGTAGTCCGATTTCGACAAGTTTCGGTGAAATTATGTGAAATCGCTAAAAACTTATAAATACGAGCGTTAGGAGTAATAACATTGAAAACAAAAAATTTTTCTCACTAAGACTTTTTTTCAGACCTAACTTTTGTATGGAAGCTATATGCTATAGTCTTCCGATCCGGCCGGTTCCGACAAATTTACAGCGTATTTGTACCAAAAGACTTCGTGCAAAGTTTGGTTAAGATAGCTTTAAAACTGACGGAGGAGATAGCATAGAAACAGACGGACAGACGGACATGGCTATATCAACTCAGCTCGTATATATTAAAACTGTCCGGATGTTTGTAACGCAGAGAAGGAAGCATCTCCGACCACATAAAGTATATATATTCTTGATCAGCATGACGAGCTGAGTTGATATAGCCATGTCCGTCTGTTTCTATGCTATCTCCTCCGTCAGTTTTAAAGCTATCTTAACCAAACTTTGCACGAAGTCTTTTGGTACAAATACGCTGTAAATTTGTCGGAACCGGCCGGATCGGAAGACTATAGCATGTAGCTGTCATAGGAACAATCGGTTGAAAAAGTAGTTTTAGTGAGAAAAACTTTTTTGTTTTTAGTGCTATCGCTCCCAACGCTCGTATTTATAAGTTTTTAATGATTTCACATAATTTCACCAAAACTTGTCGAAAACGGACAACTATATAGTATAGCTGCCATACAAAAGTAAGGTCTGAAAAAAAGTCTTAGTGAGAAAAATTTTGTTTTCAATTTTATCGCTCTCTACGCTCGTATTAATAAGTTTTTAATGATTTTACATAATTTCAACAAGATTTGTCGAAATCGGACCACTATATAGGATAGCTGTCATACAAATAGTCAGGCATATATCAAGCTCTAAGGGTATATAAACTTCGGTCGAGGCGAAGTTAGCTAGCTTCTATTTTTTATCTTATTTTTATTCTAGTTGGTTTCGTTTTAGGTAAGTTTTTTAGTTATTTTTAAATTGCGTTTATAAAGAAATGTCGCTCTGAGCAAGATAGCTTAAATCTAAGGTAATTCAAATTATTTGTTCTCTGAGAGGCAGAGAAATTTAACTTGGAGATAGTTTGGTTCTTTCGTTACTATAATCTTGTGTAAGAAAATTAATATTCTAAAGTCAATCCATTTTTTTAGGCTAAGGTCAAAAATCGTGCATGCTAGTGAAGTAATATGGTCAGAGACTCGACGATTTTACATATATCTAACAATTGAATTAAAAGCTACCGTTAATTTTCTCATGTCATCTACATTGGAGTGTTCGAATATTTCGATTCCATAAAATAGTGAGGGTATAAAGCATGTCTTTGCAATAAGAAGCTTAATTTGTATTGGTAGAAACATTTGTGACACTGACAGTTGCCTTAACAGTCCATACGTTGTACCGCACGCTTTAGTAACATGCCTACTCCACGTAAGAGTGTTATTAAAAAATAATGCCTAAGTTGGAAGCCTGGGTTTTTTTTATGTATAACAATACATTTGGACTTAGAAGGGTTTAATCCAAGCCCATTGTCCCTAGCCCACCTGTCAATCTTTAAAAGTTCATTGTTACAAACATTGATACAATCAAGAATTCTAACTAACGGACGACCAACATATATCTGGACATCATCAGCATACATTTGTACTTTACAATTAGACAAATTACTAGGAAGATCATTGACATATACAGAAAACAACAAAGGTCCTAAAACAGAGCCTTGAGGAATACCTCTCGAGAGGTTTTTGAAGGTAGACGTGGAAGATCCAGCGACCACTGCCTGTAACACTATGCAACAATTTTTTGAACCCGGTTTCTAAATAGTTGGTCCTTATGTAAAATTTCACGCTGAATTCAAATCTGCTCTCAGATATGTCAAAAGTAGAACGGTTTTTGAGATATCGCGAAATTTTCAATTTTAGTGTTTTGAAAAAAGATAGGTCTACTAAAATGCCATTTTCTCTGATTTTAGTCCACCGATATGTATAAACTGTAACAAAAATAAAAGATAATAAAATTATTTCTTAAAAAAACGACAGTTGTTGTAAATCCAACCATAAATGACGAAGTTATGGCACTTCAAAGTTGGATTTTTGAAAAACTTTTGATAATTTTTAATTTTTTGCTGACTTTTATTGAGTTTTTTTCAATCTTACCATTAAAATTGCTCAGGTCTCAGATATTGACAGGATTGGGTAATCTTTAGCGAGCATTTTTTGTCCTTGGTCATCAAAATCGGATGAAAAATAAACGCTATATTCACAATTAAGTAAACATACCTCTGTTTGAGAGTATTTTTTTGCTAGTTTTTTCAGTATAAAAATCACATCTTAGCAAGCCAAATAAGAATAAACGTTGAGCATTAGGAGTTTTTATTGCAGTTCAAGGTTGGATAAAAGTACTCAAATGATGTAGACCGCTTTTGTTTTTGTGCAGACTGTGTGTTTCTCGCAACAAGAACCAGCAATAGTCTCCCATCATTGCCGGATCCCACTTGCCTTGGTAGCGAAACTCCATCTGCTGCATTTGCTGATGGAAGCGTTCGCCATGCTCGTCGCTTTCGTCGCCGCGAATCGTCCTTTTAAAAATTCAAATGCCGCAAAATTTTAATTTTTATGGAGAGCTTTAACGAAGTTTTTGAAGAGACCAAGCTTAATATGCAACGGAGGGAGAATAATTTTGTCCTTTTGAACTAGGGGCGGAAATTTTACGTTATCATCTCCGACTACAAAATTGTCCCTGACATCCCAGTCTTCACCCAAGTAATGCTGGCTGCGATCTCGGCTGTCCCATCTGCACAAAAACAGCAATGCTTTGTCCATCCTTGTTGCAAGCCTGTTACCATTGCTCAACTTTCAGATCGGCACAGATTTTCCACTGGTGAACTGCAATACAAACTTCTAATGCTTGTTTATTCTTATTTGGCTTGCTAAGATGTGATTTTTATACTGAAAAAACTAGCAAAAAAAATACTCTCAAACAGAGGTATGTTCACTTAATTGTGAATATAGCGTTTATTTTTCATCCGATTTTGATGACCAAGGACAAAAAATGCTCGCTAAAGATTACCCAATCCTGTCAATATCTGAGACCTGAGCAATTTTAATGGTAAGATTGAAAAAAACTCAATAAAAGTCAGCAAAAAATTAAAAACTATCAACAATTTTTCAAAAATCCAACTTTGAAGTGCCATAACTTCGTCATTTATGGTTGGATTTAAAACAACTGTCGTTTTTTTTAAGAAATAATTTTATTATCTTTTATTTTTGTTACAGTTTATACATATCGGTGGACTAAAATCAGAGAAAATGGCATTTTAGTAGACCTATCTTTTTTCAAAACACTAAAATTGAAAATTTCGCGATATCTCAAAAACCGTTCTACTTTTGACATATCTGAGAGCAGATTTGAATTCAATTGCTAAAAGTGCGGGATACAAAAACTTTTTAAATTTTGTGACATAGTGTAATCTATCCGTTAAGTAAGACCTAAGGAGTTTGGTTGCAGTACTAGTAAAATTATAAATATTATTTAGTTTTGTACACAGAATATCATGATTCACAGTGTCAAATGCGTTGCTGTGGTCAAGTAGCGTCATTAAAACCACATTACTTTCATCCAGCTCTGTTCTGACTTCCTCAGCTATATTTACGAGGGCTGTTGTGCAAATTCTTTTTCTCCTGAATCCAGATTGCACATCACTTAACAGTGAGTTTTTATCAAGAAATTCTTGTACTTGTGCAGCCATAATACGCTCAAATGCTTTTGACAAAAATGGGAGAATAGAAATTGGCCTGTACTCGTCATTATTTTTAGGGATTGGCAAGATTTTGGCTCTTTTCCATATTTCGGGAAAAGATGAAGTGGTCAGGACAGTGTTAAAAATATGCGTTATGTGGTCAAGAAGAAAAGGAAGAAGAAGCGTTAGCATTTTCGGGTTTAGCTCGTCGAGTCCAACCGCATTCGGTTTGATCTTAAGTATACTTTTTAAGACATCACAAAAACTGACACACACAAAACTAAAACTATTATCACAGTGGGGTAAAGAATTCAGGTACAAGTTGCAAGCAGCTTCAGGTACTTGGTTTTTTATAAATTGTTCATTTAGTTTGTTCACGTCAATGTCAGTCTTGGCTTGTGGTTTATTATTGAGAATTCCTAAATTTTTAAGATCTCTCCATTTGTGTCCAGTCGATATAGAGTTCTTAAACTTATTGCTGTAGAAGTCCCGTTTAGTCTTGTATATTGTATTTGTCGTCATTTTACGAAGTCGTTTGTACTCATCCTCAAGGTCATTCGTTTTATAGCGCTTCCATCTCTTGTAAGCATAATCTCTTTTGTTGATAAGTCGTTTTATGTTGGAATTAAACCATGATGCCACCAATTGGCACATATTTTTCAAAAAGATCAGACACATTTCGATATAAAATGCTAAGTTGAGCATCAGCTGTAAGGGATTGATATAGCGGCGACCAATCAACCGTAATAACTTCAGTCTGTAAATCATGGTAATTAATATTTCTAAAATCTCTATACTCTATCCTAAGGCTACTGTAGTCAAGAATTATTGCGTAGGTCATGAAAATTAAGTCATGTTTGGAAAAAGCTGGCACGGAGTAACAAAAAACACGTCCAGTAAAGTGTTTGTGGTATTAGAAAAATGTGTAGGTGTGGTTGTATTGACGGTGCTTAAGCCCAGACATTCCATACTGTCCACAAGAAAGCTGTCACACAGGAGGTTACTGTTTAGGTCGCCAGCCATATAAAACTGAAAGTTCCGAAACAACATCAATAAAATTTGCAAGATCAATGTTACGGTTAGGCCTATAAATACTCCCGATTAGCGTCATTCTTGGATTTGTTTTATTGGCTAATTCTATAAATAAATACTCGATTGCACTATTCATTGGATGTTTTCGTACAAGTCTAGAGCTTAGTCGTCTGTTCACATAAACAGCAACTCCTCCTGCATGTCCCCACGATACACAATATATCCATCACATACAATTGACAAGTCACATAGTTCGGACACAAACCAGAGACTGACACACAAATAACATCAACCTCAAAATTCACAATAATATACCTAAACTCATCAATTTTGTTAGTCAGACGACGACTTTTGAACCTTCACCTTGGTTGGCCAGAATTCTTACTAAGCTACTTGCTATTGAGCGTTCTCTTTCATCCTGCATTAAATAAAATAATGTAAAATCCTATACGAAACGTACGCTGTACGTATATATAAACAAAGGAAACCAAAATAAAAGACAAGAAATATACGATAACATTAAACCCTACATTTAAACTTAGCCTACCGAAATAAAATGCTTTAAATAAATCCCTATTGACGAAAGCTATTGGTCTCAGACTAAAAAATTGTAACCAACCATTGACCTTGAGCCAGCGCTGTAAAAAGCACAAAAAATTTGATCAAATATGAATTTTTATTTTGGATGAGGAAAAACGGCCATTGCAACCCATACAGTAAACACAACAATTTAACAAAATGGCCTACCACAATACACACAAAATAAATATTTATTTATTTTGGTCATTCATCTAATCTGCTGTCCTCACTACAACTTCATTTTGCATTTTGCATACAATTTTGTATGGCCACAAGAGATGCCAAAAAAGTGCATTTTAAGAAAATGTAGTCGCATTACTCGTTTTCCATTCGATTCTTCGAAAGTTTCTATTCGATAGTCGACCACTTTTTGGCTAGTTGACGAAGTGGTCATCACTATTAAGGGCGCGCCAAATGGCAATTGTTTGAAATTTGCCTAAATTGAATTAAGTTGAAATTAATTTATACCAGGGACCGTAACGATTATGAGTTCTATTATAAAAATCTATTTTTAATGATTAATTTTTGATTTTTATTTTATTCCTCTAAAAATAAAGATTAAACTTGATTTTTATATAAAAAAATAATGATTATTTCCTGAGTTTTCTTTTTTTGCTCAAAAGTATTACTCAAACACCGATTTCGGCTAGCGCATAAGGAATTGTATTAAGTTTGATGGATGTACCTAGTAAGGGGACCAAATTGAATAAGATGCACACTCAAGATTTCAATAAAAGGTATATTACATTGCGGTTTTCAACAAATTAAATTTTTTTAATTACACCTTACTACAAATTTAACAAAATTATAATAACCTATGGAATGACTTAGCGTACGCTGTACAGCAGATCGCATATAGCACTCCCACATTCTTGGTTTTCATCGGGGACCCCCAAAACTGAAGAAATGGCACAAAAAACGTTTATTGCTCATTTGGCTCACTTAATTTAAAATAACTCTGGAATGGACCATCTGATTTTGTATAACTTTGCTAATTTTGATAGCGACGAGAAATTATTATATAATATTCAATGGTCTTAGAGATCTGGCATCTTCAGCATTTTATTTGGCAGTTTATAATATTCATATTCATTTATACAAGATTATTTAATTCTGCGTTGATAAAATGTTGTCTCTATGAAATTGATTTCTTTTTAACGAAGTTATTTCCGCATTTCCGAGCACAAATATTTCTTAAGTGTGTAAACAGAAAATATATTGATATAACATTAATGCTCCTAAGAGTATACTAGGCTACAGTTTAGAAAATGTAAAATAATAATCTCAGCCAGACTTGAGCAGAAAGCATCTACGTCGACTATGGGAGAGACTGATGAGGTTCAACATCACTCAGCCCTGGACGAGCTCCTCAATTCCACTGAAGTAGCATTGGAGGACGAAGAGCACGATGAAGATCCTAATGAAAAAATAAAAAAAGCTTATAGCGAAGTTGGTAAATACAACCCCAAACCTGTCGATACCAACATGAACGTAATGGAGTACTGGGAGGGCAAAAAGTTCGACTATTCAAATTTATACCATCTGGCCAAAGTGGTACATGCCGTTCCAGCAACGCAAGTAAGTGTCGAATGATCTTTTTCTGCCCTCAAATTGGTATTATCGGATTTGAGATGCAATCTCTCATCGGACTCGCTGCAAAAGCTGTTATTTGTAAAGTTGAATAATTAAACAAAATTTAATTTTTTGAAAACCGCAATGTAATATATTTTTTATTGAAATCTTGAGTGTGGATCTTATTCAATTTGGTCGCCTTAATAGGTACATCCATCAAACTTAATACAATTCCTTATGCGCTAGCCGAAATCGGTGTTTGAGTAATACTTTTGAGCAAAAAAAATAAAACTCAGGAAATAATCATTATTTTTGATTTTTATTTATATTACTCAAAAAATAATCATTAACCATTGAGCAATAAAATAAAAATCAAAAAATAAAACTCATTGCAGAAATGAATAGATTATCGAAAAATAATCATATTTTATTATCTTCCATTTTTTCATACGGGCACTCCAAGTTAATGATTTTTTTGGATGATAAATTTACTAATAATCATTATTTTCGGTCCCTGATTTATACTTTTTAATGTTTACCAATAATATCAATGATAACACAATGGATGCCAGAGGTTATAAACATCTAATGTAGTTTCAATTGACCAAAACAATGGTTCGCTTGGCCACCGAAATAATTCTAACATTTACAATGAAGAATTTGACATAGAAGAGCTTTAAACCCTTACCAACATTAGAGTTTATGTTTATAGCAGCGAAATAAATTTAAATTGAATATGTTTGTTTCATTTGTTATCTCTGTTGCCAGCCATTTTGTAAATTGTTAAAATGCAAATGCAGAAGCAACACAATGAGGACAGGAAATTGCAATTTCAGTGATGCCGACAACTTTTTTGAAAATGTGCTTCAGTGAGGAAGCCATAATAAATATAGTTATAATAGTTATAGCCGATTTCCACTTACGCGTGTTCGGTCATCGATTCCACGATTTTCGACTTGGGCGTTTGTAATTCCCAAGCCATTTACTAATTAAATATTAAAATAAAGTTATAAATTACACAAGCTTACAAAAAAAAGCCATTTTTTGCAACAGAGAACTTTGCAACCGTTCCTTATGTATTTTTGGTCGCTGAACTCAGATAAATTGTCCGTTTTCTTCCAGCACGTCAGGTTCACGAGATATTTGCATTAGAGAGGTATTCTTACATTTGTTGGTCGTGTGACCACATTAAGTGTCCAATTCGAACCAACTTTGCTTTAATGTAAGCTGCATTGAATGACGTTAAAGAAAAACCGAACACGAAGTTTTGATTTTGCTGATAAGTTACCAAATTTTGGATTTGAACATTAAAAATGTGGGTTTTTTTGAAAAAATCGATTCTTTTTGCAAGTTTAAGAAATTCTGTAAATTTTTCTGCTAATATTAAAAATCTTAGAAAAAAATAGTTGGTAGCCTTTTGTTTTTTCTTATTTCAATTTTTTCAGTTTTCCAATATCATTGCGCTTTTAGAAGCTATAGCCCAAAAACAATAAAAATTTTCGACTTTTTTTGGACATTTACCGCCAAAATTTCTTGTATCTTGAAAATAACATGGTAGTTAATTTTAAACCGAAGAATGGATATTAAAAAATTATTTAAGATCGATTTTTGAAAATTTTTAGACATTTTAAGGCTTAATATTGTTAAAAAAAATGTAAAAATATTACAAAATTTTGTAAGGTTTTTGGACAATAACTTTTAAAATCGCAATGAAATCGAAAAACTGAAAATAATTGAAATAAGAAGAAACAAAGGACTACCAAACGTTCCAAGCAGGACTCCTTCCCTGCAAGAGGACAGCCAGGAGGCCTAGATGACCCAAATCGTCGAGGCCTCTGTGGCTCCAGAATCAAGTGGTACCTGAGATACCTCAAGCATGGCCACACACCGGAGGAAGCCCTCCGGATGGCAAAGGAGCCTCGAACTGGGGCATCAGAGGGGCAATCACACACCCCTGCCCCAAAGAGAAGCAGCGCGAACATAACACCGCCTACAGCTACGCCGAAGCGTCAGTGCACAGCAGTGACGTCGAAAGACGCCATGGCTAGCACCCCTCACAGGCAGTAGCCTATGAGGAAGACGCGAACGGCGGGCCCGGCACGTCCAGGGCTGCAGCAGAGGCTGCTGCAACTGACAGTGAAGAAAGGGCAGTAACTCCCCCCTCAGTGCCCATTCCACCCCGAGCAACGTATGCAGACGTTGCGAAAAAGGTGAGGGTAGCAGTAGCGCCTGAGGAATACCCTCAGGTCAACCTCAACCATGAGGAGCTATCTGCACTTGAGGAGGCGATACTGGAGGAAGTCTTCCTGGCATGTTGGGATACGCCCATCAGCTTCGCAGGAATTAATTTCCGGCCGGGTCATCTAATCATCGACTGCAACGATGAGACGACCGCGGAGTGGCTGATGAGCAACGTGTCAAGGTTGTCAGAATGGAAGGGAGTACCCCTTCTCGGTAAAATGGGAGAGAATATCCCCTCGTCCCATTACATTACCGTCTTCCTCCCAAGGAGTGCCGCGAAAGCGGATGAATGGGTCCTCACAATGCTGAGGAACCAAAACAACATCGTGACTGACATGTGGCGGGTCATGTCATGTGAGGGCGGAGCCCTCATGGTCATTGGCATCGACGAAGTTTCGATGCAGGCCATCGTCTCGATGGGTCGCCAGCTAAACTTCAGGTACGGGAAGATCCCCGTACATGGTCTCAAGAAGACCGCGAGGCTGGCTGGACAGACCCATCAGCAAGAGACGGAGGCAGAACACCCCGCCGAAGCGGAAAGTAGCGAGTCTCCGTGTGAGGAACCCCTCACAGATAAGGAGGACGTCGCTGAGGACGAGGAGCTCGACGGGGAATCCCCCGTAGAGCACATGGAGGTGGTGGAGGATGCAGACGCACCTATGTCCTCACAAGAGCTCGCCTCAGAGCTTGCAGTCCATGAGGACGAAGAAGCCGACACCACATTGGTGTTCGGAGGCGTCGAGAGCAGCCCTGGCTCTCCGCCAGATAGCGCAGATAATTCGGCGCAATGATGACTCCCCCCTCAGTCATCAAAAGCACCAAGCTAGTCCAGGTGAACGTTCACCATGCGAAGGCGGCCTCGGCCGTCCTAGCTAGAACGTTCACCCGACAACACCTAGGACTAGCTCTAATACAGGAACCCTGGTGCAATGAGGGAATAAAGGGCCTGTATACGAGAGAATCCACGGTAGTTTGGGACCAAAGGCATGCCTTCCCCAGAGCCTGTATAATGATAAGGAAGAATTTTAAATATACTATCCTTTCAGAATTTCTCTCCAGGGACTGCGTCGCGATAGCGACCACCGAAGTAAAGCAGGGAAAGACCACGGTCATAGCCTCTGCCTACTTCGCTGGAGATAGAATGTGTCCCCCCCAAGAGGTGTCGGCCCTGGCAGAATACTGCAGGAGCAAAAGCCTGCCGCTCGTTGTCGGATGTGATGCAAACGCCCACCACGTCGCATGGGGAAGCTCCGATGTAAACGATCGAGGTGAGTGTTTACTAGAATTTCTATCCAGGCTCGACCTGGAAATATGTAATGTAGGATCTGTCCCGACATTTGTAACTCGAGTAAGGGAGGAAGTCCTTGACCTCACCTTCTCCAGCAAGTCAATTAAACCTTTTATAAAGGATTGGCAGGTCTCATTAGAGGAATCTATGTCGGACCATAGAGTTATCCAATTTAGATTGGAAACTAGCATACAGCAGAATATCCCTAGCAGGAATCCCCGTAAGACAAATTGGGGAGGCTTCCATTCCACGCTAGGAAATAATATATCTAGGATTCGGTCACCGAAGCATCCCCTAGAACTAGAAATCTTAGTCGACGAACTAAACAAAAGTATAATCGATGCTTACGAAGAGAATTGCCCTCTTAGCAAATCGAGAAAAGAAAATGATGCCCCTTGGTGGAATCCTACCTTGGAGAAACTCAGAAAGAAGACCCGAACTCTTTAATGAAGCCAAAAAGAATGGGGACTGGCACAAGTACAAGCAAGCCCTGACACTATACAATAGTGAGATTAGGAAAGCCAAAAGAAAGAATTACAGGAAATTCTGCGAGTCTATGGAAGACACGAAAGAAGGAGCAAGATTGCATAGAGTCCTGGCCAAGAAAAAGCCCGGATGGCAACATCTCGCTCAAAAAGGCTAATGATGGCTATACAGTGAGCAGCGAGGAGAGAGTACGTCTCTTGTTGGACACCCACTTCCCGGGAAACATCCCCGCGGAAGAATGTGTCGACCAAGAGCACTGCTACCAGCCTCGCAGCTCCGACTGGGCAGAAGCCAAGAAAGTTGTGTCCGCAGGCAGACTTGAGTGGGCAATTGGAACATTCCAGCCCTTCAAATCCCCCGGACCGGATACCATTTATCCAGCATTCCTGCAGGAAGGAAAGGACATACTCCTACCCATCCTCAGGAAGATCATCACCAGCAGTCTGGCAACTGGGTATATCCCAAGTGCCTGGCGCAGAGCAAGGGTAGTCTTCATCCCCAAGGCAGGGAAGAAGGATATAGTTACATTAAAGCTTAGTCTTGCTAGGATTAGCCTTAAGGAAAGGGTGCCCGGCTTCAGCACCAGGGCAGCCAGTGCTTGGATGAGACTTCTTTGCCAAATCCGTGGTTGTTTCCAATACAGGGGTAGCCGATCTTTGGAGTGGGCTTCCTTGCCTAATCCAACAGTCGAGCGTTTGGATGGTTGTGGACTCCTTTCCGCAACTATTTAACCCCAGTAAAGGAACAGTTCAATTAGCTTAGTAATTTTATTTAATACAATCCGAACTCTTGTGTGGTCTGTACAGAACTAATCGTTCCGCTGAACTTGTGTATGCGTCTTCTCTTATCTTTATGCTCTATGCTTTGTGCTTATGCTACGTGTACATGTAATTGTATGAGAGCTTACGGTATAAATAATAGTGTATGTTATTTGTATATGTAACTCCCCCACAACAAGTTTCAAGAATCTTAATTTTTGAAATACAAACAAAAGGGTAGCGATTTTCAATGCGTTCACGTGGCTACTTTTCTTAATTTAGTTTTATAATTTTAACTTTGAAATTTATATTTTCTCTTGACTTGGTCTTTGTATATTTTCTTATTTTTCTCTTCGCTTGATATTAAGTAGTTTCCTTCTTGGCTATAATCTTGAATATACTTATAATTAGGATTTGATTTCCCAACCTTATGGTATTTTACATAATTGTTTCCAAAACTAGAGTTACTTTTAGTGTTTTCCTTTAGATTTGATTGCTCCTTATTGCGTTTAATTGTTTCTGATAATTTTTGCAGCTGCTCTGAGCTTAGTAGGTTATTCAAAAAATCTATCGGCTTATATTTTGTAGTTGAATGAATTGTATTGTTGTAGTGCACAATTGCTTTAAATACTTTGTTTTGGGTAGTATCTTCGTTTTTGTTATCTGCGTTGAATAATCTAATATGTTCATTTAAAGTTAAGTGCAGTCTTTCAACGTCTGAGTTTCCAGTTTTTTTGTACGGGGTAGTAAAATGAATTTCTATATTATTATCTATAAGAAATTGCTTTATTAAGACGATATTAAATTCATTGTCCGTTATTATAAGCTTTGGTTTCCCTAAGTATTGGATTCGTTCTTTTATTGCTTTCAACAAAGAAACCCATGACCTATCTTTTAGATAATGTGCAGTAGCGTATTTTGTGAGCTTATCAATCGTTGTAAGATACATGATGTTTCGTTGGGGAAACCAAATATCTAAGTGTACTGTTTCGTTATGTTTCGCAGGGGTTTCTGTAATATTTAGTCTATATTTTATGGGACTTCGATCGTATTTAGCGAGGTTACAAATTTTACAATTGTTAATATACTTTTGAATTTCTTTTTGCAGGTTTGGGTAGTAGAATTGTTTTTTTATTTCTGAAAAAACTTCGTTTATTCCTCTATGGTTATTTTTTAGATGTTCGTCCTCAATTATTTTCAAAATTTGTTCCTTATCTGTGATGTCGTCTAATAGTAAGCAAGATCTTATTACTTTTAAGTTTCTATTGCATGCGAAATATTGTCTATAACATTCTTGAATTTTGACGTACAATTTGGTATCTTCACAATGTATTGCGATTAGACCTTTTTCAGGAAATATTTCCTGCAATAGTTTTAATATGTTTAAATCGTTTCCGTTTGTCATTACAAGGTGTCTTATTTTTCCTTTGTACAAGATTTTAAAGGTTCGTGATTCGTTTTCAGATTTTTCTATTACCATTTGTATTTTATATATATTGAGAGCATTTTCCGTCATTTTTATTAAGTTGAGACTATCAGATTGGGCGCTGTGTATAGTTTCACACTCGTCAGATTGACTTGAAAATAGTTGTATTAAATCTGTTTCAAAATCATAAATATCTTGTTCTTTTTTGTTCATTTGCACTGGTTTATCAAGTTCTGAAAATATATCAATATTATCGATAGGGATGGTTTCGTCATTATCCGTTTTCGAATTGGATGGAGTTTCGGGGTTGACTATCCTACTAAGGGCCATTTTCTCAAAAGTTGCGGTTAGGTACCGGCCGGTCAAATTTGCCGGGCGGAATAACCTGCCGGTAAGTCATTTGGTTTTCTCAACAAGACTTACCGGCAGGTTCGCCCGATATCGATAGATTGCTATCGCTGCCATAGTGTGACCAAAAACTGTCAACGAATCATCTGTGTTTGTTTTGGTTTTCTAAAATTTATTGCTGTTGCTGGTTATCATTTAGCAAAAAAAAATTATATGACATGCTGAATTTGTCAACCTGAATCGTTGAAAAAATTAGACTTCATCGAGAACATTAAATAATAAGCCCCCCCCCTGCACGCTCTTGCTTTATTAACTCGTTGCTCAGTCTAGGATTATGTCGCCATGTTGGCCATTGAAGTGATACCGATCCTGGTTCTGGCAATGCGTGTGGATAGTATTTTCGTTATGGTGCACACGTATCTGCAGTTGGATCTCAATCAGTATGCCACATCACAAGGCCGTTGGCCGAGTTGATCCTTCGATTTCGCAGACGGCGGGCAGTGGGTTTGCCTGCCTTGCGATTGGTGCCATTTCGAATTTGTCGACGCGGCGGTCAAGACATTTGCCATTGCGGCGGCTGCCATTCTGCTGGACTTTCGTGTTCCAGATCGCCGCATGTCTCTTCCTTTTTCACTACCTGCCTCCCAATTTCATTTCGTGGATGCAACAAATTCGTAAACATTTTGGTTTGCTAATTAGCAAAGTGAATAATTCAAGTGTTTGACACAGCTGTTGTCTATCGAGTGAAAGTATCGATAGTTTTATCGAGACATGCCGGCCGGTTAAAATTTGACCCCCTCGTGAGGCTGCGGTTAAAGTTGCCGGCTGGTTTTCGCCAAAGACAGCATGAGACACTCAAATTCGGCTAACCTGCCGGTAAGTTTGACTAACCGGACATTGAGAAAATGGGCCTAAGGCCGTCTGCTAAAACATTTTCTTTGCCCTTTATAAATATTACGTCGAAATCGTATTCGTTCAATTGAATCTTCCACCTTTGAAGTTTTAAGTTCGGTTCTTTTAAGTTGTTAAGCCATACTAAAGGACGGTGGTCGGTTTTAACTACGAATTTTCGGCCGTATAAATAGTAGTGAAAATATTTTATGGCCCAGAAAATAGCTAAGAGTTCCTTCTCGATAGTGCTGTAGTTCAATTCAAGACTCTTTAGGGTACGACTGGCATAGCAGATTACCTTGTTTTCCTGCATGAGCACAGCTCCTAATGCATGATTGCTGGCATCGGTAATAAGTGTAAACTGCTTGTTAAAGTCAGGATATACTACTATCGGATCGCTTTTAATTAACATTTTTAACTTTTCGAATGATTCTTTAAATTCTGTGTCTTTCGAATCAATTTTAGAATTTTTTTTCAAATATTTTATTAAGTGTCTTGCAATTTTAGAATAGTCTCTTATATAACGCCGTAGGTAGCTGGTCATCCCTAGAAAGCTTTTTATTTGCTTTTGCGTGGTTGGACTTGGCTTTAGTCCATCTGTATTTATTATATGTCCTAAAAACTCAATTTCACTCTTAACAAACTCACATTTGTCGACTTGGAGTTTTAGGTTTGCATTGGCAAGACAGCTTAAAACTTGGGTTAGATGCTCAACATGTTCTTCTATGGATTTCGAAAAAATGAGAATATCGTCCATGTAGACAAAGCAAAAACGGTCTATAAAGGCTCTAAGTATTGTGATCATAAGTTTTTGAAAGGTTGCGGGAGCATTGCGGAGACCGAATGGCATACGCAAAAACTCGTAATGCCCATTGGCAGTAGAAAATGCCGTCTTTTGAATGTCCTCCGCGCTCATTTCGATTTGATAGAAGCCTTTAGCGAGATCCAGTATAGTGAATATTTTGCAGCCACCAAGCTTGTCAAATATTTCATTAATATTGGGAATAGGGTATCGGTCTTCGACAGTTTTTCATTCATTTTCCAAACAACTTTTTTCTTCGACAGTTTGTTCATTCATTTTCCTATAGGTAATCTGGACCATTTGCCCTTGTCATCGACGGGAAACATCATAGGGTAACTGTTTCGTATAAAAATCCCAGCAGCCAAGACGGGCTGGGGTTTGAGAGGAAGGAGACCGCGGGGATGTTCTCAGACCGCAAGTTAGGTTAGGGGGGCGGGCGCACGCGCCCCACAGCAGGGCCCAGGCAAAGTTCCCGTAACCCTTTTAAGACGAGGGGGTCCCAACGACGGGGCAGAAAAATTTTAATAGAGCGGACCAAGGAGTTTCCGAGACGAGAGGAGAGGTGACAGGCCAGCCACTAAGGCAAGGGAAGGTGTTGACGTCCTCCCTCCATACAGCTCAGAAGCGGGGGCAACCCAGGCGGCGAGCGCCAAGAGACAGGTCCCGGGGCCAACGAGCGAGGCCGACGGGGAGAAGGGGAGGGAGGGATGCCACCGCGGGCATGCACACGATGGGCACCCCGGCCCTGAGGGCGGGCACGCGCGACCGCCGGGGGCAGGCACCCAGAGGTGACAGGCGGGCCAAGGACGGAATTAGAAGGGGTGGGGCGGCTTTGGGGCGCGGAAGAACGTCCTCCGTCTTAGGGCAGAGGGCCGCGGGCACCACCCGCGACACCGCAGGCGGGAGGCGAACGAAGTTAAACCAGGTCGGGGGGAAACGCCCCCCCACCGGGGGCCCGTGGTAGGGCCCGTGGGGGGCCCACGCGCGGGGGACGCGAAGCGGACGCGGAACGCAGAGGACCGGCCGGAGAGAGGCCCAGCCCCAGTAGCGAAGCCGTTGGCGCGCGAGAGTGAAAAGCGGCGCGGGCCAACAACCCCCTCTCGTGGAGGAGGCGTGCCCGGGCCGCCACACAGGCCGGAAAGCGACGCGCGACGCAGCATTAAGGGAACCCCCCGCCCACAGGAGCGGGCCGCGTTCAGGGTCACAGTTTCTATCAGAATACGCCCGACGCACAAACAGCGCCGAATTTAGGGCAACGCCGGTACCCTGTGAAGACAGTTCCGCCGCCACGACCACGGCGGGGCGGCAAGCACGTGTTGGGACACCACATGAGAGCAAACACCGCAACGCCACCACACAGCCCCCGCCAAAGTCGCAGGCGACGTACAACCCACCCGGAGAGACAGGGGCCCAACAATCGCGGCCGCGCACCACATTGGAGACACGCCGGAGCGCGGAGCCATGGGCGCCGAATGTAAGGCAGCGGTACAGGGAGATGAAGGCACCCCATCGGGAGCTACTAGGGAGCACTTCAGGACCGACCTGCGGAGCTCACGCTTTGTGTTGTGTTTGTTTTTAATTCCAACCAGTCTCTCATTCGGGACGGCGGGCCGCATGATACCCTTTGTACCTCCCTTGTGGGGAGGCCCAGCAGCCAATGTAGCCGTCATTGTGGCCCTGTTTGTGTAGTTGGGCGGAGTTTCCCGTGCTTATGGCGCGCGGCCGCCGCGCTATTGCAGTCGTTGCCTCGGTAATAGGTTGGCTTCAGGATGGTGCTCACAGTAGAGTTCAGGTCGTCGCCCTGTTTGCGAGTCCCGGTTGTGGCTACCGTTCGGCCGGTGCATCGTGTCGAATTAGTGCACTGGCCAGGAGGACCGTAGCCCCCGTAGTCTCTTATAGTGCTTGCTGTTTATATAACGCCCCGTTGTTTGTCGCTTTTTGCTAGTTAGGTGGCCTCTCGGTTTCGCTCTGCAGCCACCGGGTGAAGGAGTTTTGTTTTCTAGGGGGCGGGCCCTGCGGTCGTATACGCGTGTGGCGTTTCGACGTTCATCTATCTTCTCGGTACTTGGTGTATAGGTGGCGTCGTTTATTTGAGAGAAGTTTGTTGTGTACTTTCCTTGGTCTTTAGGTTTGTATTTTTGGTGGGGCTTATTGGTCAGTTCCCTCTATATCGTGTCGAGAAGGAGTGATCTGGTAGCACCTTCCATGTTTCAATTGGTCAAAGCTTGTCAACATAGGGTTATCTAAGACTTCCTTCGTTTTTAATGATGAAGGTAGGGTCGTTCCCTATGTTCGCTATTCGTAAATCAGTCTGTATGATTAGTGTACATGACTCACCTCGCTCGTTTATGTCTGTGCGCCCCTAGTGTATGGTGCGCGTTGGCATCGCCCCCAGAATGAGGCTGTGTGTGTTGCCTGCTCCTTCCTATCTCCGTTTTGTGGTGGTGGGCTCCGGTCAGAGCCAGATAGAAGGAGGCCGTCGACGTTGAACTCCCCAGTTCCAGACTGACCGTGGTGATGTCGCCATCACTAAAAGGAATTAGTGTATTTAGGTGCTTTTTGTTAAAATGCAAGTTCGTATTTTACCCTTACCCTGTGTATAAAAGGTTATATTTTGGTGTCCTTAAGCCGTTAATGCTGTCTCCAGAAATTAACGGCTCTTGGACAACACAATATCTACTTCGCCTGGGGTTAGGCGAAGTAGAAGGTCGCGTGCTGTTTACAGGTGAAGGTTATTTGCAGAACCCACCATTGCGCAAGCCTCCCCGCATCGTGTCACGTCGGAGTCCCCGGAGTCTTGGAGTAACCCGCTCTGAATAGAGCCGCCCAATGTCCATAGTCGGACCCGAAGAAAGTATCCGCAGCGCTCCTCTGTTGAGGGTACGCTCGAATCCATCTCCTCAGGACATGTTTCCCACAGCGCTCCCTCCTGCTGAGGGGTACGCTCGCATCCATGTCCTCTCCACTTGAGCTCCTCCAGAGCATCGACAACTACGCTTGCGTCAGGTTAGCAAGCGTTTGGTCGTCTTACAGACCCATGTAAACCTGCTGGAACCCATAGTTTGGGCTCCTCACGTTAGGTACTCCACAGACTGTCAATTTGGAGGCGACCTAGTGGTAGCCTTGTAGAGCGCTCCACTCGACCACCCCAGCTGTAGGAGCCCATTCAGCATTCTCATCAGCTTTCTCTGTTCCGCTGTGAACGGGTAACCAGGCACGGGCCCCGCTATGAATCCTGCGTCGACAACTTTCGTTTGCTCAGTACCCCCGCCGGCCCCAGCTCAACGCCTCGTCCTCACATGCCACTATTCGTATTGCCCTGAAACCACCCCACGCGCGGCGCGTGAGGTGTTCAGGTTTCCAGACGTCTAATGACGCGCTGGCCGCCTCTATCCACCCTGTAAGGGATCGCGCCAAACGGATGTGCCCGTCCAGGACGCCCACATCTTATCCTTCGCCATTTCAGCGAGGAAACCGGGGCCCGTGGGCTCGTCTTGATGAAGCGTTGTTGTTCATCAAAGACCGTCCCCTCGAGGTGTTGTCGCCTCATGGGCCTTTGTGGTTGGCACCGTAAAGCCGTTTGTCGGGGCATCTCTAAAAGAAGTCTGGAATGACTTCTCTAGCCCACAATGTCCTCCTGTATTTTCGCGTAGTCCTCCGCCGTTGTTTGGTCCTTCCCGTTGGGTTGGTGCCGACGCTTAAGGTTCTAAAGGCCTTGTTACGTTCGGTGCACCCGTTGTAGGGTCGGGTCTGGTGTACCCCACTGCCCGCTGCAGACAATTTTCCCCTTTACTGCCTTTTGGGAAGAAGTCCCACCGCGGTGGCTGACTGGGTGTAGTCTCCCTAGAGGCAGAGGTGAAAATTGTCCTCAGAAGGGGCCGTGTTGAACCCCCAAGCTCTTGGGTTTAATTCCGCTTGTGTTGCCGAAAGTTTGCTGAGTTGCTGTTGCTATTCATTCATATTAAAAGAATAAAAAAAAAAAGTAAAAGAAAATAAATTTTTGTTCCGTTGTGTGGGATGGCCATTTTATCTGCCAGGCACCCACCCAGCTCCCCATCCCTTGCCTCCCCCTCCAAAGTAAAAGGGAGACAAACAATAAGAAACCGGGTCCGTATATGTGCGAGTCAGTAAAAAGGTCAATTTGCACACCACCACAAACACAGCTAAAAATAGCTAAAAAGACAGCACTCACGGGTTGACAGCACTATTACGTGTTACGATGTTGTGTACGCAACGAATGACGTAAGGCATGTTACTTACGGCAAGAGGAATGTATATATGTATGTAAATAAAATATAAATATATAAATTGCAAATGCCAGCTGTTGGTATGGCTGTTATTGTTGCTGTTGTTGGTTTGATGCTTTAGCACTCTCCTCATTCACTCCACTTCACCTATTTGTGGCAAGCTTGCACTGGGCGGACACTAGTCTGCTGGCCAACAGGTTGGTGTGCAGCAACAACAAAGACACAGGGAACAACAACTGCGGATCCAAGTGGCAAAGAATAAAAGATGACGCGCGTAGCAATCGGATGGCACTGGTATTTAGCACGATTAAAACACTTTATATTCGCGGATTACACACAAAAAAATATAAATTTATTAAATCGGAGCCGAAAAAGTAGTCGTTGGTGACATGTGACCAGAGTTCTCAAACCACAATAGTCTCCGCCGGTCCCGCCTTGGTGCGAAACTCCATCGCTGCATTTTGATGGAAGCGTTCGCCATGCTCGTCGCTTTCTCGCCTAGTTGTCCGGGAAAAACGAATGGGAGGCAGGAATTTTAAGGACATATTTACACCTTTAAAAATAAAAAGAAATTGGTATATACTAACTCGTGGCACGTTATACCATGTAGTTTTTCAATAAATCATCAACATTTTTTAGTCCTCACTTCTTGTTTCAAGACAAACCCCGTAGCCACCTCCCAGCTGATTGCGCCCTACGCCCCGCTGCGATCTCGTTTTAAAACGACGTTATTTATGGAGAGCCGGTTTTGAGGACCGCTATGCACGGGTTTGTCCTCTTGACTAGGCGTTACGATCTCTCCGACTCATTGCCCCATCCCTCTACCTTGTTGCTCGTCTCGCGTCCCATCTGCACAAACCTGCTTTCCATCCTTTTGCGCCGTTACCGCTCACTTTCAGTAGCCAGTTTTCCACTGTGAACTCAATACAACTCCTATGCTCAACGTTTATTCTTTTTGCTTCTGTGTTTTATACTGACTATAAAAATACTCTCAAATATGTTTACTATTGGATATAGCGTTTTTTTTCATCGATTTCGATGACCAGGGCCGACCAATCCTCCATCGGACCACTTTTATGGTAAGATTGAAAACAGTGAAGGCCTAATTATCATTTTCAAATCCAACTTGAGTGCCATAACTCGTCTATGTTGTTTACAACAACTTCGTTTTGGAATATTTTTATCTTTAATTTGTTCCTTTATATATCGTGGCTAAATTGGTCTTTTAATAGACCTACCTTTTTCTAAAATTGTTTCCGATATCTCAAGACCGTTCCGCGTTGTTCAGCGGGTTTTACTAGATCATGGCTAGGTGGACCCTTTGCATGTAATCGACCACATTCGCCACATTTAGGGACTATTTGCCTAATTATTCCTTGTTTTAGCATTTCTTCTATCTGCCTATTTACTTCGTTTTTATGAGCTTCAGGATACCTATAGGCTTTTGAATAAATAGGTATGTCGGTTTTGGTAGTTATCTTGTGTTTTATTTCGCTCGTGAAGGTTAAGTTGTCTCCTTCTCTATAGAAAATATCTTCAAATTTGCTGAGAACAGTGTTGAGTAGCATTTTGGATTTGGAATCGAGATGATCCATGCGAATTAAATGACTCATGTTCACTTCAGCGTTGTTTATTTGTTTTGAGTTTTGTATATACAAATCTAAGGTAACGTTGTTAAGCATAAGTTTTTTCTCAGGGTAATTTATAATTGCATTCAAATCTTTTAGTATATTTCCCCCAATTATGCCATCGAAATTATGGTGAAAATTGTATTCCAAGAATTCGCACCAATAATTGTCTGTTTGGAATTCTTTAAATGAAGGAAATCTACAAAGTGTATTTACTTTGATAATATTTCCCATGGCTTTGACCTCTACGTCGACGTTTACTCTCCATTTTGGATGGCAGACTTTTTCGTTAATGATGCTGAAATCCGCTCCGGTATCAATAATGAAAAAGAGATCTCTAACAGGAGTTTTAATTTTTATATGGGGTAAATTTCTGGTCCCTCTGATTGAAAATTTGCGTTAATTTGACCTACATCCATAGAAGTAGGATTATTAATATTATGAGAGCTATTTGAATTAGCTGACTGATGAGTATGAGTAGTATTAGTAGACATTCGGGAGTTACTAGAAACATTATCAGGGTTTTTATTATTTGAATTATTTCTGTTTCCCTCGTATTTCTTAGAATATCTCCTATTTGAACTGCTGGGATTATCGTCGATCGGTTGCTGAGCTTCATTCGAAATTTGGTCATTGTTATTCTGACTATCATTGCTGAAGTTAGTTCTGAAACTAGTTTTATTAAATTTATTTTTTCGAATTGGCCCATAAAGTGTATAACTTTGGTGCCGGGCTTCTTCAATAATTTTATATGCGTCATCTAGTGATTTTGGATCTCTGGCGAAAGTCATAGTTTTAGTAGGCTCTGGTAAATTCTCGCGAAAGACTCTAAGTGCAATCCGATTAACTTCAGTTGTAGTGTAGGTATTGTCAGAATGTGTTAGTATTCGGTTGTGCAATCTGTTAGAAACTTCGTTAATCTTGTCATAATATTGCTCTATAGTCGACTCGACCCTACACAATTTAAGCATGTCCATTAGTTTCTGTTTTCTTTTTCGCCAAAATGTTTTATCAAAATTTCTTTTAATCGATCCCAAGAATCCACTTTTGCATATCTGTGCAAAACAGGTCTTGTTAAACCAGTGCATTTGTTTTTTATATAGCTGAATAAAATATTTCTAGATTGTAAATCGAACGACTTAAATGATGGTATAATTTTATCAACTTGCTCTAGAAAATCTGGTAGCTGATTTTTATCTGAACCGTCAAAATCTTGTACAGCCTTAATACAATTTAAATAAAGGTTAAATGCCGCTAAATGTTCAGAATTCATTATGATGCTAGTCATTTTTTACAAAGGTAGACTAGTTATTTAGGTTTGTTTCTTTTTAATTTGTCCCACTGTCGGCAGCTGCCTGCCCACGCATAGAAAACAGTAAGTGATAATTACGTACGCCGAACACGATGATGATGGTCAAGCTTGAGGTCCAAGTCGACAGCGTGTAACCTTCTGCGTTTGGGTAAATCGAGCCGGTAAATGATCATTAAGCCGTTGGTGATAAGACTTGCATGCAGCGTTCATAGGCTGTAGCTTGCGTGATGATCATTAAGCCTCTGCTGGTAGACTTACATGCGGTAAATTTTTGTGCCATGTGCTTTCGAAAAATCTGGAACGCAACTTTGATTGAAAAAATGCTGGGAAATGTGTAATCCATGTATTTCATTATCCGTGGTGTTTAAGAGTAGTTTTAATCCTCGTCGCCAGTTACATTAAAGCTTAGTCTTGCTAGGATTAGCCTTAAGGAAAGGGTGCCCGGCTTCAGCACCAGGGCAGCCAGTGCTTGGATGAGACTTCTTTGCCAAATCCGTGGTTGTTTCCAATACAGGGGTAGCCGATCTTTGGAGTGGGCTTCCTTGCCTAATCCAACAGTCGAGCGTTTGGATGGTTGTGGACTCCTTTCCGCAACTATTTAACCCCAGTAAAGGAACAGTTCAATTAGCTTAGTAATTTTATTTAATACAATCCGAACTCTTGTGTGGTCTGTACAGAACTAATCGTTCCGCTGAACTTGTGTATGCGTCTTCTCTTATCTTTATGCTCTATGCTTTGTGCTTATGCTACGTGTACATATAATTGTATGAGAGCTTACGGTATAAATAATAGTGTATGTTATTTGTATATGTAACTATATAACTAACCCCAAGTCCTTCAGACCCATTAGTTTGACATCGTTTTTACTGAAAACGATTGAAAAGCTAGTGGACAATAGCATACGAAGTACGCTGTTAAAGGAGGCACCCCTCCAACCAACACAGCACGCGTACAGAGCAGGCCATTGTATCAACTCGGGAAGATGCTCGAGAAAACAATAGAAGACAAGGAAGTGGCTCTATGCGCCTTCCTAGACATTGAGGGAGCATTCGACAACACATCCCATAGTGCTGTCAAGAATGCCCTGATCAGAAGAGGAATAAACCCTACTGTAGGCAGATGGGTAGACTCACTACTACGATGCAGAGAAGCCTCTGCAGTGGCGGGTGAAGAAACCATCACAGTCACCACAACTAGAGGATGCCCTCAGGCGGGAGTTCTCTCCCCATTGTTGTGGAGCCTACTAGTGGACGAGCTCCTAGAAAAACTCGCCTCCCTGGGCATAACATGCCAAGGATACGCTGATGACATTGTCATCGTTGCGAGAGGAAAATACGAGGAAACCCTATGTGACATAGTCCAGAGGGGTCTGAATGTCACGTCTAATTGGTGCAAGGAGGTTGGGCTCAACCTAAACCCTGCGAAAACCATTATAGTACCATTCACTAGGAAATACAAGCTAAGTAGAATGAGGCCAATACGCTTATCCGGCTGCCTCATTACACCAGAAAAAGAAGTCAAATACCTCGGCGTTGTCTTCGACAACAGGCTGAGGTTTGACAAGCACTTAGAGTATACACTCAGTAAATGCACAAGAGCACTATTCACATACAGGAGCATAGCCGGAAAATCGTGGGGCATGGCACCACACATACTCCGATGGCTATACCTCATGGTTGTGAGACCAATGCTCACTTATGGAGCTGTCGTGTGGGGAGATAGAGCAAACCTCCTCACAGTAAGGACGCAGATGCAAAAACTGCAAAGGCTAGCATGTATATGCATGACTGGAGCCATGCGTACCTGTCCGACAGCGGCAATCGAGGTTTTGATGGAGATAACACCACTCCACCATACCATCGGCCTGAAGAAAAAAGCAACATTGCTTAGATTAACAACAGAAGGAGTGGGTAGAAACCACATAGTAAGCGTCAGAGACTCTTAAAAGCTGGAAAAGGAAATCCCTTTAATCCTCCAACCCAGAGACGAAATGGTGGCCGAGTATCACTTTAACAAGAATTTCACTGTACACCAAAGTAATAAGAGAGAATGGATCTCACTTGAAGAGACACATAAAATGAAACCACACACAATTATGTGGTACACAGACGGGTCCCTTACACTCCAAGGAACCGGACTTGGGGTAGCAGGGCCAGGAACGAAAATATCTGAACCAATGGGAGAATTCACAAGCATATTTCAAGCTGAAGTATGTGCCATCTCCCGTGTGCAGACCGTAATATGGGGAAGAACTACCATAAAAGAGAAATAGCTATCCTCTCCGATAGCCAAACAGCGCTTAAAGCACTCAGTAGCAATAAGTTCACCTCTAAGCTAGTCTTAGAGACAAAGAACAAATTAGACCAACTAGGCAGCAGGAACAACCTGACCCTACGATGGATACCGGGACACAACAACATCCCCGGAAACGAATTGGCCGACGAACTGGCACGCAAGGGTGCAGCCACCGCACTGGTAGGGCCAGAACCCTACTGCGGCATAGGCCAACACACAATAAAAGAACTTCTAAGAAAGGAAGAGAATACGCTTAGATCAGCCTCCTGGGTAAACACCAAGGGAATGAGACAAGCTAAAGCATTAATAGTGAACCACGACCTCAAAAGGTTCCAAAAGTTAATCCAACAAGGAAAGAATGCCCTCAGAATTCTGACAGGGCTCCACATGGGTCACTGCAGACTGAGGAGCCACATGTACAAGTTGGGAATAACAAACACCCAGCTTTGCAGATACTGTGAAGAGAAGGAGGAGTCCTCTGAGCAGTAACTCAGTAACTTAGAACCCACAAAAATCCTGACTTTTGTACAGGAGTTAGGGCTGCTAGGGGAGTTGTAAATTCAGTAGGGGGGCACAATAGACCAAAATTGGTCGCGGTGCACCACTTCCCCAACAACACATAAAAATAAGGACTACCAACTATTTTTTTCTAAGATTTTTAATTTTAGCAGAAAAATTTACAGAATTTCTTAAACTTGCAAAAAAAATCGATTTTTTCAAAAAAACCCACATTTTTAATGTTCAAATCCAAACTTTGGTAACTTATCAGCAAAATCAAAACTTCGTGTTCGGTTTTTCTTTAACGTCATTCAATGCAGCTCACATTAAAGCAAAGTTGGTTCGAATTGGACACTTAATGTGGCCACACGACCAACAAATGTAAGAATACCTCTCTAATGCAAATATCTCGTGAACCTGACGTGCTGGAAGAAAACGGACAATTTATCTGAGTTCAGCGGCCAAAAATACATAAGGAACGGTTGCAAAGTTCTCTGTTGCAAAAAATGGCCTTTTTTTGTAAACTTGTGTTATTTATTTTTTTCCTACAGTCGATATGGTTGATTTTGGGAGAACAACGTGCCTAAAAATACAGATTTTAAGGAATGTTTTCGTGTGGAGAGGCAAACATTGTAAATGTTAGTCCAACTTCCTCCTGGGCTGGCAAAGGAAGACACTCCTTTTTGGCTTGCAATCCCACCGGACAAGCCCACGTTCCTTATGTCTAGATCCATGGAACGGATTCCGGAGTAAAGCTCCCAATTTGATGCCGCCAGATGGCCCAATTTAGTTTTGATCCTTTCTGCAACAAAAATGAATTATGAATTATTAACACATTGAACAATTTGTTTGTAATTGAGTTTGTGCCTGTACTTTTTGATCAGGTTGCCTATCTTATTTTTCACCTGAACCGCAGTCGGGCTATACACGGCCAATTGTTCTGCCATTTCCTTTTATAAATATGTGCGTGTTTTTCCTGTGCCCACGTGGTTCTCCTCTCAATAGTCCAGAAGGAACAACGTTGCGTCTAGGGTCCAATCCATTTTGTTTAATTCTATGAAGGGAACACATTTATAATATAAACAAACTAGCAAAATAAAAACATCCTGATTCCAGATGATTTTGTTGTCAAAAGTTTTATCTATATCGATATTCATCATATAAATATGAAATAACGAGTTGGCAGAACCAGCGTCCAAAGTGGACTCGACTTCTTACCAACCCCTTCACCACCCCCGCGGTCAACAGCTTAAAATTTTTGTGTATGGAGTTGGACACGAGTTCTTCGATAAATGGACGCGAACTCTAACTCTGCTGTAGTAGAAACGCACTATTAGTGCGCATTGCAAAGGATTCCACTGGCATGTTGTGTGTGTTTTGGGTGTTCGAGGACTAATATTACTTTTTTTAAATCCTTTCCTATTCTGTGCACACGCTCTCTCACGGAAAAACATTAGAGCGTACGCCTCTATCTCTCTCTCTGGTTAGCATTCGGCCTATGTTACAATTATGACAGGCGTCACGACTCATCACCGTACAAAGAGCAATGAGCGTGCTCAGCAGCATACATAGATGACAAAAAAACGACTATTTTTGTTAGATTATGCTGGTGAACGGGCATGATGCGCAATCATGTTTTTTTTTTCGTGATTGTGTAAGATGTAAATCTATCAAAAAAATAGTTTGTTAGAATTGCTTGATTATGATTTGTTATCGATAGCACACAACTGTCAGAAGGAAATAAACAAGCAATTTTGAGAAGGCAAATGCAAAATGAATGTGGAAACCTTTTTGTTTTTAATAAATGAATTGGCTGAGGATGTGGTTTCGTAAGTAGCTCACGGAAGTTCGCGCAAGGCCCTGAATGCTCTACTGGTTGTTGCGGAGGAGGAGGAAAGCTTGAAAAGCTGCCACACCAAAAAGGATAAGCCCTGCGTACGCGTAGTAACCACATCAGCTGGGTCCATGGGCACCTCAACACAGTTTGTCATGGCATTCAGCTCCTTCCAGAGAATAGCTTGATAGGGACGCCCATATACGCATTCAAGGAATGAAACCTGGCGCCTGGTTACGGAATGATGGAATAACCTTCCGGCTTGCACTGTAGCTTAGGTCACGTGGTCCTCGTTTAACCTAAAACGAAAAACATCTTACTTCTGTAGTAGGCAAGGAGTACCCTAATGTAGTAGGCAAGGAGTACCCTTATGTAGTAGGCAGGGAGTACCCTATATATTCTATTATTAAGCGCTAAATAATGGCATAAATGTTTTTGAAGATTGGTCACACTAAAAAGAATGTCGGTTACAGAAAACGAATGTACATACATAAGCTAAGCGAAAAAGGAAAATATAGAACAGTCTAAAACGCAAGTCGAAAGCGATTAGACGCATTTTTACTGAATTTACCACAAATTTTCAGGAGTGGGATTAAACTCTAAAAACGCTTGCAAAATTTTAAACACAGAACGGTCATCAAACGATTAACACGATTAAAAACTATAAAACAATTCGTGTGTTGGTGCGAATCACAAAAAGAACAAATAAAAAACGAAATTTTTTGCTCCTAATTCTGTGTGTGTGTGTGTGTGCTACAACAAGATGCAAGCAATAGGTGCAAATGAATATTCTGCTACGCAATCGCGAAATTGGTTGCTGGATTTGGGACACCCGACAGATGGAAGTAAAGCGACATTGGCAGCACGCTTAGCTGAGATTCCTGTGGAGTTTCGTGGCGAGTGTCCACTTGGAGAAGATATCCGGATGAAAAAAAGCCTGAAAACAACAACGATGATGACGGCGATGGAGGTGGCGCCAATGCTATAGACAACGGCAATGGTGGTGAAGCGTATGAAAATGGACAAAACGAAAACTGCAAAGACGAGATAAAAATGCTGAAATAACAGTTAGAACTGTTAAAATTGGAAAACGGTGTACTGAAGAGAGAAAGAGCAGAAACTGTGGCTGGCAACACTGTGGCTGGTAACGCTGTGGCTGGCAACGCTGTGGCTGGTAACGCTGTGACTGGCAACACTGTGGCTGGCAACGCTGTAGCTGGGAACAACGCTAGCAACATGATCAGCGCGGTTAAGGACATGTTGCCAACATTTAATGGAAATGGGCCTGTAAACATTTGGGTTGCCCAACTCAAGTCTATAAAAAAGGTACATAACTTAGATGACAACATTGTGCGAATATTACTCATGTCCAAGTAAAGTGATGGAGCACAATCTTGGCTGTATGAAGATGAGAACCGTCTGTCCATGTCGATTGATCCGTTATTAGAGGTCATGGTCGAGAAGTTCTCTTCAAAAGAAAATAAAATGTGGTCGCGTCGCAAGTTCCAGGCACGTATATGGACGGCAAACGAAGAGTTTGCAGTTTACTTCAATGATAAAAAGCTGTTGGCATCGCAAATCTGCTTAGATGAGGAGGAGTTAATTGACAACATAATTGAAGGAATACCAGACGAACAACTTCGTAGACAGGCGCTCATGTTGTGCTTTGAGCGGGCGTCTCAGTTGTTGCAAGCATTCGAGAAAATTCCATGGCCGAAAAATACTGAGAAGAAACACCGTGTGGAGACAAACCTGGATAGCAAACCGATCCCGGCGTCATTACGCTGCTATAATTGCAATTCGATTGGCCATTTTGCGGCGGAGTGTCAGAAGCCGAAACGTGAGCGTGGGGCGTGCAACAGTTGCGGTGGTCTGGATCATCAAATATCTCATTGCAGTCAGAAAAAACTGCACGCAACGAATATGTAAGGTATTTTAATATTCAAATTAAAAGTTATGACAACCAATGCTTACTTCTAGAATGCTTCATCGATTCCAGGAGCCCAATAAGCTTTGTTAAAATATCCTGCTTACAACAACACTTGCAGAATAATGAAAAATTTAATTTTGACTTGAAAAACTTGAAAGTTAATAAGAAAAATACTTCTGAAACAAGAAATTCTAATTTTGCATTAAAAGTTTATGAAGATGTAAATTTTGTTGGTTTGAATAACAGTAAATTAAATATTTTGCCAAAAATGGCGAGTTTTGTGATGTGGTACTCGGAAGAAACTTTATGAACAGTTGTAAATTTCGAATAACAAGTGATTTTGTTAAAGAAGACGACAGAAAAAATAATGATAAGAAGCTCACAGAAATTTATGTAAGTGATGATGAAAACTCTCTAGTTGATGATTTGGCAGAAGAGTGTTTAGCAGATGAGTGTTTGGCAGAAAAGTGTTTGGCAGAAGAGAGTTTAGCAGAAGAGTTTTTAGTAAAAGCGTGTTTCGAAAAAAAAATGTTTAACAGATAAGTGTATTGAAGGTAGAAAGTCAACAAATGACAATGTTAGAAATGAATTTTGTTTATCAGGTAAAGGTTTGGCAAATCAATGTTCGGAAAAAGGGAGTGTTAAAGTAGAAGGCGGAGGTGTGAGCTTAACAAAGCAGTGCTTTGAGAAGAATGTAATGACAAGAAAAGACTATAATGAACAGATAAATCGACCGAATTTTGACGTGTTACCAGTAGAATACCCATGTTTGCAAAAAGAAGAAAACTTAAAAGTGGGAGAAAGTTGTGATCAGAATCTTAAGAAGAGACTCGAGAATATGTTTGAAGAATCATACAGAACAGCTGACAGACCCTTAGTGCCAGAAGTAAAGTGTGAAATGAAGCTATATTTTGAAAATATTAAGCCCTTTAATTATTCTCCTAGAAGATTGTCGTATGCTGAGAAGAACCAATTTCAAAGGCTATTAGATGAGTATTTGGAAAAGGGATGGATAAGACCTAGTGAATCAGAGTATGCATCACCTGTTGTGTTAGTGAATAAGAAAACAGGTGAATTAAGAATGTGTTGCAATTTTCGACCAACTAACAAAACGATGTTGAAAGACAATTATCAGACACCGCTAATTAATGATCTTTTAGATAAATTGTCGGGAAAAGTTTTCTTACAAAACTGGATCTTAAGAACGGATACTTTCATGTTTTCATGCATGAAGATTCTGTTAAGTATACGGCTTTTACGACTTCTATGGAACAATTTGAATGGCTCAGAATGCCATTTGGTTTGCGTAATGCGCCGGCGGTTTTTCAAAGATTTGTTAACAAAATCTTTGCAGATTTGATAAAGGCTGACAAAGTAATTGTTTGCATGAATGACATAATGATAGCGACAGAAGATATTGAAAGTCACATGGAGATATTGTAAGAGGTGTTTAGAAGGCTGGTAGCAAATAAGTTGGAATTGAGGTTGGATAAATGCGAATTTCTGCAGACTGAGGTTAAGTACTTCGGATACTCAGTGTCACGGGATGGCATCAGACCGGATGAAAAAGAATTGCAGGCGGTAAAAGATTTTCCAGTTCCGAAGAAGATGCATGAAGTTCAGAGTTTCTTGGGCTTATGTTATTACTTTAGGCGTTTCGTGAAAGATTTTTCGTCTAAGGCAAAGTTATTATATGACTTAGTCAGTGAAGATAAGCAGTTTAAATTTGGCAAAGAAGAATTGGTTTAAAATTGCCCGCGGCATATACGCAACATTGCATTTATAAGCCTCTAACTACCGTTATTTTACATATTTGTTTTGAACCTTTCGCAGAAATTTAGCTGCATGTGTTGAGGTTACAAATTGTTTGTTCAGTTAGTAGCTATTAGTAGCTATTAGGGGAGCAGTTGACAATTCTGCAAAAAAACGTGGTTTTAAAAAAGTGTTAAAAAACATTAAAATAATTACTTTATCCTAAAACCAAGTTTAACAACTAAATAAAGAAAGGTAAGTGGATTTTAAAAACAAGCATAAAAATATTATTTAGTTTGCCTGTAATAATTTTGTAAATGTCCTGTTGCGTATCCTGTAGCTCTTGAACCAGGACACCTAGGACTTGAAATTGCCAGTTGATGGGCATGAGGGTTAAAAGCACCGATACTTGCGTTATACAACCCCTGTGATCCAACAGAACTGCATTGCGATGCGAGCTCGTTGGGGTTTGGGGCGATACTTATGCAAAAGAAAATTGATGGTAGATGGCACCCAGTGCTTTACTTTTCAAAACGAACCACAGAAGCGGAAGCTAAGTATCATAGTTTCGAGTTGGAGACGTTAGCCATAGTAAGTGCTCTTCAAAGGTTCCAAATTTATTTGCAGGGTATACATTTTAATATAGTGACCGATTGTAGTGCATGACACTTAATAAAAACGAGCTGAATCCAAGAATAGCCCGATGGGCACTGGAATTACAAAACTATGAATATACTTTGGAACACAGAGCGGGTAAAAAATGCAACATGATCAAACACACAAATACTGTCGGTGGATGCTAATACATTTGAAGAAAATTTAATTATTTGTCAGAGCCGAGATGAAAAATTAAGGATATTACGAAAAATTTTGCAGGAAACGGAGCACAAATACTATAAAATGAGAAATGGAGTTATATTTAAAAAGAAAGACAGTCAAACATTATTGTTCTCTGTACCGGAAGAAATGGAAGGGCATGTAATGTATAAGTATCATGATGAGCTGGGTCATGTGGGTATAGACATGTGACGGAGACGATATGTAAAAGTTATTGGTTTCCTAATATCAGGGCTAAGGCCAAGGAGCACATACAGAATTGCTTGAAGTGTATTGCATTTTCGGCAACAAATGGTAAAGAAGAAGAATTTCTGCATAACATACCAAAACAATCAGTACCTTTTGAGGTGGTGCATATTGATCATTATGGCCCGGTTGATAAAGGTAGGTCGAATAAACACGTTTTTGTAGTGATAGATGCTTTCACTAAATTTGTTCGATTACACTATGCAACAATTTTTTGATCCCGGCTTCTGAATGGTTGATCCTTATGTAAAATTTCACGCTGAATTAAAATCTGCTCTCAGATATGTCAAAAAAAAAAGATATGTTCTTGAGATATCGCGAAATTTTCAATTTTAGTGTTTTGAAAAAAGGTAGGTCTACTAAAATACCATGTTCTCTGATTTTAGTCCACCGATATGTATAAACTGGAACAAAAATTAAAGATAATAAAATTATTTCTTAAAAAATCGACAGTTGTTGTAAATCCAACCATAAATGACGAAGTTATGGCACTTCAAAGTTGGATTTTTGAAAAATTTTTGATAATTTTTAATTTTTTGCTACCTTTCATTAAGTTTTTTTAATCTTACCATAAAAATTGCTCAGGTCTCAGATATTGACTTGAATACAAACTAATAATGCTCAACGTTTATTCTTATTTGGCTTGCTAAGATGTGATTTTTATACTGAAAAAAACAAGCAAAAAATACTCTCAAACATAGGTATGTTTACTTAATTGTGAATATAGCGTTTATTTTTCATCCGATGTCGATGACCAAGGGCAAAAAATGTTCGTTAAAGATTACCCAATCCGGCCAATATCTGAGACCTGAGCAATTTTTATGGTAAGATTAAAAAAAACTTAATAAAAAGCAGCAAAAAATTAAAAATAATCAAAATTTTTTCAAAAATCCAACTTTGAAGTGCCATAACTTCGTCATTTATGGTTGGATTTACAACAACTGTCGATTTTTTAAGAAATAATTTTATTATCTTTGATTTTTGTTCCAGTTTATACATATCGGTGGACTAAAATCAGAGAAAATGGTATTTTAGTAGACCTACCTTTTTTCAAAACACTAAAATTGAAAATTTCGCGATATCTCAAGAACCGTTCTACTTTTGACATATCTGAAAGCAGATTTGAATTCAGTGTGCAATTTTACATCTAGCTTTAATGTAAAATTCTAAATTAAGTCTCTGGTGGAGTTCAGGAGCACTCCGGTCAGGATGGCCGAATTGTAGTAGGCAAGGAGTACCCTAATGTAGTAGGCAAGGAGTACCCTTATGTAGTAGGCAGGGAGTACCCTAATGCAATAGGCAAGGAGTACCCTATATATTCTATTATTAAGCGCTAAATAATGGCATAAATGTTTTTGAAGATTGTCGGTTTCAGAAAACGAATGTACATACATAAGCTAAGCGAAAAAGGAAATTAAGAACAGTCTAAAACGCAAGTCGAAAGAGATCAGACGCATTTTTAATGAATTGCTGGCGCCAACTTTACCACACTTCTGGCCTGGGCACTAACAGGAGACAGCCTTATTGGCAGGCATGCAGCATTGAATTTAAATTTTTTGATCGGGATCGGAATGGTACGGTACAGCCGTGGTCGGGATCGTGGCGGGAGGGGTACGAATTATCCTTATTCGCCCATCTCTACTCTTAGCCCATTGCCACTTTGTTAATATTAACATTTCAAGACCCTTCTTTGCGTGGACAGGGGTCCTTCTTAATGGTTAATGTATGTTTCGACAAAGAAAAAAGATCTGACCATCGGATATTCGAGTTTAATGTGCACATTAGCCTGAACGTCCCTTATATGAAAAATATTTTTTTTTAAGTCTTTTGTTCCTCAATGCGCAAAAATTCTTAATAATTTCTAGTTACCATAATGAAAATCCAAAATTCGAAATTTTAAGGTTAATTACTGGTTAATTACATTAAAATTCAATTTCCCCTTTTTCATTTTACGTTTTCATTAAAGCAACTTGAGATGCCAAGCCTTGTTGTTGAATTTAAAAACGGTTGTTGAGCCAGAATTAATCAGTGCTGTGACTGAATTAAAACTGCAGGATCGGCATGTGTCATACCGTGAGATGAATAGTTCCTTGGGCGTATGCAATTTTTACTCGAACATTCCTTGTTCCGATAACTTTCATCGCGTGGAAGTCTTCATAGTTCGACCATTGCCCAAAAATAAAACTAAATGATGAGCAAATTTAATCTGCTTTCAAGATTTTTTTCAATAATCATGGAAACGCATGTGAACCGAACACCAAACTACACCTAACATCTACGAGTCATTCCACAAAAATTTGATGCATATGGCCGTCAAAAAAATTAAAAATCAATTAAAAAAGTATTACTGAAAAGTAGTTATTCAAATTTATTCATAAAAGTATTAATTTTGCAATTTAGATATGCTTGTCTGTGCCAAGGCATACTAAACAAGGTAGGCTCACTCGCTCTATCACAACTCATTATATTTGTGTCAAGAGAGCGAGAGCGGGAGAGTAATATATTTCAATACAAAGCCTACTAAGCTACTAGGTAAAAAACAAAAAATTCGTCCGCGGAGATGCTTTGCTTACAACAGCTGCTAACTGACTAAAATTTAACAAGTTGTCAAGAGAGCGAGTGAGCCTACCTTGTTTAGTATGCCTTGGTCTGTGCTGTTCGATGTATTAAAGTACGCTCATAGCGTTTTGAACTACTAGTACACTGCTCGCCACTTGAATAGAACACCTCTAAAGTCGATTTTCTATAGTTAATTGCTGCTAAACCAAGCTATCTAAGAAAATAATTTTTGTGTTTTTATAAAGTTTATTTAAATGTAGTAATTTGACGAAAATTACAAAATTATTCAAAAGTTGTAAGTACACAAAACATTGCTAACCAATAAGTAACAAATTTTGGAGTCTTTATTTTGCACCACTTGAATAGGACACTTTAACTAAAAACCATTAAAGAATATTTCAATCCTTTACAAATAACAATATTACTTAAATTTGAAATTATTAACATGTTTTTAGACAAAAAAAGTTTTTTAATAGTGTGTTGAGCCACCTTTTTTCTCCAAAACTTCACACATTCGGTCTGGAAGTGATGCATAAAATTTTCTCCAAATAATTCAACGAAATCGAGCTCCATGCTAATTTTATAGCTGCAATTAGTTCAGGATCGCTCGAATATTGTTGACCTGATCCATATACATGACGTGTTAGCCATCTCCACACATTCTTAATGATATTCAAGTACAGTGAATATGGTGGACAGTTTAATAACTTTACGTTTGGGCGTAGGGGCATTATCATGTTGATAAATCCATTTTAGATTTCCAAAAAAGAGTTTGGAAGTGTGGAAAGGCCTCTTTTAATATACCAATATAGCACAACGCATTCATAGTGGTTGGAACAAATTTAAGCTCACAAGTTCCATAATGGGAAATAGTCCCCCACACCAAAATACCTCCAGCACAGCAGCGCAACTTATCAAGATGGTGTGGTTCTTTTCGAAGATCATGAAAATAGTAGCTGTAGCCATCGGGGCCCTCCAAATAAAACTTTCTTTCGTCCGATGCCACTCCGAAGTCCAGGTCACATGTGCGCGAGCGAAAACAAAGCGTTGCAACTTCCGAGCCGGGTTAAGAGGTGGCTTCTTCTTGATTTTTAGTCTCTTCAGGTGTGGAAAATTATTAATATCACGACGCATGGTTGTCAAACTTACTTTAACGTTGCATTTTTCCTTTATCTTGGCCAAAGACTCGTGCAAATTGGAAGCTTCTCTTAATATAAGTCGCTTGTCTGCGCTAGTAAGCACACTGTAGGTGCGGCCCTTCATGTTTTTACCATAATTAGACTCATTATTTAAAAAATTTGCTATGATGTGACGGCTCCTGTCGATTTTTTTTGTTATTTTGGCAATAGATAGGCCAGAATCCATGTAAGGTCGGATTTTTCCTTTTTCCGACTCAGATAATGAGGTGCCACGCCCCATTTTAATTTTTTTAATTGAATTCACACTTCAGTTAGAGCAAAATGTTTAAGTAAACCAAAATATGTGTGCACGTGCAAACGATACCGACCAAATAAAATGCATGTTCTATTCAAGTGGCGCAAAAATTCCATTGAATTTTTGCGAATGCTCACATGAAGTGCAAACAACTTTATAATGGTTCTATTCCAAAACTTTGAATATACCAGAAAGAGCGAAAAATGCTTGCGCAAAGATAATATGGTAAAAATACCGTAATTTTACCATTTCGTTTTCGCGTAATGTGCAGTTGTATAGAGAGCATACAGGCTGTCCTGTTCAAGTGGCGAGCAGTGTACTCTACTAGTTCCCCGCTGCTCAGCATCAGATCCAATTCCATTGAATTTTCTGAAGCGTCATCAAAAATGCCTTCTAAATAGTCCATAAAATTCCTTTCTCTATTGCGGTACAACTCTTCATAGCGACATTTTTTCTCAGAGCCACATATTGATCATTAAGTCTCCTTAAGCTTCTGCACACATTTTTTCCTAGTTTCATGGTAAACCCGAATGATTTCAATACCCCATAAATTTGAAGGACAGCGTGGTTTACGCTGTCCCTTAATGAATATTTTTGTCATCATATATTTTGAAGAATAACCGCTAAGGCATCTATTTTAGAATGTTGTTTTGCTAGGTCCAGCTCTTCCCGCAACGCCCCAATCAAATAAATGCTGTTGGAATCCTCTATATCTAGCATTTTGCTTTGAATAAAATATTTTTAAAAATAAAATTCAACTACAACGTTTGGCATCTCTAAGGTTACTTCTACGAAAAAGTAAAATGAAAAAGGGGAAACTGAAATTTAATGCAGCATCTTTAAGCCCACGGCGCCAGTATTAAACTTTAATGTTTCGAAGTTTGGTTTTTTATTATGGCAACTAGAAATTATTACGAATTTTTTGCGCCCTGAAGAACAGAACATTTAAAAAACGAGAAAGGCAAGGCTAACTTCGTCCGTGCCGAAGTTTTTATACACTTGAAATCGCTTGTCTCAACGGTTAGCGACTTCGACCAAACTTCGCAGATCAGCTTAAAAACATTTAATACTACCCATGACCGTGATTGAAAGCGGTAATATTGAGGAAAAAACAGGTTTTCTCATAAAAATCCATTTTTCGACCGATCATTTGTATGGCAGCTACAAGAAGTACCCATCCGATCCGGTCGGTTCCGACATATTAGCAGCGTGCAGACAAAATAAGACTCTGTGCAAAATTTCAGCTCGCTAGCTTCAAAACTGTGGGACTAGTTCGCGTAGAAACAGACAGACGGACAGACGGACGGACGGACAGACGGACAGACGGACGGACAAAGCTTAATCGACTCAGCTCGTCACGCTGATCAAGAATATATATACTTTATGTGGTCGGAGATGATTCCTTCTATGCGTTGCAAACTTCTGGGCAAAATTATCCGATGTGTTCCAGAAATCTCTAGAGATTTAGGGGTCAGTTGTTTTTGAAAACAACCAATCCAAATGTCGGTGTTCCACAAATGTCGGAGATTTCATTTTCGGAGTTAGCTTCGGAGTAGCTGCCAAAAAACAGCTGACTGGAAGCAATTGCGTTGTTGCTGCCACGGCAGGGTTGTTGGCTTCAAAATAATTTCAATAATTGTTGGATACAAATTATTTTTGAAGTTTCTAAACCAAATGCTGAAAGCGTTTTTGGTATGCACTGAGTTCCAAACTAATAAATAATTTTGAAGCCATTAATACTCAATTTTATCGGGTTAAGAATTTTCATAAACTCTTACCCGCCAAATAACTATTTTGTGTTGACAACCCTGTTGCATACAAGTGAGTGGAGTGCACAAAAATAAATTCAAAAATGCCCGCGTTTGCATTAATTGCTTTGTATATTGCTGGGGGAAGGTCAGTGACAAGGGAAACAAAACCTTTCCAAAAGTTTTAGAAATGCTGCAATCCTTTTTTGATTTTTGATAAAGTGTAAGCTTCTTTTCTGCCGAGATATGCAACTGCTATTCCATATGGCATTACTGCCTCTTCCTCCGGAGCTCAATGTTGCCACCATAAAATCATCCTACAACTTTTAAAAATTAAAATAAATGTAAAAAGCGAAGTTAAAAGTTACACCGCTGACAACTTGACTTCCATTTCGTGATTTGAAATTATCGCCGACATAATTTATCGATAGGTTTTTTTTCGATACTTCATTAAATTATGCTTTTAAATCATATTTTATTAACCTGCTCATTTATCCACATAATCTTGTGAAATTTATACTTCGTTTAAGAGTATAAACATTTAATTTTGAAAAGAAAATTAAAACTCCGAAAATTTTATTGTCCAATTTGGAGAAGTTGGCAGGTTTGCTTGTTGTTGCTTTCTGCAGCTGTCAGACCATTGCATTGTTTTGGTGGACAATATTTTAAAATTCATTTTTATTACTTAAAACATATGAAATCTTTAATTATATTAATGCAATTCGATCAGTTAAGCATTCAAGTTGTGTTCCTCATTATTCTATTTGACTCAAATTTCTTTATTAGCAAAACATAGGCCAAATGTCGTCAGAAAATGTGCAACATTTGAAAACAACCAAAAGAGGTTTCAGGAACACCGACGATTGCTTTTGGGTTGCTTTTGGGTTGTTAGAGGTTTGTAGAACACCGCCGTATAATACACTTTTCAAGTGTATAAAAAATTCCCATATGATTATGTTCAGTCTAGTGCACATAAATGTGCTGTTTGTTGTCAAAAACTCAAACCTTCCGCCAAAAAAAATATATCATTAACTTTGTTGCCCAAAAATTCTATCAAGTTCGTTCACCAGCAGCCTAACACTTTTTTTATGATTGGTGATTTTTGTTAGATGTTTGGTGCATGCTGGTGAACACCCCCATGGATGGGTTCACGTATGTATATAAGTCATAACACACATGCTCATTTTGACCTTGCGTATGTGTGTGTACCCATGCTCTCATAGCGCTATTTTGTTGAGCAGAATAAGCTTGTACACTGTCTGTGTCTCAACGTCGCTGCCGCTGAGCAGTATTGAATACACAAAAGATACGGACTGGCCGGATTCTTATGTATATAGACCAGAGGCGGCCAAATGAAGAGGACAAAAAAGTGCGCTTGTGTTGGTGAACAAGAGAACTCTCACCAGACAACACGCGTTTTACTTGCAATGCAGTGCTCACCGATTCACACAACCATAACTTCGGCTCATATGAGCTGTAGGCGCCTCTTATATGTACCGACTGACCCCAGCCGTGCTAGAGGGTACTTTGTTTTGGAACCGCAGTGTAATTTTTTTTTTTTTTTCTTTTTTTAATAATTTTTTGTTACCGCATTTGGCATCAATTGTCGGCGTTTAGGTGCTTTTTTTTTAGAGGCAGTCGTCTTCTATTTGACCAGTTCAAAATTTTCTTAAACTCTAGTATTTTCCTTAAAACAAATGCCTAAAGACTGTGGCAGTCTCCCATCTCAAATATCGATAGCCTTTATCTATTTTCTTATCGATAGTAAGTAGCAAATCGATATCAATAACTCTTGTATGAAACCTCGTGTCGGCAGCTTTCTCAACATTCATAATTTCATATAATTTAAATAAACGTGAAATATATTCTTGGGGAATTCTGGGTACCAACCAACACATTGGTGACCTCCGAACGTTGAAGGCAACACCACGAAAACTTGGATAGGGCAACGCACGCCAAGAAATTACCACAACTGGAGGCTGCAAATACACTCACTTTGGCGGCAACAAATACACATATAGTACATACAAGCACAACCAAACGGCACTAGAGGAGAATATTCATCATGGTCGATCCAAGCGATCCATCTTCAGGCATCGACGTCAATCAATCGGCTCAGAGTAACACACCGCCACCTGCCAACAGGTCTCAATTTCTCAACATGTCTCTAAACACGCAGCCTCAACCTAACCTGCAAACTCGTACAGGGCATGAAATATTCCGAGTAGGCATCAAACAGCTGGACTTATACTTCATTCAGATGGAATCACAGTTCGTTGTGTCTGGCATTACGGTAATTGTCTATTATACGTCCTTCCTCTCCAAAAATTCCGAAATAATTTTTCCTCGATGGACCGCGAATTATGAAGAATTTACGTGCAAAAATTAATTGGCGGTTATCCATGGTTTCTTTTAAAATGAATTTTGAAATTTGCTGTTTTTGCACCGAAATTTTGCATGTGCTTTTCTTCAAATGTCAAATAAATTAAAAAAATATTAAATTTGTGAAAAAATTTGTTGTGTTCAATTGTTCTGCGAGTAAGTTTGTTCAAAAATTGTGATTAATATGGCTTGTGCGGATTGTGAAACTACAATATCGATGTCGGAGTCAGATGTCATTGACCTCCCTATTAGTCATAATGTCATTTTAAAGGAAATCAACTGTTCAAAATGTGGTGAACTGTGCAAAATTTCGACAAAAGGTTTCAGGCCCGTTTTTCGTTGCCATTCCGAAAAGAAAAAAAAAACAAAAAATCGAGTGCAATTTTGTAGAAAGTGTTCGCAAAAACACTTGCTTTTGCCGGTATGGTCGGCGGAAGGAACATTATTTAGGGTATTTGGCAAAGTTCCAATTCCACAAAAAATTTCCTGTTCATTCGCAAAGACTTCATGAAATATTCATGGCAATTAGCACTCTGTATAACCCAAGGATGGAATTAAATGTGAACGCTGATGTCTATTTTGAGGTTTGTAATAAAAAAAATGTTCTCCTGCGATCGCAATGTTATATTTATTCCTCAGGATTCCGATGCTGAGGCTTAAAAAGCGTGGCTGAGAGCAGCAGGTGTGGAGTAGGCCTTCTGGGGAAACCACAATAAAAAAAAAAGCGCCTTCAACTTTACCTCTAATGGGCGGTGTGGAAAAGTTTAATTACCCGAGTTCTTTTTGCTATTGGGGTAAGTTGTTCACAAATTTGTAGAAAGTAGCGCCGCAGGTGAAATTTTTTTTTTTTAAAAATCGCGCAATATAGCTTGGGAACTCTGCTCTAATGGGTGGTGTGAAAAAAGTTCAACCCTCATCCACGTCAACTGAATAGGCCAAATACTTCGATATTGCTGCTTTAAAGCTTGAAAGTGTCATTGCAGTTAAATTCTAGGTGTAAGTTTTTGACAAAAATATTTTGTATTATTTATTTGACATTTGAAGAAAAGCACATGCATAATTTTGGTGCAAAAACAGCAAATTTCAAAATTCATTTAAAAAGAAACCATGGATGACCGCCAATTAATTTCTGCACGTAAACTCATTATAATTTGTGGTCCATCGAGGAAAATTAATTTCGGAATTTTCGGAGAGGAAGGACGTGTAAAAGACAATTACCCAGACATCATCCGAGATCCACCACTGATCAGCAATTATTAGGCAGTCAAAACAGCTCTCATAGTGGAGGTATACGGATTCGGATCAACGCAAGCTGAACAAGATCATCCGCGAGATACAGCTGGGTGACCTCAAACCATCGCAACTTTTAAAACGAATGAAAGATTTAGCATGCAAAAAAATCTCCGACGAGGCACTCAAATCTCTGTGGCTGAAACGTCTACCAGATAATGTTCGAGCAAGTGTTTCAATTGTCGACGGCGATTCGACCAGAATTGCACGGCAAGCGGACAAAATTATGGAAGTACAGAGTTATTCATCAATTTCACCAGTTACACAGACTAACAACTCTCCACTTCTGGCTGAAATCGAAGAACTTCGTAAAGAGCTCCAGCAGCTGAAATCAGGCACATCTTATTGAAGTCGTTCACGTAGCAAATCCAAATCAAACGCTCGTTTCCCGTTTTGCAAATACCACTACAAGTTTGGTGACAAGGCAAAAAAATGCACTGAGCCTTGTGATTTAAAAAAACTCAAGTCGGAAAACTAAAGTCCACTCTGTCAGCGACGGCGGACAGTGTGGGTGCTAACAAGAGTCGTCGATTATTTGTAACAGATCAGACAATGAAAATCAGGTATCTCATTGACACAGGTGCTGACTTTTCTATATTACTTCCTACAGATCGCAACGCTCAACCCTTAGACAACCTATATGCAGCAAATGGGACACCTATAAAAACATGCGGAACAAAAATTGCTTCAGTAAACTTCGGCTTACGCAGAAAAATGGACTAGCAATTCATCGTCGCTGACGTCACAAAACCAATCATAGGAGCTGACTTCCTACATGAATATGGACTACTTGTCGACGTGCGAAGAAGACTACTCATTGATAGAGTCGTCGATTATTTGTAACAGATCAGACAATGAAAATCAGGTATCTCATTGACACAGGTGCTGACTTTTCTATATTACTTCCTACAGATCGCAACGCTCAACCCTTAGACAACCTATATGCAGCAAACGGGACACCTATAAAAACATGCGGAACAAAAATTGCTTCAGTAAACTTCGGCTTACGCAGAAAAATGGACTAGCAATTCATCGTCGCTGACGTCACAAAACCAATCATAGGAGCTGACTTCCTACATGAATATGGACTACTTGTCGACGTGCGAAGAAGACTACTCATTGATAGTTAAACAAAAATATCAGCAAAAGGTACCGTGTACAGCATAGAACTAGAGAAGCTATATACAGTTTCACCCGTAAGCAACGATCGTTTCGAAACGCTCCTACGCGAATACAGCGACCTTATGCAGCCATGTAAGTACTCACCAAAGGATATGAAATCTTCTGTACAACATTACATATACACGAAAGAACAACCAGTAGTATCAAAAGCTCGACGTTTAAATCCAGAGAAACTCGCGATAGCCAAGCAAGAATTTGACTACATGTTAAAGCAAGGAATCTGCAGTCCCAGCAGCAGCCAGTGGGCCAGTCTTTTACCCATGGCACCAAAGAAAAATGCAAATGAATGGCGACCATGCGGAGATTACAGGCGTCTTAACTATATCACGAAGCCAGATAGATACCCCTTACCGCACATTCATGATTTTTCATATAAACTTAACGGCAGGTCTATATTCACCACAATCGATCTTGAGCGCGCGTATCATCAAATCCCAATTGCACCAGAGCATCGCAGCAAGACGGCGATAGTCACACCATTTGGCTTGTATGAATTCAATGTAATGACATTCGGCTTATGCAACGCAAGTCAGACATTTCAACGCTTCATGGACCAAATATTCAGAGACTTGGACTTTGTCATAGTCTACATTGGCGACATTTGTATCGCGTCGCAGAACGCTGAACAGCATTACGAGCATGTAAAAATCGTCTCTGACAGACTCCGTCAACACGGGCTACGCATAAAAGCATCGAAATGTAATTTTGCTCAATCGCAGATAGATTCCTACCTACGAAAGATCGAGTTCAAGCCATCACAGACTTTAAGAAACCTACAGTCGCACACGAACTAAAAAGTTTTTTAGCAATGCTAAACGTATACAGGCGCTGTTTACCAAACGCCGCCTTCATCCAAGGACAGCTGCAAAGCTCATTAAAGGCAACAAGAAAAAGGATAAAACCCCTATCCTCTGGGATACCTCAGCTAATCAGATGTTCGAGCAGTGCAAAACAGATCTAGCTCACGTCACAAAGCCGGCGCACCCATCAGCAAATGCTAAACTCATCCTTTACGTGGACGCAAGCAATTTCTGTGTTGGGGCCGCTTTAAACGAGCTTACAAACGGAACACTCAAGCCGCTCGGTTTCGATTCCAAACGCATGTCTGAGCCACAAATGAAACAAAGTATATACGATCGCGAATTATTAGCAATTTTTCAGGCTGCAAAATATTTCTCTCACATGATCGAAGGGCGCAACTGCACGGTATTCACCGACCATAAACCGCTAACCTTTGCATTTTAGCAGAATCCAGATGGTTCAGAACTTCTAGTCATAGATCTTCTGGACCTAATGGGGGCCGTATGTGGTCAGGTAAAGCTTCTGATCGGTTCAACTTGGCGAACCCAGAGTGATCCTGGCTTACTACGTCTCAAGTCGACTCACACCTCCTCGTGGTGACCACCGGAAGCAGTGGCAATGCATCCGCATTTGCTGCTGACTAACGTGAGCGGCGTCCCTCCCCCCTTCCCTACAGGGTATACCCCGTTAGGGTTAGTGCGTCGGGTTTGGTACCCACCACCGTAAAAAATCTCCACCAATGAAAACTGCGACTACAATGCCTCGGATACGGACACCCCCTGACGACGACCCACGCAAACGTTTTAAGGACCACGATTTGAGAATATGCACCTGGAATGTCCGCACCCTCAACAGAGATGGTGATGATATCGCCTTGGTGAATGTCCTCAAGAAATATTCATCGGACGTTACAGCAATTCAGGAAATGCGATGGATTGGACATGGGAGCAAGATAATAACGCTTCCAAAAGAGAAGACAGAACAGAAACCAACACCCCCCTGGAAGATATACTACAGCGGGCATGTCTCCAAGCACGAGTTTGGGTGCGGCTTTGCAGTGTGTGATAAACTGCGCCACTCTGTCATCAGCTTTACACCAGTTGACGAGCATCTTGCCGCGCTCAGACTTAAGGCAAAATATTTTAATATTAGTCTTATCTGTGCTCACGCGAGTGTACTAGACGTGCGTGCGGGAAACCTCCTCATTCCCTTCCGATATAGGCGAACAGTGGCAGCGTATATCGCACTCCATGAGTACGGCTGCGAAGGAGATACTTGGTTACTCCGAGCCCCCTCGAAAGCGGTCTTGGTACGACGAGGAGTGCCGACGCGCTACTGCAGAGAAAAATGCTGCCTACAGGAGAACTCTGCAGTCGAGAGTAACGCGTGCTCCTAAAGAGCGATACCTGGAAAAAAAGAAAGAGGAGAAACGCCTTTTTAGAAGAAAAAAGTTGTAGCAGGAAAGGCGAATGCGCGAGGAAGTCGAGATGTTATTCGGCATGAGTGAGACTCGAAAATTTTACCAAAAGATTAAGCAATTAACTGAAGGTTTCAAGTCCAGAGTCGCACAATGCAAAAACGAACAGGGGAATTTGGTCACAGATCCGCAAGTGGCGCTTAACAAATGGAGAAGTTACTTTTCCAACCTACTGGGAGGCGATGACGAACATGATGCCGCCTCTAGAGAAGTAACGATGCCACCAATCGACAACATTGAGATAGACCCCCCGACCCAACAGGAAGTCTGTTTAGCCATACGAAGGCTAAAGAACAACAAGTCGCCAGGCGCTGATGAGCTGCCCGCTGAATTGTTCAAGGCTGGAGGCGAAGAATTGGTAAGGCGCATGCACCAACTTCTGTGCCGTATATGGGTTGACGAAAGCATGCCCGATGATTGGAATCTAAGTGTTCTCTGTCCAATCTTTAAAAAAGGAGACCCTGCAGTTTGCGCCAACTACTGCGGGATCAGTCTCCTCCCCATCGCATATAAGGATCTGTCCCGCATTATTTGTGAACGTCTAAAGCCGTTTATTGATACACTGATTGGACCTTATCAGTGTGGCTTTAGACCTGGTAAATCCACCACAGACCAGATATTCACATTGCGCCAAAGCCTGGAGAAGACCTATGAGAGAAACATCGAAAGTCACCATCTTTTTATCGATTACAAAGCCGCTTTCGACACGCCGATAAGGTCAAGGTTTTTAGAATCCCTGTCTACTTTAGGTATTCCAGCAAAGTACGTTCGACTTTGTATGATGACGTTGAGAAGCCCTCAAAGCTCCGTCAAAATAGGAACGAACCTCTCCGAGCCTTTTGATACCAAAAGAGGTTTTAGGCAGGGTGAGACCTTATCGTGTGACTTCTTTAATCTGCTGATGGAGTATATACTGCGCCAGTGCCCAAATGCCAACAGATCGGGCAGCATCTTTAATAAAGATGTAATGCTACTCGCATATGCCGATGATATTGACATTATCGGCAATACCGAACAGGCGGTAAGCAGGGCGTTTTCAGAGATTGAGAAGCAGTCTGAACTAATGGGTTTAGCGGTAAACGAGGACAAGACGAAGTACCTAGTGTCCTCGAAACAGAAGTACACACGACTTGGGCAATCTGTGGCAATGGGAGAGTTCAACTTTAAAGTTGTAGAGGACTTTGTCTACCTCGGAACGATGATAACCGGCGACAACAACATCAGCCTGGAAATTCGAAGAAGAATCACGCTCGCAAACCGATGCTATTACGGGCTAAGTAGGGAGCTCAAGAGCAGAAAACTCAAGCGAAGAACAAATTTAGCGCTATGTAAGTCGCTTATCATCCCAGTCCTGCAATACGGCGCAGAAGCATGGGCAATATCATCAGCGGATGAGGCGGCGATTGGCGTTTTCGAGCGAAAGATTCTTCGCAGGATTTATGGACCTTTGAAAGTTGGCGAGGATTTTCGCATCCGAAGGAATGACGAATGGCTCTATGGGGATACTAGTCTGTTCAAGCCCATAAAGCAACAGCGGCTGCGCTGGCTGACACAAGTTACCCGTATGAATGATCAAGCTCCAGCAAAAATGGTCTACAAAAGGAATGCGAAAGAACTGGGACAAGGCAAGGTGGGACGACCACCTCTAAGGTGGGACGACCAGGTGCGGAAAGACATTTCCAAGCTTGGCGTGAAAAACTGGTGCCAGCTCGCACGGAGCAGAAGCGACTGGCGGACATTAGTTACAGCGGCCGAGACCTTCAAACGGTTGTGATGCAAGCATCGGTCCAATAAAGAAGAAGAAGAAGCAAACTCGTCAACTTAGCTATATTAGCGAATATACGACCGATATCCAGCATATTGCTGGCAAATCAATATTGTAGCGGATACACTTTCAAGGATTGAAGCCATTTTTAACGATGATCAAATTGATTTTGACAAACTGTCGCGCCCTCGCCCTCAAAATCGAACATTTGAAATGTATGGAAAATGAGGGGGATGAGTTTCGAATGTAATCTCTAAAAATTTCAAAAAAATTTGTATGTGTTAATTCTTTTTATATCCTTTTAGGGAAATATCATAGCAACATTTTAAATATAAATGTGCGTCATTTTGAGCGTAAGCTTGGCCAGAATCATATCAAAAGGGCAAATTTTTCAAAAAAATTTTTGGTATTTTTTTGGAAAAATTTTTAATATATATGAGATTCTGATTTTTGCTTTGCCCGGGCGGCAAAACTATCGTTTTGATCCCAATAGATATAATGAAAAGTTTGGCTGCGATCGGACTATATTTAGTGGACGGGCTCTCGGCCCAAAAACCAAAAATTTTTATTATACTGACAATATATGTGATGAGATTCGGATTAAATCTCTAAAAATTAAAAAAAAAAATTAAGTGGTTTTTCTCTTTAAATCCTTAAAGGGGAATACCATAGCAACATTTTACATATTTTTGTTGGATATTTCGAGAGTAAACTTGGCCAAAATTGTATCAAATCGGACAATTTAAAAAAAAAAAATTTTTTTGAGATGAGTTTCAAATTTAATCTCTAAAAAATTTTAGTTTTTATTTAAGTGTTAATTCTTTTTAAATACTTTTAGCGAAATATCATAGCAACATTTTAAATATTTTTGTTGGATATTTCGAGCGTAAACTTGGTCAAAATCATATCAGAACTCCAATTTTTCTCATTTTTTGGGGGTTTTTTTTTTTGATGATAAATAAATTTATGCGAGACTGTGATTTTTGCTCTTGCCTGGGCGGAAGAAGTTTCGTTTCGATCCCAATAGATATAATAAAAAGTTTGGCAGCGATCGGACTTCAGTTGGTGGAAGAGCACTCGCCCTAATAATCGAATATTTGAAATATATGCGCAGTATTTGGGGTGAGTTACGGGATTAATATCTTAAATTTGTAAAAGAATGATGTGATGTGTTATTTCTTTTTATATTCTTTTAGAAGAATATCATAGCAACATTTTAAATGTAAATGTCGGATATTTAGAGCATATCTCGTATATATCATTTTATCTTTAAAAAAAAAACATAAAAAAAATCATAAAAAATGAGAAAAATGTGCTTTTAGATCAATTTAAAATTTATTCTCAAAATATCGAACATTAATATTCAAAATGTTGCTATGATATTTCGCTTAAAGTATTAAAAGAGAAATAACACTTTAAAAAAAATTTGCAAATTTTAGAGATTAAATTCGAAATTAATCTGAGAAAAAATTTTTTTTTTTGAAAAATTGGCCGATTGGATATGATTCTGTCCAAGTTTACGCTCAAAATATCCAACAAAAATATGTAAAATGTTGCTATGGTATTCTTCCTAAGGGATTTAAAGACAAAAACCACTTTACAATTTTTTTTTTTAATTTTAGATATTTAATTCGAATCTCATCCCATATATTGGCAGTATAATTAAAATTTTGGGTTTTCGGGGCGAGAGCGCGTCTACTAAATGTAGTCCAATTGCAGCCAAACTTTTTATTATATCTATTAGGACCAAAACGATATTTTTGCCGCCCGGGTAAAAACAAAAATCAGATTCTCATTTATATTAAAAATTTTTCCAAAAAAATACCAAAAAATTCTTGAAAAATTGGCCCTTTTGATATGATTCTGGCCAAGCTTACGCTCAAAATAAGACACATTTATATTTAAAATGTTGCTATGATATTCCCCTAAAAGGATATAAAAAGAATTAACACATACAAATTTTTTTGGAATTTGTAGAGATTACATTCGAAACTCATTCCCCTCATTTTCCATACATTTCAAATGTTCGATTTTGAGGGCGAGCGCGCGTCCACTAAATAAAGTCCGATCGCAGCCAAACTTTTTTTCATATCTATTGGGACCAAAACGAATCTTTTTCCGCCCGGTATTTTGAAATCTATTTTTAAGGGCCAGTCTAATGTCCAACCTCTATCTCTTACCATCTCTGAGATCTAGGTGTTCATACAGACAGACGGACGGACGGACGGACGGACATGTCTATATCGACTCGGCTGTTGGTCGGAAATGATTCCTTCTGCCTGTTACATAAATTTGCACGACTTTAGTATACCCTTTTTACTCTACGAGTAACGGGTATAAAAATCACAAACAAGATATACAAAAACTCAGAAAACTTTTTCCGCAGCCAACCTTTCCATGGAGCAAAAGTATTAGGGAGGAACTTTTACTTAGTCGACACCGCTTCTGTCAGAAAATTGTCAGCTGTTCGCTCTCATTTACGCTCTCTAGATACTATTTGGTAAGCTGTTCGCTCCCTCTGGATACATTTGGGTTATGGTCGTCTCGCTCTAGCCACAGTGATATCCTACTGGCACTTAAGGTATCTTTTTGGGCACTATTAATATCTTTTTGGGCACTACCGTTAGCACCAGCAAAATTGGGAGGCTGCGCAAAGTTCCTCTCTAATACTTATTGCTCCATGACTTTTCGCTTCAAGCATTGACAACGAACTGGCCCTTTGGCCCTACAAACAGATAGAGCGCTGTCTCGTTCGGTTTCTCTTTATATAATATAATTACACCATGTGCCCAGCAAAGTGACTCAAGGAAAAACATGAACAAAGCAAGGAAAAAATGTTTCTCATTGAATGAGCAAAGAGCACTTTGAGAAAAGTCAGAGGTGATAAATCATTTCGTTTTACTTTTTCATGGTGTCTGAGAGTGACTGTACTTTATCTGACAGCCTGTTAAGCACATTTTGGGAGCTCGGATTTTTATATATTTATAATTTGTTATGCCGGTATGTGGTGTGGGTTGGTGTAGGAGGGAGGGCTAAATGTCCTACCATATTTATCTCCACACCACTCTTTGAAGAAAATTTAAACTTCTACTTGCATTAGAAGTATTTTTGGCCACACTTCCATACAAGAGGAACCAGTGTGCACTTTAGAGTGGGTGGAAAAGAGCATCCAATTGGGAGCTTACAAAAAGTTGTAATTGAAGCGTAGGTCACTTACATAATGAGAGGATCGTTGCATTAAAAGTTTCTCTCATCTCTCTCAGGAAAATGGCGAAGACCATAAGAGTTTTCAAACTGATTTCCAAATTTGTAAACTATTGCATCGCTGTTGTATTTAAAGCTAAACAGTTTGATAATTGATCTGTCATTCGTCACAGTATTTAATCTAAGTGAAGTTGCAGATGGTAAACCCGACTAGCAAGAAATCAGTAAATCAGCTTGGAAAGTAGAAGAAGAAAGAAAATTGTTTTTTTTTTTTATTTTGCCCAGTAGGGCACAGTAAATTCCTTTTTTTATTAAGAGAATTTTTTTTTGTGTCTAAACATTCCAGTTTTGGCACCTGATCCCCAATTACATTTTGGGACAATTTTCCCATCAACTGAGAGCCAGCAGTGGAGAGTTGCGGCCCGCTCTACTCAGTCAGTGCAGCTTTGTGGATTTGGATTCTGGAGTCTGCACTAAGCAGACGGAAAGTCAGTGATCGGACGCCAAGCCCAGTGATTTTTGGTTGAGTTTCCCCGGATTTCCCAAATCGATGCCAAATGAGGCGGGAAACCCTCCCCGAAGAGAGGCGCGAATGGAAATTGACCGCCAAATAGCAAGGAAGGCGGAAAACCTCCCTCATCCGAACAAAAATTCGCGCTCCCAAATTTTTTGTGTGTGATTTTTTTTTGCAGTTTTCCCTCCCATATAATAAGAAGATAGAAAGAGAGAAGAAGAAGCCGAAGTTGCAGAAGCGGCGAGAATATCAAAAATCATTTAATCTATCTAATTATATTTTTCTGCATGTTCAAATGCATTTGTGTGAGTGGTTCAACCGTTAAATTTTGTTCATTCTTTTTATATCAAATTCGTGATGTAAGATTTACTTTCTATACTCATTTTTTTTATGAAATAGATGGACATTTATAAAAGCTATTTATGAAGTATAACAATTTGGATTGATCATATTAATATCTCTTATACTTTCCATGTGAGAAGAGAATATGTCGCAATATCATTTTACAGGTCATGTTCATGCGAGAGCGTCATATCTCAGATGTCCTGCAGTCGATATTGCGCAATCATTTATTTTTCTGCTTTCAGTAAAATCATATTTTCAAATTATATAAATAAGTAAGTTCTACGATTATTATGTAAATAACACTGGCCAACAGCCATTTTGGTCCAGCATTATTGATGACAAATTCTGATCCAGTTTTGTGCACTTATTCCAATACTGGTCTCGGCTTTTCTCCATCAGCTCTTGTTTTCAAGATATCGCGGAAAATCCAATTTGCAGCATTTTTGGCTTTTGATAAATTATGAAGGTTACACCGAGCAACAATATTTGTATTTATGAGCTCTTTGCGACAGTATACACATTAAGGTCGCCTAAAAATAGCAATGGAGCAGCATCAGCAAACCCAAAAGCGCCTAAATTGGCCTTTGAAGAGAAATTTTCATCAAATTATAGCAAATTTTTTAAACTTAATCGCCGAGTACCAGCCATTTGGGGTGCTAGCATTTTAATGAAAACCACTTTAGCATGCAGCCCAATGGTTCTAATAATTTCACAAATTTTGTTTCATTTAAATCTTCTTGATGGACAAAGTTGCAGGCGGTTAATCCCGAAAAAATGAATTAAAATTTATGGCAGGATAACTAGATTGATACACAAAATGTGTATAGGAAATATAAAAAGACTACGTGATCTAACATAGACCTTACGCTAATTGTCAAGCAAATGTACAATAGGCGCTGCGAAATAAGGCCCCAATGAAATAAGGCCCAAAAAAAAAAAAATGAAATAAGGCCCCAAAAATTTATATGGAAAACAAAAACAACGATTTCTCAAATTTGGGGTGTTATTTTATTTTTTGGGGCTTTATTTCCTAAATAAAATTTCAAATTGAAATAAGTCCCCAAAAGAAGAAATGAAATAAGGCCCCAAAAATTAGTTTTGCGGTCTTATTTCATTTCGCAGAAATAAGACCCCAATTTTTAATATGAATTTTTTGGGGTCTTATTTCATTTCTCTTATTTTTGCTGAAATATAAAAAAAAAATCCAATAACGGTTAATATATTTATCTGCCGGCGTTTTTTGACTAAGTTTTTGATGCATTTTTGTACAGATGTGCAAAAGTACCGATTTACAATTAGTTCAGTGATAAGCTTTTGTCGCCTGATAGTCCTGTACAAGTAATAGTGGCTTTCAATTTGGAAACTGTGTTGACTTCGTTTGGGCTTACAAAGGATAAAATTAATCCACTGGCATTTTACACGGCTTCTATTTTTGAAGACCAAAAACATGCTTTTTGTATATTTTCGTCTTTAAAATTAATAAGCGAAATAAAGGAAAATATACCAGCAGATATTTAATGGACGGAACTTTTAAAATAGTTCCCAAAGATTGCTTTAACCAGCTCCTAGTCAGCTATATTGAATATTTTGACTAGAAATCGCGCGATTTTTATTTAAAAAGTTTTCGATATTATTTAATGTTATAGATAGTTTATTTCACTAAAAATCCAAATTAAACAAGTGAGAAAGTCGGTCAAGCCCGACTATGTCATACTCTGTACCAAGAGCAGGAGCTGAATGCAACGTTTCTGCTGCGCTCATCTCTAAGTTTCTCTCTCTCTCCCTCTCTCTTTCACTCACACGTTGTTGAATAAAAATGCAGTGTTGGTTGTGTGCCCGTGGGAGGGGGTGGGGGAGGGTGGAATTTATTTTTGGTCATAACTTAAGAACCGTTCATCCGATCTTTATCATTTCTTCGGCAAATCGATACGATTTTGCTAATTACTAACTATCTCTAAAAGGTACGAATCGTCTATTTTTATTTGTATTTTTTGTATTTTATTTAATAGAGTTGACAAATAAAGCTGTCAACATAAACAGATTAATCCTAATCTCGCCTCCGCCGAAATTAGGAGAACTTTTTTATGATATGCTCCGACTCACATCAGTTGGGCGGTGGCAAAGATATACAATTATAGGGAAGATAAATGTGATAAAATATTAAATACATTTAGCGACATCGAACCCTCAGAAGCTAATAAATGGTACAAATCGTTATATAACATACACATTATTCGAAACGGGTCATGAGACTCAAAATTAGATCTACTTATAGTTAAGAAAATTGGCCGGAACTGTCTTGTAGATCCAGGTGGGATGGAAAAATTAATTCGGCTCAGTAGGAAACAAGAGTCAATTTGACCGTTTATTAGCTTATGAAGGAACATAACTCCGTGACAGATTCTACGATCTTGCAAGGACGGTAGGCTTAATAGACGGAGTCTGTCCACATACGATGGCAGGCGACGGTGTTGTTTCCAGTTAAGTCCACGTAAGGCGAACAGGAGAAATTGCTTCTGCACCGACTCAATAAGGCCCTGATATGTTGCATACTGTGGTGACCATACGCATGAGCAGTACTCAAGTATAGGTCGGACAAGTGAGACGTAAAGAAGCTTAGTGGTGTATGGGTCATCAAATTCCTTAGACCAGCGTTTAACAAAAGCAAGCACCCCCTTGGCTTTGCTAACGATAATCCCAATATGATCGGAAAAGTTCATATTATGGCCAAATAATACGCCAAGGTCTGTTACCGCGTGTATACGCTCGAGGCTGTGCGGGCCAAGGAAATAGTTGCCCATAAAAGGGGCAGATCGATAGAAAGACATAACACTACACTTAGAGTGGTTTAGGTGCAGCAAGTTGTTGGTGCACCAGGATTGAAGGTGGCTTATGTCATTTTTTTTGGGGTGTTATTGCATTTTTAAAATTGGGGTATTATTTCATTATGAAATAACTCCCCAAATTTGGGACTTTATTTCATTTTATCGTTTGGGGACTTATTTCATTGGAGACTTATTGCCTGCATCCTGTACAATAACATTCAATCAGTACTAGATAATATTTTTCCCAAAATCATATTTGCCTAATATCAAAAAACCTCGCAAGGATGAAATTTATTGCCGAGAAACATCTGCATAAGAACTGTATAATGTGTTTTTGGTATTTGGTTCATTATATTATTCATTAAAAAAATTCAAAATTAAATATGTGTGAGTGGGTGGGGTGTTGAAAAAGTTCTTTTGAAAAATACTGTATTGATGGTTCGCAGCTTTCCGGGAGTCACCGTTATGTCAAGGGCATACGTAAAAAGAAAAAATGGTAAGTTTAAATGCCTTAATGTCCCGAAGCAGAATCATGGAAAAGTTCAATTTGTTAAAAACGCGACCATTTTGAAATGACAAATTTTTTAAAATTTTGTTTGCAGTCCACTGTGGAAAAAAATAGCTATCATTGAAAGCAAAATATTACCTTTTTACATAATTCAATTAAGAGGTCTTCCTATAAAAAATTCGTCAAATGCCGTGACAGATTCACAAAGTTATTCGCTTGCGAAATGGAGCGAGTTTTTGCACTACCTTGCATGAATGAGCATTCCCCCAAATAATAAGAATGGCCACTTCCTCGACATATACATTCGTTTCACAGATAAAGTCTTTACTACAATCTCTTTCCGCCAGGCAATTGTTGAAACTTTTCCAATTCAACAATCATAATAGTCGCAAGGGGCTTAATCCGTAGATTATAGTGAGTGCGGAACCCATTTGGCTCATTTGAAGCCCAATTCATATAATTATAATGTTATTCTTGCAAGGTACTGATTGAATGTTATTGTAAATTTGCTTGACAATTAATGTAAGGACTATGTATGTTAGATCAAGTTGTATTTTAATATTTCCTATACACTTTTTGTGTATCAATCTAGTTATCCTGCCATAAATTTTAATTCATTTTTTCGGGATTAACCGCCTGTAACTTTGTCCATTAAAAAAGATTTAAATGAAACAAAATTTATGAAATTAGAAGAACCATTGGGCTCCATGCTAAAGTGGTTTTTATTAAAATGCAAGCACCCCAAATGGCTGGTACTCGCCGATTAAGTTTTAGAAATTTGCTATAATTTGATGAAAATTTCTCTTCAAAGGCCAATTTAGGCGCTTTTGGGTTTGCTGATGCTGCTCCATTGATATTTTTAGGCGACCTTAATATGTATACTGTCGCATAGAGCTCATAAATACAAATATTGTTGCTCGGTGTAACCTCCATAGTTTTTTAAAAGCCAAAAATACTGCAAAATGCATTTTCCGCGATATCTTGAAAACAAGAGCTGATGAAGAAAAACCGAGACCAGTTTTGGAATCAGTGCACAAAACGGGATCAGAATTTAATACAAGTAGGGCTGGACCTCACAAAAGTGGTCATTTTGTTGGCCTGTGTAATCATTGCTCCAGCGTTCAAAGAAGCTGGTTCGCCTGTTTTACCATTATTAACGAATGCGCTGAGTACGCAATGGGCTTGGCCACTCCTGATCTAGTGCTTTAATAAAGAGCTCAAAATCTTAGGGCATTTATTATATTCTCGCAAGTTGTAGCTTGGCGAAACTTTGGACCACCATGCGGAAGAGCACAAAAGAGTCAAGCGACACAAACTACAAAACGGACTGTGTGCTCAGAACTCTCACAAATCTTTGACCCATTAGGTTTGTTTGCTCCGGTAGTGGTCAAGGCAAAAATATTTATGCAAGCGCTCTGGGAATTAAAGCTAGACTGGGATGACGAATTGCCAACACACCTTCAGAACGAATGGAAGGAGTATCGTGAGGATATGCAATCACTAAATACAATGCAGATTCCGAGGCACGTTTACGATGGCAAAACTCCAGAAACCATAGAGCTTCACACATTTGTGGATGCCTCAGAAAAGGCATATGGCGCTGCAGTTTATGTACGCTCCACCTATAAAAATAAGCAGGTTTCTGTTCGCATAATGTGCTCAAAATCTAGGGTAGCTCCAACAGCAAAGCAAACCCTTCCTCGACTAGAACTATGCGCTGCACTATTGGGAGCTGAACTCACCGCCAGAGTAAGAAAGGACCTGCACATGAATCCTGAGACAGTCCCAGGATATTACTGGACCGACTCCACAGTGGTGCTTGCCTGGATAAATGCCGCTGCATCTACCTACCATACCTTTGTGGCAAATAGGATAGCCAAAATACAGGCACTAACAAGCCAAGGCCAATGGCGTCAGGTGTCATCAGCAAACAATGCAGCCGATGTCCTTTCCAGAGGAACCACAGCACAAAAATTGGCAAGTCATAATCTATGGCTATACGGGCCACTATTCTTGCATGGTCCGCGGGACAAATGGACAAGTTCGCCCAGCGTGACTCCCAGAAACCTGGAGCGAAAGACAAAACACGTCAGCTTGCCCATTACCCCACCAACAAGAGGAGAAGAGCTGTATACTTGCAAGCACAGCAATTCCTTTCGCAAGCTACAACGCATTGTAGCCTATATGCTGCGCTTCTGCTACAAAAGGAACAGAGCTGCAACAACGACATTGCAGATGGATGAACTGCAGCGCGCACGCACTGTGATCCTGCGAAACATCCAACACATTGAATTCGCACCTGATATTCGACAGCTACAACGCCACAACACAGTGGACAAAAAGAGCCCGATAACATCGCTCTCTCCCATTTTAGGAGACGATGAAATAATTCGGGTGGGTGGCAGATTGGAACAATCTGCACTTCCATACAACTCAAAGCATCAAATTCTGCTCCCATACAATGATCCAATTGTAAAGATGCTATTGCGAGAAATCCATGAAGACAACATGCATTGCGGCGCACAGGCACTACGAGGCACAGCCAGACAGGAGTATTGGATCATTAACGACAAAACCATGGCAAGAAGCATCATTCACAACTGTGTTCGTTGCAACAAGGCCAAACCCAAGTTAATGCACCAAATTATGGGCAATCTGCCAGCAGAACGAGTTACTGAAGCACGCCCATTCCTGAACTCTGGCGTAGACTATTGCGGACCCTTTTGGATTCATCACAAGGTACCCGCGGGGGTACATCGCTGTATTTTGTTGCTTTACCACTAAAGCGGTGCATCTGGAGTTGGTAAGTGATTTATCAACCGACGCATTTCTAGCAGCCCTTCGCCATTTTCTGAGCCGCCGCGGAAACTGCGAGACGATCCACTGCGACAATGCTACCAATTTCATTGGGGCCAATAACCAACTGAAGGAATTGGAAGACACAATATTCACCGACAAGGCTCAAGATCGGATAACTAACGACTGCAGCAAGCGTCAAATTGCATTCAAGTTTATCCCTCCCAGAGCACCATCATTTGGCGGGCTCTGGGAAACGGCTGTAAAGTCCGCAAAACGATTACTGGTCACGACGACCACAACAGCATCTTTAACATTTGAGGAGCTAAATATGGTCATCACCGAGATAGAAGCTATTCTTAACTCACGACCTATTACCCCAATATCGAATGATCCAACAGACACAACAGCCCTTACCCCAGGACATTTCCTGATTGGTGTACCTTTAACCGCGCCACCCGATCCTAATAGCAAGCATGACGAAAAGTCATTAGTGAAGCGCTGGGAACTGGTTTCCAGACTTAAACAAGGATTTTGGAGGCAATGGTCACAAGAATACCTACAAGAACTCCAAGTTCGGCATAAATGGAAAACAGCCTCACCAAACGTCAAAGAGGGACTATTGGTCTTAATAAAGGAAGACAACCTACCGGTGATGAAGTGGCCGTTGGGCCGTATTGTCAAAACATACCCTGGGCAAGACAATTTCGTGCGAGTAGTAGACGTCAAAACAGCATCAGGCATCTACAAGCGCCCCATAAGTCGACTGGCTCCATTGTTTCCAGAAGACGTAGCAGTCAAGCGCCCTGTCAGTATGATCAAGGATACAACTGAGCCCGATGAACCACCAACTCAGAAAAAAAGGTTGTTATCGCCGTCCATAATATCAACAATGTTAGTGCTCCTACTCATGTTGCCTCTAGCACTATCCCAACCAATAACGGTGACTCAGTTTACCAACAAACCAGGGATATTCTACGAAAAACTGGGCACCACAAGAATGGCAGTATCTGAATGGACCATGGTCATCTACTATGACTTGGACCCATACTGGAGCGACATGAAAACTTTGTCGTCAGGTATAACTGAACTTGGCTACATGTGCCCTGACCTACAAAACAGTCAGGCATGCGAATCAATGCTTCAACACTTTCAGCATTTACGCAGTGAACTGCAGCCCGAAAGTTCAGTAATGAAGAATTCTCGATCGCGGAGATCACCACTTGACATAGTGGGAAATCTAGCCAACAGTCTTTTCGGTGTACTGGATTCTAACTTTGCTCAAAAGATGTCGAGAACAATCGAGGAAGTGAAAACAAACGAACAATTCCTGCTGCAGCTCCTCAAAAACCAAACTTCGATTGTGGATTCCACAATAAATGTGGTCAGAAAGAGCAAAACTAACACTGATAAGCGCATTAAGTTACTGGAAAAGCAAATTGCGCTTGTCAATCAACAGAGAGGAAATTATACAGGCGGACATCTAGTACAATCATTTCTGGTATTAATATCACAACTGACCCTGCTAGCAGCGGACATACAACGAATGCAGTCAGAAATCTTTGATGTACTAACGGGCATCCGTCATCGCACAATTAGCCCAATGTTAGTGTCTCCACAGCAATTGACAGAGCAGCTTGACCAAATACGTGACCATTTACCACCTGATCAAATGCTACCCGTTACCACTGCCAATGTAATTCAACTATACAGAATTATGAGAGCCGAAGGAGCCATCACTGACACACATGCCATCTTCAGAGTGACAATTCCACTAGCATCAACTGTTCAACTAGAAATCTTCAACATCGTGCCAATACCCATGTGGCACTCCAACAGCTGGAACCTTTTTGAACTAAAAACTCCAATAATAGCAGTCAACAATCACAGAGATCAGTTCATGGGGCTCACTCCAGATGATCTTCGACGCTGCCTCACCTTACCACATGACGAATACATTTGTTTTGACCAACAAGCTATTTTTAATGTCGACAATCGTTGTGAGTTCCAGTTATTCAACAACCAAACAAGTGCCCTGTGCCAGATCACGCACACAAAAACACATATAATATGGTCCAACACTCACCAGCCGAATACGTGGATCTTTGCAACACAATCAGCATAAGAACTTCAGGCAGTCTGTAGCGGAATTCCATCAACAATCCGTCTTGAAGGAACTGGGCTCTTAACACTAGCTATTGGATGCACTGCTAGGAACTCTGAAATCAGCATAAGCACCTTTGGCACAACAATCACAGAAATAAAAACCACATACTCTCGATTTGGTAACTTAAATCAGCCTGTAAGATACGGCTCAGATCCAATATTGGAACCAAACGTCCGGCCAACAGAGCAAGGCTACTCGGAGCTTGACGACTTGCAACAAGACTTAGCGACAATCAAACTTCAGAAGCTACCACAACATGTCGACACCCTGCAGCACCATCATATAGCTGCTTATATTGCCTTAGCAATATCGATTCTGCTAATCCTCACCTACGCCGTCCGGAACAGGCACGCCATGTGGAACCCCCGGACGTCCCCAAGCACCACAGAGGAAAACTGCGATACATCCCCCCCGACACCTCTTCCTCGCCGCTTTACACTGAACTTGAGGATGGTTGATCACCGATTCAACGGCCGGGAGAATGTTAAGTCGCAGCTATATTAATTATAAGAAATGCATTTTTATTCATTTACCTATAAGCACACAAAACAAACAAAACACATTAAGGCAGGTCAAAACACACCGCGACTCCGCTTTCAGCTGAGTTAGCGATACTACACACACGTCAATCGATGAGCCAATTCGTCAGTAAGTCAAACTTCTGCTGACAATGCAATTAACACGCAGAGGGCATGCAACTAAGGAAGTTGCTGACCATTGCAATCACCTAATTTCTACACACGCCAGATCAACACTTTCACTTATTTGTTTACAATCAATATGACCCATTGTTAGCATATAAATAGCCGTAAGTTTGCTTAATAAAATCAGTCTCAGTACTACCAAAGAACTGTTTCTCATTTCTTCCATCCCCCTGCAGAGAATCTGTCGCTGTGTCTTCAGAGTCTCATTTGTGCGCATCAAAGGATACCCTCTCCGCAGTCCAACTGGTTCAAGTGCTAGTTGCGACGACCTATTGCAAACAGTTTATGTACTGTATGCATCCCAGCTTAATACACATTACTAAAAGTCAAGCCAGGCAGTTCATGTACTGTCTGCGGCACTTACACTACACACAAACAATGTTCGCGAACTCTATCTTCTTCCTGCTTCTGATGAGCACGGCCTCCGTTTTTTGACCAGCTAGCTCTTGGTGGGCTTCCTCCATCCTTCTGGCCACTCGTTTTATTGCTGTATTTGCAGCCGCCTCAAGCTGTCCGACTTCGTTTGCTACAAATACTAGCGTCAGGTCATCAGCAAGCCCAATCAGCTTGCAACCTTGGGGTAGTTGTACTCTCAGCACCTACATTATATTCCACAGAAGTGGTCCAAGAACCGACCCTTGTGGGACTCCTGCCGTGACGTTGTAATGCCAGGGGCCTTCCTCAGTGTCATACACTAGCACCCTGTCTGACAAGTAGTTAGATATAATCCGTTGTAGGTAGGCTGGTACTCCAAACTCGTGTAACGCGCGCAATATGCGTAACCAGCTGGCAGAATTTAATGTATTTCGGATGTCCAGTGTTACCACCGCACAGTATTCCTTGCTGCCCCATCTCCACCGAGTACCCTCAATCGCCTTGGTTGCAATATCTACAACCGCCTTGGCTGCGTCCACCGTAGACCGTGCCTTGCGGAATCCATATTGGGAATCAGATAAGGCCTTTTTTTCATCGACGATTGCCAAGAGTCGGGTATATACGATCCTTTCCAGGATCTTCCCAATCGTGTCTAGGAGACAAATTGGTCTGTATCCTGACGGGTCATCGGTTGTTTTACCTCCTTTTGGCAGGAGGATCAGCCGTTGCTGTTTCCACCTCTTTGGGAAAGCTCCGTCCAACAGGCATCTTCCAAACGTTTTTGCGAATACGTCTGGTCTAGTTGCGATCGCAAGCTTGAGGGCTTTATTCGAAACACCGTCCGGCCCTGGAGCCTTTCTATCACCAATGCGCTTGCATGCAGCCAGCACTTCTTCAATTGACACTTGCTGGTCTGAATTCGTGACATCTGTGGGATATTCCTGCTCAGGTTGCGGGTGCTGAGGAAACAGCGCCTCGACAATTCTTCCAAGCTCAATAGGGCACGTAACACGAGGAGTGTCCTGGCTCCGTATATTTTTGGTGACTACCTTGTATGCCGTACCCCATGGGTTAATATCGGTATCCTCGCAAATTTCCTTAAAGCACCTAGCCTTGCTGCTTTTCATGCTCCTTTTCAGAATCTTCTTGGCTTCTTTAAAAGCCTTTTGTTTCTCCTCGAAGAGGCAGGCTTTCCTTAGCCGGTTGATCTCCTCGTTCCACCAGTAGCAAGGAGCACCCTGCCTACTCTCTGTCCTTTCAGGCATGGATAAATCATTTGCTTCGGCAATCCTTTGGGCTAACCAGTTCCAATCGTCATGGCGTAAAACGTCAGCTAGTGTTTCTTTGTCAAGAAAACTATCCTTTCATTTCGGGCCTGTTGTCTTCGGTTTTGGTCTTCGCTTTCTACCTTGGATTTCACTAAATGTAAACGCCTCACTAACCTTCAATTTTGTTTTCCTGCATAGTGAGCTAATAAGCAGCGTAAGGTCTATTACAGAACCTCTACCAGCCTTCCAGTAAGTGAGCTCCCTTCCGTCGTTTGCTAGGGCGACATCTAACGCGGAAAACGATTCCATAAGACATTTGCCTCTGGCATTCGTTGCCTTGCTGCCCATTCCAGCGACCATGCATTGAAGTTACCCGCAATGATAAGAGGAGATCTCCCACGTGAGTCCTCCTTGATGTCCTCCAGCATTGTTTGAAACTACAACAATTGCCAACTCGGTGGGGCGTAGCAACTATATAAGGATTGTCTCAGTAGAATCTGGGCTGCTTCACAATGGTTAAGGTTTAGCTGCAAGCACTTAATGATCGCTACCGCTTCCGGCGATGTGTTTCGAGTCCTCGTTTTTCCCGCTGCAGAGCAAGCAATTCGGATCTTTTGAGCATCCTCTCGCAAAGTGGTCCCTTCCACCGCATCGTCGGCACAGGTTTGACCTGTCAAACTCACTTTAGCAATGCCTTGCTTGGTTCCCAAACTCAAGGCATCTGAAACACTTGGTAACGTTTATCCTTTCACGAAGTCTGCATCTTACCCATCCTACTTTAAGGAATTCTATCGATAGGGCCTTCTGAGCGTTTTCCGCTGACATCTTTAAGAAAGCTGTTTGCGTTTGCCCTTACGCATTGCGTGGGCTGATGTCCTCCAGTGATACGTTTTCTAGCAGAAGCTGTTTTTTCAATGCCGCGTATATGTCCTCACTGTTGGAGACCTCGTCCAGGTCCCTACATTCGATCGTGACACGATGAGTTAGTGTACGAACCTCTGCGTGTTCACCCAGCGATTCACCCACCAAACACTTGAAGGCTATGGTATTTTCTCCAGACTTATTTAGTTGCAGCAGAAGTTCTCCTTTCTGTGTTCTTCTTATTCTGGCAGCTGCCTCACTTAGCCCGCTGAGTTTTTCGTCTGACTTAACCTTTCGGAGTATCTCTGCGTAACTCGCTTCACCCTTCGCCGAGATAACAATGGCATCCGCTCGCGTCTTTTCATTTAGCAATCGCTTTCCTTTCTTTCGGGTGCTTGTCTTGGAAGATGCCTTATGCCATTCGGCGCCATTTGTTTTTGAGATTGGTGTCTCGTGTGTTTCCTCGTTGGTTGGAGAATCTTCCACCTCATGTGCGCTAGCGGCGGCATCTGTGTCGGCTGGGCCACGGGATCGCTTGGTTAGAGGCGTTCGCACTTCTACGCCCTGCTTCCTCTTGGGTTCGACATAGGTTCTGAACAGCAGTGATGTCTGTGAGGATTGGTGTGTCCTGATAACAGCCTTGGCTCCATCGTCATGCAGCTGGATGGCAGCGAGCTCATACAGCGCGCTGATACTCTTAATGGAGTCCCTCATGGGCTGATGGATGAATCTTCGTTGGCCATCTTCGAGCATATCCAATAGCTACGCAATTTCACATCCCAGGTCACGCAGTGCCAAGCAGCTCTGCGGCTTAGCACTTGATCCCGAGGGGTCGGCTTGCCTTTCTGTAATTGGTGATAACATTCTGCCACTTTTTGCGAACGCATCGCAAGTCTCTCCTTCTATTTGGGGTTTAATTGGACTCATGTTGTGGTTGGTTGTCTATGCGAGCAGTGAGGCCATGCGAGGGTTGACACTTGCCTTTATGGGGTCGAGTGTGCAGATCCGGATCCGTTAATCAGTAATGTTAAATCTGAACCTATACTGCCAACTAAATGTGACGTATCAAGAAGCGTGCTTAGAAATTTGTCAGGTTTTAACGGGACGGGGCGGTAATAGCATTAGCCTAGCAGCCATTTCGGCAAGAATTAACTCCGCTTACTGAAGTGCTAGAATACTATTAACCGTCAGCCCAGGGTTCGTCATGTCGTAAGGGGGGGTCTAAAATTCGTTACATGAAGCATTACAGGTCTCTGCTTTAGTTGCTTTCTCGTGTTAGTTGGTCGCCGCACGGGTGTTTGGGTGGCTGTCAGGGGTACCTGGCCCATGCCCAGAGGTCGCGTATGTGGGTTTGTGTAGGTGTGTTTGCATGTGTGTCTCAATTGTACAGGGTATTTAGAAGCCGGGCCAGTCGACTGCAACCCTTTTACTTGTTATACTCTGTACCAAGAACATAGAGTATATTAATTTTGTGTAAAAGTATGTAACAGGGAGAAGGAATCATTTCCGACCCTGTAAAGTATATATTCTTGATCAGCATCAACAGCCGAGTCGATTTAGCCATGTCCGTTTGTACGTCCATATGAACAAGACGGAGATAGAGGTGGTAAGAGATAAAGATTTCACATGTATGGGACAGACAAATGCCTTTTATACTTGCAGGCAGATCAAGCTTATTTTCAATTTTAGCCACGCCCCCTCCCGACCCCGGAATTTGAAAAAAAAAATCATATCTCCCACAGTTTTGTAGATAAAGGGTTTGTACCTTCTAAAGATAGTTAGTGATAAGTAATATCGATTTGCTGAAGAAATGATAAAGATCGGATAAGCGGTTCTCAAGTTATAAGAAAAAAAGAACCAATACCCCCTCCACCTGCCCCCACCACCATAACACAACCAAAATGCATTTCATTCAAATTCAAAGAGAGAGAGAGAGACCGAAAAAAAAAAGATGTGAGTGTCGCTAGCACTCACGAGTCTTTGATGTGAAACATGATGATAAGTTAAATAGATTATTTTCAAATAACAAGCTCTGTCAATAGTATATAATTCAGCAAGGACACTCTTTCGAAAGAAGACAAATAACGGGGAGTAGAAATACTAAAAACAGAATCACCTGCTGCAGAGTTCTTTAATTTTTTCAGGAAGTTTAATGCGCTGATCGAAAGATAAATGATGATGTTTTACGCCCCAAGATACCACCAGATCCGACCCAGATCCCTTCCAGATCCCACACAGATTCCATCCAGATCTCGCCCAGATCCACATCCCACCCAGATACCACCCGGGTCTCACCCAGATCCCGCCCACATTCCACCCAGATCCTACCCAGATCTCACCCCGATCCTACCCAGATACCACCCAGATCCCACCCAGATCTCGCCCAGATCCCTAACAGATACCACCCAGATCCCTTCCAGATCCCATCTAGATTCCACCCAGATCCCACCCAGATCTCAACCAGATCCCTTCCAGATTCCATCCATATCCCACCCAGATCCCACCCAGATCTTGCCCAGATCCGTTCCAGATCCAAACCACATCTCATTCAGATCCCATCCTGATCCATCCCAGATCCCACCCAGAACTCAGCCAGATCTCGCCCAGCTCCCACCCAGATCCTCATCCAAATCCCACACAGATCTCCCCCAGAAACCACCCAGATCTTATAACCATTCTCACCCAGATCCAGTCCATAACACTCCCAGATCCCACCCAGAACTTAACCAGATCTCGCCCAGCTCCCACCCAGATCCTCATCCAGATCCCACACAGATCCCACCTAGAAACCACCCAGATCTTACCCCCATTCTCACCCAGATCCCGTCCATAACCCTCCCAGATCCCACCCAGATCTTAGCCAGATCTCGCCCAGCTCCCACCCAGATCCTCATCCAGATCCCACACAGATCCCACCCAGAAACCACCCAGATATTACCCCCATTCCCACCCAAAACCCACCCAGTACTCTGCCAGATCTCGCCCAGCTCCCACCCAGATCCTCATCAAGATCCCACACAGATCCCACCCATATCGCTCCTAGATCCCTCCCAGATCGCGCCCAGATAAGATTCCACCCAAATCTCTCCCAAATACCACAATATCGCACCAAGATCACACCCAGATCTTTTCCAGAACCCACCCAGTTGCCCCTCTTCAGCATCTTTCCTACCTATTCACTTCCCCCCTCGGCCCATCCTCTTGTGTGTTTGTTTGCTGCACAAATCAAAACAACACAAAATATGAATGACGGAACCAAACCAAATTTTACTTCTACTAAAATGGTTTGATGCTGCTCTCAGTGCCCTGTCTTTTCAGTACTTAGTAGCACTCACTCTCCCTCTCGCGTTTACAGCAAAAGTTGTGGGAGTACGCTCAATAATGTTCTCTCGTTGTTGTTGTGGGAGTTTTCTCTGTTTTGATTTTTTGGCTGAGCCAAACTCAAAGAACTGTAAATAAAATGTTGGGAGTGGGTGTGTGATCTTAAACTCTTCTCTGCATCTCTCTCCGCCCCCCATCACCAATCTTCCCCCTGCCATCACTCTACCACCCGTCTTGTGTGGGTGTGCCGAGCCACTGCATAAAGCAAACACAGCAACAATGGTTGGCTTCGGTCTCACGTGACGCTCAAGTCACTGCACAAAGCAAAGACAGCAGCAATGGTTGGCTTCAGTCTCACGTGACGCTCAAATCAGTTTTTACTCCAACCATCTTGCGTGTGTGTGCGTGTGCCGAGCCACTGCACACAGCAAAGACAGCAAAATAATATGGTTGGCGTCAGAGTCACGTGACGCTCAAATCAAATTTTACTCCTACTAAAATCGTCCGTCAGCGTCACGTGACACTGAAATCAAATTTTACTCCTACTAAAATCGTCCGTACCGAAATTAAAGATGTTTCACATCAAAAACTCAGTGATGAGGGCAGAAGAAGCACTGCATTCAGCTCCAACTCCAGGTACAGAGTATGTCATAGTTGAGCTTGACCGACTTTCTTACTTGTTCTAATACAGAATGTTTGCAGTATGTTTGGAATTCAACACACAATTTAGGAATCGTATGCTCCGCCGTAAAGCACTTGTAATACGATTCAATATACTAAAGATGGAAAAGTATAATGGGGAGTAATGTACTTGTTATACGATGCAATGTACTACTGAAAGAGAATTTTATAAATTGGTCATGCACGTGCAAAATTGTCCAGACTTCGGTTGGAAAACACGTCATCATCATGGGAAATGTCCTCTTATGTCAGCTTTTTAAGGATGACCAATATTTCAGTTTAGCATTTTGAAATTTTTTGTCGGCTTTGCATAATCTCGTTTCTTTGTTGTTCAATTGGCAAACGTAATACGTAAAATTTTCAACTTTACGAGTAAAAAAAACTTTTTTGTTTTTAATGCAATCGTCTTTAAACCTCGTATTTATAAGTTTTCAATACTTTTACACAATTTCACCAAGACTTAGGAATCGGATAACTATATAGCCATTCAAAATATAGATGTGGAAAAAACTTTTAGTTACACAAATTTTTTGGTTTTCAATGCTATTGTTCTTGTTACTGATCAAAATTAAATGCTACCACACAATTCTGTCAAGTTTGATCTAAATCGGATTACTAAAAAGTTCTAGGTAGAAAACCTTTTTTGATTTCAGTGGTAGCGTCTTAATACTTCCCAGTTATGAATATTACCTGTTTAAACACAATTCTGGAGAGATTGATCAAAATCGGGTGAACACATATATCGTAGCTCGATATAACAAACTGGCAGGCATTTGTTATGCTTCAAGGGTATATAAAGTAAGTAATTTTTTAAGTATAAATTTATTATTATAATTCATCCTAGCGCCACAAGTTTTCTTACCTATTTTAGGACACTAGTCACAACAGTTGATGTTCATTAAATAATTAATTAATATTTATAATGGTTATAGAACTTAAAACTATTGATCATGGGTAATATGTAGTAGTAGTAGTAGTCTTTATTAATATGAAGTTTTCAGATTTTCATTGTAACATAAATTTGTGCCGACATCAAAAGACATGTTTAGAGTTATTCTAAAGGCTTGGTGTATAAACCGTCAGCCTGATCTTCATACCATCCTCATGCTAGTACTACACACGGCTGCCAAGCTCGTCGCAAGATACCGCATCATTCCCAGCATAAAGATGGATTAAAGATCCCGCTCCAATTGTTTTTACTCTAATTAATACTATTAAGATTATACATTATTAACTCCCTAGGCATTAGAATTTATTATAAAATATTATTATTATTACTATCGTTTTCTTTTTTTATTTTTTTATTTTGAATCCTATAATTTTTAAAAATCCTCCGCTACGATTCTGTGCCGGTACCTTAATGCTGCAGCAACGTAACAGGAGAGCAACGTCCAATTTGCTCCATTTAGGAGATTCAAGATCATATCTCTTCCAAAAGCTGTTCCCCCAAAAAAGCCCCGAGCCTTAACCCATTTTACGCCGCTGTTCGACTAGTCGAACAGCAAAGTTGCTTTCTTTTAAAAAATTTTCTGTAGGATCTAGTTAGACCAATTGCTTACGTTATTGCATTATACTATAGTAAATTTCATTGGCTTTCAGATAAAAATTGTTGCGGACAGCCCCCACCTTGCAGGTGGGGTCCAGGTGGTGGTTGAAAAAAACCTTACAAAAAGATGAATTGAAAAAAAAAAAGTTAAAACACGTAACCATACATATTTTATTCCGTAAGTCATGTAAAATTTTAAGAAAAGGTCGAAAATAGTCCGTAATAATAAAACCCGTAGAAAAAGAAGTACCAGGAGACTTTAATACATCTGTGAATGTGACTTTTCGAGTAATTAAACCATCTCACCTGGCGAAACTATCATAGGTAGAATTTTTTTGACTTCGGATTCGTGTTTACTGGGTCCTAATTACCCAAGAAAAGTTGCTTTCACCTCTAAATAAAAAACTTCGTGTAGCGCGGCGTAAAATGGGTTAACTAATCCAAAAAACCGTAAATAAACAAGTAAAAGCGCTGCAGTCGAGTTGCCCGACTACGAAATACCCTGTACAACTGAGACACACATACAAATACACTCTGACTCTGAAATAGGCACAGTGCTTCCCACCTCCCGCCCACAGGCAAAATTGTTTCGTGCATAACTTTGGTGTTTTTGCACGGATCTTAATGCGCTTTTCAGAATAGATAGTTTTAAATATCCGCGAGCTAATTTAATACTATTTATTGGGTAAATGATATACAGTGAGATATGTACTAGAGACCTGCACGAGTAAGTAAAATAGTAATCGAGTAGTACTCGCCGAGTATGTTTACAAACGAGTACGATTACCTAGCTGTCAAATTGGCACCGTGGCACCGTAGAATCGTAGGAACCGCACCGTTTTACTCATTTTACTCGTTTTTACTTAAATCAAATTTAGTTTTCGATTTATTTTTACATCGTGCCGGTCGCATAAAATTTGTAAAGAAATAATATGGACGTACGTACTACGTAGAAAGCTAGAGTCGGGAGAGTACAAGCCGATTGAAGCAAGTAGTAACAGCGATGTGTGGAAATTCTACGATAGAATTGCGGAGGCCAATACTTCCGAATTTGTTGGCTATGTGTTGTGCAAGAGATGAGAAAAGCCTTTAAATTTCCAAAAGGATCTAGTTCATCAAATCTGCGAAAACATGTTTTTTAAAAACGCTCAAGCACCAGCGAAGTATTGCCTCAATTAAGAATATCATGAGTGTTTGTCGATGACCGAGTACGAGAGGAAGAGACAAAGAGCTGCGTTAAAATTGTCGCTCAAAACATTCGTCCGTTTGAGACCGTAAATGGTTCGAGATTTAAGGATCTTGCTCGTTGTTAAGTAGGATAATCGAGTCTTGGAAGATCGGCGCAACAATCTTAAGGCCGGAAACTTGGATGGTGTTTTATTTTTACATTCACAACGCAAGGCTAAAAGCCAAATGTAACAATTTTTTACAAATTCACACAGCTATTAATAAAGAATATAACAAAATATTTTTGTACTAATTTTTTATTATGTTTGTTATGTTTTTTTTAACATGTTTTTTACCTGGTTGGGAGTAAAGTTTGTTTGACAATATTACTATGTTTGATCCGCATAGGTATTTTGTCCGCGATTTAATAAGTCTTCAGCCGAGTGCCGGTTGTTGGCTCCCAAACTTTACTTCCCAGCAGAGAGCCGTTAATGCAACTTATTTGCGTGTTTCTTAAGCACAAACTTGAGTTAACAACATTTATTATATTTCCCACGGTTCTACAATTATAATCGTACGATGCCACGATGCCGATTTCTACTCGTACTCATGAAAATGATTACCTGTTACAAAAAAAAGTAACTATACTCGTCAAAATGAGTATTTTTACTCATGACTCTGGCATCGTGTAATCACTCGTGCAGGTCGCTAGTACGTATCCTAGAAAATATTGAATATTGAAGAGCGACTGGCGGACATTGGTTGCAGCGGCCGAGACCGTCAAGCGGTTGTGATGCAAGCATCGGGCCAATAAAGAAGAAGAAGAAGAGCGAATACTTAACACTTATAATAACACTAGTTTACAAAAATAAAAAAAAAAAATGACCCATTTCAGCTGAAAATTTTTCTTAGTATAGTTTGGAATGGTGATCTAAAAAATCGATTTCAAAAATTTTTTCATGGCTCCGTTTTTGAAATATTAATTTTTTACATTTTTTTGGTAGGTACTCTTACATTTTAAGCCATATCTCAGTTCATAATTGTCAGATGGAGTCAAGTAAGAAATAAATCGAAAGGTAATGGAGCTGCCAATAATTGCGTGGAGCATTGTTTTTAAATCGGTTCAGTAGTTTGAATTCAACAACCAAGAATATTTCAAAAAAATCGATTTTTTGCTCGAAAATCCAAGAAATTTCATTTTTAAACGACTAGAAAAAATATAAAAAAATACAAAAAAATTATTTTTATTTTTTCTACTTAAGAATCGCACTTTTACGAAGAAAATAAGGTATTGGTGAGGAAAATCGTGTAACACGTACCATAGATGGATCAAATTGAGTAGAGGAACTAACAGTCAAATTTGAGTATATTGTGTGTTTCCAAAAACTAACATTGTACTTTTCTTCGTTTTTTGGTCAAATTATGAAGTGAGCGAAAAGCCAGAACAAAAATAAAAATTAAAAACGGAACAAAAGTCGAAGCAAACGAAAATTTATTTTAAAATATTCAGGAAAATATCACATTTTTTTGCACTAAATTGCTTACAGCTCCTGTGTTTGTTCACAGATTTTGATCATCGATATCTGTTTTTCTTCGTAGAAGTGCGGTTCTTATGTAGAAAAAATAAAAATAATTTTTTTGAATTTTTTTATATTTTTTCCAGGCGACCAAAAATGAATTTTCGAGCAAAAAATCGATTTTTTCGAAATATTTTTGGATTTTGTGGTCAAACTAATGAACCGATTTAAAAACAATGTTCTACTCGATTACCGGCAGCGAAATAACCTTTCGATTCTTATCTTGCTTGACTCTATCTGACAATTATAAAGTGAGATATGGCTTAAAATGTAAGTGCCCCTACCAAAAAATAAAAAAAAATTGTATTTCAAAAACGGAGCCATGAAAAATTTTTTGAAATGGATTTTTGAGATCACCATTCCAAACTACACTAAAAAAAATTTTCAGTAGAAATGGGTCTTTTTGGCTGTAAACTAGTGTAATTGGTGAAATGGGAAAAATTTAACTAAGCGGAGTTTCTGAATCAAACAAATCTTTTATTGGCTCTGCTATATTCTCCAACTGACCTTGTTTCGGTTGAATTTGTCTTATTACCATGTGCTCTGCAATAATATGGCTGAGCTCCTTTCTTTATATAGGCGATAGGCCCTTGTTTTGGCGGAAGCTTTCCAACAGCAGTCAGTGGAGCAGCTTGTATGTCGCTTTTTTTCTGGCGGAGATATGTCGCTTTTTTTTTTCTGGCGGAGATATGTCGTTTTGAAACGACATACAAGCCGTGTTACAAACGACGTATCACCGCCCGGAGGTATGTCATTTTAAAACGTCATATCTCCGCACAGTGTAAGATTTTGCCAATCTAGGGGGACTTAATTCAATAGCAGTCGTATTTTTCAAGCTATCGACATGAACTTTGGACTCAATGTTCAAAAATTTCCCAAAGAAATTTTTGGACAAAAAGTTGAAGTGGGCGTGGCACCTTAAAGGGCGTAAAGTACGTAAAAACCAGAAAATTTTCACTTTTTTAAGCCTAGTACGGAGGGCGTTCGAATTTTCCTTCAGCTGTCAAACTCCATATAAAAATTGCTTAAGGAATTTTTCCTTGCCTCATTCTGATGTTTGGTACGCAGAAAGCCAAGGAATCACACAAGGAATTTTGAGAGTTGCCATATCGATGAAGCGTGTGGACTGTATCAAACAGCTGATATTCCTTTTAGAGATATTGTGCAGTCATTTATTCCTTGTGTCAATTATCAAAAGGCAAGGCAAAAGTACAAAATTTTATGTTAGTTATGACGACAAAAATGCATTAATTGATGCAGTGAAAAACAAAACATGATTGTGGCATCACGAATGACAAGCAACTAGACACCGCACTTACAAGAAGTGTTTGGGAAGCAGTTGCGCCATGTTGGAATCTTGTCATGTTGGAGGGCCAATTGAGCCATTATTCGTTGTAGCGATATGTGCACCTGAGTGGGGTCCTCGCCCGGAATGATGTTCCAAATGGAAATAAAACAATTATAATTGGACTTATCGGCCTCGTGCGACCATTAGATTCTTGGCAACAGGCAAATCCAATTCTGAAGTCTTGTTCACATTCTTCAGCTTAACAGCTGCCACTGCAATTGCAACTTCATCCATGTTGTGCAAAGCGCCTCATTTTATTTAAATCTTATAGTTAGGTCAAAACACATATCAGCTGGCAAATTTATTTATTTTCCGTTTTCGGTATATTTTTTAATGTTATCTGGTCACACTGCCTTTTACATTCCACAAAAAGGAATATCAGGCAAATTTCTGGAAGGAAAATTCGAACGCCCTCCGTACTAGGCTTTAACATACAATCCGCAATAAAAACAAGGAAAAATTTTTTTTCAAAAAAGTGTCAGGTTAGTATTTTTTGTTCTGATTTTAGCCAATTTAAAAAAATTATTTTAAAACTAATCATGAAAAAAAAAAAAAAATTTTTTTTTAAATTTACGTCTTTTGTTAAATGTTCATGCTTTTGCTTGTAACTTCAAAAGTATTGGCCGTACAAATATAAATATGGATGCGTTTCAAAGGTAATTCATTTATTGAAAGAAAAAAGCGATTTCCATATTTTTCAGAATTTTTTTTAATTAAAAAAAAAACAACTCAATGTTGATAAAAAGATTAGGCGAAATTTTTTTTGACAAATTTAATAAAAATCTGAATTTGAATCACAACTTTCTTCACTAGATTGATCAGAAAATAGTTTTATAGCTCTTTCGATGCGGTTTGAGGTTGAAGGCACGACATCAATCCTATAGCATCGCCTTTTATTTTGCCCTAAAGCCAACTTGCATTATCGGTCATAATTCTGGACTTATCTCTCCTAGATTTAGTCCACCTCGACTCAAATGCATGGCACAATGTGTTTTAAATGCAACATTAACTTTTTATGATCAATATCATTGCCAAAATGATCGCTGCGTGCTCTAGGAGTGATTTAAGCTTAACGGTTTTTGCGTTTCTTACCCAAACCTCGAAAAACTCTGCCCGTTTTATTTCACTCATTGCTTAATTGAAGGTCTTTGGGCAAAATATGGGCAACTTTTTATTTCTGATCCTGATTCAGAATAGTTTTCTGCAAAATACGTATGTTTTGGTTGATTTGAATGTGATTGAATGTTGTTAGTTTTTTTCCATCAAAAGCAAAACATTGTAAAAAATATACCTACTTTTTGGCACTTATTTCGAAAAATTAACAAAAATGTTGTTTGCCACTTATGAAGTCCCTTTATAGCGCTAAAAATCTATAATGCTTCCACAATTATGGGAAAAATAAGTTCAACCGCTCACAGTGGCCACACGATCCAATTGAGAACACTAAACTTTATCAACTGTTGCTCGTTGTGCAATGCAATTTTGCATGCATTTCAAATGCACCGGTTTAAGAACCGTTATCTTCTGAACAAAAAATTTTTCGTTTTGTTTTGGGCTTGTTTTCGTAACATTTGAACATATCTAAATTGACTCCTAAAAGCTCATTGACCTTAAAAATATTTTTTTTTTCAATTAAGTCCCCCTAGATTGGCAAAATCTTACACTGTGCTCCGCCGTGTTAGAAACGACATATCTCCGCCATGTTGCAACCGACATATATCCGCACGGTGGTATGTCGTTTTTAAACGACATAACTCCACCGCGTTATCGTTTTTAAACAACATAGCTCCACCGCGTTATAAACGACATATCTCCGCGCGGGATATAATAATATTTTGTGTGTCTAAGAATTGGTAATAAAAATGTGCAAAAATAATTTTCTGAGTTCTATGGTGGACACTTATAACATACTTTTAACATATTCAAATCGGTTAAGCGGTTCTTAAGATAAACGAGTTTTTTGTTTTACCTTTCCGCCCTCATAACTCTACTCCAATAGCTATTAGAAGACTTAAAATTTAGGAGTGTGAGTTTTTCATTGATATTAACAACATATTTAATTTTGGTGCTGTTCGAAGTGGGGGCAGTTTTTGCATGCTTATTCTGCTATGCCCTATAGAAAAAACGAGAGCGTAAGTTAAAGGCGGCTCTAACCGACTTCGATATACCTGTTACTCACAAAAATAAATGTTTAACAGCGTTCCTGCTTTCCTAAGGGTGAACATCCGAAAAGTATGCAACATTTTTTAACTCCGCTATTTATTATCCGATCTTGATGTAAATTTCATTTGCTAATATTAATTTAAGTTTTAAATTTGTATCTCGATATCTTGAAAAACGAGAGAGTTATTTAACCAATTTTTATTGTGGGACGGTCGTGGGCGTGGCAAAAATTTGAACCAACGTGATCTGCGTGCAGGCAATATGAGTCTACAGGTCAAGTTTCCAGATTTATGAATTTTATTAGATGCTGTCGAATATGACTTCCATTTTTGTCGCGTGATAAATCACATAACTTTTTCAATTTATAGAATTTGATGCTTGCTGGCTCGAGGTCAAGAAGAAAAAACTCAGTTTGTGTTTGTTTCCAATATATTTCGGATGCACATCGGCATCCGTCTTCAGGGACACTACAAAGAACAATTCACCAATTATAACAAAACATTTGTAACAAAATCTTGGACATTTTTAACATACATTATTTAACACGTCTGTACCGCCTAACGTGGAGTTTAATACTAAGCTAATGTCTGTTGAGTAGATGTCTATAAATGTGCGCGCAGTTATCGGTGTCTGCTTTAAAGTTCATCCTTTTCTCTGTTGTTGTATTTATTATATTTAACATTTCAAGAGTGAAACGCTTTTTGTAGTTACCCTCTTGCTGTACGATTTTGGTCTCTTCGAAATTCGGTGAGTATCCGCTCTCCACACAGTGTGCCGCGAGTGCTGTTTTCTGTATGGTCGTTTGGTGTCGGAGTTTGTAATCGGATTTATGTTGCGATAACCACAACAAAATGGGATACGCCAAGATAAAATCTAGCTACACTAACTCTAAGCCAATAATTAACAAATTCCAACTACAATCAACGAAACTAGTAAAACTTAGGTCTAGTATTAAATTTTTGTTAAAGTGCCGTAAATCAAAAATAGTCCCAAAGTTTATCAGCAACACGACCAAATGTAAAAACGTATTTGTTAACAGTCAAGACTTACCTACGGACATTAAGCAAACTCTAACTAGGCACACACATATGTTTCATATGAAAATATTAGGCCTCCTTATTAAACACAAACACAACATACTTAGGCAACAAAACAACGATAGAACAGCTGCTCAGTCCAGATGACTCAAAAAGATTTTTAGAGAGCGAGAGAAACGTATGTAATAGCCTAGCAACAACACTTCAGGAACGACAAGAATTGAAACATGAGAGACTGCGCCAAGAAAGGAACGAAATCTTTGCGTACAACAACAAGAATAACGAATGGTTCGTAAACAAAACCAAGACAGAGTTCCCGCCAAACATACAAACATTACTTGCCAAAGGCTCGAAGTTTGCGGTACCAGTGGATAGGAAGAGATTTCCTTTCTTTAAATACATCGCAGATGGAGAGGAACTCGTGCAAACATAAGAAGAGAAGGAACAACAGGAATCAGCGCCGACAAGATTCTCTTTAATGCTAAAAGATGCGAAAACGAAGAATAGAGAGACAGCACGGGATCGTGCCTTACTAGACACAGTGGAACAGACACGGAAATTCCTAAAGACAAATGACAATATTTTGATTTTAAATTCAGACAAAGGAAACAAGACAGTGGCAATGGAAAAGGAGGATTATAGGAACAAAATGACGGACATATTAGGGGACATGTGCACATATAGGAAATTAAGACAGGATCCAACAACAAGATTACAAAATAAAAACAACAGTCTGATAGACCAACTGTTTAAACTAGAAGTTATCTCCAAGACAGAAAGGAATAAGCTCACGACTAGTACGGCGCTCCCTCCTAGGATATATGGGCTCCCAAAAATCCACAAAGAAGGATCAGATATACACCCAATTGAAAGGCATGCCAATGGGATCCCCGGCTTCTCCAGTAATAGCTGACATTGTGATGGAAGAACTACTTGACAACACCATAAAGAAACTGACGCACCCTCCAAGACTACTCACTAAATATGTTGACGATCTGTTTGCAATAATTAAGGAAGCCGAAGTCCAAAATACACTTGACGCACTCAACTCCTTTCATCGGACTTTAAAATTTACTACAGAATTAGAAATAGATGGAACACTTCCCTACCTGGATACGAATATCAATAGACAAGGAAATAAATTAAAACTTAAATGGTACAAAAAACCCACAGCATCAGGACGAATAATTAATTTTCACCCCACACACCCGAAGAATATGATTATAAATACAGCGATAAGCTGTATTAACAGGATGCTTAACATAAGCGACGAGATATTTCACAATGACATAATATCGTAGATTAAAATTATACTGACGAATAACGATTTCCCAAGGAGTATTATAGAAACATTAATAGAGAGAAGCAAAACGGCAAAACCAAAAGAGACTAGACAACCCAAGTCGTATAGATCCTTGACTTATGTTCCTGACCTCTCAGAACGTTTTGCAAAATCCGACTGCTTTAACAAAAATACCATACAAATAGCTCACAAACCAACAAATACAATGGGACATGTATTCAACAAGACGAAGTCGAAAATTGACAACGCAGACAAAAGTAACGTAATATATAAAATACCATGTAAAGGGGATCCAAGAAACGCGTGCAATAAAATATACATAGGAACAACAAAGTCAAAACTTAAATCAAGGATATCGCAACATAAATCCGATTACAAACTCCGACACCAAACGACCATACAGAAAACAGCACTCGCGGCACACTGTGTGGAGAGCGGACACTCACCGAATTTCGAAGAGACCAAAATCGTACAGCAAGAGAGTAACTACAAAAAGCGCTTCACTCTTGAAATGTTAAATATAATAAATACAACAACAGAGAAAAGGATGAACTTTAAAGCAGACACCGATAACTGCGCGCACATTTACAGACATCTACTCAACAGACATTAGCTTAGTATTAAACTCCACGTTAGGCGGTACAGACGTGTTAAATAATGTATGTTAAAAATGTCCAAGATTTTGTTACAAATGTTTTGTTATAATTGGTGAATTGTTCTTTGTAGTGTCCCTGAAGACGGATGCCGATGAAACAAACACAAACTGAGTTTTTTCTTCTTGACCTCGAGCCAGCAAGCATCAAATTCTACAATTAGAAAGGTCGCTAACCAACAACTCTTTTTTCAAATTATATTTTAATCGTCAAATCGACTGAACCTTTCTTTTGCACTAAATATACTTCTACCAAAACTCTACCAAAATATAAAAAGAAACAACAAAAATATTTTTGATTTCTATATTTCTCTGCACTTTAAAGTCGTACAAATGTCGCGTTCGCGACTGTGGAAATGCCCATACATGTTTTCTAAAAAATTCATTTGTAGGGCAACTTTTCTAAAAATCAGAAAAAGTTTTCTTAAATCTAGAAATTGTGTTAAATTTAAGGGTAATTTCTTAAATATAGTAAAATCATTTTTTGAGTGTGGAAAGTGTTCCATTGCCATGCCGTTCCTAAAGCACTTCGCCAGTCTAGTTCCGAAGGACTACATAGCTCCTCCATCTCAGAAATCCAAAAAATGTTGCAGTCCGATTTTAAAAGTTTGCCTGTCAGGTAATTGGGCAGGCGCTGATTGCAGATGCAGATCTAAAGAATATAGGCATGCATCGTCCAGGCCCATTTCTAGTGCCAACGCATAGCTCGGTGTGCAAGTTGGTAAGTGCAAGGCCTTCTTGGGGAAAACTGTTTGGAGCATGACCACTTCTTCAAAGTGCCTGCATCACCAAACTTGAGCTTCATAGGATTAAACCGCTCTGCATAAAAAAATTTCCATTTGACTAACTTTCAGTTTGATTAGAAAATGGTTCCATGGCACAATTATACTTATTACGGCTTTGTTATTGCGACTAATCACGTGTTTTTAAAATAGACTGTGGGGTCGAATGTAATACCTAGGTACGTGATATTGGGAGAAATTTTTAAAAGTTCTTCTTTCTATGTCCACACCTTTCCTGAAGACCATAATTAATCAATTTGCATGCCCCACATAGTGCAGTACTCCTCCAGCCTATTGATCATGTTTTGAGGAACGGTGATATTTTCCGTAAAAAGCCAAGTAAGAGGTAAAGTTGTAAGGAAGCTGCTAGGCCGGGGTATATATCTCAGTCGCGCCTAGGGTCTTTTACAAAAATATTTGTAAAGATAGTCTGAGACACTGAGGGTTAAGGGATCTTGGCATGAAATATCCCAAAAGATATTGAGGAAAGATAGGATATACGGTCCCACTCCCTTACGTCTGGCTCTGTTCCGCCCGTATCGGGTTGAGAAGGGATCCTTGCCTCCGTTTTACCGACCTCCACCAACAGAACGGGAAGGGATCCTCGTCTCTGTATAGTCAACTATGCACAAAAGAGCGAGAAGGAGTCCACGTCTCCGTTTAGCTTTCTATAGGCAAAAGAGCGGAAAGGGATCCACGTGTCTGTTAAGCTACCTACGGGCAAAAGAGCGGGAAGGAATCCACGCCTCTGTTCAGCTAACCACGGACAAAAAGCGGGAAATAGTCCACTTCTCTGTTTAGCTTACCACGGGCAAAAGAGCGGTAAGGGATCCTCGTCTCTGTTTAGCTAACTACGGGCAAAAGAGCGGAAAGGGATCTTCGTCTCTGTATGATTAATTACTGGTTATTGGAGCGGGAAGCAATCCACGTCTCCCTTTAACTAACTACAAGTTAGTAGAGCGGGAAGTAATCCACGACTCTGATTAATTACTTATTATCAATTGAGCGGGAAGCAATCCGTGTCTCCATGGGGATCAAGGAACCTAAGGGGTAGATAACTCGGAGGAAATAGACACAAGCGCCACTGAAATTTATTTATTCAAAATCCTTTATTTACTTCTTTTCAAATCTTTTCCTTATAGGCCTTGCTGCACCGCTGTTCCCTTTTCTTTTCCGCCAACTTATTTCTACTTACTCTCTCTCTCTCTCACTCTTGATATCTGCCCTCGTGTTTACTCTCCTTTTCGTTTGCCTTTTTTTCACTTTTTGCCACGTCTGTACACCCGCGTAGGTCCGGCCGTGTCAAGCGCTGCCGACTGAATGCCAAATTTTTGGCGGTAACGCTCGCTGCTCCAACAGCTCGCGCGGGATTTTTTAGCCCCTCTCTGTCTCGCTACGCGTTGTGGCAAAAATGATCACGAGCCCTTAGGACCGGTTCGCCTGCTTTGACTGAGTGACCGTTGAGTTTAAGTTTGAAATAAGACTTTATTACCGCTTCATGCGTAATTTGGCTCCTGGCCTGCTTAATGACTATGATCTAGTCTATAGCTTAACTTAGCCTAAGTATATTTTAACTATGACTATGATTTAATCTATATCTTAACTTAAGCCTAAGTATATTTTATTGTGACGTAGGGGGGACTACGTCACAAAGTCTTTCCCGACCTGCTCTAGAGTGTATGCTAGGTCATTTCAAAATACTGTCTTATTAATGGGAAATTTTATTACTTTTAAAGAAGTGACAATTTTTCAATAACCGCGAAAATGCCTGTCCTGAGTCTCCAGGTGCTCGGAAACAGCTAACCAGCCGCTCGTTCGTTAGCTAGGAATGCCCCCTACCGAATCCAGTCGGTGCGCGTACGCTCCGAAGTACAGTCGCGGCGAACAAACTTTGCACGAAACTGTAGGATGAGCGATAAGTTGCGAGATGATAAATCTTATTTTTAATATTTCTAAGCTCATTTTAAGAGTTTTCAATCTTGTTTTTATAAGATTACAAGATTCTTGAAAAAGATATATTCAAATTTAGATTTTAGATTGATTTGTTTCTGAAGTTACTTTTCTTCCCAATCACCTAGATTTAACATAATAGCATACTAGCTTTTTTGCGATTTCTCGAAAACTGCGCCTCAATAAACTGTTTAGACTGGTTTTTTTGGACTCAGCGGATAGCTTTACATATGAAATAAATGGCAAACGGAATCGAAAATGCTGTGTTGTTATTTGCATTAGGGCCGATTTCACTTCTTCTACATAGAGCAATCAGTCACATAACTAACGAATAACAAAGTAACTTGTAAGTTTATCTGAAACATCCCAGGTATCTGGAAGAAGGGTAATTGGGCCTGAGAAAGGAATGAATTGTATCATTGATTTAATATCCAATTAACTTATTTACTTTTTCTTTCTCTCTCTCTCTCTCTCTATTGCGCCCACTTCGGTGGCCCTTAGCAATGTTCTTGGCATCGATGAAGGTGGATGCGATGGCAGTCACAACCCTTCTCCTACATCTGAACGCTCTATCACAGTGCCGCCGCGTACTAAGAAACTGGCTCTGTGTACGACTCCACCTTGCGCGTCACCTACAAGTACTTCAAGTTCGTGTCTTATTGGATGCACGCCAATACCTCCACCTCGAAAATCTGTTCAGAGGTTCGTTTAATGCATATCTAGCTCACTGAGCAACCTTTATACCCATATGACCCAATTCTTATCCCATTTTCACCACATTAAATGTATAGTAGAGCGTCGACAAACAGTCACCCGCCCTACCAACTATTCCACTATCCAACACAATTTTAGTCCGGGGCTGTGACTATACTCTTATGATGTGATTCCGATATTCAAATATCGACACCAAATTTTTAGTGGAAAGAGTTTGTTCCACGATTTTGGACGCTTGTGAGGTTTTTGCTTACTGAATGCCCTGTTTTGGAAAGACTAAATACTAATGCAAAATAGTGATATCGATTGAAGACGTTTGATTTCGAAAACGTCGATAGTTGACATGGTAGCCATATTTCTCTCGTTGACATTGGCTCTACGCGAATGTTTTGCGAATTGGTCTCCAAAGTTTCGTGGATAATATTTGGACTACACAGGCCAACAAAACTACCCACTTTGAGAGGTGCAGCCCTGTTGATTTAAAAAATATGATAAGTCTATGTTCACAGATTCCAAAACTGGTTCCGGCTTAGCTCCTTCAGCTCTCTTATTTACAATATATAGCGGAAAACGCAAATGTTGAATTTTTGGTACTCTAGGACAGTGTTCTCTAAGAAGAGATCGCTAAAACGTGACTGTGTCTCTTTCCAACACACAATGAAGTATGATTTCGGCAAGTCACGATCAGCTGCGATTCCTGCCACCGACGAATGCGCCCGGCGGCCTATAAAAGCAGCGAGTTGGTCAAAATCTTGGAGCAGCAGTTCAATAAGTATCAACTACCCCAACCAAGGAAATCGACTTGATCGACTCCAGGTGTGCGATTTCCGAATCGGTATCTGTGTCTGGATAGGGTTCCCAGTTGACTAGCATCATTGCTTGCCCAATCCGACTCCCTACGTTCAATTTCCGGATCAGTGGCGGGTGAGCCTCAGGTTGTACGATTTCTGAATCGGCTTTGTGACCAAAGAATTTGGTGTGAGGTACTGCATCCGGCTGAGTACGGCCAGAGCACACGCGGCTCCACGCGCGCTCTAACAAAATGATGCTTGGAACGACTACCAGTTCCTGAAGGCTAAGGCTAGAGACGAACGAAATCGGCCCTGACTCGATTCACCAAGATCGACGTTCTGCATCCGGAAGGGAAACACCGCGGGAAGAGGAGCCAGACGAATCAGACTTCAAGTATAAGGATTAACCCCAGCGAAAAGCCTCCATAAAGAAGCCAATATTCACGAACAGCGCAGTGTCTCCTTATTAGGGCGTGAACGATTTTGGCAATCAGAAGAACCAAGTGTCCCAGAATAAAATAATCAGGCCTGTTCCCGTTTTCGATTCCGATCAAATCATGCGGAATCGGAATTGTTAAATGTACTCGCTTCCAAAAACCGACTGCGCTCTTCGGCTTTTAACGTCAAAACCCTAGATACCCTTATTCGACCCTCTTGATGACAAAAAGATTCGCCCGAGTTCTTTAATCGTTTCTTAGAAATCACAGCTCTTATCAATTCCGATCAATCGGATTCGGAAACGGGAACAGGCCTGAATATCTTTGACAGACCCTGGTAGCGGCGAGCTATATCTGTCGGGAGCAGAACTAACTCTAAAACTATTTATTTCAAAATTGTTTAATGTTTTTCTGTGTAAGCGACAGCGAAAGTGCGTGTAGTGACATTTGTGTAGCGAGCGATAGATAGCGACTGATATTGCAAGCCGAGAGAAGCATAGATAAGCTTGTGTGCAAAATTTCGGTTGCCGAACATCTAAGGCAAGATAAAAGCTTTAAGCATATAATTAGATTAACAATAGATAATTAAGCAAAGCAAACAGAGGCTGCCAAAAGGGCAGTTACGTTAAATTTTAAATAAATAGTTTTAGAGTTAGTTCTGCTTCCGACAATATCCGTGCCACGAAAAGAAGGCGTTATAAAATCACACACATTTGTTCGTATTCCAAAATTGAATAGAAGTTGATGTATTCGTAGTGCATAGGAGCAAAAGTAGTCGTAGTAAAAAAATTTGTATCAACTGGTACCCCAGTCGGACCTGGAAATTTGCCTGTGACTTTTGAAACTCATTTTATAAAATGTCACCCCATAATTAGATTTATATTTATTTCCGAACTTAATTGACATTCTTTTTAATAAACCATTCAACAACATTTTTTTCTACTACCTACTATTATTATATTATTATTGATTCGCCATGGTGCCTTTCATGTTGGCTTTCGTTGCTGATGTGATAGTAAGCGATTTGATCTTCAAATGCGTTGTTGTTTGGACTTTTTGTTCTAAGCAAATAAATAACTCTTGTCCGATTTCGATCATTTGGCTCCCATTTAATATGTAAATCCCATTCCTGAGTCCAAAAATTAACTCCAAATATTTTTTAGAGGAGCCTTTTTTGATTTTAGTAATATAAAATTTTATACTTTTAATTTTATTAGACTATACAGCTCCAAAGGGGCCAAGCTAAGCTTCTCTCAATCTCTTGGTGTGTGTGCTTTAAATTTTTCGCACAAGACTTACAGTTGAACGCCGAATCCGAACGGCAAAGTTTGAGAATTTGCTTTTTCATGGCTAGTTACTTCACAGCTGGCGCCAGTAGCTGTTGAAGGGGACCGTATGTGTAAAAGCTATTTTTTTTAAAGGAAGAAAAAATTGTATTGTTAGATGTTCAGAGGCGGGATCGAACCCACGACCTCCCGCCCAGCAGTCCAGCACACTATTCGCTGGGCCACAAACGGTCGTTTTCGATTAGTCGCGAAAAAGCTACATTTTTGATTGGGGAAAAAGGTAACTTTAGAAAATTGTGTATATCTTTAGTAATGGTGTATTTATTATGAAAAGGTTATGTTATCTTGGAAGATTATTGAACGCTATATCTTTCCTATATACACCGTGTTAAAGGTTTTTATCGGTTACTTTGCATTTAACTATATTTTTTTTTTAAAGCTAGATTTTAAGTGCGATTTTCACCACGAAAAAAATTGTGCAAAATTTATTTTATTGCTGGTTACCAAAGATTCTTCTATTAAAAATACTACGTCACTTGTTTTATTGAAGTCCATCGAAGCATTTAGAAGTTAAGTAAAAAGTTTAAGGTTTCAAGTTCACGCAAATCGACATACAGGGGTTGTCCGGAAAGTAATAGGACTGAGTTGATTTAAAAGAATTTGTTGAGCCAATCGTTACAATTCTTTAAAAACTTTAAATTAGTCTCCTTCTGCGTTGATGCAGCGCTGCCAGCGGGATTTCCAAGCATTCTCCGGAATAGCCTTAAGAGCCACGGTGCATGCTGCTTGGATCCCCTCTGTCGTCTCAAAATGCTTGCTTTCATCACCCTTTTCAGGAAAGAAAACAAAAAAAGTTCGGCGGCCACATCTGGGCGGCTGTGGAAGCGTTGGGATGCCGACCTTGGTCAGGTAGCTGTTCACAAGAAAGGCGGTGTGAGCCGGGGCGTTGCCGTAGAGCAACTTCCTGCAAAAAGGCCTTGTGCCACCGAAACACACCACTTCTTGCTAAAGCAACATCTGGGTAAGCCTGCTCAATCATATCAAACGTCTTTGTCGCAGATTTACCGAGTTTCACACAGAATTTAATCACAGAAACACATCGCGCGAAAATGCCTGTCCTGACTTTCCAGGTGCTGCCGCCCTTTCGTTAGCTAGGAACGCCCTCTACCGAATCTTGTCGGTGCGCGCACGCTCCGAGGTACAGTCGTGGCGGAAGAAAATCAGTTTTATTACTTTCCGGACAAACCTTGTAAATTGATTTAATAGTTAACCTTAAAACAATCATATTTAAGGGCTTCTATGAACTGCCAAATTTATATTGTACCTGGTTAAATTTTTTGTGATTGAGAAAGAATGAAAAATTAGTGCTTAACGACAAATTGAATGCGAAAAGTATCCAAATAAATTTAGCTACGCTTGCATTTCATATTTTCGGCTCAGCTAACTATTTCAGCGACATTGCATAAAGCTATTCGCTTATATTTTGGATCTTCTCAAAATGCTTATAAGTTTTGATTGTCTGTCCTTTGTAATACATGTGTGTAGAATTGAACAATGGATATGGATTTTTATATGAATGTATGTATAAATTGTTTTTTTTTTATTATTATATTTTGGTTTCATAGCTGTATGAACAGATTGCTTTTTGTGCTTGAAACAGTATTTCCAAGTGGTTTCGTTCACAAAACCAGTTTCACATACACCTTCGTTGACCCGACCTATTTACCCAACAAAGCAGCAAGGGACTCAAGATTACAGTTCATCAACAGAATCTAGTATGAGTTGTGCCAATCTCATCCAATCCTCTTTACAAAGTTTGCTCTTAACGACTAAGCAGGGTTCGTAAATAACACACACATAAAATACATTGTTAAAAAAAAATCAAAATGTTTTAAGGGGGTTGTAATATTTTCTCGCAATAGTTTTTGTGTGACTTCAATGTTTAATGTGTTTTGTGATTGTGGACAGTTGTTGATATATTTAGTATTTTATTTTAGATATATTTTTCTTCGACAGTTCGTGCGCTTCAATACGCTCTCTTCCTTTGAGAGCGCGCCAATTCTGGCGTCGCTTTCTTCTCCTCCCACTATTCTACCTTAGGGCTACATTATACGCTAATACATTTCATTGAATTCATTTAATTTCATTGCCTAACTTATCCTACTTAACTAACTATTTCGCCAACACCGGCCCCTTTGAAGGGATATCATCCTTCAACAAATTGGCAGTGGAGCCAGGCGATGAATGGAATGATTGTAGATGCCACTATTGGTCTTGAGTTCGACCACTCTGACCTTGCCATCCATACTGGCGTGTGTTGCTACCACTCTGCACACGACCCACTGCTGCGGCGGTACGTTATCCTCGGCGACCACGACGAGTGTTCCCACGGCGACATTGGACTCCTCCTGGAACCATTTGGCCCGTACTTGCAGGCTGGAGATGTACTCCCGGGACCATCGCTGCCAAAACCTGTACTTGAGAGACAAGACACTGCGCCATCGCCTCAAGCAGGTTTTGTTGACCTGGTCTGGAAGTGGTTGTGCGGGTGGAGCCAGCATTGGCCCGCCGATTAACAGATGTGCTGGTGTGAACGCTTCCCCGTCGTTGGGGTCGGGACTCTGCGCTCCGATTGGTCGCGAGTTCAGGACGGCCTCCATGTTGACCACGTTCGTCGCGTTGTCGCAATACACGCGCTGGGGAATTCCTCGACGTCCGACGATCCTTTGAAAAGCCAAAAGAAATGCATCAGTGGTTAAGTCAGATACCAATTCTAAGTGAACCGCTTTTGATCCAAAACAAACAAACAAACAGGGCCACGTACGACTTGTACGGTGGCTTACCACGGATGCGAAACGTTGTGCTAATGGGGCCACAAAAATCGACGCCACAAATTGTAAATGGGCGGAGGGCTCGGAGTCGGTCTGCTGGAAGATTGCCCATAATCTGCTTCAGCAAAATGGGTTTGCATCTAAAACAAGAGATGCACGAACGCAGGATTCGGGAACATAAGGCTCTTGCGTTCACTACCCATATGCGCTCCCTAACGACTCCTACTAGAGCTCGAGGGCCAACATGACAGTTCGTCGTGTGCAAATGCGACACGTATGCTTTTAATTGGCTTCATACGGGATAGGAGCATTTAACAATCTGCCCCCCACTCTCAATAACGAAAACGAACACCAGTCTTCTTTATATTCTTCTAAAAAGGGACTCAATCTTTGAAGATTAGGGCGGGAAATTGACTTTTTTCTTAATTCTGAAATTTCCTCATAGAATTCTTGCATCTGTATGAGTTCGACAATCTTGTTGAATGCGAAGCTCAACTCACTTGGCTTGACAATCGTATCAGAGGGCACACTAAATCCTTTGGCCCTTGTCATGAACGCATTCTCTGAGCAAACGCATATGCGATGAAGATCGATCTACCACTTCCAGCAAAACATTAGGTTCTGGCACAGCCAATAGAGCAACTTTTCCAGACTTCCAATGTAGCTAAATGGTCAGGAAGCTCAAAGTGACGGTTTACAGGCCAGCTATCTTCTGGCTGCATTAAAAAATGTGGTCCAACAAAACACATAGAGTTTGCCAACTCTTCGCCAGTACACCCACGAGAAATGCTGTCCGCTGGGTTCATATTTGTTGGGACATGTCTCCAAGAAGCTTCATCTGACCAATCTTGGATCTCAGCTACCCGATGCGAAACGAAAACCGATAACGAAGAGGGGTGTGACTTGATCCAGTGCAGTGTAACTTCGGAATCAGTCCAAAGGACGACTTTTTTAGTGGGTATGTTCAATATTTTCTTAATACGATTGTAAAGCTCTGCGAGAAGGTGAGCTGCACACAGCTCAAGGCGCGGCAATGTTTGCGTCTTGAGGGGCGATACTTTCGATTTGGCCGTCAGTAAAGCGACTCTTAAACCTTCTGCAGTACGAGTGCGTACATAAAGGCAAGCGCCATACGCTCGAGTTGAGGCGTCGGCAAACCCATGAATTTCTATCGGTGACTGCTGATCAGTATGGACAAATCTTGGGACCTTGATTTTTTGCACATATTGCAAGCCCAATTTGAAGGTGTCCCATATTGTTTCAAGCTGCATTGGAATAGATTCATCCCAGTCAACCTTCCGCAGCCATAGCTCCTGAAGGAGTATCTTTGCCTTTATGAGGAGAGGACCCAAAAGGCCAAGGGGATCGAACAATCGAGCAGTCACTGATAAAATGTTTCTTTTAGTCGCTCTGAGATCAAGACAAGAGTCATCCAGCTTAAACTGAAAAACGTCTTCTCTAGGCAACCACATAACCCCGAGTGTCGTAGTTGCGTCTGAGTCAACCTTGGCTAGAGGTATCGCTGTGTCTTCGGATGCCGAAAGCTCTGTGCAGTTGGAAAACCATTTTGCCAATTCGAAACCGGCCATCAGAAGCACTTTCGTAACTTCCTTCCGAAGATGTTGAAGTTCCTTAATGCAACAAGCACCGGTTAGCATGTCATCGACATAAAAATGTTTTCGAAGTACTTCAGCAGCTGTTGGATGCGATGATACCACTATCTCGCTCAATCTTGTTAAACACCGTACTGCCAAAAACGGTGCAGGTGCTGTGCCATAAGTTACGGTGTTTAATCGAAAGATCTGCAGGGACTCAGACGGATCTCGTCTCCACACTATGAGCTGAAAGTTTCTATCTGCTTCGTTAACCATCACCTGACGGTACATTTTCTTTATATCAGCTACTAGGGCATATTTGTGCAAACGAAAGCGGAGCAGCGTAGAATAAAGCTCTTCTTGAATGGTTGGGCCAACCATTAAAGTGTCATTCAACGCAATCTGTGAGGATGTCCGACTAGACGCATCAAAGACAACCCTTAATTGAGTAGATGAACTTTGTGGCCGAAGAACACACTGATGCGGAATAAAATAGTGTGGTGTATCTGGAATTCTATTGTCGGTGGGCGACATGTGGCCCATAGATGCATTTTCATTCATAAATTCCAGATACATTTGTCTTAGTTTTTCATCTTTTGACAATCTCCTTTCTAGCGACAAGAAACGACGTTTCGCTACTTCGTATGACGAGCCAAGTTTTTTAGGATCAAATTTAAATGGGAGTCGAACCTCCAACCGACCTGACGACAATATTTTTGTATTATTCACAAAATGCTGTTTACAATTTTGCTGTTCAGGAGTGCAAACTTTCAATGGTTTCGGCAAGTCTTCAATTGTCCAAAATTTTGACAGTGTCCTTTCAATAGATTGCAAACATTCTTCCTGACAATTTAAATTTGTGACTTGTTCTACTTTCATTGACGATTTCGAAGTATACTTTTCGGACACAATCCAGCCGAGAACTGTTTTCTGAAGTGTAGGTGATTCTGGGCGCTGTTTTATCTGACCTACGAACAAGAGTTCGAAAAAGGTTTCTGCACCAATCAACATATCAATTTTTTGCGGTTTATTGAAGAGTGGATCTGCCATCTGCAAATTTTTGGGTATCCTCCACCCGCTGTTGTTCACCGTAGAATCAGGTTGATAACCAGTAATAGTACGCATGATCCAAAAATCAGATGAAAACTCGCTACCATTAAGACGTGACTTCACCAAAGTGTGTATTCTCTTCTTAGCTTGAGCATTAGATTCCCCAATGCCCCGCAAGCTCATACACACAGCCTCTCTTTTGAGCTGCAATTTTTGTGCGAGCTCCTCAGTCACAAAATTGACTTGGGAACCCGAATCTAGCAAAGCTCTTGCTAAAACAAAATCGCCATTTTTTGTTTTAACATTTACCACTGCTGTGGCAAGAATAACTTTGTCCGAAACTGATGCATGCATAGCATGCATAGCGGAAGGGTCATCTTGTGCAACGGATAGCTGAGAGGAAGGTGGTAACGCAAGGTTCGAACTAGCTGAATATATGTGTAGCAACGTGTGGTGCGAGCGTTTGCAAACGCTACATTTTTTAGCGTTGCAGCGAGCTACAGTATGACCGCGGTGCAAACAATTTATGCACAGCGGAGCCTTCTTAGCAAAGTCAAATCTCTGCTGAACCGAAATAGCTGTGAAAGCCGAACACTTTTCAATAAAATGCTCGGAGGAGTTGCAAAATAGGCACAGATTTGATTTTTGCTCACTTCTAGCTGCTACAAACGAGTAATTGTTGCTGTTTGGAGTTTTCTTTTGTTTATACTGATTGGATTGAGTGCCAGATGTCTTTGATCTGCTTGATTCTTCTGCAATGATATGTTGGTAACGTCGATTCAAAGCAGTTTCACATTCGCTCCACAGCGAGAGCTGGGTATAATCTAACTGTTCTTCCTATTTTTTCTTAGTAACTGAATCGACCTTACCCATAATCAAATGAATCAAAATAGCATTTCTGATTTTCTTATCGTCACCCAAAGAAAGAAGCGACTCATATGTGGCGGAAACTGTATCGATCAATATTCTCAAGGCTGTGCCTGATGGCCATTAGGCAAATTAATTGTCTAAAAATATGAGACAATCATTATCGTACACCCGCTTCAAGCTTGCTAATGCTTTGGCATAATTGTCTTTCGTAACTTGAAAGGCTCGGACTGTTCCTAAAGCGTCACCAGACAAACATGATATTAGGTGATTAAATTTTTCAATGTCGTGTAAGGTATTGTCATTATGGACAAATGTTTCAAACAAACTTATAAAGTTTTTAAACTCAGAATGTTTTCCGCTAAATGTTGGGAGAGAGACTGTGGGCAATCGACAATTAGCATTTGAATTTCTTTTGGATTCATCTTTACTTTGCCTTCGTAGCTTATCCAAAGCCCCTTTAATCATGCCCTTGGTTTTTATACAAACTTCTTCCAGCTCCTCCCGAAAATCGTCTTCGTGATCTTTCGCTTCAATTTTACTTTGATAAATAGACGCATTTTCAATATGTATGTTGAGAAGCTCCAAGCGACCCTCTAACTCTGAGGGAATTAATGATATTAGTGGTATTCCTGAAAGTAGAATTGCTTTTGATTTGCTTTCGTGAAAGCAAAAGCAAAGCAGTTGGTGGAACGACCCTGATTTCATTTTGATTTGCTTTCAATTGGCGCCAAATTTAAACATTCGCGGGTAAGCAAAAAATGACAAATGAAATTGTAAAATTGAATTTTCTAATCTTCTTCAACAATAGTAAGTGGGCAAAATCTGTAGTTCTGAGAAGTTTGACTAAGGTGAATTCAATTAATTATGTATTTGTTTATGGCCACAGAAAGTGACTGCCATTTGACAGATTCAAAGAGGAAGAGGCAGGATAAAATAGTGGAAGAATTTGTAACCACGAACATTCTAGGAGAGCTGTGCAAATATGTAAGCCTGAACACCTTTGACCACGTCAAACTCAAGCTCGAAGAACTCGGGCATGGATGACTCTGTCTACTTAAGGCCGCGGGCCTTGTTTTCAGTAGTCTCGTATGCAGTCTTAGATGCAATAAATAGTTATCATTTAATTGCTAAAATATGGAATTCAAAATAACTAACAACATTCTTTATATTTAAATCACAACAAAATTTAAACAAACACCATGCGCGCGGAGCCATTTCTTCTATGAGAGCGGTCGCACTAAAACGAAAGCAAATCGAAATCAGCTTCGAGGCTGATTTCGCGAAATCAATTAGTATGACCTTAATTTCCTAACATTTTCTGGGTACACTACACATTTTCTATGGAGCAGCTGTGATCAGCTGTTTCGCGAAATCAAATCGAAAGCAAATCAAAAGCAAATCACTTTCTGGAATACCACTATTGCCCCTTCAGATATAAGACGAAGTGTCCGGGATATTGAATTGAAACATACTTCACGCTTTCTACGGAGATCTTCAATTAAATCTTTGCTCATTTTGAATTAATTTATCAACTAAGCAATTAATAGACGAAAAAAAATTTAATGTAGCAATCGATAATAAAACAAATATGCCCAACCCACTAGTGTAGGGTATCACTAAGATGACCAGCTCTAAGCTATTCAGTTGCAGCGAAAGTAGAACCACGACAAACGGAACCAACGACAAAGAAGACGCCCGAGAATGAAGCGCCTGCTTAGAAACGGCAACTCAGAGTTAGCGGCATATGCATGTATGTACGTATGTATGGATGTATGTATGCGACTTCGCTTGTCAACCGAAATTGAGAGCTAGTTCGAAATAGTGCAACGGGAGTTTCGAATTTGGCGGGACGAGCGGGGAATGCAAGTAGTAATGTAAGTGTATATGTATATGTATTTGGCTGATGAACAGCTGATGACAACGAGAGTGGGGGTTGATTGGCAATTTCGATCAACAATTGCAGTTTGGAAATAACTTAGCCAAATGCATCCACTAATATATGTATGTGTGTATGTTTATATAATTAAGGGGGGACATCTAAGTAGCTCAAAAAAAAATTAGGATTTTCAGAATTTTTTTTGGCCAAATGGAAGGGCCAATCGAAAATTTGTAAATGAGGTATTATAGTTTGATACATTTACTCGAAATGGTTTTCGGGTTTTTTGTATCAAAAACAAAATGGCGGTCATGTATCATTTCTCCGTTGACCCTATTTTTCAGCTGGCCGGACACATAACTCAAGCAAATATTAACCGATCGATCTGAAATTTTAAGAATAAATTGGAAATACCTATGGCTATCGATCCACGTAGGATTTTTTCGATATTTTGATTTTTGGCGAAATGGTGAGTTTTTGAAAAAAAAATGCGATAAAAAAAAAAACGAGAAAGGCAAGGCTAACTTCGTCCGAGCCGAAGTTTTTATACACTTGAAAACGCTTGTCTCATCGGTTAGCGACTTCGACCAAACTTCGCAGATCAGCTTAAAAACATTAAATATTATCCATGACCGTGATTGAGAGCGGTAATATTGAGGAAAAACCAGTTTTTATCATTAAAACCCATTTTTCGACCGATCATTTGTATGGCAGCTACAAGAAGTAGTCATCCGATCCGGTCGGTTCCGACATATTAGCAGCGTGCAGACAAAAGAAGACTCTGTGCAAAATTTCAGCTCGGTACCTTCAAAACTGAGGGACTAGTTCGCGTAGAAACAGACAGACGGACAGACGGACGGACGGACAGACGGACGGACAAAGCTTAATCGACTCAGCTCGTCATGCTGATCAAGAATATATATACTTTATGTGGTCGGAGATGATTCCTTCTATGCGTTGCAAACTTCTGGGCAAAATTATAATACACTTTTCAAGTGTATAAAAAAAAACCTTAAAAAATTAAAAAAAAAAAAAGTAAGCTAAATATCGGAAAAATCCTACGTGGATCGATAGCCATAGGTATTTCCGATTTACTCTTAAAATTTCAGATCGATCGGTTAAGATTTGCTTGAGTTATGTGTCCGGCCACGGAAAAATAAGGTCTACGGAGAAATGATACACGACCGCCATTTTGTTTTTGATACAAAAAACCCGAAAACCATTTCGAGTAAATGTATCAAACTATAATACCTCATTTACAAATTTTCGATTGGCCCTTCCATTTGGCCAAAAAAAAATTCTAAAAATCCACTTTTTTTTTGTGCTACTTAGATGTCCCCCCTTAAGACGCACGAATTGCATAGATGAGTGCAAGTGAGCAAGTGGTTTTTATTTGTTTATTTTTAAAGCGGTTCACTTGTTAATGAATGTATGAATGTATGTTAGCAATGTGCATGCATATGTGTGAAGTGTTAATTTAATATAAATGCATAACTATCTACCGTTTTGGTATGTGCCAAAGGTTGAAAGTTTGGCCAATTTGCCGCAAAAATGCTTAAATTTGACTTTCATCGTTTGCACTAAATACCTGTTGGGCTGAACTGCCAGCGCTGACTTTCCTTGTTTCTGGAACCTCCTTGGCTTTGGCCATTCTCCTCACACTTTAGGCACAGGTAACCGCAATCAAATTTAACTAATCCTTCAGTAGCAAGCAACAGCAATTTTAATATTTAATGAATTGTTTTCCACACCGACCGGCTCGCGTTTAAAACGGTTTGTTAGTGGTTTTTGTTCCGGCACAAAGTTTTAATTGTTGCTCACTGCACTGAGCACCAAACAAAATAAGTTTAAGTTTAATTTTACAATATCAACAACTTAAGTCCCTTGCTCGGGCGCCATGTAATATTTTCTCGCAATAGTTTTTGTGAGACTTCAATGTTTAATGTGTTTTGTGATTGTGGACAGTTGTTGATATATTTCCCACCCGACCAAAAGTTCGCCCGCGAATTCGCGCGCGAACCTCAAAGCGAATAAAAAACGAACAAAACCTTCGTTTACGAATTCGCCAAACGTTCGTTTATGATACTTGTGTCGCTCAGTTTGTGGCAGGCAAACATTCGTACGCGAACATTCGTATGCGAATTCGCGCGCGAATGTCAACGCGAAAGTTTTACGAGTTTCATTTTCACTCGTTCCAATATTTTTTTTACATTAAAACACAAATAATTTTTTTTAAATTTATTTATTAATATTCATTTTAATTATTCTAATTCAATAAGTTAAAAAATAAATTGTCAACAACAACGTCGCCACAATTATCAGCGTCATCCTCCATGACACCACCGACGACTTGGTTCCCATTGCAGCTGCTTCCACGAAATTTTTTTCTTAAGGAAAGATGCTTTGCTTTACATAAATAATGCCGATTCTTCCTCTTGTGTGGCATGATTTTAACACTAAGATAATTAACACATAGACAATAACACTTTAGACAAAAGAATCATAAAACATCAAACCACAAAAACACAATAATGCTTTACCGAATTATTCATTGACGCACTGCAGTTTTAATGACGCCGTCTTTATTTTAAAGGCTTCAAATGTACACTAAAAGTGCAAAGTCAAGGTCGCGGCGTCATTTTCGGTCGTTTTCTACCTGCTGCAGAGAGAAGCAAAATAAAAGGGAACACACAAAGAGTTTCGCTTAAACTAAACAAAATTCGAATAATGTTCTTCGCGAAACTTTCGCTTGAAGCGAACCTTCGCTTGTGTGCCGGGTGGGTTAGTACAAAATTACAATTTATTTTAGGTATATTTTTCTTCGACAGTTCGTGCGCTTTCAATTAATCGACTATGGTGACTGACTCTCAAAAAGCAGCCAGCGACCTTAAATACGCTCTCTTCCTTTGAGAGCGCGCCAATTCTGGCGTCGCTTTCTTCTCCTCCCACTATTCTACCTTAGGGCTACATTATACGCTAATACATTTCATTGAATTCATTTAATTTCATTGCCTAACTTATCCTACTTAACTAACTATTTCGCCAACAGGGGTATAAATAACATGTGTGTTTCAACATGTTTTAAACAGTGTTTTGTACAACTTATGTCAAAATAACGAACAGTGATAAATAACACTAGGCATTTTGGACAGTTCACATTTCTATGTGTTTTAAACACATGCATTGTTAACACAATAAAAAACATCTTTATTTACATTTTGAACATTTAACATTTCGACACACGAAAGCAATAACACTGAAACTACAAATTGAACTTCCCTTACAAATTTACATTAAGTAAATATTTGGCTTGAATAGCTGAGTTTCTTTCAGTCTCTTAGCTTCCATTCTTCGAATTTTGACTAAGAAAGAAGACTTTCAGTTATTGGCCTTTTCCGCAGTTCGAAATATTCTCATATCCTACGCCTTTGCTTAGGAAGAATGTTCGTACCTTTAAGACATATCTACATAGTAATCAGCTATATATCGATTCTACCAGGGGATAAAAATATCGTATGGCAATCATTTAATCGTAGGTTCTAGAGCATCAGGGTATTTCCAGCTTAAGAATCTTGATCAAGGATCTCCATAGAAGCGGTAAATACTTAGAAAATAGTGATTCAAGACTGTGGCCGTATGTGGCCCAACGGTTAGTGTGCTGGACAGCTGGGCGGGAGGTCGTGGGTTCGATCCCGCCTCTGAACATCTAATATTAAAAGTTTTTTTCTTTCTTTAGAAAATAGCTTTTACACATACGGTCAACTTCACCAGCTCTTGGCACCAGCTGTGAAGTAACTAGCCATGAAAAAGCAAATTCTCAAACTTTGCCGTTCGGATCCGGCGTTAAACTGTAGGTCCCTTTCTCTTGTGCGAAAAATTTAAAGCACACACGCCAAGAGATCGTGAGAAGCTTGGCTTGGCCCCGTTGTAGGAGCTGTATAGCCAACATTTAATTTAATTTATGTAGGTACCGTGAAGAAAATAAATAAAGTTTTAATTTAAAATTAAATGTTGACTTCATTTGATTCATTTTTTATTATTAATTGTTGTTTTTGATTTTTTGGACGCTTTTGTTTTTGAAATGGCGCTTCTTCTGCAGCTGCAAGGCTTTTCGTATTTGGTCCTCAGCTGAACCACTTCCATCGACCGAATTTAACGCATCTGGAAAATTTTTTTTTTTTAAATCTACACCATACCCGTCCACCTAAGGCCCGCACGAGCCGAAGTCTGTCGTATTTTTAAGCAAACGCGAGCCGAAGTTATGGTTGTGTGAATCGGTGAGCACTGCCTAGCAAGTAAAATGCGTGTTGTCTGGAGAGCTCTCTTGTTTACTAACACAATCTCACTTTGTGTTCCTCTCCATTTGGCCGCATCTGATCTACACTCATAAAAATGTAGAACGAATAATTGAGTACGAACGCTCTTGAAAAAAAAATCTAGTCGCACTTGAATTTTCAAGAATTTCGCTCTTGGAATCAAGACAAATGCATTCTCATTGTGGTTCTATAGGCAAGGGGAGTGAGTTAACGCAAACTTTGAGAGAACGTTGGCCGCGCTCTTTCAAAGAGAGACAGCGCATGCGCAGTTTGTCATTTGACCGTGGCGCGCCGATAATTATGTTAAAGTTGAACATTAAGATTGGGCAAAAGTAAGTGATTAAACGTCTGTATAATATAATAAAAATGTTTAAAACACTACATTAAAAGATAAAATGAAATAAGAATAAAAAAAAAAAAAAATAAATGCTGCTACGGGGACTTGATCCACGGTCGAGCTGTTGCGGCTTTCCAAATACCAACCGCGCTGGCTCATAAATATGCTTTCGCCGCTGCTTTTAGCTTATCGAGAATAGTCGAGTCGGTTAAGCTGCTCGTCCAACTGTGTATGTTTCAGTCTTCGAGGTACCGAGTTCAAGTCCCAGTAAAGTAAGTAAAATAAAAAATTTGTATCTGTTATGTGACTTATTCAAAATCAATCACATCCTAGAAAGAAGTGGGTGGGGTGGCTGATGGTGAGTGGCGAGCAGCGCGGAACAAACAACACCACGTCGGTCAGACGGGTTGTCCCGAGGTCTCGGTCATGTCTCTCACACCCAAACCCCCACCCCCTTCAATTATTATTTTTAGTCATTTATTTTGAGAATTATTCGTACTTGGATCAAGTACTGAAACTCTTGAGTCAAGAATGTAGGGATCAAAAATTCACTCTTGGATCAAGAATATCGCTCTTGGATCAAGAATTTTCACTCTTACACTACTTTTGAGAACGAATGCTCTTTATTCAAGAGTGAAATTCTCTGTTTTATCTCTGAGTGTATCAGTTTCAAATGAATGATGTATGTAAATTGAAACAATTCAATTGCTAACTAAGCTAATTAAATAATTAATTTCAATTAAAATAAAATTGACTGCAACTAATTTTGTACAACGCTAGTTTTAATAAATTTAATAATACCTACCGATCATGGCTCCATAAAAATTGGCTTCGGCTTTTAATGAAGCTTTACCTTGAACGCCATAACATAAAGCTATCAGTTTGTTTCGTTTATTTCCATTTTAATAGCATTCAGGTCGCTCTTCCTTGCCACCTTCTGCCCTTGTCCTTGCTGTTTTGTCATCCCTTTTATTGTTGCCGTTTGTTCCGAGCCAGCTTCACTAAGAACTTCGAAATTTCCTCATAATTAGAACACCTTTATTTAGTGTTTTTTTATGGACCTTATCTCCTCGACAAGTGAGTCCAATTTGACCTGGACCACAGTCGTCTCGGCTGAAAAAAAATGAAAAATGAAAATGAAAAAAAATTTTAACACACGCTTACAAATAAAATCCAACTTTTGGTCCAGAGCAGTTAGCAATCGTAATCGTAAGCGTAATGTTTCGTTTACGCTTTCTGTCTCGGTTACTCGGTGGTCCGGCGTTCGCTTACCATAGGGTCAATCAAGTAAGTACCCATATAGGAACCAGTCAGTTGGTGTTTCGGAGTTCGCTTACCATAGGGTCACTCTAGTAAGTACCCATGTGGGAAGTAGCGGGGTAGGTAGTTCCAGCATGGTCAATCGCCACCTCCAGAACTGCAGGGATCATTTACATTTACAAGACTGAAAATGTGATGACTGCAGAAATTTGAATTTGCTTATTCTGAACCGCGATAAAATACCGTGGATGACCGATGGTGAAGAATTAAGAAAAGTGCTGATCAGTCTTTAAATCAACGAAGGCCACGCCTGGGCCGCAGGGACAGCATTTGTTTTTCACACCGACACGAGTCGAACGCATGCCGAGGTTTGCGCCAAGAGCGCAAAAAGATTTCAGTCGCTGGCCTGCAGGTCCGAACTGTCGCTCTTCTTGACAAACCCTGCTTTAAATTCTTTAAAACGGCCAAAGAGAACTAACACTAGTTAAAATGCAAGCACCCAAAAAACAAAATAAATGCCTTTTAAGTATAATATGTTTATTCAAATATGGTGTTGTTTAATTTTCCCTACGCGATAACTTCAGCTCAGTCTTTATGTTTGCTTTCTTGACGGTTCCGTTACGCTGCCTTCCTCATATATTTCCAGAAATATTAGCCAAGTCCTTGTTGCATTGCATGCTAGCATCTTTATATGAACCGTCTTTTTACCAGTCCAACTCCTTGGTATCGCATTTTTTCGGTCTTCCCATTTTGCTCAGAAATTTAAACAGTAGCTGCTCTATTTATCAGACGAGCTCAATCACAAGCACAAATGCAAAGCATACTTTGAGCCAAATATTTATTTAATGTAAAGTAAGGGAAGTTCAATTTGTACTTACAGTGTTCAATATGTTATCGCTTTCGTGTGTCGAAATGTTAAATGCATGATACAATTATATTAGGTATGGCATTCAGAGTTTATCGAGGACTGACAGCTTTTGCTAATATCGAGAGAGAGAGAGAGAGAGAAAAAAACAAAAAGCAAAGCACCCTTAGAATTACAAACACATAGTATATACATGACTAAATTTTATTAGTATTCGCTTGGCACTTTTCAAATGGCAGCTGATAAAGGGAGCGTTGCCGTTTGAAACACTCTAGCCTGGTAATGGTGCTGCTTCTTCGATAGAGATTTGTTCTGAATTTTGATTGTTTGGCCAATAACTGTTTGCTTTTTTGAATTTGTGCCCGTTTTTGCTAGTGAAGAATTGGATTTGTAGTGATTGTTCGCTATGCGGTCTGGGGTTAAGATCCCGCCCTGAAATGACTTGCTAGCCGGTGTCAGCCCAAAATGCAGTGCCGTAACAATATGACAGGAGAAACACACAGCCACAAACTCGGGGTCTCTTCTTGGGGAACCCTGTTTTACTTCATTGCCGGCCAAGAGAGCACTCTTTAGACCAGAGGCGGCGATCCACAGCTCACACGAGCCGGTGTTGGTCGTGTTTTTAAGCAAACGCGTGCCGAACTTGTGGTTGTGTGAATCGGTGAAGATTTCATTGCAAGTTAAACTACTGCAGTCTGGAGGGAGTTCTCTTGTTCACCAACACAAGCGCCCTTTTCAGTCCTCTCCATTTGGCCGTCTCTGCTCCAGTCCAAAGGCGTCTTACTTGCAATTCAGTGTTCACCGATTCACACAATCAAGAGTTCTTCTCGCGTTTGCATAAATCCAGGACTGACATCAATTCCGGGTAGCTATGGGCTGGCACTGCTTTACATCGACATACGCAACAGTATTGGCCCGACATTTTCACAAATTATAAATAAATCCCGTCGGCAAATCAAAAAAAATTCGTTAGCACACAACCTTTTCAATCAAATGACAGCAACAAAATGAAAATTTGGAGTCCCCAACAGAGAGCTCTCTCAGAGAGCACCTTACCCTATATAATTGTATCATGGTTAAATGTTCAAAATGTAAATAAACATGTTTTTTATTTGTTGAAAATGTTAGTATTAGAAACACACTTTGTTTAAAAGTGTTCAAAACTCCTGCGTTTTTTATTAATGATCTTTATTTTGACAAAAATTGTTTAGAACACTGTTCAAAACATTTTGAACATTCACAATAAAAACAATGACAAAAACAATGCTTACTGTTTTGAACATTGTTTAGAACACGATGTTTTGCACATTGTGTGTTATTTACGAACCCTGCGATTAAGTAAGGGAACTTCATGGAAAAGTCTAAGATACGTATGTGATGACATCTGAAGTACTTACATAGATTAACACCAGCCATTTTCAAGTTACTACACAAAAAATGGAGGTGTCTGATACTGTCATAATATCCATGGGCCATTCGAAGAATTTATTGAGTTGTTTGAAACTCAATGTTCGGATCGACTGTATCAGCGATAAAGGCAAATCATTTGGTTTAGTGGTTGCTTGTTTTCTGGGCAACTTGCAAAATTCTGACTATAAGGAAACCGTATACCGAAAGAACCGAATTAAACTTAGAACCGGAACCGGTACCGGATCCGATATTTTAAAATTTTTTTTCTACCGATGAACCGATATTTTTAGAACCGAAAAGAACCTGTATATTGTTTATTTGTTTATTTTTAGACAAGCAATTGACTGCTTGTATGTAATAACTACAACGTGTGTATTAAAAAAACATGTAACAAACTGAAACAAACTCGATGTGGCTACAGCATACACCTACATCCATTCCAAAACTAGTGGCTCCATCAATTACAGTCTCTGAGATCGACGCGTTCATACAGACAGTCGGACAGACAGACAGACGGACATGGCTAAATCTACTCGGCTGTTGATGCTGATCAAGAATATATATACTTTATGTGGTCGGAGATGCTTCCTTCTCCCTGATACATACATTTGCACAACTTCATGATCTCCTTTTTCCCATTATTAATGGGTACAGGGTATAATAAGTAAGGCTACATATCTACCTCATGATCCCCTTTTTCCCATTTTTACATTTACAAATATGGAGAACTTTTTTACGATATGCCCCTGCTCCCACCGTTTGGCCGGCGCCGTAGATTTACAAATTCGGCGCAGACAAAAAAGCTAACAGATTGCGGAAATTGATGTAGTGGTAGCTTTAAAACGACAATGTATGGTAAGGGTCGTTATAGTTATCGCACAGGAGTGGAAGAGGGTCATGACGGGAGTAATTTGATCTGCACACTTGCAAAGACATCAGTCGAAAACGGCAAGTTGCTCTGCAGGTTACGTTTTTAGTTCAGAAGACTTAGGAGGTGAGACGAATCTACATCACCAACATTCAGCTTATGCAGAAAATAACACCTTGACTAGTCTTTTAGAGTGGGCAAGCACAGAAGTTGTAGCCTATCCATATAGAGAGGCGAACGGCGACCAGCATCCCAGTTTAAGCCCCTTAGTGCAAATAGAAGAAATTGTTTTTGAACCGACTCTAGTATATCTTGATAGAAGCTATACTTAGGAGACCAGATGCTTGAGCAATACTCTAGCGATGGTCGAACGAGAGACACGTAGAAAAGCCTGGTTATATATAGATCTTCAAACTCCGTAGACCAACGCTTAATAAAACCCAGCAAACTCTTACCTTTGTTGGATATGACACAGATGTGGTCGTTAAAGCAAAGCGTGTGATCAAATAATACCCCCAGATCCTGAACTGAAGTAATACGGTCCAGAGCTCTTAGATCAATAGCGTATGTATTCAAGGCAGGTTTAGTGCGGTAAAACGACATGAACTTGCATTTATCATGATAAAGTTAGAGCATATTAACGTTGCACCAAGATTGAAGATAATTTAGGTCAAGTTGAGGACATTTATACGAAGCAGGAGAAGAAAGCGTCATAGACAGATTAACATCATTCAAATATTAAGACTTGAGATGACTTAACAACCTGAGGAAGATCATTAATAAACAAACCAAAAAGTAATGGTCGTAAGTGACTACCCTCACTAGAAGTAACACATAACACAGTGGAACACTCAAAATAGCCTGGATTTGGGACCAATAAATTGTGAAACTAGAGGCATCAGGAACCAACACCTCATACCCAGTTTTTCTTGATCACGTCAAGTTTGCGTTTAATGGGCACGTTTATACTAGCAACGCACAGTTACATCTGTTGCTGGTTAAATAAAGATGAGAGCTAAAATTTTGGAAAATTCACCAAAGATGAAAGGAATCACCCACATTTGTAATATTAAATTCCCGTCTTCAAAGGACAAGCGGTTAGCACCCCGTCCATAGAGGTCTAACTTGGAAAATGGAATTAATGGAAATCCACTCGATAGAATTTTCTAAGATTTTAACTATATTGAGATATTGATATTATCTCAGATGTTAAATCATTAAAGATGACTCGTTGTTAATAAATTCGGGGGAAACCCCCAGCTAGACAACTTATGAGTAAGAAGTCTATGATTGACCGAATCAAAAGCTTTACTTAAGTCAGTAAAGATGACATCAGTCTGTAATTGAGCCGCGACTATTTAAATTAGAGAACTCCAGAAGATTTGTCGTAGTTGATCGGCTTTTAATAAAACCGTGTTGACTAGGCGAGATAAGTGAACGGCATTGATGCTGCAGTTGTTCAGTGATCAGTTTATCAAAAAGTTTTGGGATTGCACTGAGTTTTGCAATGCCACGGTAGTTCTCGATGTTCGAACTATTGCCCTTTTTGTTCAGCGGGATGTTAAAAGACTCCTTCCAAATGGATGGAAAATAGCTTTGGTGAATTGACATTCGAAAAAGTTTAGTTAAGGGCTGTGAAAGGGAGCTAGCACAGTTCTTAAGGACACAACTGGGAATCATGTCAGGGCCAGGAGCAAACGAATAATTTACTGTTGAAATACACCTTAAAACGTCCGACGCATGAACCAAAGGTTTATTTATGGAATCTGTGTGAGGTAGTGTATAGGGATAGTTAGAGTCACTGTTACAATTATTATATTACATATTTATATTATAATTGTAACAGACTGAAAGAATTAGCCAAATAAGTTGGCTATGCCCAAGTCATCAGTGGCTGTACTATTATTTAGAACAAGTGATGGGTGAAATAAATTGGATTTACGTTTGGAGTTAAGAAAAGAAAAAAATAGCTTAGGATTGCGTCGAAAGTTATCTTTACAGCGTATGAGGTAACTTTTACAACACTTAGAGTTCAGTTGGAAAAAATTTGACTTTGCAATAGAGTATTTGGGGTAATCGGTTTGTAAGCCTGTCCGCGTAAATCGCTCACATCGTCTATTTTTGATGTTCCTTAGATATGTCAGTGATTAGAAGAGTTAATAATAGAGACTGGAACATGTTCATCGAATAAATTGTACAGTGTGCTGTAAAATGGCTCTTAGCCATCATGGAGACTTAGGACATCAAGACAGAACCGATCAATGAGTGGAAAAGACTCCAGTAGACCTGAAAAACTGGCTTTTTGAAAACAACGCCTTCGGCGAGGAGAAACAGGGACTTTTGGAGAGCCCAGGCCATTGACAGAAAGTTGGATTGTCGGGTGATGAAGATCTTATGGAACTGATAAGGGGGAAGTGCGGGCAATAGTTACATCACACATGTCACATACAAATACCAAGTCTAGAAATCGGCCGCTATGATTAGGGATGGAATTAACTTGCTTAAATGACAGCTCGAAAAGGCCATTAACGAAGTCATTCTGAGTGCACGAAACTAGAGCCCAGGAGGTATATACGAGCACGTCACCAATAGGTTATAACCAGGAAGGGAAACTTCACAAATAAAAATTCAATTTTAGAAGAGACATGATTATGTACTAATTGAGGAGGAAGATTAAAACGAACAGCGATAAGGACCCCACCTCCACGACGACTGGGGCGGTCTCGTCTATAAACAACTTAATTATTGAAAAAAATTTCATTATCAGACACCGAATTATTGAGCCAAGTTTCAGTAAAAAGAATGAGACTAACTCACAAAAATGTTTGGGTCAAAGCTATTTGACGATCCCTTTGTTGGCAGTCCACACTTCCAACAAAAAGGCCTCGATTCAATACCGATAAAATACTAGATCCGTATTTTTTGTATTTTTATCGAAAGCTCCCTGAATAATTAATTTTAATTATTTCAAGAGGTATCGGACATTGTCGATACACAAATATGCGTAGTCGGGTAAAATTGAATAGATTTTTCCATCTATGATTACGCGCAATTTTCAAAGCAAGCTACAAAACACCGTGAGACTTCAATTAAACTTAAACTTGGTAATAATTATGAATTTAATCATTGCTAAAGTGTCATATCTGCTCATCAGGCCCAGTAGCCAGGCCGTAAAGAGCATGTTAGTCAATTGTAGTTATTGATTACGAATCTTATAATTTAAAACTTAACCAAAAGCTACGCTATTGGCAATGTGACCATTTTACGTGCATGCATTTTACAATCTGGTCACACTGTCTCAAAACAAAAGAATTGTTACTTTTTGTATTTTTGTTTTGGCAAGTCTTTGTCAACGAATCGGTTGCGGTGTCTAAGTCGTCCGATTTTGATTACGGATGTATTTGATAGAAAACGGGATGCTTGTTATTAATATTATTAGGCCCATATAAATGCCTTGACTCAAACTGAAATAAATTTCGGGTTTAGTCTCTGGTTTGGAGGTGAAAGTGGAAAAAAGAAAGAGCGTCGGAGGTAGGGTTGCAGAACGATATTTTTTTGTTGGGTATTTTTGTTGCTTTCGGCCATAAGAAGGGAGGTTCTTTTGAGGGCATTATCTTTGATATTAAAAAAATTCTTGATATTACTAAGGTTCAAAAGAGTGAACTTCGAAAAACTTCCTTTTTGTGGATATTTTTTTCGTTAACGATATTTTGACGATATTTTTGTGAGTATTGGCCACAAAAAGGAAGTTTTTCGAAGGACATTCTCTTGGAGATTGGTAATATCAGTAATACTTTTAATATCAAAGATAATGCCCTCAAAAGAACCTCGCTTCTTATGGCCGAAACCAACAAAAATACACAACAAAAAAATATCGTTCTGAAACCCTAGCCGGAGACAAATTTTTTTTTAGAGCGCGCGTGGTAAGGAGCTTATAACTTTATGAAAAAACCGCTTAGTTAAGGCATCAGGAAATAAGTCCTGTTAAATTGAAGGCCCTAAGTTTGGAATATAGTATCCCAATTTCAAAAATTTGAAATACAAAAATCGAGCGGTTTTTTTTTTTTAATTTTCGCCTGCGCCGCTAAAACTGAATCAATTTTTGTAATTAAATAATGAAAATTTGATACAAAAAATCGTGCGATTTTTGTACTTAGCAAAAATTAGAAAATTAAATAGGAACCCAATAATCCATATTAATAATTGGCTTCTTATTTGGGGTTTAACCCCCAAAATCCCTGGCCGACGTGGAATATATTTTTATATGCAAAATACTGTGCTAAGAAAGTCCCCAAACTTTCCCCCCCCCCCTGCGTACACCACTGCCATTAGGGCTTAGCTAGCCAAACATTTACAAAAGAAGTGCAACTGTCTTTTTCCAAAGGAAATATTTATATATTTCTTGTAGAAAAATAATGAAAACTTAATTTTTATAATTGAAATAAAAAAATAGAGGCAAGCTAACTTCGGCTCGACCGAAGTTTATATACCCTTGGAGCATGATATCCAGTTTGTTATATGGCACCACAATTTTGAAAACAAAAAAGTTTTTTCACTAGAACTACTTTTTCGACCGATAGTTTCTATGGCAGCTGTTTGCTATAGTCATCCGATTTGAATCAAACTTGGCAGAATTGTGTGTTAGCATATAATATTGACCAGTAACAAGTTTGGGAGCGAAAGCATTGAAAACAAAAATGTTTTTCCTACTAAGACGTTTTTTCAAAACTATCTTTTATATGGCAGCTATACTTTATAGATGTCCGATTTTCATAAAACTTGGTGAATTATGTGAAGGCATAGAAAACTTATAATTACGAGGTTTGGGGACGATTGCGTTGAAGACAAAAAAGTTTTTCTTACTAGAACTACTTTTTCGACCGATCGTTTCTATGGCAGCTATACGATATAGTCATCCGATCCGGCCGATTCCGACAAATGTACTGCGCATTTGTACCAAAAGACTTCGTGCAAAGTTTGGTTAAGATAGCTTTTAAACTGACGGGGGAGATAGCATAGAAACAGACGGACAGACGGACATGGCTAAATCAACTTAGCTCGTCATGCTGATCAAGAATATATGTATATACTTTATGTGGTCGGAGATGCTTCCTTCTATGCGTTACAAACATCTGAACAATTTTAATATACCCTCTCCAAGGGTATAAAAATAGTTTAATTTCAAGATGCAAAAAACAAATTTAAGCAGCTAAATAAGTAATCAAAAATATCAGCCACATCAAATTGCTGTCTAGCGACAATATTGCATCTAGCGAAAACCACTCTGCCGGCTGCTCTGCCTCCAACAGCAATATATTGTGCGGCGAATTCAACAACTGTTTATTCAGTTTCCCATAAGAGCAAAATTGCTGCTAGAAACTGTCGTTAATACAAGCAAGTGTCATTCCAGCCTAATGAATTATTAAACTTAGTTTTTTGGGAGAACAGTGGTTGCTAGCGACTTTTTGCCTGTTTTATTATTACTCTTTGTTCAAGTTCACACACTACGGTTTATACAGGCCAAAAATCAGGCTGCATAACCTCAGTAAAAATTTTCTCAGGAATAAGAATAAGAATTTCAAAAGAAGATATGTCTCGCTTCAGCTTAGAATTGCATTTGATGATGTAGATGTAGATGTGTAGAGTGTAGTATTTAACGTCATCCACTGTTGCTGATGAAGTAAGTCTGGCACGAGCAGCCAAAGAGCGCTTAATCGGTAAAACCTTTGGTAAGGCCACCAGGGGCTTAATATTGGCAGCCTTTTTTGCTTGAACACCATTTTGTGGATACACAGGAGACAGTGATGTAGGACGGTTTCCCATTGCAGATTCATCAACTATAGGCACGTCAGCAGACTCATCAGCACGAGGCGAACCCTTGATATCGTCATTGATAGTGGAAGCAGTGACAGATGAAAAGGAGGCAGACACTGTGGTCGCGGATTTACCCACTTGTTCATTGCTAGCAGGTACTATCGCAGAGAATGCAGTATTTTGTTTTACTGCATTTTTGACAACAGTCCGCTGTGACCGACGAACAGGTGGTGGTTCGTTAGAAGCTTGCGGATTGGATGGCTCAGTAGGAGGAGTTGGAACATCACCATCATCAGCATCTCCTCTAATCCCACGTCGACAGCATTAGCATCAGCACTAGCATCTTTTGTGGACACAGGGAAAAGCAAAGCTGTAATGTTTGAAGGCTGTACAATTAATACTGTGAAGGTAGGTTATACTTCTTGCGCTTTGGAGATGTGCCAAGAAGTTTACTAGCAACAAACTGTGACTGAATTGTCACAAACTTGCCACAGTTTCGGCTCTGAGTGCAACAGCTAGAATGCAAAGCGAAAATAACGCAATTTGGCTCAATAGTAAGCTTTAAATAAAAAAAGATTCTTTCAGTGAAATTGAAAAACTCGAGACCAGTCTCTTTATGGCATTCCTATGTGGCATTTTCTTAGACCCTCCTAATAATGTCAAGCTAACCTCTGAAAAGGAAAGTACGTGCGTATTTTCTTTGATAGAACTATATATTCTAAATGAGGAAAGCAGCTCAACTACTTTGTCTGAAAGTGGAGATGAAGTCGATTTATATATGAATTTTTATAAAAAGATAGAGAACAATAAAAATGGTTTATTTTCACAAAAGAGTTTAATGGCATCAATCAAAGTTTTCCTAAGCATTAAACGTTTACAAAATAAAGGTGATGATGATCAAAGGCGGTCAGAAAATTCGACAAAGTTTCCACAATTGTATGAGCAATCAAAAGATATTCTTGCTGTTCCAGCTACCCAAGTAAGCGCAGAACGTTTATTTTCCGGTGTGAAGTCATGTCTTCGCTAAGAAATACGATGGACGGAAATACATCCGCTATTATGCTTTTAAAAAGTAATGATAAATTTACCTTCTTTGTAAATAATTTTTTATTTATTATCTTTTGTGTTAAGGGGGTTGACCCGTGTGATGGTTTAAAATAATGAAACATTTATTTTTAAAAAAGCTCATCAATAACTTATGTATAATTAAAAACACCTTTATTAAACCTTTATTCTTGAATATCTTTAAAAGCGCGCGGTAGATTTTTGTTAAAATCGTTGTGTATGATGGTATAATGGGCTATTGCATGTCCCTAAGAGATGGTACTCGACAGCCCAAAAACCGCGAATTGGAGTACTAATTTTATATTCACCCATGAAGCACTCCATATGGACTATATACCCGACGTATAAATAGACTGAACTGTGTTTTCAGATTCACCAATATAGGCAATTTTGTAAGAGCAATTGCCTTTGAACAACATTGACCATCTGGGTATCACAGCCTCCCCCAAAAATTATCTAATTAATCTTATGAGTAAAATTCGTCGTTGCCACCAAGAAAAAGTAAATCTTTAATAAAAATTGTCTTTGGTGGGCAATCCGTGGTACACCAAGATGCGCTAAACTAAAGTATTTAAATGATATGATCTGCTTTTAAAATTAATTTCATAATTTTTGTGAAGCTGGATTTTCCTAAATGGTCAATGTTGTTCTAAGGCAGTTGCTGACACAAAAATTCCTATAAACCGCGAACCAAGGCTTCGTTGGCAAAACTGAAAACGCAGAACTGTCTATTTTTAGATCTTGTTTATGGCCTATATGAATTGATTTGTGGGTGTGTCTAAAAATGGTACTCCAATTCGCGGTTTTTTGGCTGTCGAGTACCATCTCTTTGGGACATGCAATAGCCCATTATACCATCATACACAACGATTTTAACAAAAATCCACCGAGCGCTTTTAAAGATATTCAAGAATAAAGGTTTAACCCCTTCTGGAGGTACCATAACCGTTTGCGCGAATTAAGTGAATTTTTTATATGTCGTACCCAAAAAGCCTGTCTACATTTGCTGAATTTTGGAGAATTTCATCTTAAGCCATTAAAAACTAAGCTAAAATTGCTGTCGTTGTGTGTTGCAAGTACAAAAGCACCCATTTAACGCGAACCGAGGCTTCATTTGAAAAACTGGGTATGAGGTGATGCTTACAAGCGCTAAGAAAATACCACTACACATATAAAGAACTTTAAAACTCGTGTTTCTCGAAACCACTTTTTTTCAACTGGTCAACATGATTTCTCAAAAACGACTTGACCGATCGCCTTGAAACTTGAAGTGTATGTTCAGCATATATGGGGCCATGAGCTGAAGTAGGATTTTTAGAGCGAAGCTCTTTTACGTTCGTCAGACTGGGGGAGTAAATCTTGCAATAAATTTTCTTTGCGACAGCTTCTTTTGGGGTATGTCTTTTTTTTTTTTTTTTTTTTTTTTTTATGTCTGTAATTTTGTATTTGCAAAATCAGTGGCTTTTTCCATTACTGTAGTTGCAGGGTTGTGTGTGGAGTGGGAAAGTATAAGGTGGAAGTGAGGGGGATGTAATGGGTATCAGGTGGAAACCTGGTGGGGATGAGGTGAAGATTAAGTGACGATCTGGCGGGGATTTGGTGCTGATATGGTGGAGATCTGGTGAGCTCTGAATTGGATCTGGTGGGGATCATGTGGGGATCTGGAGTGGAGCCGATAGGGATCTGGTGGGGATTGGGTAGGGATCTGGTGGGAAACTGATGGGAATCAGGTGGGGATCTGTTGGAGGTCTGGTGGGGATCTGGTAGGGATCTGGTGTGGATCAGGTGGGGAACTTGAGACGATCTGGTGGAGATCTGGTAAAGATCTGCTGGGAATCAGTTGGGGACCTGGTGGGTATCAGGTTGAGATCTGGTGGGTATCTAGTGGGGTTCTTATGGGAATCTGGGTGGGATCAGGTAGATGTATATATATAACGCCATACGATTTTTTTGCACACGATTTTTTGGGGCTGGCTTTTCAAGTGGCTTTTGGCTCTCTTGAAATTTTGACCAAAAGCCAGAGAGAGAGAGCGCTCTAGAGCTAGCCACTTTTTTGTACGCACACAGCGACAGCTACGACTGTAAGTGTGCACACGTATTCTCAAGCATTACTCACACTAGCAAGTGCATTCTATTTTTAGATCAGAGTTCCCCCTCGATAGCCCCGGGGGCACGAACTTACTTGCCAATTCTTACCGAATGCTTGCCGAAGTCTACCTTCATTGTGTGTTAGAGAGAGAAACAGTCACGTTTTCGCGCTCTCTGCTTGGGGAACCCTGTTTTAGATATTTAGGCTCTAAGCGTTGTGTGAGTGGAAAGAGCGCGATTTTCGTCGCCACCAAACGAGAGCGTAAGCCTCTGACCTTTCTCTTTATTTACTTCACGCCGAACACATACAACGAATTGCTTCCGTGCTGGGTGATCGTGATCGTATGGTGGTCGTCGGGGATTTCAATATTCCACATATCTCTTGGCCTTCATATGACAATTCCATCAAACTTTACCCATCAGCCTCTCATGAGTTTCTTATTATGGCTGAACAATCTCTTGGACAGCTAAACTCCAATAGAAATGGTTTGCTCAGACTCCTTGATCTTGTTTTTGTTTTCCGATATTTCCAATTCAGTGGTATCCAGAATTTCACCCTTGTCAATCCCTGAGGACATTCATCATCCTACACTACAAATTGATTGTGACCTTGATATACCGAGCACCACTTCTCCCCCTTTCCAAAATACTGCATCCTTTTGCTTTCGAAAGGCTGACTTTCTACGACTCAATGAAGCTTTATCCATGGTAGACTGGTCTTTTCTAGACTCATCTCAGGATATTGAAAAATCCACAAAAGCTTTTTACGAAGTTATTTATACTGTGTTTAACGAATTTGTGCCCCTTCGGATTTCTTCTTCTCCATCACGAGCGCCCCCATGGTTCACGAGAGGCTTATCTAACCTGAAAAATATTAAATCTCGGCTGAACAAAAAATTTAAAAAATCTGGATCCCGCGTGGATTTTGCCAAATATTCCGTAGCAAGATCCAAGTTTACGGTCCTTAACTCAGAATGCTATAAGGACTACTTGGTCAGGTGTAAGTTGAGTTTTCAGGACGACCCAAAGAAGTTCTACAACTTTGTTAATGCTAAAAGGAAATCCTCTCAATTTCCGCCCTCCCTTTCTTTAGATGATGTATCGGGTGACAACGACTCTGATATTGCCAATCTATTTGCAACAATTTTCCAACGATGCTATTCTGCATCTGCTAATAATTTAGTCTCTAAATATCGGTATTCTGTGGCTAATTCCAACTGCATTGTATGCCCTGTTTTAGATGCAGATAGCGTTCTATCTAGCCTACGATCAATCAAGTCCTCTTTCAGCCCCGTACCTGACAAAGTTCCCAGCTGTGTGTTGAAACTTTGCGCTGACTCCTTATGTGTGCCGCTTTGTAAACTATTTAACACATCTCTTCAACAGGGAGACTTCCCTAGTCTTTGGAAGGAATCCTATGTTATTCCTATCCATAAAAAGGGACCAAAGTCAATCATTTCGAACTACAGGTGCGTATCGAAGCTATCGGACATTCCTAAGCTTCTTGAAAAGATCCTGACTCCCCAACTACAACATTATTGTCGTTCGGTAATATCTACATCTCAACATGGTTTCATGAAGAATCGCTCTATCTCTACGAATCTACTTGAATTTACTACTCTTGTAAACAATGGGTTTGTCAATAAGCAACAAACTGATGTAGTTTATACTGATTTCAGTAAAGCGTTTGACTCTGTCAATCACGAGCTCTTAGTACATAAATTGTGTCTGCTCGGCTTCCCACCAATCCTCCTCAACTGGATAAAGTCGTACTTAAGCGATCGATCTCAACGAGTTCGTTTCAAATCAGTACTATCCAGCTCCATTAATGTACTATCTGGGGTCCCCCAAGGTAGTCATTTAGGCCCCTTACTATTTAACCTTTTTATAAATGACATCCCACAGGTCTTATCCCATTCGCAGGCACTGATGTATGCCGATGACCTCAAACTTTGTTTGTCGTATAATGACCCTACGTCTCCTCTACTCCTGCAATTTGATTTAAACTCTCTTTACACCTGGTGCTCGGTTAATAGCCTTCCTCTTAGTCTCAGCAAGTGTAAATGTATGACTTTTAGTCGAAATAAACCATATGAGTTTGATTATATGATCCCTTTGGAACGTATCCATAAAGTTGATGATTTGGGTGTACAATTTGTTCCCAAGTTATGTTTCAATAGTCATATATCAGTCATCGCAAACAAGGCAATGGGAGTTCTCGGTTTTGTCAAACGATGGTCGAAAGAATTTAATGACCCCTACGTCACTAAGCAACTTTATGTCTCACTAGTTAGACCAATACTTGAATATGGGTCGTGTGTGTGGTCTCCATACTACCAAAAATATCAAGATCAACTGGAATCGGTTCAAAAACAGTTCTTAATTTTCGCTCTTCGTGGCTTAAACTGGGATTCCACCATTCATCTTCCTCCTTATGAAGACAGATTACGCCTAATCAACCTTCCTTCTCTTAAGAGCAGCCGAATTTGCCATAGTGTTCTTTTTATTCATAAACTCCTGTCAGGAGATATTGACTCTATCGCTTTGTTATCTAATATAAGTCTTGCAGTCCCACAACGCGTTACTAGAAATTTTTATCCTATTTATCTACAGCCTTGTGTAACAAACTACGCTCATCACGAACCCTTCCGAAACCTTTGTTTAAACTATAACTTGCATTTGCACATTATAGGATTATAGGTATTTCTTATATAAATTTGAACCCGATATCTTTAAAAATGTGGGAGTTATTCAACATTTTCCATTGTGGGGGCGGGGTGGGCGTGGCCAAAATTTGAAACAAACTTGATCTGCGTGCAGCCAAAAAAAGACTACATATCAAGTTTGGTAGCTCTAGCTCTTATAGTCTCTGAGATCTAGGTGTTCATACAGACAGACGGACGAACAGACGAACAGACGTGCAAGTCTATATCGACATGGCTGTCGATGCTGATCGAGAATATATGAATTTTTTTCGGTCGAAAATGATTCCTTCTGCCTGTTGCGTACATTTTCACGACTTTAGTATACCCTCTTTACTCTGCGAGTAACGGGTATAACATTTTTTATTTTTTTTCAATATAAGGACAAAAAGGATGCACGAAACTCAATCCGCTTACAAATTTTTATAAGGTTACAGGTACAGGAACAAAAAGAGGATGCCAGTTAGCTGGAAAAAGTAACATTACTAGGAGAATGAGAGCCAGTTAGGGTGGACCAAGGAGACGGCCTGTTGGTCGCCTTCCGTGGATCCAAAGGTCGGAGGGATGTCGTCTTTTGAGTCGTTTTCGTATTCTCTTTGTCGCCAGATCATTGGCGAGACGATTAGTGAGGGCCACAAGGCGGTCATTGTATCTGCTGGTGTAGCGCATTCTGCGCAAGATCTTGTTCTACATCGTTTCGACCAGTTCAATTTGTTAGCCTTAGCATAAGTGACAGCCACCGCTTGTTTAATGCGGTCAGACCAGGTAAGTCTCCTATCCAGTGTTATGCACAGGTACCTGACTGAGGACGAGTGTGGTATGGCTGAGTCGTTCAGCTTAAGTCTCGGGGTGTTAGCTCTCTTTTTTGTAAAGGTGCAGTGCTGACTTTTATCCGGGTTGACGGCAATATTCCAGGAAGGCCCAAGCACTGAAGCCGTCCAAGAAGGATTGCACTGTGGCTCTACTGGCGATGGAGCTGGAAGCAAGGAAGGCGGTATCTTTAGCATAAGTGGCTATCAGTGTGTTTTGTGCGTTTGGGACCGGCAAGTCAGCGGTGAACAGGGTGAACAGTACTGGGCCAAGTAAACTTCCTTGAGGTACACCCGCTCGGATGTGGCGGATGTTCGAGAGCTCGTCCCTAAGCTGGGCCATGAAGCAGCGACCTTCGAGAAAGAAGCTTAGCAAAGCAAATTGCTCAGTTGGGAGGAGGGTATTGAGCTTAAAAAACAGGCAATCATGCCGCACGCGATCAAATGCTTGTCGAATGTCGAGGAAGACAGCAGAGCAGTAAGAGTCCTGCTATATAGTCTCCTGGATGTAATTGCAAACCCTGTGTACCTGTTCTGGGGCTCCGTGGGCACTGCGGAATCCCATGCATGCCAAACCTCTATCTCTTACCATCTCTGAGATCTGTTTCTTCAAACGGACGGACAGACGGACATGGCTATATCGACTCGGCTGTTGATGCTGATCAAGAATATATATACTCTATATGGTCGGAAATGATTCCTTCTCCCTGTTACATACTTTTGTACAAGCTTAATATAATCTATGTACCTTTTGCCCAGAGTATAAAAACAATGACAGCAAAAACGTAAATGTTTTTTTAAATACACACTTTTGTGTACTTTTAGAGGATGTAGAAGTGTTCAGATAGAAAAACCTAGTTTAAAAGAGTTGTTTGGTATATAAAAAGCTACATTTTTGCCAAAGAAAATATGCAAAAAACTCTGATTTCTTAAAGTTGTACTCGAAAAAGTAAAAAAAATACCTTTTTGAAAAAAAGTTTTTTAAGGAATACTCTCGGAAAACATGAATTTTTAAAAAACCTTTGAAAGAAAACTTTATTCTGCGGACTCTCAGCTGCAAGTTTTCCAAAGCTAGTCTGCAGTTATCACCAAAACTGAACTGTTTGCCCAAAACTAATGACACCTTCTTTTTAATAAATGAAATTTCTTGGGTTTTAAGCAAAAAATCGACTTTTTATACCCGTTACTCGTAGAGTAAAAAGGGTATACTAAAGTCGTGCAAATGTATGTAACAGGCAGAAGGAATCATTTCCGACCATATAAAGTATATATATTCTTGATCAGCATCAACAGCCGAGTCGATATAGACATGTCCGTCCATCCGGCCGTCTGTCTGTATGAACACCTAGATCTCAGAGATGGTAAGAGATAGAGGTTTGACATGTATGGAACAAATGCTTCTTTTATCTGCACGCAGATCAAGTTTGTTTCAAATTTCGGCCACGCCCCCTCCCGCCCCCGCAATTCGAAAAAAACGTTATATCTCCTACAGTTTTAAAGAGAGACGATTCGCGCTTTCAAGAGATAGTTAGAAATTAGCAAAATAAATTGATTTGCCAAAGAAATGATAAGGATCGGATAAACGATTCTCAAGTTATAAGCAAAAAAGGTCACCAAGCCTTTTTAAGAATTGGAAAAATACATTTGATGTCTGAGAAAATTACGTTCCAGATATATTTCGAAATAAATTAATGTTTCGTCGATAATCCTGCTACCGCTCAAGATTTGGATGCTAACGTTACTCGCGTAATTCGTGAGATACACGTAGCAATTATAGAAAGAGTGATTTAAAATTTTAAAAATTGTCAAAATCCAAATTTACCATTTACGGTGTAGCTGCGGTCATCATTTGAATGAAATCATCTTTAAAAAGAAAATGTCAGAGCTTGTTCTTTCAGCCCATAATAGTTATTCAACAATCTAATTCTGTTTTTTGTAATTTATTTTTAATTGAAAAAAAAAATCATCTTAATGGATCGCCCTTTACGGCCAAAATATTTTTGAACTCTCTGCTGCATTTATTCAACTTATCGCTGCTGTGCGTTATCTAGGCAGCTCATATTTGGGGTAATTCATGCAGGAATAGTAGCGATACTTTTTCATTAATCGGTTTTCTGAATGTGTTTTTCCAAATTTTGTGCGAGCTTTTAGAAAAATGTTCGTTTTTCATTCCGCATACCTTAAACAAACAGATCTCAAAGATGGTAAAAGATAAAGGTTTGACATGTATGGAAAAATTGCTTCGTATACTTGCTTCGTATACTCCCGGATGTAAAACATCTTTATTTTCGGTACGAACGATTTCAGTAGAAGTAAAATTTAATTTCAGCGTCACGTGACGCTGACGTCGTTCATATTTTGTGTGGTTGTTTTGCCAAGTTTCCCGACAAACACACACACAAACACAAGAGAAAGGTCGGAAGGGAAAGCGAAGAGGTAGGAAAGATGCTGAAGAGGGGCAACTGGGTGGGTTCTGGGAAAGATCTGGGTGAGATCTTGGTGGGATCTTAGTGGGATCTTGTGGTATTTGATGGGGGTTTGGGTGGAGTCATATATGGGCGAGATCTGGGTGGTATCGGTTTGAGATTTGGGTGGGATCTGGGTAGGATTCAACTGGGATATGGGAGGGATCTGGATGGAATCTGGGTAGGATCTGGGTGGGACCAGGGTGGGATATAGGTGGGATCTGGGCGGGATCAGGAAGAAATCTGGATGGGATCTGCAAGGGATCTGGAATGAATCTGGGTGGGATCTTGGCGGGATCTGGGTGGGATCTGGAAGGGATTTGGGCGAGATCTGGGTGGGATCTGGGTGGGATCTGGGTGGGATCTGAAAGATATGTGGGCGGGATCTGGTCGGGTTCTGGATGGGATCTGGGTGTGATCTGGGTGGGATCACGGCGGAATCTAGGTGGGATCTTTGCGGGATCTGGAAGGGATCTGGGTGGGATCTGAAAGAGATGTGGGCGGGATCTGGTCGGGTTCTGGATGGGATCTGGGTGAGATCTGGGTGGGATCTCGGCGAAATCTAGGTGGGATCTTTGCGGGATCTGGGTGGGATCTGGAAGGACTATGGGTGGGATCTGGAAGGGATCTGGCTGGGTTCTGGATGGGATCTGGGTGGGATCTCAACGGGATCTGGAAGGGTTCTGAGTGAGATCGGGGTGGGATCTGGGTGTTAGCTGTGTGAAATTTGGTTGGGATTTGGTTAGAGTCTGGATGGGAATTGGGTGGGATGTGGGTGGGATCTGGTTGGGTTCTGGGCGGGATCTGGTTGGGTTCTGGGCGGGATCTGGATGGGATCTTGGTTGGATCTGGGTAAGACCTTGTGTGATCTAGATGGGTTTTGGGATGGTTTTGAGTAGGATCTTGGTGGAATCTGTGTGGGATCTAGCTGGGATTTGTGTGGTATCTGGGTAGTACCCGGGAGAGATCTGGGTGGGATCTGGGAGGGAAATGATTGGGATCTTGGATTTCACCTTGGTGGCTTTGGGTACTTATCTTCCTAACACCACAATCTCATAGTCTAGAGTCGTCGAAGAGGATTTGGAAGAAAATGATCATGAACTATTGGAGAGCTATTTAACAGCTTATTTAGCGCCTGCTTATGATTCAAGAGATGTGTTTTCAAAAATTTAAGGACTTAAGCTGCCTTTCATAAAATCTAATATTAATGTTTTGAGCTTTTGGAAGGAAGGACAATCATCCGATCCAGAACTCTATACACTAAGCAAAGTTTGCTTTGCAATTTCTCCAAGTAAAAAGAATTTTTTAATAAAAATCGCATCCATTTTAATTTCTTTCTTTCAAGGTGACTATTGCGCGAGCCTTTTCTTCGCTAAAATTAGTGTTATCTGATAACCGAAATGACTTAGCCACGACACTCTGTAGAAAATTTTGATCGTAAAACTGAATTCGTCTCACTTAGATAATGCAATGGAGAATTTACCCCTGTTCTTTAACATTATTCGGGGCACGCATCAATAATGTCAAGCTTCTTTAAAATTAAATTATTCACCCATCATAAAGGTTAGTTGTTTTGTTAAAAGTATTTCATATGGGCTTACATCAGACATGGCTATATCGACTCGGCTGTTGATGCTGATCAAAAATATATACCGTGTAAAGGGTCGGAGATGCTCCCTTCAGGCTGTTACATACATTTGCACAAAGTTAATATACTCTGTGTACATTTGGTACGGAGTATAAAAACCACGTGACTTTTGCACTGAGAACATCCTTTGGGAACAGCCAATTTATAGGGAAAAAAATAATTTAAATCGTGAACTCTTCAAAGCCCCCATAATCACCCAAAGTCTTCATATTGGTAGCAAACCTATTTCTTAAATCAATCTATATTAAAATCGCGAGTTCTTCGGTACCATCGAAGGTCAATATAAATCCTAAGATTAGCCTTGATATAGTAATACAAAAAGAACAAGAATACTAACTATAATAATAAAATTTATAAATAATAAAATAGCATTTGATTAATCAATTCGTTCTCTCTTCATTTTTATCCTAGTGTTTTCTTAAAGTTTAATTTCCTATGAAAAACAAAATATTCCTTGTTTTTGTAACTTTTTAGATGGTGGGTGGGTGAAGGAGGCAGGGGTGAATGTCTAATAATGTCCAATCTTCTTACCACACTATTTAAAGGTTTTTTAAAAAACCTTGGTAAAAATTTTAGCCCTCTTCCTCCACTAGATGTATTTTTGGCCACACTTCCATACAAACGGAACCAGTGTGCATTGGCAATAGTTATATGGCGTGTTTGATTTTTCTCAGTTGCGTTGATGTGTGTACTATCCTAGAAGCTTCATAAAACTAGCAATTATTGCTTAGTGTGGCCTACAAAAACTCTAGAACGGCAAAAAGTCGGAAATTTAGTTTTTCGCGAACATCTTGGAAACGGAAACTAAGATATGGCTTTGACATACCATCTCGTAATCAGCATGAGTAGGCACGTTGGAATTAGTTAACGATGCTCTGGATACTTTTCACTGTTGAACAGTGTAATCAACACTGAGCCAATCTGTTAAAATCTTTATGGAATTCTTAGCTGACGATTTGGAGGGACTACGGGAGCAGCTTTTCGAAGCACTATTGGAAGCAGATTGAGTAGTTCTAGAGCTCTGTGTCTGCTTGGCTCCGATTGCTCCGAGTATTTTGATGCAAGTTTTTTATGTGCTGCTGACTTAATTGACAGCACGGAGCAGAGCAAAAGTGTTTCAGATTTGATTTTGTGCTCTGCTGGTTTCACATTCAAGCAATTCAGGGAGCAAGAGCGGAGCATATTTTAAGTTGCTATTGCTGCTGTATAGGAAATCTGCCTGCTTGCAGGCAGATCAAGTTTATTTTAAATTTTTGCTACACCCCCGCAGTTTGGAAAAAAACGTCATGTCTCCCACAGATTTGTAGATACCTAGATGATTCGTACCTTCTAGAGATAGTTAGTCATTAGTAATATGTATCGATTAGCTGAAGAAATGATAAAGATCGGATGAGCGGTTCTCAAGCTATGAGCAAAAAAAAGTCAATTATTGGCCAACCAATCCAACTATTGGTGTTACAATTGCGGGTCAAATCATGTCTCGGTCAATGTTCAGAAAATTAAAACAAAGTCTACACTTCAACGAAATTAATAACCCACAAGTACACAAAAATGCGCCCTCTTTGAAAAAATAAACAAGAAATTTATGCAATTTGGTGTTTTTGAAGAACATTTGTCTTGTGATGAGTGTAGTATCTGGCACTATCAAGGCGGCCATGAAATGGAGCTGTGATTCCATGAATTCCATCTGTTTGGAAATGTTGTAAAATTGTTTAGTTCTATCTGGGCTGCCGAACCAAGGTGAATTCTCTAATAAGGTGACGTACTCAGCACGGCGGCTGTTTTTCGGGGGGCCCTTATTAATTTCTATCTCTTTCTAGTTCATGTCTCTCAGAGCAGCTGTCATCAGTCTCAGAGAGTCAAGAAAACGAGTTGAAAAAATTAAGACCCCTCCCCACAACGCAATACGTCACCTTGTAGTAAATTCACCTTGTGCCGAACAATACGAAGCTAAATAAATAAAAAGTAGAGATGGATGACAAACTACCATACTAAGACTCTAAAATAAACAGACATGGCAACCAACTAAAAAGGAAGTGGTACAAAAAGCCATCAGCATCAGGCAGAATAATTAACTATTATTCCAAACATCCTAAAAACATGGTGATAAATACAGCAAAGAGTTGTATTCAACGGATGCTGAACAAAAGTGACGAAATTTATCACGAAGATCAATAAGTATCAGACATCAGCAACAAAACTAACTAAACTAAAGACTAGCAATAAATTCTTGTTAAAATGCCGTAAATCAAAATTAGTACCAAAATTCATACACAACACAACTAAATGTAAGAAAATATTTACAAACAAACAAGACTTACCAACTGACATACAACAAACGCTAAACAGACACATACATACTTTTCATATGAAAATATTAAGACTTCTCATCAAACACAAACAAAAAAAAAACCACAAAATTAGATCATCGGCCATGTTCTCAATTCCACTTCCACAAAAGTTTTGTGATTTGGAGTGCAAATTTAGTACTAAAACCGGTTTTAAATCACAGAATTTTTGTGGAAGTGGAATTGAGAACATGGCCGCATATGTCTGGCCATATGCTCAGATGGCGAAAATATTAATTCAATAACCGCGCTAGCTTAAAGGGATGATTTATATTGCTAAAAATGCCATAAATCGAAAAATGTCTGTCTTTAGAGGCCAATTTAGACACTTTCCGCAGAACTAACATAGCACCTATAATTTTTTAAAAATGCTCTAAAATGCTGTACTCTATCGCAATTAGTTCATAAACTCAGATATTTATGCCTAGTGTGGCCTCCATAAATCCAAGAGTGCCAAAAATTCACCTTTGTCGTTTTTCCGCGATATCTTGAAAACAAGAGGTAATAGAACAAAACCAATGATACAGTTTTGTTCAGTGCAGTCTATATTAACATAATCTGATAAAAATAGACCTGCACCAAAATCACTGTTGGGCTGTGTTATGAGTCACCTGACAATTGGTCTCGGACTATAACTTGTGTAAAGGGTATAAAAACATTGGACTGGGAGCCTCTGTGCTCATGGATATGGCAAGCCATTCAGAATTTTCTGCCCGACATCAACTATATTTTGACAATCATTTTATATCGCACTACTTGATGTTCATATTGGCTGAAAGGCGTACATGCCCCACAGGACCCGCTGCTCCTAAGTTGAGGACTGGAAAAGAATTGCCATAAGGTAACAAAAGTTGACGTCTTTATCAGGTTAGGTTAGGTTGCGATGGCTGAGAGCGACAAGTCGCTCTGCCACTTAGGTCATATTTATTGCCTGTTAACCCTTTTTTTGTAAGTCTGAAGGGGGTCTCATCGGACGTTACCGCACTCCAGGAAATGCGATGGATTGGATATGGACGCAAGATAATAACGCTACCAAAGGAGAAGACAGAACAGAAAACGCCACCCCCCTGGGAGATCTACTACAGCGGGCATGATTCCAAGCACGAGTTTGGGTGTGGCTTTGCAGTCAGTGATAGACTGCGTCGCTCTGTCATCAGCTTCAAACAAGTTGACAAACGGCTTGCTGCGATCAGACTTAAGGCAAAATATTTTAATATTAGTCTTATGTGTGCTCACGCGCCAACATAAGACAAGAAAGACCCGGTAAAAGACGAATTCAATGAGCGCCTAGAACAACTATACGAGCGCTGCCCCGATCACGACATAAAGATCGTGCTAGGCAATTTAATCGGGAGAGAAGGAGTTTTTGGTTCGACAGTCGGACGATTTAGCCTTCATGAAACAACCTCTGGTAACGGAGAGAGGCTAATAGACTTCGCTGCGGGCCGGAACATGGTCGTAAGTAGTACCAGATTTGAACATAGAGACATCCATAAGGCGACCTGGAAGTCCCCTGATCAACGAACACGAAACCAGATTGATCACGTTGTGATTGACGGAAGGCATTCACCAAGTGTACTAGATTCGAGGAGCCAATATAGACTCGGATCATTGCCTTGACGCAGACAAGGTACGCACACGGATCAGTGTGGCACATGCCTCACGCATGGCACACGTCGAAAGCTAAAGTTGAAAGCTGCAATCACAAGGGACCTCCGAAACCCACACAGTTCAACTCGCCCAACTGCTCAAGGAATCCTTCCCATTCCCTTCCGATATAGGCGAACAGTGTAATCGTATATCACACTTCATGAGTACGGCTGCCGCGGAGATACTCGGGTACTCCGAGTTACCTCGAAAGCGGTCTTGGTACGTCGAAGCGCTACTGCAGAGAAAGACGAAGCCTACAGGAAAACTCAACGCGGGCTGTTACGGAGCGATATCGGGAGAAAAAGAAGGAGGAGAAGCCCCTTTTTAGAAGAAAAAAAATGAGCAGGAAAGGCGCATGCGCGAGGAAGTCGAGATGTTATTTGGCATGAGCGAAACTCGAAAATTTTACCAAAAGATTAAGCAACTAACAGAAGGTTTTAAGCCCAGAGTCGCACAATGCAAAGACGAACAGGGGAATTTGATCACAGATCCGCAAGTGGCGATTAACAAATGGAGCATTGGTAAGGTGCATGCACCGACTTCTGTGCCGTATATGGGTAGACGAAAGCATGCCCGACGATTGGAATCTAAGTGTCTCTGTCCAATCTTTAAAAAGGGGAGCATGCAGTTTGCGCCAACTACCGCGGGATCCGTCTCCTTCCCATTGCATATAATTTTCTGTCGCGTATCCTTTGTGAACGTCTAAAGCCGCTTATAAGCACACTGATTGGACCTTACCAGTGTGGCTTAAGACCTGGTAAATCCACCACAGACCAGATTTTCACATTACGACAAATCCTGGAGAAGACCTATGAAAGGGGCCAACACACCAAACACACCACTATTTTTTTATGATTATAAATCAGCCTTCGACACACCGATAAGGTCAAGCTTCTTCAAAGCCCTGTCTACTTTAGGTATTCCAAAGTAGCAAAGTACGTTTGACTCTGCATGATGACAGTGAGAAGCACTCAAAGCTCCGTCAAAATAGGAAAGAACCTCTCCGAACCATTTGATTCCAGAAGAGGTTTTAGGCAGGGCGATACCTTATCGTGTGACTTCTTTAATCTACTGATGGAATATATACTACTCAAGTGCCCACATGCCAACAGAACCGGCGGATTTATTCATAAAGATCTAATGCTACTTGCATATGCCGATGATATTGACATTATCGGCAAAACCAAACGGGCAGTAAGCAAGGCGTTTTCAGAGATTGAGAAGGAGTCTGAACTAATGGGTTAAGCGGTAAGTGAGGACAAGACGAAGTACCTAGTATCCGCGGACAGAAAGTCCTTGCGACTTGGACAATCTGTTACAATGGGAGAGTACAACTTTAAAGTTGTAAAGGATTTTGTCTACCTTGGAACGACGATAACCAGCGACAACAACATCAGTCTGGAAATCCAGCGAAGAATCACTCTTGCAAACCGATGCTACTACGGGTTAAGGGGGGAGCTCGAGAGGAAAGACCTCAAGCGAAGAACAAAAATAGCCCTTTACAAGTCGCTTATCATCCCAGTCCTGCAATATGGCGCAGATGGGGACACCAGTCTGGTCAAGCGCATAAAGCAGCAGCGGCTGCGCTGGCTGGGACATGTCGCCAGAATGAAGGAAGAAGCTCCAGCAATAAAGGCGTATGAATCGAAGGCGGTTGACTATGGAGGCGGCAAGAAGGGAAGACCACCACTAAGATGGGGAGACCAGGTGCGGGAAGACATTGCCAAGCTTGGTGTGACCAACAGGTGCCAGCTCGCACAGAGCAGAAGCGAATGGAGAGCGTTAATCGCAGAAGCCCAGACCGTCAAACAGTTGTGATGGCCAATAAAGAAGAAGAAGGGGGCTCCTCGGTACTGAACCATTGTGTGGACTGAATAAATTTTAATAAAGCTGGGATCTCTAGATCGGATGTCTCCGAGAGGCTGAGTAAGAGAGATTGACCAAGTGTCCTTAGTCTCTTCTACTTAAAGCGGGGCAGAGGCAGAAAAGGTGTTGTACTGTTTCCTCCTCTTCTTTATGCTTACAACTTCTACAGAAGTCATGGTGAGCGAAGCCAAGGCGTGCTGCGTGTCCGCCAATAAGACAGTGCCCCGTGAGGGCTCCAACCAGAAGTGATATGTATTCTCTTCATCTTACGGTAGAGGGTTTCCCACCGGTCCGTAGCGAGACGGAGTGTTTCAGCTTTAATGTGTAGCTTATATGTTGCCATAGGCATCCCAATCGTGCTCTTCTCTGAAAGAAGCTCGATGTTGGTTCCTATTCTGGCCAGTTGGTCCGCTGACTCGTTTCCCTCTATGTTGCAGTGTCCAGGCACCCATATTAGATGTACACTGAAATGCCGTGCGATCTCGTTTAGAGATACGCGACAATGAGTAAAGGTTTTTGCATTATTTGTATGTGAGTCAAGTGCTTTGAGGGCGGCTTAAATGTCTGAGTATATAAAAACGTTGCCTTCTTTAACAGTGAGTGTGCTAAGGTAGGTGGCGGCTTCCTGGATGGCTACCACTTTCGCTTGGTGCACACTGCAGTGGTCGGGAAGGCGGAACGACAAGTTTAAATCTAGGTCGCGGGAGAAAATGCCCCCTCCTACTTTTTCGTCGAGCTTAGAACCATCAGTGTTGATGTTAATGGCTAGGGATATAAACGTCGTGTAATTTGTCGAACGTCGTTTGCGGTATACAGCAGTCTGTAATTAATGGTATACCCGTTTGGTCTTCGAGTATGGTAGAGTGTCCCGAATTGACCCTGTTCCATGCATCAGACTCTCTTAGTCTTAAGGCTGCTTTGCTACAAGGTCTAGTGGTAGAAGATAAAGAATAGTATTAAGCGCTTCCGTCGGTGTTGTTCAGAGAGCGCCACTAAAACATAACTCCGCACTTCTCTGTACTTTGAGAAGGTTGTTCAGGACTGATTAATTCCACATTTGAGAATGGCAATGTGGACCAGGAAGTGCAGGGCATTTTCGGTAGACCTGCTCTTGCTGTATACATGTTGTGTATGTGCAAGCAGAGAGAGACTTATAGTTTACCTCAGGTGTACATCAATAAGTCTCTCAAGAGTTTTCAAAAGAAATGAAGATAAGCTAATAGGCCTGTAATTATGTGAGGGGGTCAAAGTTTACAACGCACCCAGAGAACAATACGCAACAATTTAATTGGTTAACATTTTAATTTTATTGTTTAAGAAAGACCGTACGTGTGACGTTACGTACGACTCGCCGTCTCTGCTATATTTCTTCGACTGTTTGGCTGCAGTTTATTTGACATAAATTCTTTTGAGTTAGCAGCGCGCGCATGCATTGGTATGTGTGCGTGTGTAGCTTATCGCTTATCCACAGCGTGGGATTCGCTGACACAGCGCTCTAGTCAGCGACTGAAGTGGTCGCTCAGATTTCCTTATGGGATATGCAACAAAGTGTTACATAGTTATGATTGAATTGTATTTACTTTGAATCAAAGCATGTGCGCGCTACAGGCCTATAGTCGTTTGGTTTCGCATGTGAAGCTTTGCCTGCTTTCGGTATGAATACAACTTTTGTTTCTCTCGACTTGGTGGGGATATAGTTGACCCTAAGACAGCTTACATAGGTTCTAAAGAGTCGATAGCCCATTTAATTCTGGTCTCCGTGACAATGGTTTTGTCGTATTGCATAGAAAGGTCGGATGGTCTAACCTGAGGTATTAAGTTAGTTGAGCATTCAGGAAAATGAGTGCTCAGCAGAAGATTAAGAGATTCTTCGCTTGGGTCGGTCCGTCTGTTTTTTGCAAGAGTCCTGAGCTAGCCAGGATTTTCCTAAGCCATGATGCATCAGAAGTGGGTTCGATATTACTGCAGTACTGCGCCCATGAGGAGCGTTTAGCCCTCCGGATAGTCTTCTTATAGTTACTTGGCTTTTGTTTTTATGACCCCCAAGCGGTTGTTTGGTCGCTATATTTGGCTAAGTTAACCTCTTTCCTGTTTTTAATAATGAAGGTAGGGTCGTTCCCAATGTTTGCTATGCGTAATCCGTCTGTATAATAAAGTTATACAGTGACTCACCTCGCTCGTTGATGTCTGTGCTGCCTCATAGTGCGTGGTGTGCGTTGGCATCGCCTCCCGAAATGAGGTTTGTCTGGGTGTGTTTTCTGCTTCCTATCAGGTTTCGGAAGGTTTTTGATGGTGGAGAGCTCTCGGGAGTCATGAGCCAGATAGAAGGAGGCCAGTCTGATGGTTGAACTCCCCAGTTCCAGACTGACCGTGGTGATGTCGCCATCGCTAAACTGGGGAATTAAAAGTGTATTTGTGCGGATTTTACCCTTACCCTTGGTGTAGAAAAGGTTATATTTTGGTGTCCTTAAGCCGTTAATACTGTCTCCAGAAAATAACGGCTCTTGGACAAACACAATGTCCACTTCGCTTGGGATTAGGCGAAGTAGAAGGTCAGCGGTTGCTGCTTTACAATGGTGAAGGTTTATTTGCAGAACCTTCACCATTTCTAAGGATGCTGTCATCGTGTCGTCGTCAGAGTCTTCTGGGATCTCTTGGAGTAGTTCCTGCTCTGAATAAAGGCCCCCAAAGGTTGGTCCATAATCGTATCCGGAAGATATGTATCCACAGCGCTCCTCTTGTTGAGGGGTACGATCTGCATCCATATCTTCAGAGAACAAGTTTCCTTAGCGCTCCTTCTGTTGAGGGGTACGCTCTGTATCCATAACCTCTACCCTTTGAGCCTCTTCCAGAGCTTCGACAACTTTACTTGCTGCAAGGTTAGCAAGCGCCTTGGTGTCTGTCTTACAGACCTTCATGTACTCCCGCTGGAACCCATAGTTAAGGGCTCCTTCGCACCTGTTTAGGTATTCCACGGATTTTTGATCGATTTGAAAGGTGACCAGAGTGGTAGCCCTGGAAGAGCGTTCCACTCTGACCACCCTCCAATTGCTGGTAGGAGCGAGAGGGTTCAGCATTTTCATTAGCGTGAGTATTTTTACCGGTTCCGATGGGTGTACGGGTAACCAAACACGGGCCCTTGGGCACGATGGTATGTCCTTGGCGTCAACTACTTTCAGCTTTGCTCCAGGGTAGACTTCGCCGATCTTGCTGATGGCGACCCTACACAGCTCCACTGATCTGTCGTCCTCACATGCCACTAATCTGATGTTTCCCTGAAACATCTGCTGCTGCGCCAGCATGGGGGTGTCCCAGGGTTTTCAAGAAACACGTCCAAAGTGATGCAGATGGTTGCCGCCTCAATCCACTTCCAGTGGTGTATTGGGATCGCGCCGTACGGATGTCCCTCGTCTAGGCAGCAAGTAACGATCTATTATCCTTCGCCATTTGAGCGAAGGAAACTCGGAGAGGGGCTCCGTGAGTTTTCAGCCTTTTGGAAGAAAGCGTTTGCTGTTCATCCATAGACCGATTCCTCTTAGATGCGGCTGACGCCTCAGGGTGGGTACCAGTTTGTGGTTTGGTACTGGTGGATGCCGGTTTGGGCCGGGTCATCTCTAAGGAAAAGTCTGGAATGACTTCTCTCGCCCAAGCTATGTCCTCCTGGATTTAAGCGTAATCCTTCGCAGTAGTCTGGTCCCACCCGATCGGGTTGGTTGCCAGACGCTTGAGGATCCTGTAAGCCTTTGTCCGGTTCGCGGGTGCGCCCGTTGTAAGTTCGGGTCTAGTGTATCCACGGCCCTACTGCAAACAATTTTTCCTTTTGCTGCCTTTTGGGAAGAAGTCCCAGCCGCTGGTTGCTGACTGGGTGTATCCCCCCTCGAGGCAACAGAGGGTTGTACCCTGTCTACGGAAGGGGCCGTGTTGTTCCCTCCAGGACATTTATATATATTTCCGGCTTGTGGTGTCGAAAATTTTCCTGAGTTGCTGTTGCTACTCATTCTATAAAAAATTAGTTAATAAAATACAAAGTAGGATTTGCCGTTCCAACTGCCGGGCGCCCACAGAGAGCCAGTTACCCATCACTTGTCCCCACTCCAAAAAACCGGTTCAGCTTTAGTCCAAAAACAGTAGATGGGGGGTGACCACTTAATCTTCTTCCTTGTATTACTATGTTAACCACAAAAATTTTTATATTATTCTCAATAGTAGTAGTAGTATATCAATATAATAAAACAATTAACTAATTAACACACACCACAAACACTAGCTATAAAATAGCTAAAAAGACAGCACTCACGGGTTGACAGCACTATTACGTGTTACGATATTGTGTACGCAACGAAATGACGTAAAGCTTGTTACTTACGTACAAGAAAAATATGTAATATGTAAATATGTAAATGGCAATTGGATTGGTGTATGGCTCTGCCTGTTGTTGCTGAGTTGATGCGTGAGCACGCTCCTTGGTTAACTATACTTCACTTCACTTGTGGCACGCTTGCACTGAGCGGGCGGCTGCGTGAGTACGCGAGTCTGCTGGCCAACAGGTTGGTAGGATAAATAAAACACAAAAACAACCGCTTCCAGATTCCAAGTAAGTATTACGTGGCTGTCAGATGGCACTGGTTTATTATGGCACTGATGAAAACACTTTTCGCACGGAGCCCAAAAAATGCGTCGTGATCGGTAACAGTGTGATCAGAGTCTCACGTCTTAATTGCAATAGTGTAATTTTTATGTATACAGTTTAGGTGAATTCCATGCTAATTTCGACCAAGCCAATAAATTTTTTTCTTTAAGCGCGGGGGAACTTTTTTTCTAACTTCACTGGTGCTTTTACTGTTTGTACCGACAACACGAAGACAGAGGCAATAGAATGGAAAGCAACCCAAATTAATTCGAAACTTTAACAGTTTTATGTAAAGTGTCGACCTTAACGACAATGCTGTGTCGAACTATCTCGTCTCGATAGATCGAAGAAGTGGTGGTGGCCTCTTTGGCTAGCTGTTTTAGAATCTTCAATAGTGAATGCGTGGAAATTGAATTGTTTTAGAAATAAGACCTTAAATCGGCCTTAACTTGCACAGCTTAAATTTTTAGTAGAGTTGGCCAAAACTTTTTTGTTGACCCCTGATGAGAAAAAAAACTGGGCACATAGAAAAACAGAGACCAAACCACTTCCTCGTGTTTCAGGTCAACTCAAACTTATCAATCAGCCCGAGAATAATTCCTGGCGATGTAAAATCTGCTATAAACCTACACAAGGGATATGCGAGAAGTGTCAGGTGCACGTGCACCTGGATTCCTGCTGCTTCGCTTTCTACAAGTGGAAATAAAACCCTTAATATAATAATTGGGTGTATTTTAGCTGGCTCAAGGTCAAAGTTTTTTCGTGCTTATTTACAAACAAAAAACATGAGTTTTTGATTTTCCAATATATTTCAAACCCCTTTCGGGATTCGTCTTCGGGTCTGTAAACAATATAACACAAAAACTAACAATCTATATTACCATAATTCTAAACAAGATCTTGTAATTGTACGTACAAAAAAGGCACAGCGTCCGGTTAGTCAGCTGTGGAGTAGATAACTAATTTGATTGTTTTTTGTGGTCAAGTAAATCTCTGTTTAAATGCGCGCAATTTTCTGTGTCTGTCTTGTAGTTCAGCCTTATATGTATTGGTGTGCCTATAATGTGGAGCATTTCCAAGGTGATCTGTTTATTGTAATGTTGTTCTTGTGGTAAGATGCTTACAGCCGTTAGAGCAGGTCAGGAGAGTGTCTCCGTACAATGCACATTGGGCGGAATTGCTGTATTTTTTGGCAAAAACACAAATTTTTTTTTAATTTGTATGGTTATAATAATTTTTTTCATTGAGCAATTATCCCTCCTCATCGAAAATATTTAATTTAAATTTTATTACACAACCGTTGTTTAACACCAGTCCTTAAAAGTCTGCTGATTTTGCCACGCTGTATCTGCAAGCGGTCAGATTCCAAAATTTGTAAATATTTGACAGTCTCCCATTTTTAAACAGTTTGACGGATTGAAATAATTAAAAATGGAAAATAAACATCAAGGTATGTAGAAAAGAGTTGTATATGTGTTTAATTGCATAAGCTTTTGTTTCGTTATGTTTTCTATGTTATTAATAAATCATAATTTTTACGAATCTAACCTCAACATAGTTGTGTTTCGTGGAGCATATCTAGCAAGATACAGTTGGATACAAAAAAGTGCTTATGTGGTAGTATGCGTTTTTATGTATAGTTTAAAACATAAGCGGATTTATGCGCTTTTTCGAAATATTTCAATAGGTGTGAGCGAGATTGACATTCGTCATGCGATTTGCTGGAAGTTTGCTTGGAAAAGCGTTGCAACATCAACGCCACTTTCGACTGACGAAATGCTTTAATGGACATTAAAATGAAAGTAAAGATTTTTTTGTCAAAGTCAAGAGACTTCTGAATAAAGGCCAAAGAAATGTTTGACGGGATAAGGATCAAAATGTAAGCTGGCTTGCATCTGATATAACATTTTGATCAAAAAAGGATAGTTGTGCCAATAAAGGTGGGAAACCACCTCATATGAAAAAAAAGTTCTCTTCAAAAAAGAAAATTGGTTTCCAAACTTTCAAAAGGAAATTCAACTGATCTCCTTATTCGTGCAGCTTCTAAGTCTGCTAAGAAGACAAATGATAAAGATACTTTACATATTCTAAATACAACATTAAATTCCCCTGACTGTTTAAAATTAAGGTAACAGCTTTTATTAAAAGAACCACTACCATTATCACCTGATGAAGCCTTTGCATTTATTATAGAAAATGCTTTTTCCATGCAGCAATATATTAACATGCGCTCAAACAATATCGAAAAGAATTCCAATTTATAGAGATGAAGACGAAATTAAAAATAAAGAACAGAAATATTACTTTATTTAAGCATAACAATACCATAGTCAAACGAGAGCGTAAGTTAAAGTCGGCTCTGATTTGAACTCGATATCTTAAAGAAGGTGGAAGTTATTCAACTTTTTTTATTGTGGGGGCGGGAGTGGGCGTGGCAAAAATTTGAAACAAACTTGATCTGTTTGGTGGCTCTGGCTCTTCAAGTCGGAAATGATTCCTTTTGCCTCATACATACATTTGCTCGACTTTAGTATTACCTTTTTCTCTACGAGTAACGGGTATAATAAATAAAAATAGAGGCAAGCTAACTTCGGCCCGACCGAAGTTCATATACCCTTGGAGCTTGATATATGCCTGACAGTTTGTAAGGCAGCTATACTATATAGTGGTCCGATTTCGAAAAATCTTGTTGAAATTACGTAAAATCATTGAAAACTTATAAATACGAGCGTTGGGAGTGATAACATTGAAAAAAAATGTTCTCCCTAATACTTTTTTTCAGACCTAACTTTTGTATGGCAGCTATACTATATAGTTGTCCGATTTCGACAAGTCTTGGTGAAATTATGTGACATCATTAAAAGCTTTTAAATATGAGCGTTGGGAACGATAGTATTAAAAACAAAAAAGTTTTTCTCATTAAAACTAGTTTTTCGACCGATCGTTCCTATGGCAGCTATATGCTATAGTCATCCGATCCGGCCGGTTGCGACAAATGTGTAGCGTATTTATACCAAAAGATTTCGTGCAAAGTTTGGTTACGATAGCTTTAAAACTGACGGAGGAGATAGTATAGAAACAGTCGGACATACGGACGGACAGACGGACATGGCTATATCAACTCTGCTCATCATGCTGATCAAGAATATATATACTTTATGGGGTCGGAGATGCTTCCTTCTGTGCGTTACAAACATCCGGACAATTTCAATATACCCTCTCCAAGTGTATAAAAACATAAATGTGATGCAATTTTTACATTAATAGTTTTGTAATATTGATGGATATTTTAATGAAATAACTTCTGTTTTTGACAATTATTCATTTTTTTGCATTTTCATATTTAATGCAGTTCTATTATGTGGGCGGCGGGGACGGCGCAGCGCTAAGGCTGGAATGACACTTGCTTTTTTTACAGACAATTTCTAGCAGCAATTTTGCTCTTATGGGAATCTAAATGTGTGAGAGCGAGATAGACAGTTGTTGAATTCGCCGCACAATAAATTGCTGCTAGAGGCAGAGCAGTCGGCAGAATTGTTTTCGCTAGATACAATATTGTCGCTAGACAACAATTTGCTGTGGCTACTATGTTTGATTACTTATTTGGCTTTATAAATTTACTTTTAGCATCTTGAAATTAAACTGTTTATTTTTTTCAATTATAAAAATTTAGTTTCTTGTATGCATTTATTATTTTTCTAAAAAAAATATAAAAATAGTTCCTTTGAAAAAAAGTCAGTTGACCAATAGGTTGAGCTTCTTTTGTTAAAAAAACCTCCAAACCTCAATGGACATGTTACATAACGATGTTCTTCCTTTTATACGCTAAAAACATCAGAGCTACCCCCCTCTGCAAGGTATAAAATGCATTATAAAATAGGTTGTCTTCAAGATGGCCCTACGCACCCAGCACCTGGTACACCCATTCTTAGATGTCCTGGTTATCTGCACCTAGAACTCCTGGCCCACCGGCAACGCCCACTCGACGCACCCCATCCACATCCACCGAACTCCTTTTTACCCACATCACAAAGGGCCATAAGGTCTTAACTCGATCACGGCCTCAGCCGAGCAGCCTATTTAATCTAACCAATCTATCCTGTCATCCTAATAAATCATATTACATATTTAACTTTCAATTATTAAATTAAATCAAATGTCAACAACAGCCAGTGTGACCTTTTTTGTTGAAAATACCAAAAAGTTCGGGTTGAAATTCTAAATTCTCAACAATCTTCAGGATTTTTTGGTATGTTATTAAAGATTTCGCCGTGTTCGTCATATTCGCCCGACAATATTGCTGCTAGAAATTGTCTGTAAAAAAAGCAAGTGTCATTCCAGCCTAAGGGAGTCTAATTGTGTGAGAGCGAGATAGATAGTTGTTGAATTCGCCGCACAATAAATTGCTGCTGGAGGCAGAGCAGCCGGCAGAATTGTTTTCGCTAGATACAATATTGTCGCTAGACAACAATTTTCTGTGGCTGCTATGATTGATGGCTTACTTAGCTAAATAAATTTACTTTTAGCATCTTGAAATTAAACTATTTATTTTTTTGAATTATAAAAATTTAGTTTTTTTGTATGTATTTATTATTTTTCTAAAAAAAATAAAACTATTTCCTTTGAAAAAAAGCCAGTTGACCAATAGGTTGCGCTTCTTTTGTGAATAAAACCTCCAAACCTCAATGGACATGGTTACATAACGATGTTCTTCCTTTTATACGCTAAAAACATCAGAGCTACCCCCCTCTGCAAGGTATAAAATGCATTATAAAATAGGTTGTCTTCAAGATGGCCCTACGCACCCAGCACCTGGGATACGCATTCTTAGATGACCTGGTTATCTGCGCCTAGAATACCTGGCCGTCAACGCCCACTCGACGCATCCCATCCACATCCACCAAACTTCATTTCAACCCACATCACAAAGAACCATAAGGTCTTAGCTTGATCACGGCCTCAGCCGAGCAGCCTATTTAATCTAACTAATCTATCCTATCATCCTAATAAAACATATTACATTTTTTACTTTCAAACGTTAAGCCCCATACGGACATCAGAAGTAGCGAGAAGTTTCATACAAAAATTGAGAGAAGAAGAAGCAGAAGATACAACTTCGCCTCTTGAACTTTGTGCATGTACGGAGGTGCGAAGTTGAAAGTTACACTTAACAGACAATGTTGCACTTAGCAGCACATTTGTGGATACTACGTAAGATGGCTGTGGACCTTATTGTGCTTTGACCAGCTGAAGCTGCATTGAGAATGCACCATGTTAAGCCACTCTGCTTCTACCTGCATCGATCAGCTGGACTGCTTTTAGCTAAAGCGATTTAAAAAGAAAATTAAAAAAAAGAACATGGAAGAAAAACAAAAGCGAAAGAATCGTTTTAAAGTGTTTTTGCATGACAAAAAAATGTTTTTAATTTTGGCGGTCAAAGAGCGAGTTGTCATTTTTGATCTTTTCCACCCCAACCATTCGGACTTAAATTTTGTGAACAAGGGGAGAAGTGGCCGACCTTCTACAAAAAATCAACTTGGCATCAAAACAAAATACAAATGATCGAGCAGTGTGACCCACCGCCAATTAAATTACAAATATCCAAAACATATTTTTTTGGCGTAATGTTTTCTTAAGTCTGGTTACATTACTCCTACGTTCCACGCCGACGAAACATGAGGTGAAGTTAGCTAAATTACGCACTTCTGATGTCCGTATGGGCCTTTAAGCTAAATCAGATGTCAACAACAGCCAGCGTGCCCTTTTTGGTTGAAAATACCAAAAAAGGCGAGTGGAAATACTAAATGCTCAACAAAATTCTGAATTTTTTTGGTATGTTATTTAAGAATTCGCCGAACTCGCCGTGTTCGTAATATTCGCCCGACAATATTGCTGCTAGAAATTGTCTTTAAAAAAAGCAAGTGTCATTGCAGCCTAAAGAAAAAAAATAAAAATTCACAAATAATATGAGCCTAAAATTCCCAAAGTTTTAACTTTCTAGCCATTGGGCCATTCCGCCCACTGTGCAATGGGCCGCAAGTGCTGCTTTTTGGATTGTTGTCTCATTCCTTTTTTTAATGTCAGACTTGTGACCGGATATTCTAGTTATACCCTTGGAGAAGGTATATTAAAATTGTGCGGATGTTTGTAACGCATAAAAGGAAGCATCTCCGACTAGCCATGTCCGTCTGTCCGTCCGTTTCTATGCTACCTCCTCCGTCAGTTTTAAAGCTATCTTAACCAAACTTTGCACGAAGTCTTTTAGAACAAATACGGTTGAACAAGTAGTTTTAGTGAGAAAAACTTTTTTGTTTTCAATACTATCGCTTCCAACCCTCGTATTTGAAAGTTTTCAATGATAAAAATTTTATGTATGGCAGCTTTACTATATAGTTGTCTGATTTTGACATATCTTGGTGATATTATGTAAAATCATTTATAAATATATTGTTGTCAATAAAAATGACATCCAAACCCTTAAAACACTTCCTGGAAGGGTAAAAAGTATGACCAACCCCCATTATTTTTCACTTCCCAACACTTTTGTTCTTGACACCCAACCCCTCTATCCCCTCCTTAGGGGGGCTCCCATACAAAATTTATGATAAATGCATGTTTGTATGGATTAACTAATACAATGTTTCACCGTTCGACAACAATTTTCCATAAAGGGCCGAACCAACTTTTTCTAAGGTAAATTAGCCCGCTGATCTCGAAAATCGTTATAAAAAATTTCTATCTACGCGTAATCGAAATATTACCGATAATCGTTTTTTTTTTTCGATTTTTCCAAAAATTGCCTCCACTTAAACTCCCATTAATTTTTTTTTCTTTTACCGATTTAAAAACTATTTTCAAACTCAAAAAGAAAAACCTTGCCACAAAGTTTTGTTTTCAGACAAAAAAGAGCTGGTGTGTGTGCTTTTAATGCTTTAGGCTTAAATGTAGAAAAAAAATTTTTTTTTTCGTCCAGCTTAGTTTCCAGTTGTTTTTAGTATTTTTCCTTCCGTTCCTTACATAACCGCTAACAAGCTATGTTCCTTCTTAAATATTCTTTTGCAGGTCTTTCGCACATGTATCGCTGGTGCAATTTCGAAGGTCATTTAAGAGTCTCATCGAGCGTTTTCTATATTCCCTGCATTGATTATCGTACCATACATTTTCGCTCTTGGGCTCTGTGGGCGAGGCATTAATGAAGGGCTTAGCAGCTGCCCTTATCACCAGCAGCGTAGCCAGGGGAGGGAGTGTTTTGGAGGTTAGCCCCCAATTTTAAATTTTCTCTACACATCTCTCAAAGTTTTTCAATGATTATTAATTGAGGGCTCTGCGAAATATGGCTCCAATTTAATGAGGCCTAAGCAGTTTATATAGAAAACAAAATCCACTATTTTTGATTAATTTTGGGGCGTTAATTTCTTTTTTGGGGCATTATTTCCTAAGTAAAGTTTCAAAATGAAATAAGTCCTCAAAAGAAGAAATGAAAGAAGACCGCAAAACTAATTTTTGGGGCCCTGTTTTATTTAAATAAGGAAACAAGACGCCAATTTTTTATTTTTTGGGTTCTTTTTTAATTTTTCTTATTTTCGCCAAATACAAAAATCGCACGATTTTTTGTATCAAATTTTCATTAATTTTTGTTTCAATTTTAGCGCCGAAGAAAAATTCGCGCGATTTTTGTATTTTTCAAATTTTTGAAATTGGTATTGGTATATTATTTTATTTGAAATAGCATCCCAAACTTGAGGCATTCTTCTTTTTTTTTTAGGCTTTTTTTTAATCGCAGTGGGGCCCTATTTCATACTTCAAATTGGGGTATTGTTTTATGATGCAATAACACCCCAAATTTTGGGCCTTATTTCATTTTATATTTTCGGGACTTATTTCTTGCTGCGTTCATTGAGCGGTTTGTTCATTAACTCATAAAATTGTTACCACGCGCGTTTTGAAAAAAAATTTGCCTGCGGCGCTCTAACTTTTTCAAATTTTACCTTCAAATCAGAGACAAAACCCGAAATTAATTTCAGTTTGAGTCAAGGCATTTATATTGCCCTATTACTTTATTTTACTTTTTTATAGATGTATTGTTTCCGGCTTGAGGTCAGGTTGATATAACTCTTTAAATTCAGTCTCCTGTCAGTTGAAACGCATGAGATGTGCAACATTTCTAATGTGAAGCGTTTGTTGTAATGCTGCTCTTGTTGTAGTATTGTCGCTGCTTCAAAATTTGGCAAGTGGCCGCTTTCTACGCAATGTGCTGCCAGCGCAGTTTTTTGTATGTGTGTTTGATGTCGCAGCTTGTAGTCAGATTTATGTTGGGCTATTCGGGTTTTTAACATGGATTTTGTCGTTCCTATGTAGACTTTGTTGCAAATATCGTCATTTGATTCTTCACATGGTATTTTGTAAATGACATTCTTGACATCCGATTTGTCTATTTTTGCTTTGGTCCTGTTGAAAAATCCTTTCTTCGTGCTTGAAGGTTTATGCGCAATTTGTATGTTTTGTTTGTCGTAGCAGTTTGATCGTGCGAATCGTTCTGATAGTTTAGGTACGTATGTGAGTGATCGGAATTTCTTAGGTTCTAGTATTCTTCTATTATTTGCGTTTTTGTGTCTTTTCAACAATGAGTCAATTACCCACATAGGGAAATCATTATTTGACAAAATTACTTTTGTCTCCGATTCTATGGCTGTCTGATATGTTTTGTCGCTGATATTAGTCATTCGTTGAATATACCCAAGTGCCGTATTCATTAGAAGCATGATTCTTGGATGTTTTGAATTGAAGTTGATAATCCGTCCTGAGGCTGTTGGTTTCATGTACCACTTTGTTTTTAAAAATGTTGCCGTGTCTTTTTATTGTGATGTCTAAATAAGGTAATTTTCCGTCTTCTTCTAATTCCAATGTGAATTTAATGTTTCCAGAGTAGTTTTCACTTCGTCCTCTCTCACTAAAGCACACAAGTCATCAACGTAGTGCTTTCTAAAAGTTCTCCATGATAATGTCTGCTATGATGGGTGAGGCTGGGGATCCCATGGGTATTCCTTTCAGCTGAGTGTATATTTTGCCCTCAAATTTAAAATATCTACTCTCCATAATGCAAAATTTTACTATGTCCATGAAAAGTTGTCTGGGAGTTTGGGTATGCTCTCTAATTTTTGGCCATTTTTATCTAATGGTGTCCTTTGCTAAATCTATCGGTATGTTAGGAAATAGGGACACAACATCAAAGGACTCAAGAACTTCATCGTCACATATATGGGTATTGTTCACTCTTTCTTTGAATTCTGTCGCGTTTTTTACATTAAATGTTGATTCCATCGTCAAGTGGTTAAGAATCTTCGCTAAGTATCTACTTAGTTCGTGAGCTGGTGAACCTATCGAGGAGTAAATCGGTCGTAGTGGGGTTCGTTCTTTATGGATTTTGGGTAGTCCATATATCCTTGGTGGTAGCGCTGTGTTCGTCGTTAGCTGACTTCTTTCGGCCTTTGAAATTAGCTTCAGCTTGAATAGTTGATCCACTAAACTGTTGTTTCTGGTTTGGAGTCTTGATGTAGGGTCTTGTCTAACAGTTCTATTTGTGCATAAATCTCCTAATATATTCGTCATTTTTCTCTTGCAGTGGTCAGATTCCATAGCAACCGTCTTCTCCCTTTGTCAGATGTTAAAATTAGTACTTTGTCATTTTCTCTCAGAAATTTCCGCGTCTGTTCCACTGTGTCCAGTATTGCACGATACATTGCACTATCCCTGCTACTTGTTTTGATGTCTTTAATTAATAAAGAGAATTTTGTCCGAGCTGCTTCTTGTGTCTTTTTGTCTGTTAGAGTTTGTACCAAGAGGGAATCTCTTATTGTCCACCGGAAGCGCGAACTTTGGACCTTTGGCCAGCAACGCTTGAATATTCGTTGGAAACTCGTCGCTCGTTTTGTTTACGAACCACTTCTTTTGGTCGTTGCTCAGAGCAAAGATGTTGTTCCTTTTATCGCGTAGCTTCTCATGTTTTGTTTCGTGTCGTTTCTTAAGTGTTGTTGTTAGTTGTCGGCAACGTTTCTCTCGCTCTCAAAAAACGCTGTAGCATCAGCTGTGCTCAAATGTTGTTCGATTGTTGTTGTTGCTTCTGCCATCTGTTTCGTTTGCTTTTTATACCCGTTACTCGTAGAGTAAAAAGGGTATACTAAAGTCGTGCAAATGTATGTAACAGGCAGAAGGAATCATTTCCGACCATATAAAGTATATATATTCTTGATCAGCATCAACAGCCGAGTCGATATAGACAGGTCCGTCTGTCCGTCCGTCCGTCTGTATGATCACCTAGATCTCAGAGATGGTAAGAGATAGAGGTTTGACATGTATGGGACAAATGCTTCTTTTATCTGCACGCAGTTCAAGTTTGTTTCAAATTTTGGCCACGCCCCCTCCCGCCCCAGCAATTTGGAATAAACGTTATATCTTCTACAGTTTTGAATATAGACGATTTGTACATTCAAGAGATAGTTAGTAATTAGCAAAATGAATCGATTTGCCGAAGAAATGATAAAGATCGGATAAACGGTTCTCAAGTTATGAGCAAAAAAGTGAACTCTGGCAAAACTTTAAGTTTACGAATATATGGTGGAAATGACGAATTGGTTTGCAAAGGATCTGATTGTTGCTCTTGACCAGCTAAAATAGTTTGTTGAAGTTGTATAGATGTATTTTTTATCTGCGTACCAGGCAGTTGTGAATGCTGTAGTGGTAAAGGCGAGTGATTGGGCTGTGGCAGGGGCAGTAAAGGCTGCGAGGCAAATGGTTTTTGAAGCGATTGTGGAGGACATTGGCATGTTCAGCGCTGGGATTCATTGGGTGTATGGCTGAAATGTGTATTAGGCAGTAAATTATTGTACGTACCAGGAATGCTTTGCATTTGAGCTACTGCTCGTTCGTTTTCCTTTTGTTGAAGCGAGTATCCTTCTAACGTCTTTTGTAGTTTGGAAAAAATGAATCGATTTGCCGAAGAAATGATAAAGATCGGATAAACGGTTCTCAAGTTATGAGCAAAAAAGTAAACCAAGCCCCCCCGCTACCTTCCCTCCCACCCTAAAGAAATGTTGCATACTTTTCGGATTTTCACCCTGAGGAACGCAGGAACACTGTTAAACATATTTTTCATGAGTAACGGGTATATCGAAGTCGGTTAGAGCCGACTTTAACTTACGCTCTCGTTATACCCTGTTCCCATTAAAAATGGGAAAAAGGGGATCATGAAGTTGTGCAAATGTATGTAACAGGGAGAAGGAAGCATCTCCGACCACATAAAATAAATAAATTCTTGATCGGCATCAACAGCCGACTCGATTTAGCCATGTCCGTCTGTCAGTCTGTCCGTCTGTCTGTCCGTCTGTCTGTCCGTCTGTCTGTCTGTATGAACGCGTCGATCTCAGAGACTGTAATAGATAGAGCCACAAGTTTTGGAATGTATATAGGTCTATACTGTACCCACATCGAGTTTGTTTCAGATTTGGAAAATTCCTCCTCCTTCATCTTTAAACAGCGAAAAACTGTCTTTTTCTCTGTATAAACGCGTGGATCTCACAGACTATAAGAGTTAGAGCAACAAATGTTTGCATGTATGTAGGTGTATACTGTACCCACATCGAGTTTGTTTCAGATTTGGAAAATTCCTCCTCCTTCATCTTTAAACAGCGAAAAACTGTCTTTTTCTCTGTATAAACGCGTGGATCTCACAGACTATAAGAAGTAGAACCACAAATTTTTGCATGTATGCTCCAGGTTTGGCAAATTCCTCCTCCATCTTCTTCTAAGCGCGAAAAACTGTCAGAGCTTCAATTTTTAAGTTTTTGCCTAGTGACAACATATATTCAGTGAGGCCCAACATCTATCTATTCTGTGTACCACAATGAGATCCGAGCAAAACAGCGCACATAAGTGCGCCTGCCCATTTATTGAACTAAATTTTAAAATAAATGGAATTCAAAGCTATAGGAACCACATTACTTGGGACAGGGTATTTTGCTGTCGGGGCACTCGACCGCAACACTCTTACTTGTTAGCTATGTTATGTTTGTGTTTAATAAGTAGATTTAATATTTTCATGTGAAAGAAACGCGTGTGTCTGGCTAGTGATTTGTTTATGTCTGTTCGAAAGTCATGGTCGTCGATGAAAATATTCTTATAACTAGTAGTATTGGCTATGAACTTTGGGACTAGTTTTGATTTTTGACATTTTAGAAGAAATGTTATGCTGGCTTTGAGCTTAACTAATTTTGTGGAAGTCGTTTGATATTTGTTAATGCTTGGCTTAAAATTAAAGTAGTTCCTTTTATTTAAATGAGGTTTTCAAGAAATGCAGTTAGGTTGGCTGTCATTATACTAAAATCAATCAGTTCGTTGGGTTTATTGTATCGTATTGGCGGCAATGAACGAACTTTAGCAATTTGACTTCGAATGAGAACCTCAGGACGACCATAATGATGGCTAAGCGTATTTATTACTGCATCTGCGCTATTTGGTCATATAAGTAGAGCTGAAACTAAACTTTTGGCAGGTCCAGTTAGTGCCTTTTGAAGACGACTCAAGTTTTCCAAATTTGTATATTTATATGCTTTTGTTGTTTCCTTGTAGGCTACCTGGAACATAGGCATTTGCTCAGGAAGTCCACTGAACTCTGGCAGATCTTGAAGTTTACGAATATAGGGTGGAAATGACGAATTGGTTTGCAAAGGATCTGATTGTTGCTCTTGACCAGCTAAAATAGTTTGTTGAAGTTGTATAGATGTATTTTTTATCTGCGTACCAGGCAGTTGTGAATGCTGTAGTGGTAAAGGCGAGTGATTGAGCTGTGGCCGGGGCAGTAAAGGCTGAGATGGCAAATGTGGTTTTTGAAGCGATTGCGGAGGACATTTTGGCATGTTACCCAGCTGCTGGGATTCATTGGGTGTATGGCTGAAATGTGTATTAGGCAGTAAATTATTGTACGTACCAGGAATGCTTTGCATTTGAGCTACTGCTCGTTCGTTTTCCTTTTGTTGAAGCGAGTATCCTTCTAACGTCTTTTGTAGTTTGGAATTCAGATTGACAGTTTTTTCGAAGTCCTTTTCAAGATCTCTTAATCTTTGCTCCAGTAACAATATTTCTTCTCTTTTAGAAGCTTCATCTTGACCTTTTTGACTAATTGATTGTTGTAGCTGTGACTGGGCGTCTTCATCCTCTGATTGTGTTCCAGACATATTGATTTCGAATCCAAGTCTACTTGGCGGCTTTCCTTTGTTAGTACGTTGGCTTTTTCTTGACATAAAAATTAAGTATATAGACTGTTCAGCGTTAATGCACAAGATGGCGGCGGCTGTTGGGCGATTCGAAGAAGCGTGCGGCTGGCAATGCACGAGATGACGATAGTTGATCGAAATGTAGCTAAGGAATTGATATTATCCTCCAAAGGCGTGCGGCAAGCAGTGCACAATGTCGTCAATAGTTGTAGGAATATTCTAGAAGTGTGCGGCAGGCAATGCACAAGATGGCGGCGGCGGGTCCAAAACTCTAGAAGTGTGCGGCAGGCAGTGCACAAGTTGGCGGCGGTAGTTGTGAAATTTCAAGAAGTGTGCGGCAGGCAATGCACAACATGACGGCGGCTGCTCCAAAAATTGCGTAGAAATTGATTTTAATCTCCACGGGCGTGCGGCAGGCGATGCACATGTAGACAGCAATCAATATCAAAACTGCAGAAATGTGAGGCAGGTTGTTTCACAAGACGACCAAGCTCGACCACGAAAATCCAATATGGCGATTGATAATAAAAAATTGTTGGCGTTTTAGTGGACAAGTAACAAGAACACTGGGCGTGTTCACCAGCATACACCAATCATCTAACAAAAATCATCAATCAAAAATAAAGTATTAGTCTGCTGGTGAACGAACTTGTTAGAATTTTTAGGCAACAAAGTTATCGATATATTTTTGTTGGCGGAAGGTTTAAATTTTTGACAACAAACATCTTAATATAATTAAGAAGTGACCACTAAATATTTATGACCGTCGTAACTTCAACTGCTCTTAGAATTCCCTTTGAATTTTCCTTAAGACTTTTTTTTAGCCGTTTAATGGTTTTAACTTTGTTGTAAACCCAGCCCCGTTGGGTCCATTAAAAAGGACTCCTGACCACTCAAAGAAGGGTCTAAAAATGTTAATTTTAACAAAGTGGACGAATAAGGACAATTCGTTCCCGTTCCCTCCCGATCCCGACCAACAAATTCTAATTCAATATCGTCGTACTTGATCCCCTACTTCTCTCGGGTCCCGCAGGAATCTCGTCGCGAGCCCATCTCTAGCTATGAGTCCTTGAGCGACGCCCAAGCGTGCAGCATGCCTGCCAATAAGGCAGTGACCCGTTAGGGCCAAGACCACAAGTAAGATGTTTTCGATTTCTGGTTAAACGACCCCGTGACCCTAGCTACACCCCAAGTCGGAACCATTCTTCCGTAACTGGGCTCCGGGTTTTATTCCTTGTGATTATCTTGTAAGAGGATATTGGCGTCCCTGTGAAGCTCTTATCTGGGAGGAGCTGAATGGTAGCGCCTTGACACACTGTGTTGAGGTGTCCGTGTACCCTGATGAGGTGGTTACTACTGTTCAAAATCGGTAACATTTCCAATGAACATCTGTATGTCTTGCAACCCTGTCTGCGACAGAGCGCGCGCTGAGCCTCCAAAACTCAGTGTCAGTGAGCATTTGTACTTTGGAGCGTGCGAACGTTGTCAAATGAAATAAAAGTCTTTATTTAAATTCTCATTCAGATTAACTGCGTACTTCTTTCTGCTGCTGACCCACACCCAGTTGGAACGTGAGAAGGATCTCACCAGAAGTTCCAGCAACCCACAATTTCCATCAGGTTATGGGCCCACAGACACGCAAGTGTTGGCAGTGCTTTGCAGAGAGTAGCTGGGAATTAATAACGCAGTTTCGCAGAAACACGGCATAAGACGCGTGGTCAATAATGACGTCATTTTACCAAATAGAGAAATTGGATGTTGGAAACTATGATTCCTGGAGCATCCAAATGCGCAGCGTGTTGGTGCATGCCGAGGTGTGGAAAGTTGTAGGCGAGACGAGGCCTACCGAAAGTTCAGGAGTCTGGGATGCACTCAATGAAAATGCATTGGCCAGGATAACTTTGAGCGTGAGGCCTACACAGTTGTGTTACCTCAAGAGTTGTCCAACGGCGGCAAGTGCCTGGAAAAAGCTCAAAGATGTACATGAGCCGAGCGGACCAACAAGGAAGGTGTCGCTATAAAAAAGTTGCTTGGGCTGCGAATGGCAGGGGATGACGGAATGTGCGAGTACGTGAATACGTTTTGCTCAACAGTGGATAAACTTTCAGAAGTGGATATAAGGCTAGAAGACGAGCTAGCCGCGATAATATTGCTTTCAAGTCTTCCAAAGGAGAACGAAAATTTCGTCATTGCCATGGAAACGCGCGAGAGTTTACCTTCTCTGGAGAGATAAAAGATCAAGTTGCTGGAGGAAGGGGAGCGCAGGAGTGGCGAAGGGAAATCGGTACAAAGTGAGCAGCAGGCATTCCAAGCAAAGGCCCGGCCGAGCACGGAGGCGTCGGTGAGAAAAAAGAAAGACATGGCTGATATTCAGTGCTACAATTGCGGGCAGCGCGGGCATTACAAAAGAGACTGCAGGAACAAGGGCAAGGAAAAATCGCAAAAAAGTGACCAACAACAACCAGGGCTGCATCGTTCGTTTACAGTTTTAGCGGCTACGGACGGAGGCGATCTAGAATGTTCGATCTGGTGCGTGGATTCTCGTGCAACGACACACATGTGTTGCGTTCGTAACATGTTTCAGAATTACGTAGCACATGCAGAAGATGTTGTGTTGGCTGATAATAACGTCATAAAGGCAGTTGGCAGAGGTGACGTGAAACTTCAGACCGGATTATGCGAGCTTAAGTTGGAGAGCGTGTTGCATGTTCCAGGTATGAAAGGTAATTTCATATCGGTAACGCGGGCCATCAAACGAGGTTGCACAGTGATGTTCGATTGGAATTATGCAATTGTTCGCCAGGACGGCGAGGAAATATTGAAGGCGCCCAGAACAAATAAGTTGTTCGTTTTTGAGGAAAAACGCAGTTCTTGCTTTGGCGCAGTGCAGAAGAATGCAACAGTTTGGCATAACAGGTATGGCCATTTGAATTACGCCAGCTTGATGGATCTCGCAAAAAATAATATGGAGTGTGGCATAGAGAATGTGGATTTTTCGGAGAAGGTGTCGTGCGTGACGTGCATGAAAAGTAAAATTCACACACAACCGTTCCCAGCAGTATCTGAGAACAGGGCCAAACATCAGCTGGAGCTTATACATACCGATGTATATGGACCATTTGGGACGCGTTCCCTTGGTGGCTCAGCATATTTTTTGACATTCATTGACAACAGGCGTTTTGACGGGTTCCTCACAGAACATGGCATTGTGCGGCAGTTGACAGTTCCATATAGCCCCCAACAGAATGGCGTGGCCGAACGGGCAAACCGAACTCTTGTCGAGATGGCAAGAAGTTTGCTTGTGCACGCGGACTTGGGTGAGTTCCTCTGGGCAGAGGCGATACAGACTGCATGCTTTATTCGGAACAGGTCACCAACAACGGCACTGGTTGGCAAAACACCATATGAGGCGTGGTGTGGCAGGAAGCCCAACGTACGGGGTAGGCGCATATTTGGCTCGGTGGCAATTGCTTTGGATAAGACTCGCCACAGCAAATTTCAAGCGAAAGGCAAGGAATATCGTCTGGTGGGATACTCGCTTGTATTAAAGGCGTACAGGCTGTACGACAAGGAGAAGTGTGAAGTAATCGAGAAACGAGACGTTTTGTTTGATGAGCCTTGCGATATGCCCTACTCTCCATGTGTAGCTGAAAATATTCCTGGTCCAGGCGTGATAAATATTTTAGCAGAGGAAGAGGATGAGCATCAATCTGCCGAAGAGAGCGAAGACGATTTGTTGGGCGAGGAATATGCCAGCGCCGAGGAGTCAGAAGAAAAGCAGAAAAAGTTTTTACCAGAAAGCGGCCGGGTGGATGATTCGGCGATTACCGAGGAGTGCGAACTGGCACAGGCGCAAAAGAAGGGTGTACGAATCGGTCCAGGTAGGCCCAAAATAGATCGGTTAGGTAAATATTGGCAGGCTGCTATGGATAAGGAATACGAAGCGCTGATAGCAAATGGTACGTGGACTTTGGCAGATTTACCCAAAGGGCAACAAGCGATTGGTTGCAGGTGGGTGTACACAATCAAGAGGGACAGCAGTGGTAGCGTGGAGCGTTACAAATGCCGTCTGGTGGCCAAGGGATGTGCACAGAGGTTCGGTGTGAACTATACCGAAACATTTTCTCCAGTATGTCGTTATGAAACGATACGGCTAGTTTTGGCTCTGGCTGCTCAGCTTAAACTACACCTACACCAAATATATGTGTGTACGGCCTATTTAAGCAGTGAGTTGAGCGATGTTGTCTACATGAAGCAGCCAGAGGGATACGTAGACAAGATGCGGGCTCAGCAGGTATTGAGGCTGAACAAGACGATATACGGCTTAAAACAGGCAGGAAGGGAGTGGATTGCCAAATTGAACGAGGCACTTTGCGATATTGGATTTTCTCCATGCCAGAACGAGCCATGCTTGTATAAGCAGGATATAGAAGGTAGTCTCTGTTTAGTACTGATCTATGTCGATGATTTGCTTATAGCTTGCCAGAAAAAGGATGACCTGATTGCTATCAAAGCCAAGATTGCAATGAAATTAGAGTGCGTCGACAAGGGTCAGTTGCGATTGTTTCTGGGCATGCATGTTGAACGAGATGGCGAAACAGGCGGTATATCGATGAACCAGGCGTTGTATATCGAGGATATGCTTCAGCGGCATAACCTACAAGTGTGTCGGACTACAGCGACGCCACTGGATGCAGGTTTCCAGGTGGCGTGCAAGAGCGAAGATTGCATAATTAAGGATGCAGCAGCATATCAGTCAGCTATAGGCGAGTTGATGTGGCTGGCTCTGACGTCGAGACCAGACATCTACCATTCTGTGGTTAAATTGGTACAGAAAAACAAGCAGCCGCATAGCGAACATGTAACAGGAGTGAAGCATGTGATGCGGTATCTGGCAGGAACGATCGGGTTCAAGTTGAACTATCGAGCTTGTGGCCAGGCGCTAGAAGGATACGTGGATGCGCATTGGGGCGGTGACTTGATACACCGCAGATTACACACAGGATAAGTTTTCTTCCTAGCAGATGGGCCAATTTCGTGGAAGTCAGAGAAGCAGGACTGCGTGGCTTTAAGCAGCACGGAGGCAGAATATATGGCTCTGTCAATCCTGGACAATCTAAGTGCACAAAGCTTGGCTAAAAATTCTGTTTACCATGCGAGGTCAAAATACATTGACATCAGGCATCATTTCGTCCGGGAAGTCATCCAGAGAGGTAAAATTAAATTGAAATATGTATCGACGAATGATAGGATAGCTGATGTTCTCACAAAAAATCTGCCGAAGCAGAAGCATTGTCATTTTGTAAAGTTCATGAAATTTAACTAAAAACATTGTAATCGGCAATGCTTCAGATCTACATTGAGGAAGGGTGTTTAAAATCGATAACATTTCCAATGCACATCTGTATGTCTTGCAACCCTGTCTGCGACAGAGCGCGCGCTTAGCCTCCAAAACTCAGTGTCAGTGAGCATTTGTACTTTGGAGCGTGCGAACGTTGTCAAATGAAATAAAAGTCTTTATTTTCATTCTCATTCAGATTAACTGCGTACTTCTTTCTGCTGCTGACCCACACCCACTTGGAACGTGAGAAGGATCTCACCAGAAGTTCCAGCAACCCACCATTTTCCATCAACTACGCGTTGGGCTTATCCTCCTCCGCAACAACCAGTAGAGCCTTCAGAACCTTGCTCGAATTTCCGTGAGCTACTTGCGAAACCACGTCTTCTTCCAATTCGTTTATTCAAAACAAAGAGGTTTCCACATTCATTTTGCATATGTCATCTCAAAATTTCTTGTTTGTTTACTTCTGACAGCAGTGTGCTATCGATAACAAATCATAATCAAGCAATTCTAACAAACTGTTTCTTTGTTAGATTTACATCTAACACAATCACGAAAAATAGCAAACATGATTGCTCATCATGCCCGTTCACCAGCACAATCTAACAAAAATAGTCGATTTTTTGTCATCGATTTATGCTGCTGAACACGCTCACTCTCTTTCGCATTAAGAGTTGACCAGCAGGCATACTGGTCAAGCGCTTAGTGTGGCTGGGGCGACAATATTGTTTTTAACGTAATAATAGCGTAATAAGAGCGTTTTATTATCTGCAAATTGGAGTTTTACATTAAATGAACTTAAAATTAAATTTTCTTCGTAACAATCGTGTCCACTCTGTATCTCATTCTTTCTATCAATGGCGTCGATTGGCTTATGTATACATTACTAAGTTATTCGATAGGTTTACGCTTTTAAGTTCGATAGGTTTACACTTCAAGATCGATAGGTTTACACCTAACATAAATAAGCTGTTTAGATTCGAATGATTTTATTTAACTTAATATCTAAATACGAATTTATTTCGTAACACCTGTCTTCAGTTTTAAATTCATATTATCCGTTCTCAAAAAATTTTTGCAACCATGAGCCTATGTTTTAAATTTTTGGTTAACTTTGATCAGAAATACAACAACAACCGCAGGTACAACAACAACAAAAATAACTTAATTAAATTTAATCGATTACCTTTCAAATGAAAAAAACCGCTCCTTAATACCACTTATAGTTTTTGAGTAATTCAATTTCTTGTAAACCTTTAAAAAATGACACCTGAAGGTATACACTTAGTATACAGTGTACTCTTAACAAAAAATTGTCGCTCTGAACGGGCAAGCTTATGACGTACTGCTATTAAGTTCATGGTTCTTATCGATGTGGTAGATCTAATCTTGTCATACAAATATGATGGTTCCCTGGGATATATTATCTTTTGCAGGAAAATAAGTGATCTGTATATAGTGAATGATTTAAAGTCAAACCTGTACATTTGTCTAGATAGGAGTGTAATATGGTCAGTTCGTCTTTTATTGCCTGCCTCATCTTTTCGAGGCAGCATCACAGTTTACAAATATTTCAAGGCCATAGCACAGTGCCGGTATCATGTATGTTTTTGCGATTAAAAGTCTGAGGTTCGTCGGTAAATAATTCTACGTCATGGAAAGTTGTCTCAGTACTCCATACGTTTACCCGTTGTCCTTGTCACGTGATTACTCCAGGACAAAGTATCGTTGAATGTTATACCAAGGTTAACTGTCTGTGATTCATATTTTATAGGCTTGTTCATAATTTTCAGCTTAGGAAGATTAGTTGTATTTATGGATTTCTTGTATATTACAATACACTTGCACTTTGTAGGATTTAGTGTCAGTCCCTTACAATTAGCCCAATCATTTACACTTAACAAATCTCTATTACAAACATCTACACACTCATTTATTTTATTTAGAGGACGACTAACATACATTTGAACATCATCGGTGGAACACCACGAGTTGTACGCAAAGTAGACGATATTTCAGACTCAGTAGCCACTGCCTGAATTCTATCCGATAAATATGATTTTATAAGTTTAATGGCAGTGTCAGTGAAATAAAAAAATGTATCAAGTTTAGTTAATAGGATTTCATGATTAACAGTGTCAAAAGCTTTGCTGAAATCAAGTAGTGTTAAAAATGTTACATCACCATTGTCCATTTGTCTTCTGATATCCTCCGTTATATTGACTAAGTAAGTGAGTAAGTGTTTCTTTATTTAAATTAATAAAACAGACAATAATAATATACATAATAAAAGTTACACTAAAAAGAAATGATTTTAACCAACATGGACATAAACAAAGTCCGTCTGTCGGCCGTGCGCATGGCTCCTCACCTCACACTGATTACTACACCTGGCTGCCCGGGTCTTCCCCAAATACCAGATCGTTCATCTGTGTTTAGCAAGGGTAGCACATTTGCACGCATGTAAAACTAATTTAATACTTCTAAAATTACTGCTCGATATTTTAATGCTATTTTAATAAAGGTGACCAGGTCTGCCCATTGCTTATCCTCCCTATCATACAGACTTTTTATTATATCGGCAAAAGCTAACAGGGGTTTCCTAAAGCATAGCAATCTATGCTCTTTTGAAATTGGGCATCTTCCAAGGAAATGCTCAAGGTCATCCAGTTCTCCAGTGTTGCATAGGGGGCAGGCTACATTTTCCTGACGGTTGTAGGTGTTAGACCCCAGCTTTATCAGATCGAATCGGGCCTTAAGTATCCTGGAAACTGTTGTGATTGGCAGAGGGTGGAGCTTATAGGCTACTGAGTTGTCCAAGTGTTTGTAAATTCGGGTGGCACTAGTGATTTGTCGCTGATGGTTGTACTGCAAGGTTTTTGCTTTGAGGGCCTTATGAATTGTTATTCGGAAAGAATTCCATTCCTGTGCTGATCTCAAGGAGTCTCTCCAGTCTATCTGAAGAGGGTTGCACAACTCATCCAGACTTCTTACCCAGAAGATATTATTTTCTATTAGCATGCTGGTAATGTAGTGTGGGAGGCGATTCTCATTATAAATGTGCATCGTTTTTCCTATAAAGCTGAGGTGCAAGTCAAGCGTATACAGGTGGGCATTCTCCAAACCGGTCTCAAGGTATAGGGCATAGCTTGGTGTATTTGCTGGCAAATATAGAACTTTTTTTAAAAAGAGAAGTTGTGTCCTATCGACTTCTGTAAAGTGTCCTCCTCCCCAGATTTCTGCTCCATATCCTTGGATTATACGGCTTACTGCATTAAATAGTTTCCATTTTGCATTTATGTGTATCTCTCTTTTTCCCACGAAGTTATTCCGGGTCATGTTGATACTAGTCTTAGCCTCAATACTCCTTCTAAGCACATGCTTTGTAAATGATACGGTTGGCGTGAAAACGACTCCCAGGTACCTAAATTCAGATGAGATTTTTACTAATTCTCTCCTGTAGGTCCATCTTTCAGACGCCGATAATCTGCCTCCTTTCCTGAATACCATAATTTCAGACTTATTTTAGTTCACCTCCATTCTCCATTTACTGCAATACGTTTCTAGCCGGTTTATCATGGTTTGGAGTACTTGGGTCTCATCAGCCAGCATTACAATGTCGTCTGCATACATTAATAAGCGAATATTTAGGTCTCCTACAGATAGTCCGCCTCCTAGCGCATCATGCAAGTCGTCTAGGTAGAGTGCAAAAAGTAGCGGGGATAGTGTGCATCCTTGCCTCATCCCGATTTCGGTATCAAAATAATTGGATAAAGCTCCTCCTGTCCATATTGCTGCTTCCGTTTGGTCATAAATCCTTTCCAGTAAATTAATAAATTTTGATGACACACCAGAGCAGTTTTCTTGGCACCTTATCGAAGGCCGCTTTAAAATCCACAAAAAAAGCATATACCTTTTTCTTTTCTTGCAGCTTTAGATGAACAATCCCCGCAAGGTTGTACACGTTGTCCACCGTAGAGTAGACACTCCTGAAACCTGCTTGATATTCGCTCATTTTATTGTGGAGCTCAACCCATTTATCCAACCTATAATTTAGGATGCTCATTAAAATTTTAATGTTGCAGTTTAAAAATGAAATTCCTCGATAATTCTCTGGCTGACTTATATCACCCTTTTTATATATAGGGAAAACTATGTTCGTTGAGCAGCACTTCTCGACTTCTTCTGCATTGACCATTTTATTGTAGACCTTTGCTAGCGCCACAAGAAACTCTTTTGGTGCATGCATATAGTGCTCATAAGGGAAGCGATCCTCACCCGGCGCTTTGTTGGCCTTTGCCTTTCCAAGCGCATCTTTGACTTCACCGTAGGTAATTTCTGCGTCTAAAAGCTCATCTTGGATAAGGTTTCTAGCGTACTGTAAATTTCATCCCTGCCGGCTGGGATCAGTTCCCCTTATTTCTCGTGCAATACTCCACCAATCCTTGCTATTATTAACTCTCTCAAGCTTTGTCTCCAGCTGTTGGTAATAACTAGCCTTTTTATCACCACATATCCGCTTATACGCTTTATTGGCCTCTAAATACTGCTTTCGAAGAACTTCTCGATTCGTTGTTTCGCTCTTTCTAAATACGGTTAAAAGTGCCAGGGATTTGTCTCTAAGGTTCCTACATTGTCGATCAAACCATTTGCATATGGGTTCCATTTGTTTAAGATTTGTTACTTATTTTCCGGCTGCATCATGAATAATTTCCTGCAGACTAGACAAAGAAAGCTGCTGACCACTTGCCTCTTTCGCATCCAAATTCCTCACAATTCTTGCTCGGTGTTGGTTCGCGATGCGTGCCAGAGGCTTTAACCAAAAAAATAGCACCGACTTCGAGCTCCCCCACAGTCCGCTGCCCAACACAAAGGCTTGATTTGTGGGTTAATTCAAATGTGTGCTGACGAAGAGCTGAAATCTTTATTTTCACTTTTTAGTTCTCTATATTACATAATTTGCTGTTTTTTTCTTACATTTGTGCTTTCCTCGCCTCTGTTGTTTATGCACATGTACACCGCTTGCCTGAAAATTCTTTACTAAAGCCTGGCATAGCAACGAGTTAGAAGCTAGCCGTTGCATATGCACGCAAAAGAAACTACAAAACTACAAAGCATACATAACGGTTGATCTTCGAAAATACACAGGGGCGTAGTTACATGGGTCAAGGGATTTAACATTCAGGCGCGGGGCTACTAAAAGAGTTAGCGACGCAACATTCCCCCTCCGGTAATTCACCAGCGCTCCTGCGTGGTGGGTTACCTTCTATAAATCCAATTTGGCCAGCTTCACTGCTGGGCGAGTGACAAGCCCTTCAGCTGTGCGCACAACAGCACTGCGCACATGGCCATCCTTTCCTCGGTGAACGTCTATCACTCTGCCTTTGGGCCAGGAATTGCGCTTGGCGTTTTCGTCCACGATGATCACCAGGTCATCTACATCTATCGGTTTTGGCGGCGGCTGAAACCATTTAGTCCGCCTTGTAAGTGTGGGAAGATACTCCCGTAGCCACCTCTTCCAAAAGCGGTCAGCTAGTTGGCTGGCCACCCGATACTGTTTCGCCAATCGAGCTCCAGATTGTTCCAATGAGCCGCTTTCACGCAGTCCACTTGATCTGCCAGTCAAAAAATGGTTCGGGGTCAGGGCCTCCGCCTCGCCACTAGCCAGTGGCACATAGGTCAATGGACGGGAATTCAAAATCTGCTCGACATCGGCAAATGCGGCACGTAGCACTTCCTCTCGCAGACCCTCGGATGGTAGGATTTCTGAAAGTATAGATTTAGTTGAGCGCACTAGGCGCTCCCAAGCGCCACCCATATGCGTCGCACTAGGTGGGTTGAAGCTGAAACCCAGAGTTGGATATTGCTGTTCCACTGCCGATGTGGATAGTCGCTCAATGTGATCCTGCAATACTCGGTTGGCGCCTCTAAAGTTGGTGCCATTGTCTGAGACCATTCGGCGTGGCACTCCTCTTCTTGCTACAAACGCCTTAATGATGCAGAGGAAGGAGTCCGTAGAGAGCGTAACAGCAATCTCCAAATGTACAGCGCGTGTTGTGAGGCATGTGAATAACACACCCCACCTCTTCTCATGTCGTCGGCCCACTACTATGTCAATAGGGCCGAAGTAGTCCACACCAGTAAATGTGAACGGCGGCGTGTATGGTGACAGCCGCTCTATTGGTAAATCGCCCATTTCTGGTGGCATGGGTTGGGCGATTCGTATGCGACACTTTGGACAATTCTTCGCAGCTTCTCTCACTAAAGCGCGTAGACCTTGAATCCAATAGCGCTGCCGCATCTCGTTGACGACGATCTCATTGTGCAAATGATGATAACTTCTGTGATAAAACTCAGCTATTAGATACGTCACTCTGTGATTTCTGGGCAGTATTATGGGTCGCTTCGTATCCACATCTATGCCGTCGATTGCATCTATACGGCCTTTGATACGGAGCACACCCAAGTCATCTAGGTAGGGGGAGCACTTATACAGCAGGCTTTTGCGATTTGTTACACCGCGTCCGGCTCTTAAAAGGCTGATCTCGTTGTGCCACTCCTCCTCCTGGCAAACGCGAATAAAAACAGCATCTACCACAGTATCTCGTTCAGGGTTTAAAAAGCTGCTCAGCGGTCCTCCAATAGGCTTCTTGACTACACGACGCAAGAAGTCTAATACTCGCCGCTGACAGGATTGCAGCCTCTCCAGTTTACTAAATCGTTCGGGGTCGGGTGATATGACGGATAAAGGAGACACATGCACATGCCTCTCCTCATGATGGAGAACTTCAGCGTCATCTTTCTCTGCGGTTTTGTCCATATTTGGCCATTGTGTCTCATCTAGATGCAGAAATTCTGGTCCACAAAACCATCTCAAATGACCTGCAATATCCGGCGTTTTCACCCATTTGGTGCCATCATCCGCCACATTTTGCGCGGTTGGCACCCATCTCCAATTCGTGACTTCAGAGCCTTCAAGAATTTCCCCAATGCGCAGAGCCACAAATTGGTGAAACTTTCGAGCATCATATCGGATCCAGTAGAGTACATTCCTCGAATCAGTCCAAAATGCGCGCTGGTCAATGCGCACTGAAAGCTCTGCTTCAACACACCTAGCCAACCTTAGACCCAAAACTGCGGCCATAAGCTCCATTCGGGGTATGGAAACGGGCTTGAGAGGCGCCACTCTGGTTTTTGAGGCCACTAGCGAGCATCGAACTTCGCCATCCAGCTCGGCACGCAGAAAGACAACAGCTGCGTATGCGTCCATGCTGGCATCCACAAATGTATGTAGCTGCAACCCTTGCGCAGCAGATACCAGAGGCAAGCATCTTGGGATTCTCACTTCCCTTAGCTTTGGCAACAACTCCAACCAGAGTCTCCAATCTGACTCATCATCCTCCTTGATAGGATCATCCCACGCTACTCCAGAGCGCCAAATATTTTGTAGGATAATTTTGGCTCGAATGATGAAGAATCCAAGGAAACCAAGTGGGTCGAAAATCGACATCACCACACTCAGCACCTTCCTCTTTGTAGGCCTAGTTGCAGAGGCCTTATCAATCAGCTCGGGTTTAACGTCATACGTAAGCACGTCTTTGCCAGGCAACCACCACAAGCCTAGTACTTTCTCTTGGGCCTCGTCTGATAAGGCAATGTGCCTGGGAGGGGAATCTGGTTCTTCTTCAAGGGCTCGCAATACACGCATGGAGTTGGATGTCCAGCTGCGCATGTCAAACCCACCATCGGCGTGGATTCTCCTCACTGCAGTTGCCAGCATGATCATCTCGTCTTCAGAGTCGACAGATTGCAACCAATCATCGACGAACGTGTTCCTGCAAATAGCTGCCACGGCCTGTGGATGGTGTTCGCTAAACCGCTCCGCATTGCGATTTTTTATATAGTTGGCCAATGCAGGAGAACAGGACGCTCCGAAAGTCATGACCATCATGACGTACGTCTCTGGGGCTCGTGAGGAGTCACCGTCGCGCCATAAAAACCTTTGCGCTGCCTGATCCTCTGGGCGTACTGTAACTTGGTGGAACATCTCACGTATATCACCAGCTACAGCGATCGGACGTTCTCTGAAGCGAATGAGGACGCCCATTAGCGAAGCCAATACGTCTGGGCCCTTGAGCAGGACATCGTTCAGCGACATGCCGTCAACTTTGGCAGCCGCGTCCCAGACCAGTCTTGTCTTCTTCTTATTCGGGTTGGTAACTGTGAAAATAGGAAGAAACCATAAATTTGTACCATATGCGCTCTCACTTTCCTCCAGCTTGCGGATATAGCCTTTCTCCTTGTAGCTCCGAATTGTGTTTGTCATAAACATCTTCAGATCTGCATCTTTTGACATTTTCGTCTCCAGGCACTTGAGACGCTTTAATGCCATTTGGTACGAATCTGGCAACTGAATTTTGTCGAACCTCCACAACAAGCCCGTCTGCCAACGCTTCTCAGTTGGGCTATAGCTTGTCGTCGCCTCCATGATATGCGTTGCGCGCTCATCCTCTATTGACCGTAAGGGCTTGGTCGGAACGCTGACGCCAAGGGACTCCAGTGTGAAGTACTCCTTCATGGATTCATCCAGTTGTCGCAAACTACTCGGATCGTTGCATTCACACATATGCAACAAGCGATTTGAAGACATTTCACCGGCGCAGTGGCGGCCATACACAGACCATCCAAGTTTACAGCGCACGGCAATGACATCATCTTCTTCGGCTTCCCGCAGTTCCAACGGCACGCTCATTTTGATATTATCCAGCCCAATAATGATTCTCGCCTTTGCACCTTCGTATGGCAAAATTGGTACGGACTGAAGGTGACTGCGTGAGCACAGCAAGTCTTTGCTCACAGGTTGAATGGGCAATTCCAAGTGTTCAACTGTGCGCACGCCTTTAAGCTCGTACCTTGCTGCGTCTGGGGTTCTCGCCGATATTCCAACACTCACCGACTTGGAGGCATTTTCTGTCTGAGTAACATCGCCAGTCCATCTCAGACAAAGTTCCTTGATGGGGCCATCCAGTTCCAAATCATCGGCTAACGCTCGCTCTATAAGGGTGCACGCAGCGCCCTCGTCTATTAACGCATACGTATTTTTGATGCACCTCCTCCCATAGAGCTTAACAGGGACGTATCGAAACAAGGCCTTAGTTGCTTCTTTACCATGAAACAAAACTGAGGGCTGCAAATGGTTGGCACTTTCCACTTCTACGCGCTGACTCGGTTGCGCACTTTTTGCATTAGAAGCGTGCAGCAGAATGTGGTGAATCATTTTGCAGTCATCGACGCCACAGTTCTTCTTTGCCTTACAGTTTCGGATTATGTGTTGACCAAAACAGCAGAAGCAAAGTCTCTTGTTTTTCACCAAATCCCACCTCTGGCCACTGCTCATCTCCAGAAAGTCGCGGCAGGCTGCCAGCTGATGGGTTTCATTACACTTTGGGCATGAAGTCATCTTAAAGTCCTTTGATCCATTCTCGTGTCGACCTGATTCACGGCTTTGCATTTCATTATGGACAAAAAGCCGCTCCTTTGTCGTCTTCTTTGCTCCTTTAGCACCATCTTCTATTTGAGGAGCATATGGTGTCACCATAGAAGCACACATTGCGACGCCGAACAGCCAATTATCAAACATGCATAAATTGGCAACGCCACCGCCTGGAGTCATCCGATACCTTCCCCAGTCTAATTTTAGGTCACTCGGCATCTTCTCTACAAGAGCACTTAACAGCGCAGGATCATGCAAGTACTCGTTGAGCCCAATGGCAGCCATCGTTGCGCAGTAGTTTTGCACAGCCAGAGCAAAACGAATAACCGAATCCAAATCATTTGGACGTATGGATGGTTCTTCTCTTAGCTTCCGCTGCAGGCTGGAATAGACAATTTCGGAACGTCCATACAGCATCCTTAGGGTGCCTATAGCATACGGCACTGTAGCCGGACACATCAGCTTGCCTCGCACAGCGTCCATTGCTGGTCCTTTGAGACACCTCTGAAGCCGGATTAGGTTCTCCTCGTTGCTGAATCCGCATCTTTCAGTGGACTGCTCATAATTGCTGATAAAGAGCAGCCACTCTTCAGGCTTTCCAGAGAAAATAGGTAGGTCTCTGCTCAGCACATGGCGCGCTGCTATCTGGGCTGAAGATAATGCGGCATTCCTTTGCTCTTTGTCCAGAGGCTGTGCTCCAGGACTTTGTCCCTGCGACGTGGAGGGAGCCAGAAGGTTTGGCAGCTCAGCGTTTGTGCTTGTATATACACTGCCATGTCCAGGTGTCATGCGGTTAAATACAGCCGTATTTGCTAGGAATGGTGGGCTAACACCTTGTGATGGAACTAAAGCTGTCTCGTGAGTGCTCCACGGCGATGGGTCGGGCACTGAAAATTTCCCAATCACACTGTCAACTCCTGTGCGATTAAAAAATGTTCCATCAAACAGCCTTTGATTTGCAGCTCCACTGACACCTGCGCCATTGTCAGTCTGGGCCTCAGGCGTCGAGCTGTTTTGCAAATTAGATTGCCTTGAATCCAGTTGGGACACCAATGATCGCACTGATTGTCCCATGCCGGACTCCAAATTAGTCTCATCCTTGTCTGGGCTCGACATCTTGTCCCAACCACGCGACGGTGTTACGCAACAGTTGAGGTTAGGTTCTCTATACGGCCAGACGACCTCACACAGATTACGTAATGTTTGAGGTTATGTTTCCCTTCACACTAGTTCAGCCAGCCGGTTCGCTTTTCAGGTGCTACCGCGCTTCTTCTTCCCTCGCTCTCGCTTATCACTTGGTTAGCCAGCTCGTTGTTCACGTGCTACTGGCTAGTTTTCACCGTGGATGAAGTCCTCCTAAAGCAGGAAAAAGTGTCTTGGCTGATGAAATATTTGCACACGATCTCTTCTATGTTCCCCTGCAAGCCGGTTCGTTGTTTACGTACTGCCGCTCTTGCACTCCACTCTGACTTTGGAGTTGAAAACGTATTACAGGTCGCGCAGCCAGAAAAATATCTCCAGATTTTTCTGGTTGGAAATAAATATTTCAGGATGTTGGTTCGCGATGCGTGCCAGAGGCTTTAACCAAAAAAATAGCACCGACTTCGAGCTCCCCCACAGTCCGCTGCCCAACACAAAGGCTTGATTTGTGGGTTAATTCAAATGTGTGCTGACGAAGAGCTGAAATCTTTATTTTCACTTTTTAGTTCTCTATATTACATAATTTGCTGTTTTTTTCTTACATTTGTGCTTTCCTCGCCTCTGTTGTTTATGCACATGTACACCGCTTGCCAGAAAAATCTTTACTAAAGCCTGGCATAGCAACGAGTTAGAAGCAGAGCGGGCAAACAAACGAAACGTTTAACGAACCGTTCGCGAAAGCCAAGGAACGATTCATTTGTTTTGTAGCTGTTACTTCTAGTGAGGGAAAACGAAACCACTAACTTTATATTGCCGAAGAACGCAAACGAAACGATTGGAATATTGTTCTTCCGAAAGCTGCACTGCCTTGAAACGTTTCGGAACGACAACAACAAAGCTGAGAGAAACAAAGAATTAAGCAACAGAAAAAACAACAACAATACAAATACAAATACAAATAGAGCAGCAAACGTTTCCGAACTATTCGCGCTCGTTGCATATCGTTCCGATTCTCTTTGTCCGCAAATCAAGATGAGAGCATTTCGCTTTACGTTTAGTTTGCGTTCACGAACGCAAACTGAACAGAACCCATTTTGTGTTACAGTTACTTTTCTTGGGTTTTGTTTGTGTTTCGCTCTGTGCAAAGAACGAAACGAAACGATTCAGAAACGTTTCGTTTCGTTTGTTTGCCCGCTCTGGTTAGAAGCTAGCCGTTGCATATGCACGCAAAAGAAACTACAAAACTACAAAGCATACATAACGGTTGATCTTCGAAAATACACAGGGGCGTAGTTACATGGGTCAAGGGATTTAACATTCAGGCGCGGAGCTACTAAAAGAGTTAGCGACGCAACACTCGGTATTCCTCTTGTTTTTCTGAAATCCATTTTAATTTTGGCAACAAGTTAAGAGTTTGCGCATCCTCAGGACTTAATACGTTAAGCTGCAAACGTATTGGCAGATGATCAGACCATGTCTTGCTTTCCACAAGAAAGTCTTGTACACACGGAAGTTCGTGACTAATTGCTGCGATATCATTGGTTCAGTTGGCGACTGCGTTCATAAAAGTATAACTTCCCTCTCTGTCTCCTTTTGTTAGGCCATTCAAAATAATAAGTCCATTATCGTTGCAAAGTTCAAAGAAACGTAACCCCTTGGCGTTCACTACAGTGTCCTTGGAAATTCTGCCAGCCGTATTTGCTATGCAAGAAGTACTATCCATTGTCATTATCTCTTGTACCAAATTTCCAATTCTGATATTCATATCTCCAATAACAATAGGGTTCTTCGGACAGTGTTCTAACAAGGCGTTTTCTACAGGTGAAAATTTGGCTTTCCAGTTACTTCCTCTTACATATAGAGGTAATATGCTAAAGTTGACTTTGCTCGTGAACATTTTTAGGATCTGGATTCCGTTGGATTGCGTCATCTCGTATTTTACTCCACTGCTCTTTAAGGATTTGTTTACTCCTACAGCGATGCCCCCAATGGCTCGCCCAAAACGAGTATTGCGCGAAGCTGGGGTCCAATATACATCATAGGCGGTGAAGTACTTTTTAAATAGTGTTATTTTTTCTGAGACTACATGCGTTTCTAATAGAACAAAAATATCAAAGGGAACTGGGGATACATAAACTTATTTTCTAGACCATGGATGTTGTACGACAAGACATTTAACATTTTCTTATTATTCTTACTTTGGCATGGTATTTGAGTGGTTACTTTAAGTTTTTTGCCATTCTATCTAGAAGGTCCTCATATTTAAAATTGGTTGAGTCAAATTTGTCCCCAAAAATATTTTTCATCCGCTGTTCAACTGGCTGTCCTTTGGAGATTAGATTGTGGTTGTTGTCGAAATACATCCAAGTTCCATCGATGTTGATACTGTCGTTTCTGACAAATATTTTAGCATTCCCTAACTGTGATAGTTCCTTTTTAAGCTGTATGAGTGCCTTTTTTTTTGCTGCTGCTTATCTTCCGATAGATCCTTTTCAATATATTATATATGGCAGTTCCCGCTAGCCTCCTTGTGTTTTTAAACACCTTTCCCACCATATCTTCTGATTCCAACTCAGCAATCAGTAATATTGACTATTGCCGTGGTGCAGCTTCTGTTTTTTCTATATCCTGACTGATTACACAAGTTTACAAAAAAAGGCAATTTTTTGCAGCAGAGAACTTTGCAACCGTTCCTTATGTATTTTTGGCCGCTGAACTCAGATAAATTGACCGTTTTCTTCCAGCACGTCAGGTTCACGAGATATTTGCATTAGAGAGGTATCCTTACATTTGTTGATCGTGTGGCCACATTAAGTGTCCTATTCGAACCAACTTTGTTTTAAGGGTACTGTATACCTTCAGAAAATTTTTTTTTGGATTTTTTTTTTATTTGCTTAAACGTTCTATTAGGATCTTATAAACATCCTGCAAAACTTTCAAGCTGATCCGAAACTCAGTTTTAAAGATATAAACAAAAACAATTATATTTTCCGACCCTTTTATATGAAAATTGTTTTTATCGACCCTCGTAATTCTAGAAATTCGTATTTTTTTCCCTTTTTTGGTCAAAAACTTTATAAATATTTATAAAATGTTCGATATTACGGAAAAAAAAAATTTGTGAAAAAAAATTTTACTTGGAAATTTTTGGAGATTTTATTTTTTACCATGTCTTGACGCACTTTGACTGAAATTTCTGGAGAACTGCTTAACCGATTTTGATAATCTTTTTTTTCGGTGAAAGTTAACACCCAAATGCACCAAATCCGATTTATACATTTATTAAAAATATATTTTATTTCATCGAAAACAGATGTCGAATCTTTAAATGCGATTATCTCGGAACCACTTTTTCCAAAATGGTTCAAGATTTAAAGAGTACCTGTTGACCGATTTTCAAATTCTTTCCCTTAAATTGCTCCTAATACCCACCATTCTGGTGTGAACTAGGATATTTTTGATCGGTCAACAAATAACGGAGCTAGGACCAATACAGTGGGACAAAAATGTCGAATTTCGACTTTGAAACACCATAACTCCGCCATTTATTGACCGATCCAAAATATCCTAGTTCACACCAGAATTACATCAATTCTTAACAAAACCCCATCTTCAGTTTTGAATTAAGATCATCCGATCTCAAAAAATGTTTGCAACCATGGGCCTATGTTTTAAATTTTTGGTTAACTTTGAACAGAAATACAACAACAACCGTAGGTACAACAACAACAGCAAAAATTACTAAATTTAATTTAACCGATTACCTATCCAATGAAAAAACCCGCTTCTTAATACCACTTATAGTTTTTGAGTAATCTAATATTTTGTAAACCTTTAAAAAATTACACCTGAAGGTACACAGTACCCTTAATGTAAGCTGCATTGAATGTCGTTAAAGAAAAACCAAACACGAAGTTTTGGTTTTGCTGATAAGGTACCAATTTTTGGATTTGAACATTAAAAATGTGGGTTTTTTTGAAAAAATAGATTTTTTTTTGCAAGTTTAAGAAATTCTGTAAATTTTTCTGCTAATATTAAAAATCTTAGAAAAAAATAGTTGGTAGTCCTTTGTTTTTTCTTATTTCAATTATTTTCAATTATTTTGCATTTTGGCTGGCTTCAAAGGCAAAAGAAATTAATTACAACAATTGGAAAAGCAAAAGCAACACGTTCAAACAAACATAGCAGAATTCTAGGCTGAATCGTGGTCTCGTCCCATAGCAAATTGGAGTCCCCAACTCGTTATTCGGCGATATGAAGATTTATAAGGGAGTCTGTGTGGTCGTTTGAATGTGAATATGCAATACAAAAGTCTGCTGATGATAAGATGTGGTTATCTTTGAAACAGCGATCGTTGTACAGACATACCAATTGCTATTCCAAATTGTTGTAATTAATCTCTTCTGATTTGTGTTGATTACATTGAATTGTAACTCTGCACCGACCTCAAGCCAGCCAAAATGCAAAAACTTTGACAAAAAACAGGTCGCTAAAACCCATATAAGTACGATTTTTAATATTAGCAGAAAAATTTACAGAATTTCTTAAACTTGCAAAACAATTCGATTTTTAAAAAAAAAACCCACATTTTTAATGTTCAAATCCAAAAATTGGTATCTTATCAGCAAAATCAAAACTTCGTGTTTGGTTTTTCTTTAACGTCATTCAATGCAGCTTACATTAAAACAAAGTTGGTTCGAATAGGACACTTAATGTGGCCACACGACCAACAAATGTAAGGATACCTCTTTAATGCAAATATCTCGTGAACCTGACGTGCTGGAAGAAAACGGACAATTTATCTGAGTTCAGCGGCCAACATAAGGAACGGTTGCAAAGTTCTCTGTTGCAAAAAATGGCCTTTTTTGTAAACTTGTGTTATTATTAAGCAATAAATTACACAGTGCTACAGTGCGAAATAACCTGGGTATTGGCAAAGCGTACACTGCAGAGCAGGTCGCGTATAGCATTTGCTCATACTTGGTTTTCCTCGGGGACCCCCAAAATCTGAAGTTATGGCTAAAAAACCGTTTATTGATCTTTTTGCTCACTTAAATTGAAATAACTCGCGAATGGACCATCTGATTTAATATAAATTTGCCAATTCTGATAGCGACGAGAAGAGTCTAATATATTATATTCATTGGTTATAGTGATTTACCGCGATGGCTGAGAAATGCGGGTTACAGATCAGGTATTTTTAACTTTTTTTTTCCGAAATTTGTACTTTGACCACCGCTGGTTTCACTATTTTATTCTATGCGATTTTTCCTTCAATTTTATTATGAAAGTCTAGCTAATTCAGCGTTGAACAATTGTTCTCCCGATGAATTTGGTTACCTAATGGCGAAGTTATTCTCAGATATCTGAGCACACTTCGGAAATCTTGTATTATTTTTAAGTGTGTTGAGTCAACTCAGTTGACAGAAAATCGATTGGCTTAACATTAATGCCCATAAAAGTATAGTTTGCTAAAGTTTAGTGGGAAATTTAAATATAGTTAAACCAATGGGAGAATTCACAAGCATATTTCAAGCTGAAGTATGTGCTATCTCCAGTTGTGCAGACCGTAATATGGGGAAGAACTACCATAATAGAGAAATAGCTATCCTCTCCGATAGCCAAGCAGTGCTTAAAGCGCTCAATAGCAATAAGTTCACCTCTAAGCTAGTCTTAGAGACAAAGAACAAATTGGACCAACTAGGCAGCAGGAACAACCTGACCCTACGATGGATACCGGGACACAACAACATCCCAGGAAACGAATTGGCCGACGAACTGGCATGCAAGGGTGCAGCCACCGCAATGGTAGGGCCAGAACCGCATAGGCCAGCACACAATAAAAGAACTTCTAAGAAAGGAAGAGAATACGCTTAGAA